>OU612095.1:67084270-68334270 GCA_914767995.1 Thecocarcelia acutangulata
AAATGGAATACAACTCTCATGTTTGGGCCGGTGCCTCAAAGTCTATTTTGAGGTTACTCGACCGTGTGCAGGAGAGGGCGAAGAAGCTTATCGGTGACAGTAGGGTATCCAACTCTATTGACTCACTGGAACATCGACGCAGTGTGGGGTGCGTTACTCTGTTCTATCGTTACTATAATGGCTTTTGCTCTGACGAGATTAGGGATCTTGTTCCCGAAACGCGCACATTTTTACGTACCACGCGTTCATCGTCCAGAGCTCATCCATTTGTGGTTGATTGCCCGGGGAATCGTACTACGCATTACAGAGAGAATTCGTTTTTCAGCCGTACGCTTCGTTTGTGGAACAAGTTGCCTGCAGACGTGTTTCCTGCCTGTTATAACGTTGGAAAGTTCAAGACAAATCTGCACAAGCACTACTCCCTCTTTCCCCCTCCTCACAACCTATTTTCCTAGTTCTGGTACAATGCACTGCATATGTAGGGGTCATCCCCTGAGTACTGGTCCTATTAAAAAAAAAAAAAAAAAAAAAAAAAAAAATGCATATGTGAATGAAAAACGACTTTTATTTGGCCATAATGTACTTATATGAACTTATAGTCTATTTACACCAAACTGAAATCTGTTCATTCGAGATTTCAAGCCAATTCTAGTATATTTTGAGAAGATTTCGATTACAAAATGAAATCTACTTTATGAGCAGATTTCGACGAAATCTCCTGAAATCTACACAATATCAAGTGATGCAACCGTGATTTTGTTCAAAAAGTACCTAAAAACACTACGGTGCAACAAAAATCGCACTTTAATGTGGTGTATGCAGTCTCTGAGCAACAAAAATATACACTTTAGTGTTGGTGTATTCAGTCTCTGATAAAATTATTTTGTCAAACCCGCATGCAAAAATTATTTTTGTGAAAATTAAATTTTGCTAGATGTCAAAAAATGGTAGTGTAAACGATATGGATTTCGTGGTAGATTTTAATTCAAATCTACTAGATTTTGAGTTGGTGTAAATGAGCTATAAATGTATTATTAATGATTTTAAACCCATTGTTGCACAACTGCGTAACACTTGTGCATTTTCTAAGTAGATAATATAAAAAAGTACTATTAATAACAACAAAGTATTTGTATGCAATAATTTCCAAACAAAAAGTAAAAAGAATTTTGTGGTAATTTGTTTGATTAAAAATGGAAAGAAAGCTGAAACACATTTCTATTAAATTAAATACAAATGTGTTTGTTTCTGTGCCTTCAATTTTTCTTTCTTATTTAAATAAATTTTGTAAACATACACACAAACTACTGAAAACAAATGATTCCGTATAGAAAGTGCGTTCAATTTCGTACTTTGCTTAAGAGTAAGATCAGACAGGGCGATTTTAATTGCCGAACTTTTTAGCAATTTTCTTTTGGAATTGCTTTCTTGTCCGCACACAAAAGCTTTTTTCGGCAATTCTTGAGCTGCCTCTACCTTTTATCCCATACAATTTACATTGTATATGCACATACATACATACATACATGAGAGAGAAGTAAGAAGTTGCCGAGTACCGGCAATTTTTTCCCCTTCTTACTGCCCTCACTGAAAGCTTCTATAAAGTCAAGAATTGCTCAACTAAAGTTGCTGTGTCTGACCAGGCACTAAGCAACTGGCATTATACGAAACTTAACGAAAAGTTTCATTACCACAGTTGCTTAAATTAGTTTATGCACATTGTAGTTCGGCCTTTAAAATAAGTATAAAATTTTTAATCAAGTGAAGAATTCTAGAACCGAGTAAAAAAACCAAAACACATGTATGAATATGAATGAATTGGAGAGAAAAATCTGTTTGTTTTAGTTGTGAAATATTACTTGAGCATTTCTATTTTTGAATTCTCATTGATTTATATAAAATATTAAAATATATATTCGTAGTCAAAGATTTGAAAATAAAGTTTTCCAAGTCGACTGTTGATGCTGATAACTTCTATGAAGCACAAAAGCAAGTTGTTGCAACTTTTGATTGGTATGAATATTAGTAGCAAATAGAACAAATAATAGATAGGGATAAAACGATATCACTAGGGTATCGATACGTATATTCGATACGGTCATAGATGCCAGATAAATCTGGTTTAAAATCGTCAAATTCGTCGAAAAAAATCGTCAAAATCGTTAATATAATTATTGCATCTCGTCAAAAAATCGCCAGTTAGCAAAATTAATTATTTTTGAATAAAATATTTATTTCAACGGCGTAAAATATAAAAAAATACACCATTTAAAGCTATAACGTCAAATATATACTCGTACAAACATGAGGTTAATTTCATAAGTATACCATTAAATTTTGTCACATAAATTTTAAAACAAGATAAAAGGAACTATAATTATATAAACATTTCTGTTAAATCGGACATATCACCTCGTAAGTCGTAACAAGCACAGTTGCAAAGTTTTAGATATTCTTTAGTATACAACATTTTTTCCGAAAATGGTCTCTTTAACTAATTTCTCACTTTGGTTTTGTTAAGTTCCACGTACCTGGGTGCACATAGTTTATTCCAAAAATCTAGTATTTTAATATTTATAGCGTAAAAGAAATTTTCCAAGTTTAATACCCTTAGTTACTTTAACTCCTATTAAATTTCACGTTTTTCGAATTCTACGATGAAATTACTTTCATTTCCGACAAAAATTAACTCTAAAAAATTAAGTATGCATGCAGTTGCCTGAAAGATATGACAGTAAAATTCAAAAATCGTCAAAATCAGTCCTTAAATCGTCAGTGTTATTTTTAGCACCCAAAATCGTCAAATGACGATAAATCCTTAAATATGGCAACTATAGATACGGTATCGATCGCAAAGTATCGATACCTACTCGATATCGAAGCAAAAGCATCGATACATACTTGCATCGGTCGATTTCGTCATACAACTAGCGGCAAGGCACATGGTGCCAAAAATCAAAATTTTCGTTGTGAACTTAATCTTCTGATCCACTGGCTGATATTGAAGTGTCTTTACTAGAATCCCGGAAGCGAAGATTTTTTAAAACGCAGGAATTCTATCATAACAATTCTTCTGCTACATTCACCTAATAGTTTGTCTTGTAGCTGTCTGAAAAATTCAATAGAGGAAGAAAAACTACGATGTAGCTTCGATGTGAGACAATTTATCGTTGATATAATATGTGACTATCGAAAGTAATTCTGGCTTGATGATTTTTTAGTGACAAATTCGAATAGCTTTAGTAAGTAGGCTATTTATTTTAGTATTTCAAGATCGCGACCACAATCTTATCGTCTTTTTTATGAAATGCAACCATACACCCGATTTTGGTAGTCCCATTTGCATGCACTTGTTGCATGGAGTTATTTTATAGAAACTTTGAAAAGAAATCAAATTATGGTAGAAATGGTAAACATCTCAATTTTTTGCCTGTCGATAAGAAACGAGTATTTCTCACCGATAAGAGTATTTTGGACCGATATCTACTTGGTACTCGATACGTAAAGTACTTGGTATTGAAAGAAAAGTATCGAGTATTTACTTGTATTTACCCGTATCGTTTCGTCTCTAATAATGGACTTAGTTGTTTTTATTTTAAGTACGGATTCAGGATAGAATCAACTCTATAAATCTGGAATCAATCGCATTTTGAGATTGATTCCATCACAATTTTTCTCAAATCAAACCTCTTTTGCGGCTGATTTTGAGTACGGATTCGGGATTAGATATGACTAATCTTGAATAATCCGTACTTGAATCAAGTAATCCGTACTGGATTTAAGAAAATCCGCGCTTACCGTACTTTTGACACCGCTTGGGATTTATTTAAGTACGGGTTGATTGAATTTTTTTTTAACTGTAGGGCAGGAATACCACCTTACAGTCACATATTGTGATAAGAAAAGAATGGATTAATTCACTTAACCTTTCTGAAAGAGAATGAAAGATTCACATGAATGAAAGATTTTGCCCAAGACTACACACCTCACTACTATGCAGTAGTTCCAAGCACTGTATTTTGGAACAATATTTAAAACAAAACAAACAAGCTGTAGAACATTTAGAAAGAGAACAACACTCTTTCGCAGATGACAGCAGCATTTGTCACTCTTACTCTTTTGATCATAGGCCCAGCCTATCAGAGATCACTGCCAAGAGGCTAAATACGAACGATTCATTGAATAGTGATCTTCTATTAATCTCCGAATGGGGTCGTAAAAACAGGGTCACCTTTAACGCTCGTAAGACCCAATGTTGCTTATTAACGCACAAACAAACGACCGCAAATGCTGCTTCATCTGTACTCATGGATGGTATAAGTATTGAGGAATCAGATGCTCTTGATGTTCTTGGAATGAAGATACAGTGTGATGTTCACTGGAATGAACACATTTTTCATGTCTCTAAAGAAGCATTTAAGTGTCTCGGTTTTTTGAAGCGGTGTAAGATGTACTTCACTCCATCCGATCTCCTTACTATTTATATCACCTACATCCGACCGAAAATGGAATACAACTCTCATGTTTGGGCCGGTGCCTCAAAGTCTATTTTGGGGTTACTCGACCGTGTGCAGGAGAGGGCGAAGAAGCTCATCAGTGACAGTAGGGTATCCAACTCTATTGATTCACTGGAGCATCGACGCAGTGTGGGGTGCGTTACTCTGTTCTATCGTTACTACAATGGATTTTGCTCTGACGAGATTAGGGATCTTGTTCCCGAAACTCGCACATTTTTACGTAGCACGCGTTCATCGTCTAGAGCTCATCCATTTGTGGTCGATTGTCCGGGGAATCGTACTACGCATTACAGAGAGAATTCGTTTTTCAGCCGTACGCTTCGTCTGTGGAACAAGTTGCCTGCAGAAGTGTTTCCTGTCTGTTATAACGTTGGAAGGTTTAAGTCAAATGTTCACAAACACTACTCCCTCTTTCCCCCTGCTCATAACCTATTTTCCTAGTTCTGGTACAATGCACTGCATGTGTAGGGGTCATCCCCTGAGTACTGGTCCAATATAAAAAAAAAAAAAAAGCACTTCATAGCTCTGAAACACATTCATTCACGAGAGTGCTTAACAGTACTTGAATTCTGTTCCATAGCAAAAACCAAACCAAAGCTTTTACTCAGGGCTATCATTTAATAACACTGGTTTACAGCCAAAAAATACCAAGAACGCCACATGCCTAGATAAGTTAATTGGGACCTCCTGAACACGAAAAACGCTGTAATTTTTTTCCAAGTACCGTGGTGTATGATCAATCCATTCGAAGTGTAATTCACGTAATTTTAGCATCGTATCTAACGCTGTGTGTGAACCGGTGCTTTGTCTTGAAGAGTACTTTTTTACGCTTTATCATGTCCAACCAACGCTGTGAAGTGGCCTGTCTAACTCGAACACCGAGCAAACGCAGCACCCATCTTGCCGACAGCTTTTTCATATGCAAACGTTCATGCAAAATGTTAAACACACGTTCATATGATATGTTTATCATTTTAACAATTTCTTGTAACTTGACTCGGCGATCATTCATAGCGATATCGAGGATTTTTTGGTATTTTCTTCAGTAACCACTTCTTTTGGCCTTTCTGTTGATGGTATTGTTGCAGTAATTGTTCGGCCGCATTTAAATTCATCAATCCAATATTTTACCATGTAATCTGACGGAGCACTCTTCGTAAAGTTTATCGAGCTTTTCTTTTGTCTCTTTCGCCATAATAGTGTTTAATCATTGCACAACATTCACTTTTTGCCATATTTCACGAAAGACAAAAGTCGCTTACTTCAAACGACTACAACAAATAAACTAATGGATGAATTTGGGTAAAATTTTAACAGCTGATGTTTGACAGATCGTAATTTAAAACAAAAATGTGTCCATGCTGCCATTTAACGCTAGATAGCTTCAATATTGAACAAATTGTTGTTTAGCTAATCTCCAACTAGCAATTAGAAGACGGTGAAAACTATATGATTTGGAGATTACAATTATAATTACTCCGTAGTGTAATTATAATTTGGGGGGTAAAGAAAATAAACAACCGTTATGGAGAACAGTAACCGTTTATTAAAAATTCAGAAATATTACCTTACGTGGTTTTAGTTGGTAGCACCGTGGCAAGTGTTCTAGAGCATACTAATACTAAAAAATTCAAGAATATAAAAAACAGTAAATTTCATTATATAAATTTTGACAGTATTACCAGCTTTACATTATAATAAGAAAATTCATATAAAATATATACTGTCCAACGAAGTTGGACAAATATCAATCCGCCCTCGTATCACGATATCACTCCCCATTCACAGTTACCGTTACGCCGTTTTCATTTCGTCCAATGATTCCTCCTGACCAAATTGCACACCAGATTGATACTTTTAACGGATGCAAAGGTAACTGATGAATAATTTGAGGGGGTTTCCATTGCTGAGAACCGACTATTCTGTTTATTTATATATCCATTCAAATAAAAATGTGATTCGCCACTCATTATGACTTTTTCATGATAATCGATTATTGATAAAATATTTTAACGATTATTTATTTATTGTTTGGTTTGTACATATGTGCAACAGGTTTTTAGTTCAAGTTTTTCCTTTCTTAATTTTTTTCTTAAGATGGATTTTTTACAATACAAATTTGCTGTGATCAATAATTATTGATTGAAGAAGACAAGAAAAATAGTCTTCAATCAATAATTATTGATCACAGCAAATTTGTATTGTAAAAAATCCTTCTTAAGAAAAAAATTAAGAAAGGAAAAACTTGAACTAAAAACCTGTTGCACTGTACATATGTGCAAACAATTTTTAATTTAAAAAATTATAAAAGTTCAACAAAAATTTAACAAATTAGCGATTATTTATTTATTTAGTACCTATACAATTGCAAAGTAAATTTGCAAAGTATAGGATGCACAGCATGGGCGGGGTGACGAAGACCATATGCCCAAGATGGTATTAAGAGTACACTTGTAGCGTTGTTAACAACGAAATACTTATAAAAAAAACCGCAATCAAATACAGTTAGTTGAGGCAAACCGATAACCAATGCGAGTGAGACCCAAAACTCTCGAAGACCGAACAACAAAAACAACAAGTCTGACCGCACTTAAGAAATAATTACGATGACGCGAGAGCTGTTCTTCAGCCCAGAGCTGCTTTACGACTGTGTTTTAACGATTAAATCACGTTGGTTTATCGAAAGTTTTTCCACAATAAATTTGCCACGTGTCTACTTTACGACTGCCACTGTCAAGTCTAATGTTTAATAAAATGGCGGTAAAGCAAAGTAGTAGTACACCCTGTATTTGGTTAACAAAAGAAAAGTTCAAAAATAAACAAATAATTTTTTATTAAATTTTTGCTTTGAGCAAAATTCGGCACATCTTCGTGCTTTAATTAAAATAAAATGTTAAAATTTCTGGATTTACAATTTGTTTTACATAAAAATATATTTATTTACATGCATGCATTATACTACAACTAATCTTGTTTGAACATAATTTACATAAATCTAGTACAAGTATACAAAGCAATTAGCAAAATAATTTACAAATAATAATAATTAAACGACAATAAATATAAAACAAGTATTGAATGAAAATTGCTTAAAAAATAGTTTATCTAGGGTACAAGCCTGGTTCTCGCATTATTGTCGTAATCTCCCACTGTTCGTTCGATATCGTGTCCGCCATCTTCCACCAACAGGTTTGATGTGAGCGATGATTCCGAATGCTGTTGTTGTTGTTGTCTATTCTTGATATTTTCATGTATTTGAGGGGGCTTTTTAAAGGAAAAATATAAAAACGACTAGTACAGCCTTTGCTAAAAGAATAAAAAATACGATTAAACCAACCTGGGCGGTTTCCATCGCAATTTCCGGACCAGGCGATACGGGCGATTTTTTAAATAGCCTTTGAATCGGGAAGCCAATATGTAATTTTTGATTTTTGACCTCAAATGAGGCAGCCGTCGTGACTGATGAGGTGTCAGTGTCGTTTGACAAGAGGCCGCAGTCCAAGGTACCTGCTTTACTGTCATGCGGTAAGAATGATGCCAATGGATTCTGGAAATGCAGGTTACGAATAAAATTACGTTGATCCTGCTGTTTGCGAAGGTAAAAAATATACCCCAGACTGCCGCAGGCTAGAAGAATTAACAAAATAACCAAAACCCAAATTATAGACGCGATGTGAGAAGATTTCGGATCTTCGTGTGAAGAGTGTGCGTGATTTTTTAAAAGTGAGGAGGAACTCATTTCGTTGCTAGCATCGCAAGGTTTATTTTCACTCACAATTGAGCTCTCACACATACATTCATAGCCATATTCGGACTGTACGCACATGCCTCGACATTTAGCCATATCACAGGGATTACGATTCAGAGGCTGACGTGAGGTACCGTCTACGAGTATGTCCTCAGCATTAAGTATGTTCAAACTAAAAGCTTTACATTTCCTAGCACCATAAAGATTGCATCGTATTGCCTCCTTTGATCCTAAGTTAACGATATAAACCTGGTTCTCATACCAAGTAAGACCAGAAGGATACAATATTGTGCTTCCTTTGTTTATGATTGTTACGGGAGAGCTCTTTGATCTAGTACGATAGTTAATACTCTGCAACATTTTTTGATGCATATCAGTATAATAAAGAACTTTTTTATAGGGATCACAGGCTAAAGCTGTTATAAAGCTTGCTTCTTTGGTAATAAGAGTCTCACGTTTATTACCATCCAAAGTGACCGAAACAATGCGCGATCGGTGAGAGCCATAAGTTTGACTTTTTACAACAACAAAAAACAAACGCTTGTTGTAAGCATCCACAGCAATAGTTTTGAATGTTTCATGAAGTTTTGCTTTCAGAATTGTGCCACACATTTTCGCCGAGAACGAACAAACCTGGATTTCATTAACTTGCGAGCGGCTGATAACGTACACGTTATCTTAGTTAATAATACACATATATTTCTTTCAGTTTTTAAACTTTAAATAAATAAATAATAACAAACCTGTTATCCAGTCTACAGCTAGCTTCCCTGGCGTAGGTATTACAAGAGCAGCATTTATTTCGCCCTTGTCTACGTCTACCCTGTAGAGAACGTTTTCATTTTCTGTGGTAAAATAAGCCTGACGTGTTCTAGTATTCAGATCAAAGCTGTTTATCTTAGAGTCATTAGCTTTCCAAGCGATTTTCAGAATAATGGGATGTTCCGTCATGCTGCGCACTTCATCATATGTCGTAAATAATAAGGACCTTTCACGTTCAATTGATTTGCACGTAGTCTTATCGGGCCGCATCATGAAATCTGGATAACATGAACATTTATACGAACCATGAGTATTTTCACAAATTTGAGAGCATGGATCTTGTTCATCACATTCGTTGATATCAAAACAGGAACGTTGATCCGAATCCAATTTGTAACCCTTAAAACAAGAGCAAACTGCACCGGCTGGTGTAGCCTTACACTTGTTGGCGCAGGGCGGTTTTCCGTTAACCGGTTTACAGGCCGTTTTACAAAGTGGTCCTTCATCGGCACCCGTATCGCAATCAGTTACACCATCGCAGACGCGAGATTCGTCAACACATGCACCATCTCGACAATTCCACATCTTAGGTCCACAAGGTTGCTCATGCGTATGCATTTCCACAGAAGCATTCCAAGCACCATATTTTGCACAATTCTCTTCATCCGAACCATCAGCACAATCTTTTTCTTTGTCACAGCGGAATTCAGCACGTATACATTGTTTGCTTTCCTTGCAGTGAAATTCAAAACTTGCACACATATTTTCACAGTCAGCTTCATCTTCACCACGTGGACATTCAGCTGAACCGTTGCATTTGACAGAAAGTTCAAGACACATATTGAGATTGCTAGGGCATTGATACATGGGATGGTTGTCATCGCCACAGGAAAGTTTCTTCTTTTCGTCCGTCATCATATCACAATTGAGCTCATCGGTCAAATCTCCACAGTCATTATGGCCATCGCATACTAGACGATTGTCAATACATTGACCCAAAAGGCATCTATGCATGTCACTGGGACATTCTCTGACACCTAGTTAGAGGCGCCAAGCTAAAACATGAACTGTCTAAAATTTCAAAGACTCGTACTTACCACACTTGTCATGTTCATCGGAGGCGTCGGCGCAATCAATTTTGCCATCACATTCCCAGGATTTGGCTATGCAAGTGCCGCTATTACACTGGAACATATTTTTATCACAAACTGGACGCATGCTAGCATTCTTGTCACTAGCTACTTTACAGTTTACCTCATCGGAATTATCACCACAATCATTGGTTCCATCACACATAACACTGAAGTCCACACAGTTACCATTATCGCATACGTGTTGATGTCGATGGCAACGTTTTGTTTTATCTGCAAAAGTAATGAACAACAACAGACTTTCCCCTATGCACTTTATTAAGTCATACTAAATACTCACCAAAATTGTCACAATGTTCTTCATCGGAGCCATCTGTACATTGTTTCTTACCATCACAGCGTTCATCAGCTTCTAGACAATATTTCGCATCACGGCACGTAAATTTACCTACAGGACATATAACTCTAGTTTTCTGTTTTAGCTCCGCTTCACAACCTTTTTCATCCGAATTATCTGGGCAATCTTTGCGATTGTTACATCTCTTTGACATTGGCAAACATTCACCCGAATTGCATTGAAATTCACAATCTACAGGCTCTACACAAGAGCGATTTGTGGCATCTCCAAACACTAAACCAGCTGGGCAAAGACAACCTGCCGTCATTTTACCCAAACTTACACAGATATGCGAGCAGCCACCATTCCAGTGTTGGCAGGGATGGTCAGAATTCAAAGTAGGGAAACTGGCCGTCAAAGGAATATGAGTGGGTAAAACGTGGGAGGCATACACTTCACGATTTACTTCTATATCAAAACGTTTTAAGGGCCCCAAATTGCTTTTATGCGTCCAATGTATTGTGTTCGATTTTAGTTCAGACCAAAACAGATCTTCATCTACTATGGCTAAAGAATAAGGCCGTTTTAAGCGGCCACGGAACGTATACGCCCGTAAGTAATTATAATCGGAAATGGAAATACGATCCAGATTAGTGTCAGCCCAGTACAAGGTGTGGCTTTCAGAATCAACAGCAAATTTAATATTTCCATTGCCTAATTCATCCTCAAAAACGTGTGAATGTTCACCCACGCCATTCAATGGTTTTTGATCGATATGTACATGTTGTCGAGATTTCAATGCCACAAACATGATGCTATAAAATATAACAAAACGTTTACGGTTGCAAATTCAAAATTTTGGTAACTTCAAGCCTTCTCACCCTTCAGCTGGTACAATGGCCAAACCAATAGGTCTTTCCAAGCCCGAAAAGAACGAGACTATTGCCCTATGTCTGGTTTGTAAGGATAAAACCTCAACCACACGTCTTCCGGAATCAGCCCAATACAGATTGTGAGCCAAATGATCTAATCATTTTGGTGGAAGTTGTTAAAAATACTGTTGTGCTTGAAAAAAAAAAACACTTACCAAACGCAAGAGCCGTTACGTTGCCAAGATTTTCTTTGACTAAAGTCCTTACAATATTGCTCTCCAAATTTACTTCACAGATTGCTCTCCGATAGTTATCTGCCACAAAAACTGAATTGTTTACACTGTTATAAGCCAATTCATTTATTAAAATGTCCAATTTATGAGTCGCCGTTATACTATGACGTCCAAATGTTGTATGCTCCATTTCCAAAAGATTGCTGCGTACACCCAAAAACAAACGCTGCTTTTTATGGGTCTTAATGCAACGCAATTGATCTGGACCCAGTTGCATGCCATCAGGACAAGCACATGAGAAACTGTTGTTTTCAGCCAACAAACACAAATGTGAACAACGGGATCTTTCGCAGGCATGAGCGACTGTCTTTTGCTTTGCTGAGTGATATATATGCACAGCGTATATAGTGCGATCTTTTGTAATGACCTTATGATCTTTGCCCGTAAATTTGTTGCAAGAATGAATACTTTTTGTGCCCCAATCCGACCAATAAAGAGAGTCTTCAAATAAAGCTATGCCATAAGGATGTTTAAGTATCTCTTCTAGCACTATTCTACGATCCGTGCCATCAGAGCGTATACTTTCAATGTTGCCAACTTTGGCATCAACCCAATAAATACGCTCATTGTTCATATCAATAGCAATGCCATTAGGCCAGTGTATGTTTTCGGTAACCAACGGCTTTGGGTTGGTACCATCCATGGAAGCTCGAGCAACCATTGGCTTCAGACCCCAATCTGTCCAAAAAATTTGGGAGCGTTGTGGCCACAAAGCCACACCACGAGGCTGATGAACATCGTCGGTAACCAAAACGGTGCAGAAATGGCCATTGTTTGAGCAAACGGCTATATGATGCATAACATTATCCGAAAAGTAAATGTTGCCTACAAAATAATGAGTTCATATAACAAGGAGATTTTTACAAGAACAGTAGTAAGAACCACTCACCAGTAAGCCAATCCACTGCCAAATCCTCAGGAGCATCTAGACCAGATGTAAGTAAAATTTCCGGTTGCGAGCCATCTGGATTTGCTTTAACAATACTCTCACCTTCGTTTTGTATGTTCGTCCAATAGATGTACTCTCCATTATACGACACACCTATTACTTTTGTTAGATTCTTGGCCACAGTATACACTCTCCTGGATCTCAAATTCGCTCCCATTACAGCTACCTGAGTGGTATACAATAACAAAGCTTCTTCTCCATTTGCCTCACAAGTGCGATTGTCTTTTCGTAGCGAATAACCCTCATCACAAACGCATTTATAGGTTCCTGGCAAGTTGATGCAAGTCTGGCTACAAGCTCCATATTTTTCCAAGCACTCATTGATATCGATGCACACATCATCGACAAGGGAATACCTGAAGCCCTTGGGGCATATGCATTCAGGACCTGATTGTGGCATCACTTGACATTTGGCAGCAGGGGGACAAGTTTTTGTTGTGCAATTAGAGGCGAAGCAGTTAAGAGATTCATCGGAACGGTCGGGACAATCCATTTTGCCATCACAAACTTTTTCGAGTGATATGCAAGTTATGTTGTTACGACACAAAAAGTTTCCCATTTCGATGGTGCAAATATTGGCTAAAATATATTTATGCATTTTTATTAATAATTAAAGTAAATAAAAATGATTTTAGTTTAGATTTTTGATGCCGTTTTCTTTTTTCAAACTGAAACATGTTTAATTTACTTTAAAGGAAACCGAATTGTTTTTACCTGTATGCAAAAAATTTTTTGTCTTTATACTATTCACAAAAATTTGTGATTTCTACAATTTACATTTGCGTATATATGTATGTATATTCTGAATCAGAATTAATAGAAAAGTCCAATAACGATGTCCGTCTGTCGGTCGTTGAAATACCGTTTCTGAGAAAACCATTAGACCTAGAAACTTTTTTCTTTCACCATTCTTTTACCCCATCGATTCATGGATTTGCTATTAAAATCGGTTAACATATAGCTGAGATATATCCAAAATTCCCAAAAAGTCATTATTTTTTGCAATTTTGTATGAACATTTTTGAAAAAAAAATAGTTTGTTTGCCTTCCACTTCACAAAATTATTAATCATGGCAATTATACATATATATGTATGTATATCCGAGATATAGCCTAAGCTAATTTTTTAATGAAAATGTCGCGTAAGCAAACTTAAGAAATTTTTTATACCCTTCACAAAAATATATAAGTTTGTGATTCCGTTTGTAATTCCTACAATTTTCAATTGCGACCCCATAAAGAATACATATTCTGAATCAGATTATAGAAAAGTCGACTAAGCGATGTCCGTCTGTCCGCCATTGAAATACCGTTTCTGAGAAAACCATTACACTTAGAAACTTTTTTCTTTCACCATTCTATTACTTCGTTGATTCATGGATTTGTCATTGCAATTCAGTAAAATCGGTTCACGTATAGCTGAAATATATTCAAAATTCCGAAAAAAGCCATTTATTTTGCAATTTTGTATGAAAATTTTTGAAAAAACACACATGGCGACTAAAAGACAAAAAAAAAAAAATTTCAGATATCGGTCCATATATACCCAAGATATAGCCCAAATGTGAAAATGTCGCATAAGCGAAGTTAAACAACTTTTTTTTTGCTTAAAAGCAGTTCTGGTAATAAAAGAAGGTTATATAAATATGGAAAATGAAAATTTCCGATATCTGTTCATATATACCCGAGATATAGCCTGAACCGATTTTTTTTTTTTGCTGAAAAGCCATTCTCGTTATAAAAGAAGGTTACTAAAATACAGAAAATAGAAAATTCCGATATCACCGAGATATAGCTTAAACAAACTTTTCCATGAAAACGTCCATGAAAGATTTCGTTTTTGGAATGCTGATTACAAGGCAAAAATATGTTTTCCCCGATAGCGGTCCCTACATATCCGAGCTTGTTTAATTCAAATTTGTAGTGTATACTATACATACATGTGACTATCGTGAAGGGTATTTTAAATTCGGCCCAGCCGAATATACCACACTCTTAGTTGTTTCATTTCAAGCTAGTGCTGAGTGAAGTAAGTGTGAATTAAAGAGTACGACTCTATAGCTAAGTGGTTTTTCAAAAACAATTGAGCATTAAGCACATAGGCCTGGGCAGGTCTGCTCTAGACAGATAGATGCGACAGTTGCACTTTTTATAATACCCAGCGGCGAACACTGCCTACCACATTACTTCTCTTCAATGATATGTGCAACAGTTTGTAATCAATGAAAGCTAACATACAAAGTGTATGGCAACTGTGAAAATGATTTACATCAGTACCTGCCTTGACGGCCTAACCTGATGGTGGACCAATTCCACGGAGTGAATTTTTCACGATTCACCACCGCCCCCGTGTGGCTTGCTAGGCTCACACAGGTAGCAATTCTTGTCAAATGATTGCGGTCATATGAACAACTTCTTGTTGAGGAGTTCGGGCTTTCTAATCCCTCATGTATGCAATTTCCCAGCAATCAATGGAGGACAAGGCTTAATGAGTTGGTAGGCCGAAGCCCCTTAAGAGCATAAGCCCTTAAACCAACTCACCCGTCAATCATCAGCACTGGTTTCTTACAGTACACGTATCTTTTGTATAGGCAACAGATCCTCGGGAGATTGTTAGCCCTCGAAAAAAGCCATCACCAAACAATTATCAAGGATACTAACACTCCCTTCCTGCGTTTTAGGTTTCAACCACAGCCAGAACGTTTCAGCCAAGGTAGGCACCTCAACCATAATCAGCCCGGGTCGAACCGCAAGCAGAACTTCCCGGGGGCCATGCTGATCCCCGTTCTGCCAATTTATAGCCTTGGTAAGGGTTTCGGAAGCCAACATAACATAAGTCATGTGGCTTCCTAGAGTTTTGTTTGCCGCACCAAATGAGGGACCCCTTCCCCTCTTTTCACCGAAAAACAGAGCGCCTAAGTTAGGAATACGCCAAGGCAAAACCTGTTCCCCGGGGGGTAAAAGTTTATGGCAGTAGTATATGGAGTTCAAAAAATTAATTACGGTCATCTTTTATATCACATTTATTATATTTTTTAGTTGTAAATCAAACGTTCGCCGTCTTTGTCAGAGCACATTGCAAAAATTTTAATTAACAAAATTAGGTAAAAGTGCCTAGAAAACAATTTAAAAAAGGATATGTGTACTAGGTTCGTATACGAGATGGTGTGCATTTCTGACTTACAAGTGTGCGTCGGATCATCGCTTCTGTAAGCGAAACTTTGACCGCTGGGCATTTTCGGACATTAAAGAGACAAAGAACATTAAGAGATGATGCCAAGGTGCATTAACGTATACACAGTGGCAGCACTAGAGCAAAATTACAACAATACAACAAAAATAGGCATGTGGTAAGCTATGTTTATAAAAATATTTGTAACTATTTTCACAATTATAAACTATGAATGTACCTTTTCATTATTATAAATTATATTTATTTGAATTATTTATATGTTCACAAAATAATTTGTATATGTTTAATTCAGAATAAAACACTAAATTCACTTTCAAAAATGTAAACAATATATTTGACGTAATTAGCTTACTACATTGCCAGTAGCAAAAAATTGTCATATGCCGTAGTGCTGCCACGTAAATGCACTTTGGATGATGCCTTGTTAGGCAAGCTGCTTGTTAGCTTCATTTGAAAATGTATTTCAGTAAACTTAAATCATTAATTAAACGGTCCCATATTTTGAATAGGGGTCATTTATTTGAAAAGAAACAAGTATTTAACCATTCCTCTTATTACTTGAAGGTACTCGTACATACGTATTAACTTTTAGGAAAAAACTAAGTCCAGGTTATAAGCTTTCAGTTTTACGTTTAAACTAGCATCTCAACAGTAAGGGACATATCCAAAAAAAAGTTCTTACTTGAGTTTTAACGCATACGTTAGTTACCAAACACATTAGCACTACCATACATTTGTTAAAAACTTTTATGCAAAAACAGTACGTTAACTTTTAAATGTAGTAAGGAATTTAATTGTTTTGTTCTGGCAACGCCGTTATGTTCAGTTGTAATATTTTGAATAGTGATGCATGAAAACTAATATTCGAAAACCGAAAAACAAATTTAAAAAATAAAAAATTATTATTAAGACATAAAATAGCACATTTTTGGCAAACATTTCCTAGATTTACCTTTTTAATAAATACTGAATATATAATATGTAGTATATTAATGAAATTGAAAAAAAATTAATAGGTTGAACACTGAAATTGGTGAAGATATAAAAATTCATCGTTACGGAATTTAGCCCCAGGCCACTTAATAGTAAATTTTTCAACATAAGTATCGTTGATCTCATGTAGAAAGACCTTAACTCGCATTTTTCCTAAATTGAATTTAGGGATTCTACTACGTTTCAAACAAACACAGTAGCGATTTTCACTCTTTGTATTAAATTTAAAATGCTTTCACATATAATAATAATAGCTTTGTTCGAGGAAATTCGGGGTAAAGTCCGGTAAAATGAGTGTAAACAAAAAATACTCTCAGAAGAGAACTAATTTGCCCAAAATTGCTGGAACACAAAAAACCACATTTCAAGCCCTGAATTAAATATCGCCACGAAAACAGATGTTGTCTATTTATACAATTTTCAAACTCAGTGTTCTCAACTTCTAAATTTTACAGCGCACTGAAATCCAACAAAAAAGCGCGTACTTTTACAAAAATACACGCATTTGAACATTTTTTTCATATAACATCAATTTTTTTTATAGATGTTAACAAATTATTAGCAAAATATTGATGTCAAAAAAAAATTGTAAAATTTTGGTACAATAAATTGAGATTAGTACCAGCAACAACAAGACAAAATGCAAAAAATATATATAAACAAAGTTTTTTTAAATATGTAGCTATCAGTACAGATTGTTTGAATCCTCTTAAAAGAAAATGATATAAAAATTAAATAAAAGCATCGTGCATTGATTTAAAAATTCATTGTGCGATTTTTAAAAACCACTAAAATTAGTGTGAAAGGCGCTGAATTGACAGATCTGTTGAAATTCAAACAAATATTTTTGCCAATTTATTTTATCATTTTGAGCTAGATAAAAACATAAAATAACTTATTTAAAAATGACATATTGTCATATTTTCAAATATGTTTTTTATGATTTGCGCTTTAATATTCTACTTTGTGCTCTGATATTTTATTTTCATAAATAACAAACAGCTGATTAAATGGTTTAACAATTTCACCATTTTGCACGGAAAAAAAGTACGGGTAAAGTCTGGTAAAATGAGAAACACAAATTACTCTCTCAGAAGCTTTCTCATTTACCCAATTTTTAACACAAGAAATACTTTTCGTGCAAATTGAAAGCCCGCGGGATTCCGCGGTAACGACGTCGAATACAACTAATTAGCTTTGTTCGAGGAAATTCCGGGTAAAGTCCGGTAAAATGAGAGTAAACAAAAAATACTCTCAGAAAACACACAATTTGCCAAAAATTGCTGGAACACAAAAAGCCACATTTCAAGCCCGAAATTAAAAACAGCTGTTGTTTATTTATTCAATTTTAAAATTCAGTGCTCTCAACTTCTAAATTTTATAATGCATTGAAATCCAATAAAAAACGCGTTTTACATTTATGAGAAAAATAACTGTGTATCACTTAGTTATTTTTCGAATTTTGTTCGATTTAAAATGTAAATTAGCTTTCAATTATTACGTTTATGCACAGCCTACTCGCAAATAAAAACTATTTGCAAATTATTAACTGACTGTTTATGCGTCAATTTGTATATGGAAAATTTTTATTTTTTTAGTATGGCTTATGTTCAAAATGTAATTAATGGGTAGCATTTTGATTACTAAAATAATGACATAAAAATAAAAAATTATTCAATGAAAGTAAATTAAAATTTTTTCTGCATGCAATTTTTAACATTTTTCTTGTGTGCCACTTCCACAGAAAAGAACGTACTTTCTGGCCACAGCAATGAAATCTTTGAAATTGTGCAGTGACAACTCCTTATATCTTATTTGCAAATAAGTATTTAATCAGTAAATATTTTCGTAAGTTAGCTATTCGAAAAAAAGCTGTTTATTCACAAAGACGAGTAACATGTATGTATAAACATATTAAATAATATCCATTTTACATTCCAATTGTTAGGTATTAACGAATACTTAGATTGGTTAGCGGCCATATAAATTACGCAAACCGTATGTCCTGCTTGCACCATGGCCATTATGTTGCGGCAATTTGCTCGCCATATGAACTTCGCAAGATACAAATTGTTATACTCTCTATTCCTTGATATTCTGTTTCCGTAATCCTTATCTTTTTATTAATTTCTAAAACGAAGGTAAACTTTTATACAATTCAAAAGATTGTTACAAGAAAACATTTTCTTGATTCACTTAGCGTGCTTCTTCTTCCACCACTTCACTCTGAAAAATTTCATTGAAATGACAAAATTTAAATTTACATTCATAATGTTTGCACGAAAATCAAAAATTTTTTCTTTTTGTGCAAACATGCTTCAAATATTTGTAAAAGCCAGCAAACAGCCCCATAAACAAAATGTTTGTACAAACTCAAAATGTTAACATGTTTGGCAAGAGTTTGTTGCCAAACCTCAAATATTTTGAGGGTACTATTGTCGAAAACTTGTCCTTGAGAACAAATTTATAAACAAAGTTTTTTTATACAATAAATTGTTGCATATTTAGTTTGTGGTTTTAACAAATTTGATATAACATAAATGTTTTTTCTAGATAGTAACAAATTAGTAATACTCGTATCTTGATATCAAATAAAATTTGTAAAATTTTGCTGCAAGAAATCGAGATCAGTGCCAGCAGCAATTTATTGAATAAGCCAAAACGAAATGAAGAAAATATACAGATTGTTTGAATACTATTAAAAGAAAATGCACTAAAACTTAAATGAAAGCATCCTGCATTGATTTACAAAATTCTTTGTGCGATTTTTAAAAACCACTAAAATCGGTGTGAAAGGCGCTGAGTTGACAGCGCTGTTGCAATTTAAACGAAACATTTTTGCCAATTTATTTAAATATTTTGAGCTAGATAAAAACGGAAGAGAATCTAATTTTAATATAACTTATTTAAATATAACGTATTTTTACATTTTCAAATATTTTTTTATGATTTGCACTTTGCTATTTCATTTTCATAAATAACAAACAGCTGATTAAATGGTTTAACAGTTTTACCATTTTGCACGGAAAAAAAGTACGGGTAAAGTCTGGTAAAATGAGAAACACAAATTACTCTCTCAGAAGCTTTCTCATTTACCCAATGTGCCCAATTTTTAACACAAGAAACACTTTTCGTGCAAATTGGGAGCCCGCGGGTTACCGCGGGAATGACGTCGAATACAACTAATATTGTAAACTTCTAAGCGTGAACGGCTTTTTCTTTGGTATTATAAAAAAACCGAAACAGCTGACATTTTTTTTTTATTTTTGCGACTAAAATACACAAAATAATTTTTCAGTTGGAGTTTCGTGAGAAAAGATAAAATCATAAAAAATGCCTAACTCCATTTTGTATTTGAACTTTTTTCACGTTATCTTTTTTTTTTTTTTTGTTGATATTTTCCATTTTAAACAAAGTTTATGTACATTTAATTTATTACCAGCAAAATAAAATAAATAAATATGGCGTCGTCTGCCGGCTGTTTCATACTTGTAAATAAATGAACTTACCACGTTTACTATATCTACTACGGTTTTTAGTATTGAAAATGTTGTCAATTTAGTAAATTAAAAATCGATGAATTTTGTTGCTGTCAAGTTTTAAATTTACCAAGATTTACTAAATCTACAATATACACAAGCTCTACAATAGTACTTTAATACGAAGCGTGAGAACCGCTAGTGGCACAAAGATTTAATTAAATAATTTCATACATATCGCTCTTTCAAGCAATTGATCAAAAAAAGTTACTTGTAGATGTACCTACTAGGTATACATTTGCCATTCCTTCTCTTGTAAAATTGCAAATATGTTTGTTAGTGCCTTTCTACATGAGACCAACGATATGTTGATTCAACATATCGTCTAGACCAGTGATGCCCGAAAGTTCTATATAAAAGAGTAAACACCAATACATTTAAGGAGAAACTAATTTTATTTAATATTTTTTGTTGTAAAAAGCAAAACATTTACAAAAACAAAATTTACACTAATAATTGCTGTCGTCAATGTTTATCAGCAAAACATGCGGAAGTGCTGTTGCTTTACTCTTGTGTGTGTGTGCAGTGAAGAATGACAAAAAAATTTATAAGACGTTTGTGTTTTTCATGGCTAGTGCTGAGCGCAGTATTTATGTATTAAAGTGCACAGCCCTATAGCTAAGCGCATTTACAAACACAATTGAGTATCAAGCGCATAGGTCTGGGCACACTTGATTTAAACTATTAAATGTCATACTGCTGAGAATTGCCAGTATTCGGCAATTCTCAGCAATTCCTTACTTTTCTCTCATATGAGAGTGTGTATGTGTATATACAATATAAATTCTTATTTCCAAACTGAAATTGAAATTCGGTTTCTCGGTAATAGCTTGTAGACTGATATATTCCTATTTAATTGATAGATCGCAATTTGTAAGCCTCAATGGCTATAATTCAAATGTTGTTGGCATCAAATCTGGTGTGCCACAGGGATCTGTGTTAGGGCCAATTTTATTCCTTTTATACTTAAAAGACATTTCAGATGCCCTGGACATGAGTCTTGTAACACCTTTAATTTTTGCAGATGACATTCAACTGCTTTTTAGAGGAGATAGAGACAACCCTGATGTTTTAGGGGCAGTGGTTAACCATACGCTGGAAAATGTTAATGAGTGGATGATGGAAAATTGTCTTTCAATTAATTTTCGCAGTTTAGATTACCTTGATATTTACAGCCAGTTTACCAATTTCGAAAGAAAATCAATGCGAATGAAAGCCAGTCACTCACATTCGAATCAATTTGGGTTTGTCTATTTCACTACTATTCGTTCGCATATTCTTATGTATTTTCATTGAGTTTTGACACATCGTTCGCATAGAAAAAAATTAGACGAACCCAAATCAATTTTCTTTCGCTTAGATTGCGAACGCAAGCAGGCTGTCGAGATTGGTAAACTGGCTGTTATATTGCAGGTGTTAAAATTAATTTTGTCTAGTGTTTCACTTGCCTTGGGATAATAATTGATGATTGCCTAAATTTTGATCAGCATATTAACGTGATTGCTGCTAAAGTTACCTTGGGCTTAAGGCAACTTTATTGTTGTGGGCTTCCCCTACCTTCGAGAATAAAGTATTCTGTTGCGTATGCGCTTCTAATGTGACACATTATTTATGGTTTGGAAACATACTATGGTACCTGGGTTCGTGGGCTATTAAAACTTGAAAAGATAATTGAAAGAATTGTAAGATTTGTCTATGGAATTAATTATCATGATCATGTTTCTCAGGCTTTAAACAGGTTTTTAGGATGTGCATTCCATGATTTCTTGAAATTAAGATCACTTGTCATTTTTTATAAGACCATTTATTACAAAGCTCCTGATATCCAGTGCTGTTTTCGAAAAATCTTTTGTGATAAGAAATTGTCGAAATTGGAAGTGTCTGCCAAATCGGCTTAAAAAATTTTCGATTACACCATCTACCTTCAAAAAGAATATTCTAGTTTATTTTCGTGAGCAACGATCGTAGTACAAAATTGTTAACCAGAACCATAGTACCGACCCCTGTTAACAACTTTTGTTACGTCTTTTTTTTATCTTTTGCGTGCCCGCTGCCTTTTCGGGGATAGAATGCAATTTCATAATTTTTTTTTCTCATTGTACATAACTCATATTGTTTTTGCCACAAATCAATATGCAATATGTTGTAATTATAATAGTATTATAGTTTTAATAAAATATTTATAAGGACAATGATATTAATAGAATATAAATGCGCCTTGGCCTTTTAGGCTTCTTGCATTAAATGAATAAATAAATAAAATAAAATAATATAAAATAAAATAAATTGTTCGAAATAAAAGGTAGAGAAAGCTCAAGAATTGCCGAAATAAGATTTTGTGTGTGGACAAGAAGGCAATTCCAAAAGAAAATTGATAAAAAGGTTGGCAATTAAAATTGCCCTGTCTGATCTTAGTTCCAGTTTACACACATCAAGTTTGACTCGTCAAGTCTTGAGTTTGTCGGAGAACGGGGAAAAGAGAACGGAAAAGAGAGATGACTAGATGGTACCGTCAAGTTTAAAATGAAATGAAACAGGTAAGATTGTGGTATATTCGACTGGGCCGAATCTAAAATACCCTTCACGATAGTCACGGATATGTATAGTATATTTAAAAATTTTAACTAAATATGCTCGGTTATATATGACCCGATATCGGAATTTTCTATTTTAGTAACCTTCTTTTATAACGAGAATTGCTTTTCAGCAAAAAAAGTTGTTTAAGTTAGCTTACGCGGCATTTTCATGAAAACCCCGGTTTAGTCTATATCTCGGGTATGTATGGACCGATATCGGAAATTTTCCATATTTGTATAACCTTAATTTATTACCAGAACTACTTTTAGGAAAAAAAACAACTTTTTTTTGTGACTATGATTTTTGAAATTTGCTTTTTGAAAGTATCAAAAAGCAAATCGTAGCAACCAACGGTTGTTTATTTATTCGAAAGGTGTAAAGAAATGTTAGACACCTGTATGAATAAAAAAGCTTGTTTTTTGTGTTTTGACAGGTATTATTAGAGCATTTTTCTTTTTTAAATTCTCAGCAATTTGTTTACATTGTTGGGATATAAAGTTGAATGTTTGAGAATATCTTTCAAAAATTTCCAAAGTCTACTGATGATTAGGGTAGTTCCTATGAAATGTCGACATATAGATGGCTGGGTAACATAAAAAACAAGCTATTTATAATTTTTTATTGGTATAAATGTTAGAAGCTAAAATAGCGAATAAAAACTTAGTTGTATGAATAAATACTTAACTTAAAAAAAAAATATTGTTAGTCGTAATAATTAAAAACAAAACTATCAAATATTTTGTTTTGTTTATAAATAAAGTTTAATATGATGTTTCACGTCACAAGCAATTGACTTCTCAAGAAATTTGATATGAAAAGTACAATTTTTTTTTTTTTTTTTGTGAATTTATTATAAATATTAAAGGCTAGTCGCTTGTTTGTGTTGTCACAATATCACATTAATGCCTCTATAAAAAAGTTAATTTGTGTTTACGAATATTTATTATTTTGCCGCACTTATAGACAAGAGAATTTTTTTAAAAATTTATTTGATCACAAACTTAACGATCACAATTACGATAATCGACGTATGTACAATAAAAGGTGGTAAAGTTTTGACTGGTTACTATAAGCATGGCTGATTACGGGGAGGTGGCTAAAATGTGTATAACAAACTTCCCAGCAATTACCCCTGTGTGCAGTTTTATCAGCTCTTTACAAAAGTTTACGAATATTCACTACTTTTCTGTTCGAGTACTTTTTTGGACAAGAGAGTTTGCAGAGATATAATTTTTAATTTTTATATTAAAATTTCCAATATTTCGCTACCCCACTGCATAGCATCATCAGGCATTTAGATGTTGTTTATCTATAAACGCAAAATAGGGATCCTTTTAAATTGCATGTTATTACTGTACTCTAATTTAAAAAATCCCTACTTTGTGTTTTTAAAGTTCTTAAAAACAAAAAACAGTATCTAAATCCCTAATGATGCTACCCAGTGGGGTAGCGAGATATTGTAAATTTTAAAATAAAAATTAAAAGTTTTACCTCAAGCTCGAAGAATTTTGATATTTTAATTTTACAATTGTAAGGGTCGAAAAATCTATTATTAATATGTAACTTAAATTTATTTTTCTGAACTTACTACAATTTTTTTCATCGCTACCGTCGCCACAGTCATCGGATTCGTCACACAACCATTTTTTGCTTTCCAAACAGTGTTTGTTTTGACAAAAGAATCCCTTGCAGTTGGCTTCGGCCGCATCACAACCGGTTGTTTCATCCGAACCATCATGACAGTCTTTTTTTCCATCACACATAAAATTTATCGGTATACAGGAGCGATCCGATTGGCAGGTGTATTCGTACTGACTGCAATTACGCTGCAGAGAATGCCAACCTCCAATACCAAAATCTTTAGATGGGCCACGTTCTCTGTTCACACAGTCCGATTCATCTTCGCCACCAGGACAGTTCTCAATGCCATTGCAAATTAAGCCAGATGAAAGACAGGGGCCATGAGGTAGAGCACATTGAAACCAATCGGGTTTGCGGCACATTTTCAAATCTGAAACACAGAAAAGCAAAGAAATCAGAAGATAAAAACAAGTGTTTCAACGTAAGAGGGCGGCTTAAGTCCAGTTTACGCACACTCCTCTAAACAGAAAAAAATTATATAAAGGGGTAGAAAGTTGCAAAATAAGAAGAAAATGCTAAGTGAGAAAGTTAGTGGAAACACATAGTTTCCGAGTTATGAACTTCTGAAGTTTTGATATTTGTGTACATGAATGGTTCTAACGTTATTACTTACTGCGAGGACGGATTGATATTGAAACTACCATTTATTTCTCGACATAGTCTCATTTTATCTCATTACACTGAGTAAGACGATATTCCAACTTTTTTATACCATCTGAATAATACGATTTTGGGAACCCCCCAAAATAAGCGTTAGTTTCGGTACTCACTCTTTCGTTTGATATGAATTTTTTCATGCGAGGCATTTTTGCTAGTTTGGAAACGGGAACATTTTGAAATTATCTGCTTCTAGCCTACCTCGAATTTCATTGTCTTAAATTTCTTGTCTCTTGATTGAGTTATTTGTATATTCGATCTTATTCAATTTTTTACTACATGGATTAATATAAATACAAATAAAAAGTATTACTTCGCGAAAAATACTTTTTTTATATAAGGCACCTGGTCACCTGATATTATTTTGTTCGTCGTTCGCTGACAAAACAGTTATCTATTTCAAGTTTCGCTGAGTATGACGAATTTTGACCAACATGTTTTATTTTTGGCGAGGAATATTCGCAACCAAAAAGTCGACGTTCGTCGCAGTCATGTTTCTAGCATATAAATTTAAAAGTATTTTTATAGTACGTTTCCATATAAGTAGGTGATTTCGGCCAAATCAGTTTATTTGCCCAAATTAAATAATTTGCGATATGATTTCCCATGCATTTTTCACATAACCAAATTATCTCAAATGACTTAATTAAGTCGAAATTTGTCTATGCAACACTGTTATTCTTCCAAATGCAACACTGGGGAATCCATTATTGGTGAGTTACAATCCGAGAAAGTGACATTTAATTTCGAATCCAAATGACTGATTTTATTTGTTTATAGAGTTGAAATCAATAAAAACAAAATTTTATTTTCCGGCTTTAAGGTGGTATGACACTTCATTTTTATTTCATTGAATTGTTATAGAATTGTTAGACAAAAATAGCAAATTTTAGAAAGAATAAACTATATAAAACGTAGGCAAAACGTTTTTGTGCAGAAAAAAATTGACATTTCAAAAATAACCAAAAAAGAAAACTTAAATTTATGAAAAAAGAGATATTAAAAGAATAAAAGAAGAAGTTTTATATATAATAAATGAAGTTAAGCAAGTGCCTTTGGGATGTAAAGAAAGTTAAGTTTTGGGAGGAGCTGACCATAAAACTTGCTTTCTTGCTTTGTAATATATGGCTTTACTTTTGTTAAAATTTTCGCAAATTAATGAGGAGTCATCCTCAAAATAAGTCTTCACATTCAATTTCTTTGAATAGTTTATGTTTAAATCCTTCGTCTTACTCCTGCTTGCCATTAAAATGCTTATTGTATTGAAGGTATTTAATGCAATGGAATCTATAATGGTATCATCCATTTTATAAACGTTTATCTTTTTGAAAATTTTGTTTTTTGAGTTTTTTATACAAATATTAGATATATTTTAGTTTTTTCACGGTAGTAATATTATGATGGGTCTAGGTGTGGTTCATTTCTTATTCATGAAATAAAACGCGCAGTGGCTGTGTTCTGTAACTTTGGCGAGAAGTTCTCGCATCGAAAACTTGTGAAACGAATTATTCCATCGTTTCTCGAAAAGTGAGAAAAAACTGCGTCTGTAACGCATGTCGAAAACTATCCAAAGCGATTACGTCGTTACGTTAGAAATGTCTGAAAATATAAAACGATGCCGACATGCAATTTTAAAAATGAAAGCGCCAGCCACAATTAGTACCGCCGCCGACCAAAAATTGCTAAACTTAAGAAATTTTGTTCGACGGCGTCATATTATAACCGTCGGCTATTCTAGAAAATCTATGGTTTGGCTCTAATGTTTACATTTTATTTACAAACACATGCATACATATTTATGCGCAAAATTTTGTAAAATTAAAAAATAATTGCAATTTGTGAATTCTGAAAAAAAATTATAAAATTGTACATTTGTACATTATACAACTCGTGTGACCTCCTTAGATTCATTATTCTTTTTCAGCAGGAATGAGGCTGACAAATGGAGAAATCAGTGTTACATTTGCTTTAGCACAAACTACGGCTTACGCACACTAAAGCAATTAAGTCCAGCTACATTATAAATGTTTGAATTCTAGAATTTTTGTGGTTTCACACTCCAATAACACGTGTCTTGGCACAATTTCCAATACCTCGCAGCAAAAACAAAACACATAACCGAGAGTGTCATTGGTGTTCATTTCCGAATGCCACAGTTGTTGCATAATTTTTATTGAAAAAAAATTGTTTTTTTGATAAATTATTTATTTTTACAATTAAGTTTTTTATTCGCTATTTAAGCTTCTAACATTTATACCAATAAAAAATTATAAATAGCTTGTTTTCTATGTTTCCCAGCTATCTATATGTCGACATTTCATAGGAACTAAAGAAAGGTGTATAGAAATGTTAGAGACGTTTATAAATAGAAAACCTTTTTTTTTTTGTGTTTTGACGGATATTATTAGAGCATTTTTCTTTTTAAATTCTCAGCAATTCATTTGGATTGTTGGGATATAAAGTTGAATGTTTGAGAATATCTTTCAAAAATTTCCAAAGTCTACTGATGATTAGGGTAGTTCCTATGAAATGTCGACATATAGATAGCTGGGAAACATAGAAAACAAGCTATTTATAATTTTTTATTGGTATAATTATTTATTTGGAT
Source organism: Thecocarcelia acutangulata (assembly GCA_914767995.1). NCBI lineage: Eukaryota > Metazoa > Arthropoda > Insecta > Diptera > Tachinidae > Thecocarcelia > Thecocarcelia acutangulata. The sequence continues at coordinate 67,112,048 of OU612095.1, forward strand.
AAAATGTAATCAAACAATACAAACCTCAAACAGATTTCGAAAATTCGAAAAGAAAATTACTTACAATATAGTGGAAACAGTTCGAAATGATTTCCTCAAATCAACTTAATTTGCTTATAATGGAAACGTACTATTAAACTAAAATTTTTTGTGTAAAAGTAGTTTCAATAACAAGCAATTCGCCTCAGATTAATGGTCGAAAACAAAACATATATGAAAAGTAAAGAGTAAAATGTAGAACACCAAAGCTTGAAATTGAAGTAATTTCAAATTATTTTCACTTCAAAGTTGAATGAAGAACATACCCGATAGTATGTAGGTATACATATATTAATCTCGAACACTTCCGTGACACTTACCACAATTTTTTTAAAACTGTAAAAGCTTCTTGCATGATCTAATATAATTATTTAAAAGCTTTTAAATGATACAAATTTTGCAATTTCATGTACTTCACAATTTCAGGGGTTCATAACTCGGAAACATTCTGTCTTCAAATTTCCTTCTCATTATTGAATTTTACTTTGTTATATAATTTTTCTCTATATAGTATTTTTTTCAATTTGGAGGACTGTATAATTACACTGGACTTGTTCCAAAATTTCCCATTTGATTTTCATTTTGTTCTTTCTCTTTCAAATTTATTACCAACTTACCGCAATCAATTTCATCCGAGTTATCAGAACAATCCAAACGGCCATCACACAATTTTGCTTGCGCTATGCATTTGCCATCTTTGCACATAAATTGGTCAAAACTACAATGACCAGCCTTGGTAGCAAAAATTTGGGTGAATAGCACTAATAAAAAGATTTGAAGATTGGTCTCATGTAAATTTTTTCCATTAAAATGCACATTTTTGAAGATATTATATAACGGTTTTAACACTGACAAGTCCCTGGAAAGACACCAAAAAGCAATTGCATATGTATGTATATGATTTTATCTGATTGTGATAAAATTGTGTATTCTTACATTGACAGTTATAATTTACAATTAAACAAAACAATTGAGAGGTTATAAAATTTGATTACATCAAACGAAATTATTTAAATTAAATGAACAGCATGCTTTCAGAACCTGACTTGCACTGATCTGAAGTTAATTATTAATAAAGTTTTTAACTCAGTTTTTAAGGCTTTTGTTGTTTTCGAGTTTATTGAACATGACTCCCGTTATCTATTCTTCTATTGCCAGAGTAGTAACTAAATTATAACCTGGCGCCTGAAAGCATGCTATAATAAATGTAACCATCAAGCGGGGTCACAACCCTTTTAATATTCGAAGTACTGTACATATTAAAAAAGGAGATTTTTCTTTCACGTTAATTCAGTACCATCTAACGGAGTTCATGAGCACTACAATTAAATTATTTGTGTTTTGTATACAGGGCTGCCAGAAAATATAAGGAAGAAATCGTCAGAAAATCTCTATGCAGGGCTGCCAGAATTTTAAGAGATAAAATCTGCAAAACTAGAAACTCATGAAAAAATTTGCAAAATCTGCACTTAATTTTCCAAATCTTCAAACTTTTATTAAAACGTTTTTTTTTTATAAATAATTTTAAAAGTATTAACAACATATTGAAAGAAATTATGCATTTAAGAATATTAAAATGCAAATAGATTTACTGAGGTAACAAATATGTGCAAGTTGAGAAAATTATTTACTAAAGAGTTGCATGGGCATGCTTGATATTTGAGTATGCTCATATGCTCGAACATTGAACAGAGTAACGATAATACCCAAATATCAAGAAGCAGAAACGAACACTGTTGATTTAAACAAAATGCTTACTTGAAAAAACGAGCAGTGCTCAATATCAAAACGAACAGTGTCCGGTTATTGTTTGGTTATGGTCGATTAATGCCCGTAGTAAAAAAAGCCAAACTATTAAACGTTGCCACTTTTTTTAAAACTCTCAAATTTTTTGTGCATACTTTCTGGAGATTTTTTGTGTATTTTAAAATGAATGTAAGTAAATACCGTTTATAAATATTACCTGGTCAAGTAACTTTTATAAAAAATGATTTTCTTTGAAATTTTTTTGTTTGACCTAACAGTTTTATTAAATTAAAAACTTCTCTTTCTTGTTGATGTGTTTCATTAAATACAACTTTTGTTGCTGAGTTTCTAACAAAGCGTGTTAATTTCTAAAATTAATTCGGCTTGTTTTCAATGCTTCTGTTCGCTTGTGAGAGATGTTTTAAACAAAGTGTCCGGCTATGGGGAAAAGTATTGTGTGGAAAAATAGGAATATCTCGGTTCAAAAAGATTGCCCGTTTATGCCAGTAGTAAGTGCTCCTTTGGATAAGTTTCACTGTATATATGAACCCTGTCAACAAAACTTTATACTACTAGACTAGATTATAACTTTAAGATTATTCCAATGTGAGACCATACAATATATTTGACATTTCTTTAACCCGGTTGCTAGCACTAGAAAATCGTCTGATTAAGTAGTGATATTTTTACGGTTAACGATATTATATCTTGGACGATTTAAGTTTAAAAGTATAACTTTTATTTCTTTCTAACATATTTCCTTAACAAAAGGAGTAGTTTATATAAAAAATTTGAGTCCTAAAAAGGGGGCATTCGAATTGGTTACAGCCAATTTGAAACAAATATGCATAATTTTTGTTTTCTTCTTGAGTAACTACAAGACTATTTAACTATAAAGTGGAAATATATTTTATATAATAATGCAAATTAGATTACATTTTTTATATTTGCCAAGTAAACAAGTTTATATTAATTTTGGTAATTATTTTTGCACATTTGGTCATTTTTTTTTTTAATTTTTGTTGTAATAATTTTTTGGTCATGGCAGCACAGTTTACAACATATTACGCATCTGACGAAGTTGTTCGAGTAATTACTTATTCTCTTCGTGAATAATCCAACCAGGATTGCTCCAGTTTTAAAAACTTACTACCAAAAAGCTTCTTAATATGTACCAAAACCAATTGTATAGTTAATCTTCATTACATTACATTACATTATTATCATCTTTGAATTTAACTATCCACTGTATTCACTGACATTGCTTTAATAATTCCTGAAAAGCTATTTTTGTATCAAAAGTTTAAGAAATTTTATAACGTTACAAATAGTTTATAAAAAAATCCACACGCTTTCTTTTCTTCGTGACAGTGGCATCCATATTTACAACAAAAGAACATGTGCGAAAATACAAATTTCATTCAGTAGCTTGGTAGCTTTCAACAGAGTAGGGACATGGTGGATTTTTTTATGTTATGAAAATTTTAAAGAGAGCTAATATTTTTGCTTTGCTACACTGAGAAGGGTAGCTATATAAATATATGAATTTTTATGTTTCGTGTAAATTAGGTATTTGCAACTTTTTAAAACAAAATATTTAATGAGTGCGTATATTCTATGAACATTTAAGGAAAAATACTGTATAATTCGCTATTTTTCATTTAGTATATTTTACTACTGAGAAGTTGAAAACAAACAAAAAATAAAACACATATTTATTATTAATAAACAACCAAAAATTACTTTAATAATTTCCAATTGTTCCTTTAAATTTATTATAATATTTTCTCTCAGTTAAACGCTAAAAAAATATTTCAAGTTGTGTTGAATTTAAAACAAAGATGATTATATCATTCATAATTGTTTTAAGAATGAAAACAAATTTTGCACGTCATAACAAAGAACAAAACTCATAATTTCTTTCAGTGTAATATTCGTATTTTAAATCTGTTTTTGTTTGTGAAGACCAGATGCCCGAGCATTGCTTATGAGCAAAACGAGTAATGCTCATAAGTTTCGACCATTTCAAACTGTCCACTCATTACTGCTTATTGTTTATGAACACTAGTGCTTATAAGCAACGCCTGATATGGACAAGCATGAACACAGCATAAAATAGAAACGAGTGTGATCATATGTTCGAATTTCAATGCTCGTGCAACCCTTTATTATTTACTGCGTAAGCACGTATACCGATGTATATTCGGAATACTATATTGTTAAAATTTACCAGGCTGAATTTTCCTTTCACATTTGCTGGTGAATGTGGTAAAATCGTCATATATATAATAAACTCAGAATTTTAAAATTATGTTAGAATTAGCTGGTTTTACTTTAGATACAGTCGTAAAGCAGCTCTGGACTTGAGAACAGCTCTCGAGTTATCGTTTTAAGTGCGGTCAGGCTTATCGTTGTTGTTTGGCCTTCAAGCGTTTTGCGTCTCGCTCTCACTGGTTAACTGCTAACCTTAACTAAATTTATTAGTTTACAGTTTTTTTTAGATTTTTCTTTGTTAACCACGCGGCAACTTCTTATTTGAAGGCTTAAGTCGTTATGGTTACTCACAGCGCCGCTGCAAATTACTGTTATTACTATCGTGGGTATAAGGTCTTCGTTACTCCGCCCATGCTGTGCATCCTATACTTTGCAAATTTATTTGCAACTTTACGAGTATAGCTAAATAAATAAATACTTCAGATTTTCAGGATGATTTACAGACATGTCTGAACGACATTTTTTGTTGTACTGAAAAATTGTCAAAACGAAAAACATTTTTCTTGTTTTTCTTTCTAATTTCCTTTTGTCTCATTTGCTATGTTTTTAAATATGTTTTATTTTCATTTGACTGACATGGATATTAGCAAACGATTTTTTTTGTTGTCAATTAAAAAAAAAAAAATTTAATTAACGATAAAAATCGCCATAAAAATGTAACATGACCTTGGTAGCAATTTTAAGAGTATTATAAAAAAATACTTTAAATTATCGTATAAATAAGCTCATATTACTTTCTATAAACTTGTCAAAGTTGCTTTGATAAAGCCACCTTTATAATTTTTTCCAAGTGTCGCTTAGTTTTCTTACATAACATAAACACTTTATACTGAGAATATCAACATTTAAAAACATGTGCAAGATGTTATTTGATTTTGTCTATTTTATAACATGAACGATTGATATTTTTGTTCTAACATAACGTCAACAAATGGTAGTAGAAATATAAGGGAAAAGTACAAAAAGTTACTTTATTATTAAAAATGTAAAAAATCTACGATTTTAGGCAATAAATCTTCATTTAGTGTTTTTATAGAGGAAAAATCTGCAAAATGAAGATAAATCTGCATTTCTGGCAACAGTGTCTCTACGTTTCTTTACTTAGTGCTCACACCTGCGATAATATGTAAGATGAGAACATCAAGTCTTCTTATAATAATTTTTCTGAGAGCGTTCTTATGAGAAATCTCATAGCAACAATCTTGTAATAAGAGCTGTCAAAAAAGCAACTGTGTACGTCTTTGTTTAAAAAAAGACGCCGTTACAACTTTACCAATCATTAGTTTTATAAAATATATTCAAAAACCCCCTTTTAAATAAAAAATAATTCGTTTTTATGTATTTAATATATACTATAAGTGACTAATTTCGTACAAAATGTGCACATATACAAAATTCATCTAAGATTCTATTGATCGCAAAGAAGCGTTTTCTTCTCGGCGTTAAATGATTTATGAATTCTTATAAGATTAACAAAACTACGTATATTCCTTGTTAAATATTAAGATGGACATAAAGAGAGTCGTTCTCTCATTCTGCCGACGTTTTCTCAGATATTATTTCAGAGCTAATCGCAGTTGTAGACATAGTGGCCATATTTGAGGATTTTGGGTGCTGAAAATAATACTTTGACGATTTAAGGTCTGTTTTTGATGATTTTTGTAGATCACATTTTTGCTATCATATCTTTCAAGCCTTCATTTTTTTAAAGTTAATTTATGTAGAAAATAAAAGTAATATTTATGGCACGTAAATATATATATATGTATGTTTGTTATGTGATAGTTATTTTAGAGTATAGCGCTTAAAATATTATAAGCCAAAAATTGTACAAATTTGTATGTGAAAGCGTGTGCTTATATTTTAAAGAGATTAAATACGAAGATGAATTCAAAACTTTAAACTCTATAACTTCTTACAATAAAAGAAAGAAGTGTATTTTTTCTAATTTCATAGTAGAATTCGAAAGACGAGAATTTTAATATGAGTTAAAGTAACTAAGTCTATTAAACTTGGAAAATTTCTTTTACGCTAGAAATATGCTAGATGTTTGGAATAAAGTATCCTTCTATCACTAAGTTTAAAGCAAAAATATTAGTCTGATCATCTTCTCCAAATGTGTGAGCTTGCATCAAGGTACGCGGAACTTGACAAAACCAAAATGAGAAATTAGTTGAAGAGGCCATTTTCGGAAAAAATTTTGTATACTACAGAATATCTAAAATTTTGCAACTGTGGTTGTTATGACTTACGAGTTGATATGCTCGATTTAGCAGAAGTGTTTATATAATAATAGTTCCTTTTATTAAATGGAATCTTATTATAAAAATTATGTCATAAAAATTATTGTATTGTGTATCAAGAGTTATTGATCGCGGCAATTATTGTTATAATTAAAAAATGAAAATATTTCTTGGTTTTAGCCAGGATCGAACTTGAGCCAGACGAATGATAACATCATATAATATTAGAAATTATTGTATTGTACTCGTATTGTATTTGTAACTATACAGTTGCAAATCAATTTGAAAAGTATAGGATGCAAAGCATGGGCAGAGTAACGAAGACCTTATGCCCACGATGGTATTAACAGTAATTTTTTGCTAATGAGAATGAGACGCCAAACTCTCGAATGCCAAACAACAACGACAAGCTTGACCAAACTTGAAAAATAATTACGATGACGCGAAAGCTGTTTCCCAGCCCAGAGCTGCTTTACGACTGCCACAAATATTAATGAAAGGTATACTTATAAAATTAATTTCATGTTTGTAGGAATATATATTTGTTATTATAGCATTAAATGCTATAGTTTTTTATTAAAGGCAACCAACGCCGCTGAAAAAAATCTTTTATAAAAAAAATAATGAATTTTACTAGCTGACGAATTTTTGACGATTTGCAATGATCGTATTGACGATTTTTTCCGGCGAACTTGACGATTTTATACCAGATTTTTATACCAGATTGTTGTTTGGCCTTCAAGCGTTTTGCGTCTCGCTCTCACTGGTTAACTGCTAACCTTAACTAAATTTATTAGTTTACAGTTTTTTTTAGATTTTTCTTTGTTAACCACGCGGCAACTTTTTATTTGAAGGCTTAAGTCGTTATGGTTACTCACAGCGCCGCTGCAAATTACTGTTATTACTATCGTGGGTATAAGGTCTTCGTTACTCCGCCCATGCTGTGCATCCTATACTTTGCAAATTTATTTGCAACTTTACGAGTATAGCTAAATAAATAAATACTTCAGATTTTCAGGATGATTTACAGACATGTCTGAACGACATTTTTTGTTGTACTGAAAAATTGTCAAAACGAAAAACATTTTTCTTGTTTTTCTTTCTAATTTCCTTTTGTCTCATTTGCTATGTTTTTAAATATGTTTTATTTTCATTTGACTGACATGGATATTAGCAAACGATTTTTTTTGTTGTCAATTAAAAAAAAAAAAAATTTAATTAACGATAAAAATCGCCATAAAAATGTAACATGACCTTGGTAGCAATTTTAAGAGTATTATAAAAAAATACTTTAAATTATCGTATAAATAAGCTCATATTACTTTCTATAAACTTGTCAAAGTTGCTTTGATAAAGCCACCTTTATAATTTTTTCCAAGTGTCGCTTAGTTTTCTTACATAACATAAACACTTTATACTGAGAATATCAACATTTAAAAACATGTGCAAGATGTTATTTGATTTTGTCTATTTTATAACATGAACGATTGATATTTTTGTTCTAACATAACGTCAACAAATGGTAGTAGAAATATAAGGGAAAAGTACAAAAAGTTACTTTATTATTAAAAATGTAAAAAATCTACGATTTTAGGCAATAAATCTTCATTTAGTGTTTTTATAGAGGAAAAATCTGCAAAATGAAGATAAATCTGCATTTCTGGCAACAGTGTCTCTACGTTTCTTTACTTAGTGCTCACACCTGCGATAATATGTAAGATGAGAACATCAAGTCTTCTTATAATAATTTTTCTGAGAGCGTTCTTATGAGAAATCTCATAGCAACAATCTTGTAATAAGAGCTGTCAAAAAAGCAACTGTGTACGTCTTTGTTTAAAAAAAGACGCCGTTACAACTTTACCAATCATTAGTTTTATAAAATATATTCAAAAACCCCCTTTTAAATAAAAAATAATTCGTTTTTATGTATTTAATATATACTATAAGTGACTAATTTCGTACAAAATGTGCACATATACAAAATTCATCTAAGATTCTATTGATCGCAAAGAAGCGTTTTCTTCTCGGCGTTAAATGATTTATGAATTCTTATAAGATTAACAAAACTACGTATATTCCTTGTTAAATATTAAGATGGACATAAAGAGAGTCGTTCTCTCATTCTGCCGACGTTTTCTCAGATATTATTTCAGAGCTAATCGCAGTTGTAGACATAGTGGCCATATTTGAGGATTTTGGGTGCTGAAAATAATACTTTGACGATTTAAGGTCTGTTTTTGATGATTTTTGTAGATCACATTTTTGCTATCATATCTTTCAAGCCTTCATTTTTTTAAAGTTAATTTATGTAGAAAATAAAAGTAATATTTATGGCACGTAAATATATATATATATGTATGTTTGTTATGTGATAGTTATTTTAGAGTATAGCGCTTAAAATATTATAAGCCAAAAATTGTACAAATTTGTATGTGAAAGCGTGTGCTTATATTTTAAAGAGATTAAATACGAAGATGAATTCAAAACTTTAAACTCTATAACTTCTTACAATAAAAGAAAGAAGTGTATTTTTTCTAATTTCATAGTAGAATTCGAAAGACGAGAATTTTAATATGAGTTAAAGTAACTAAGTCTATTAAACTTGGAAAATTTCTTTTACGCTAGAAATATGCTAGATGTTTGGAATAAAGTATCCTTCTATCACTAAGTTTAAAGCAAAAATATTAGTCTGATCATCTTCTCCAAATGTGTGAGCTTGCATCAAGGTACGCGGAACTTGACAAAACCAAAATGAGAAATTAGTTGAAGAGGCCATTTTCGGAAAAAATTTTGTATACTACAGAATATCTAAAATTTTGCAACTGTGGTTGTTATGACTTACGAGTTGATATGCTCGATTTAGCAGAAGTGTTTATATAATAATAGTTCCTTTTATTAAATGGAATCTTATTATAAAAATTATGTCATAAAAATTATTGTATTGTGTATCAAGAGTTATTGATCGCGGCAATTATTGTTATAATTAAAAAATGAAAATATTTCTTGGTTTTAGCCAGGATCGAACTTGAGCCAGACGAATGATAACATCATATAATATTAGAAATTATTGTATTGTACTCGTATTGTATTTGTAACTATACAGTTGCAAATCAATTTGAAAAGTATAGGATGCAAAGCATGGGCAGAGTAACGAAGACCTTATGCCCACGATGGTATTAACAGTAATTTTTTGCTAATGAGAATGAGACGCCAAACTCTCGAATGCCAAACAACAACGACAAGCTTGACCAAACTTGAAAAATAATTACGATGACGCGAAAGCTGTTTCCCAGCCCAGAGCTGCTTTACGACTGCCACAAATATTAATGAAAGGTATACTTATAAAATTAATTTCATGTTTGTAGGAATATATATTTGTTATTATAGCATTAAATGCTATAGTTTTTTATTAAAGGCAACCAACGCCGCTGAAAAAAATCTTTTATAAAAAAAATAATGAATTTTACTAGCTGACGAATTTTTGACGATTTGCAATGATCGTATTGACGATTTTTTCCGGCGAACTTGACGATTTTATACCAGATTTTTATACCAGATTGTTGTTTGGCCTTCAAGCGTTTTGCGTCTCGCTCTCACTGGTTAACTGCTAACCTTAACTAAATTTATTAGTTTACAGTTTTTTTTAGATTTTTCTTTGTTAACCACGCGGCAACTTTTTATTTGAAGGCTTAAGTCGTTATGGTTACTCACAGCGCCGCTGCAAATTACTGTTATTACTATCGTGGGTATAAGGTCTTCGTTACTCCGCCCATGCTGTGCATCCTATACTTTGCAAATTTATTTGCAACTTTACGAGTATAGCTAAATAAATAAATACTTCAGATTTTCAGGATGATTTACAGACATGTCTGAACGACATTTTTTGTTGTACTGAAAAATTGTCAAAACGAAAAACATTTTTCTTGTTTTTCTTTCTAATTTCCTTTTGTCTCATTTGCTATGTTTTTAAATATGTTTTATTTTCATTTGACTGACATGGATATTAGCAAACGATTTTTTTTGTTGTCAATTAAAAAAAAAAAAAATTTAATTAACGATAAAAATCGCCATAAAAATGTAACATGACCTTGGTAGCAATTTTAAGAGTATTATAAAAAAATACTTTAAATTATCGTATAAATAAGCTCATATTACTTTCTATAAACTTGTCAAAGTTGCTTTGATAAAGCCACCTTTATAATTTTTTCCAAGTGTCGCTTAGTTTTCTTACATAACATAAACACTTTATACTGAGAATATCAACATTTAAAAACATGTGCAAGATGTTATTTGATTTTGTCTATTTTATAACATGAACGATTGATATTTTTGTTCTAACATAACGTCAACAAATGGTAGTAGAAATATAAGGGAAAAGTACAAAAAGTTACTTTATTATTAAAAATGTAAAAAATCTACGATTTTAGGCAATAAATCTTCATTTAGTGTTTTTATAGAGGAAAAATCTGCAAAATGAAGATAAATCTGCATTTCTGGCAACAGTGTCTCTACGTTTCTTTACTTAGTGCTCACACCTGCGATAATATGTAAGATGAGAACATCAAGTCTTCTTATAATAATTTTTCTGAGAGCGTTCTTATGAGAAATCTCATAGCAACAATCTTGTAATAAGAGCTGTCAAAAAAGCAACTGTGTACGTCTTTGTTTAAAAAAAGACGCCGTTACAACTTTACCAATCATTAGTTTTATAAAATATATTCAAAAACCCCCTTTTAAATAAAAAATAATTCGTTTTTATGTATTTAATATATACTATAAGTGACTAATTTCGTACAAAATGTGCACATATACAAAATTCATCTAAGATTCTATTGATCGCAAAGAAGCGTTTTCTTCTCGGCGTTAAATGATTTATGAATTCTTATAAGATTAACAAAACTACGTATATTCCTTGTTAAATATTAAGATGGACATAAAGAGAGTCGTTCTCTCATTCTGCCGACGTTTTCTCAGATATTATTTCAGAGCTAATCGCAGTTGTAGACATAGTGGCCATATTTGAGGATTTTGGGTGCTGAAAATAATACTTTGACGATTTAAGGTCTGTTTTTGATGATTTTTGTAGATCACATTTTTGCTATCATATCTTTCAAGCCTTCATTTTTTTAAAGTTAATTTATGTAGAAAATAAAAGTAATATTTATGGCACGTAAATATATATATATATGTATGTTTGTTATGTGATAGTTATTTTAGAGTATAGCGCTTAAAATATTATAAGCCAAAAATTGTACAAATTTGTATGTGAAAGCGTGTGCTTATATTTTAAAGAGATTAAATACGAAGATGAATTCAAAACTTTAAACTCTATAACTTCTTACAATAAAAGAAAGAAGTGTATTTTTTCTAATTTCATAGTAGAATTCGAAAGACGAGAATTTTAATATGAGTTAAAGTAACTAAGTCTATTAAACTTGGAAAATTTCTTTTACGCTAGAAATATGCTAGATGTTTGGAATAAAGTATCCTTCTATCACTAAGTTTAAAGCAAAAATATTAGTCTGATCATCTTCTCCAAATGTGTGAGCTTGCATCAAGGTACGCGGAACTTGACAAAACCAAAATGAGAAATTAGTTGAAGAGGCCATTTTCGGAAAAAATTTTGTATACTACAGAATATCTAAAATTTTGCAACTGTGGTTGTTATGACTTACGAGTTGATATGCTCGATTTAGCAGAAGTGTTTATATAATAATAGTTCCTTTTATTAAATGGAATCTTATTATAAAAATTATGTCATAAAAATTATTGTATTGTGTATCAAGAGTTATTGATCGCGGCAATTATTGTTATAATTAAAAAATGAAAATATTTCTTGGTTTTAGCCAGGATCGAACTTGAGCCAGACGAATGATAACATCATATAATATTAGAAATTATTGTATTGTACTCGTATTGTATTTGTAACTATACAGTTGCAAATCAATTTGAAAAGTATAGGATGCAAAGCATGGGCAGAGTAACGAAGACCTTATGCCCACGATGGTATTAACAGTAATTTTTTGCTAATGAGAATGAGACGCCAAACTCTCGAATGCCAAACAACAACGACAAGCTTGACCAAACTTGAAAAATAATTACGATGACGCGAAAGCTGTTTCCCAGCCCAGAGCTGCTTTACGACTGCCACAAATATTAATGAAAGGTATACTTATAAAATTAATTTCATGTTTGTAGGAATATATATTTGTTATTATAGCATTAAATGCTATAGTTTTTTATTAAAGGCAACCAACGCCGCTGAAAAAAATCTTTTATAAAAAAAATAATGAATTTTACTAGCTGACGAATTTTTGACGATTTGCAATGATCGTATTGACGATTTTTTCCGGCGAACTTGACGATTTTATACCAGATTTTTATACCAGATTGTTGTTTGGCCTTCAAGCGTTTTGCGTCTCGCTCTCACTGGTTAACTGCTAACCTTAACTAAATTTATTAGTTTACAGTTTTTTTTAGATTTTTCTTTGTTAACCACGCGGCAACTTTTTATTTGAAGGCTTAAGTCGTTATGGTTACTCACAGCGCCGCTGCAAATTACTGTTATTACTATCGTGGGTATAAGGTCTTCGTTACTCCGCCCATGCTGTGCATCCTATACTTTGCAAATTTATTTGCAACTTTACGAGTATAGCTAAATAAATAAATACTTCAGATTTTCAGGATGATTTACAGACATGTCTGAACGACATTTTTTGTTGTACTGAAAAATTGTCAAAACGAAAAACATTTTTCTTGTTTTTCTTTCTAATTTCCTTTTGTCTCATTTGCTATGTTTTTAAATATGTTTTATTTTCATTTGACTGACATGGATATTAGCAAACGATTTTTTTTGTTGTCAATTAAAAAAAAAAAAAATTTAATTAACGATAAAAATCGCCATAAAAATGTAACATGACCTTGGTAGCAATTTTAAGAGTATTATAAAAAAATACTTTAAATTATCGTATAAATAAGCTCATATTACTTTCTATAAACTTGTCAAAGTTGCTTTGATAAAGCCACCTTTATAATTTTTTCCAAGTGTCGCTTAGTTTTCTTACATAACATAAACACTTTATACTGAGAATATCAACATTTAAAAACATGTGCAAGATGTTATTTGATTTTGTCTATTTTATAACATGAACGATTGATATTTTTGTTCTAACATAACGTCAACAAATGGTAGTAGAAATATAAGGGAAAAGTACAAAAAGTTACTTTATTATTAAAAATGTAAAAAATCTACGATTTTAGGCAATAAATCTTCATTTAGTGTTTTTATAGAGGAAAAATCTGCAAAATGAAGATAAATCTGCATTTCTGGCAACAGTGTCTCTACGTTTCTTTACTTAGTGCTCACACCTGCGATAATATGTAAGATGAGAACATCAAGTCTTCTTATAATAATTTTTCTGAGAGCGTTCTTATGAGAAATCTCATAGCAACAATCTTGTAATAAGAGCTGTCAAAAAAGCAACTGTGTACGTCTTTGTTTAAAAAAAGACGCCGTTACAACTTTACCAATCATTAGTTTTATAAAATATATTCAAAAACCCCCTTTTAAATAAAAAATAATTCGTTTTTATGTATTTAATATATACTATAAGTGACTAATTTCGTACAAAATGTGCACATATACAAAATTCATCTAAGATTCTATTGATCGCAAAGAAGCGTTTTCTTCTCGGCGTTAAATGATTTATGAATTCTTATAAGATTAACAAAACTACGTATATTCCTTGTTAAATATTAAGATGGACATAAAGAGAGTCGTTCTCTCATTCTGCCGACGTTTTCTCAGATATTATTTCAGAGCTAATCGCAGTTGTAGACATAGTGGCCATATTTGAGGATTTTGGGTGCTGAAAATAATACTTTGACGATTTAAGGTCTGTTTTTGATGATTTTTGTAGATCACATTTTTGCTATCATATCTTTCAAGCCTTCATTTTTTTAAAGTTAATTTATGTAGAAAATAAAAGTAATATTTATGGCACGTAAATATATATATATGTATGTTTGTTATGTGATAGTTATTTTAGAGTATAGCGCTTAAAATATTATAAGCCAAAAATTGTACAAATTTGTATGTGAAAGCGTGTGCTTATATTTTAAAGAGATTAAATACGAAGATGAATTCAAAACTTTAAACTCTATAACTTCTTACAATAAAAGAAAGAAGTGTATTTTTTCTAATTTCATAGTAGAATTCGAAAGACGAGAATTTTAATATGAGTTAAAGTAACTAAGTCTATTAAACTTGGAAAATTTCTTTTACGCTAGAAATATGCTAGATGTTTGGAATAAAGTATCCTTCTATCACTAAGTTTAAAGCAAAAATATTAGTCTGATCATCTTCTCCAAATGTGTGAGCTTGCATCAAGGTACGCGGAACTTGACAAAACCAAAATGAGAAATTAGTTGAAGAGGCCATTTTCGGAAAAAATTTTGTATACTACAGAATATCTAAAATTTTGCAACTGTGGTTGTTATGACTTACGAGTTGATATGCTCGATTTAGCAGAAGTGTTTATATAATAATAGTTCCTTTTATTAAATGGAATCTTATTATAAAAATTATGTCATAAAAATTATTGTATTGTGTATCAAGAGTTATTGATCGCGGCAATTATTGTTATAATTAAAAAATGAAAATATTTCTTGGTTTTAGCCAGGATCGAACTTGAGCCAGACGAATGATAACATCATATAATATTAGAAATTATTGTATTGTACTCGTATTGTATTTGTAACTATACAGTTGCAAATCAATTTGAAAAGTATAGGATGCAAAGCATGGGCAGAGTAACGAAGACCTTATGCCCACGATGGTATTAACAGTAATTTTTTGCTAATGAGAATGAGACGCCAAACTCTCGAATGCCAAACAACAACGACAAGCTTGACCAAACTTGAAAAATAATTACGATGACGCGAAAGCTGTTTCCCAGCCCAGAGCTGCTTTACGACTGCCACAAATATTAATGAAAGGTATACTTATAAAATTAATTTCATGTTTGTAGGAATATATATTTGTTATTATAGCATTAAATGCTATAGTTTTTTATTAAAGGCAACCAACGCCGCTGAAAAAAATCTTTTATAAAAAAAATAATGAATTTTACTAGCTGACGAATTTTTGACGATTTGCAATGATCGTATTGACGATTTTTTCCGGCGAACTTGACGATTTTATACCAGATTTATGTGGCATCTATGGTTGTAGACACTGTTACAAAAATTTAGGCACGAAAATCGTTAAAATAACGATTTATCGTCAAATCTGGCAGCTTTGGTATAGTCCAGCTTTTATTTCATCCACTTATTATTGCTTTTGAAAGTTGTGGAAAGTATTCTATCCACATATTATTGCTTTTGGAAGTTATGGAAAAGTTAAAGCATTTTCTGATGTCTTTTTTTTAGAATTCACATTTCAACAGTGTGTGTCTGAGAAATTTTTATCGAAGATTTTCACACAAATTGATAACTATTCAAATTTGGAGCTTTTCAAGTACCAAATGAACTTCGATATAGTTTTAAAAACTACACGAGGAATATATTCAGGGATTAAAAGATGTAATTGCAAAATTCATATTTTGGTATGAAAACTGTAAAAATATTTTTTTTATTGACTTCATTTATTTAACCGAGCCCACAATGGGCCATATATAGTTAATAGTATAATTTACCTTAATGTGCAAAATAAACATTATATAATAATTAATCATTCGAAAAAATAAGTATTGATAAAAATTCAGTAGCAATCATACTTAAAACATTAAAATTTAATGCATACTCGTATAAACTGACAACGTTGTAAGTGTGATGAAAAATGGTTAAAGAAATGTTTTTTTAGCAGTAGGTAATGAACAGGAAAATGATCCAAGACTGACAGGAAGCAAGTTCATTCCAAATTCTGCCAGTTCTAACTACGAATGAATGCTCAAATACTGAAATTGAAATTCTGGGTATAACGATTTGTGGGGAACGAGAAGATCTTGAGAATTTGAACTATCGCATAAGTAAGCGGGAGTCCTTGTAGATATTATTTTATAAAAGAGTAAGTATTTTTAAACGTATACATGCAGTGAAAGTAATTCCAAAAAAGGATTTAACATATGCAGAGACTCAATACATATACCAGCGTTGTCGACTCGTTGATGGTGCTTTTTAAAATATTTTGTGCGTTGCGCCGTGCGCTTTTTTCCAACTTTAGTCGCGTTTTTTTAAGTTTCCTTGACACCATATCAATTTCAACATATTTAAGTTTCTGTTAATATATAAAAACACACTTTTTGTACTATATATCTGTAATACAGTCAATACCATTTTATACAGGTATGCAAAATTCGTGTATTTCATTTTACAGGGTGTAATAACACCGGTTAAGTTGACTTTGCAAAGTCTTAAGTTATGTAGCAGCGTTGTCAACTTTGAAAAAGCGCCTTATTTCAACAAAAATGCACAGAATTTTGAATTTTTACTTTCATTTTTAAAAACATATAATATTTTTATATTAAATAATATTGTTATAGCAAAAAGACGGTAATGAAACAGCCTTTTAAGCGATTATTATAGAATAAAACTGCATCCGATAGCACCGCCTGATGGCATGCCCTCAAATTCGGTCAATAGCTAGAATTCGTGTTTGTCAAACTTGGACTCTAATACGATTCTGTTTTTTTTTTTTTGAGATAATCAGCCATGTCACAGAGCTTAATTCCGTTCGGAAACGGAATTGAATTCTTATTTTACTTTTTAAAAAAACGAAAAACTAAAAAACTTTTCGGAATCAAATCACATCTAATTGCAAGAATGAAACTAGTATTGTCTTATAGAATTGATTTCAATCCGAAAAAGTTTTAATTTTTCGTTTTTTGAAGAATTAAAAAACGGATTCAATTCCATTTCCGAACGGAAGTGAATTCTGTGACATGGCCGAATATTATCTTTATAATAATTATAAAGATCTTTTATCAAATTTATTATTAACAAATGTCATATAATTATATGCACTGTCTGCCGAAATCAGCTGTTACATTTACTGCATATTATCAGGGACACAAATATACAGCTGCTTACCGTCATCAAAATTTTATTGCTTTAGCATACAACCATTGCTGTCGAAAGAACTTTCGATTATCGGATCATCAAAAGTCACAGAATCGCAGTACAAGCCTCCAAATTCTACTAATAGTAATTCAATTCACAGTGTTCATTTCATTAGTGTTTTCGTAAGCGGTGTCTTTAAAAGAATTTATTGAAATATATGAAAATAACAAATAAAAGATGAAGTTTATCATAATCAATATTTGATATTAAGGTTTTGAAAATTATAATTTGGTAATTTTTAAATTAAATTAACAGCCAGTTTACCAATCTCGACAGCGTGCTTGCCTTCGCAATCTAAGCGAAAGAAAATTGATTTGGGTTCGTCTAACTTTTTTCTATGCGAACGATGTGTCAAAACTCAATCAAAATACATAAGAATATGCGAACGAATAGTAGTGAGATAGACAAACCCAAATTCATTCGAATGTGAGTGACTGGCTTTCTTTCGCATTCATTTTATTTATTTGGTGAAAGAAAAAAGTTTCTAAGTCTAATGGTTTTCTCAGAAACGGTATTTCAACGGCGGACACACGGACGTCGCTTAATCGAATTTTCTATCAATGCTGATTCTGAATATGTATCTGAATAGGGTCAATAATGAAAATTGTAGAAATTACTAACGGAATTACATACTTATATATTATACCCTTAACATTTTTGTGAAGGATATAAAAAGATAATTACAAGATCATAAACAATCCATAAAAACAGAGCTGCCACATTTCTTGACACATCTATTTACTACTCGTATAGATGTACATTTAATATAATAAAACGTACGGAGTTTTGATTGGCTAAACAGCAAATCTTAACATCACGTTTTAACAAAATATTATAATGACGCAAAGAAGCGTATGTAAAAAAATGTATAAAAAATAGTATTGAGACTTTAAATAATAGCAAAAACAGCGTTAAATAGCACAAACCTATAAAAAAGGCCAAATCGCCTGAAAACCTAGAATTCAGCAGCGTCAGCAAATTTTGATTTGCTACGCAAAAAGGCAAGATCTTCGTGTGCCAAGGTACTTAGGCGTGAAAAGTTTCTTCACGAACAGCGCCTTCGTGCCAAGGTCCTTGCAGCTCCCCGGCGCAGTAAGACCTTTTGGTCTTTCGTTAAGAGAGTAAAGAACAGTGCTAGTTCATCAATCCCAACTCTCTTAAGGAACGACCAAGCGCTCACCGATCCGGTTGACAAAGCTAACCTGTTGGCTGAAATCTTTGCAAGCAATGCCTGCTTCCCAAAGATATTTTTCCGGGCTCGAGCAGTTAAAAGGGTTTTGGCCGACCTCGACATAAATAAGACTCCTGGAAGGGATGGCATCCCAGCACTGGTCTTGAAGCAATGTTCTTCTACGCTTGCGCGTCCGTTAGCACACCTCTTCAGCAAACTTTACCATGTTGGTGAATTTCCATCGCGCTGGAAGGTTGCTAATGTAACGCCAATCCCCAAAAAGGGTGAAGCTAATAACCCCGAAAATTACCGCCCAATTGCAATTTGCTCTGCGCTTTCCAAAGTGATGGAAAGTATGGTCAACTATCACCTTATGAAATATCTAGAGTCACATAAACTACTTTGTGACCGCCAATATTTTCGCAAGGGCCGTTCTACTGGCGATCTTATGGCACATCTGTCAGAGAAATGGTGCCACTCAATCC
Organism: Thecocarcelia acutangulata; assembly: GCA_914767995.1. Classification (NCBI taxonomy): domain Eukaryota; kingdom Metazoa; phylum Arthropoda; class Insecta; order Diptera; family Tachinidae; genus Thecocarcelia; species Thecocarcelia acutangulata. Next base: position 67,131,124 of record OU612095.1, read on the forward strand.
ATCATTTCGGCGAAAGTAAGGTGGGGGCTCTGAATATTTCCAAAGCGTTTGACAGACTGTGGCATGGTGCGCTACTGGCAAAACTTACTGCTTTTGGTGTCGGTGGTGACATCTCTCGGTTTATATCGAGCTTTCTCAGAGACCGCACTATACGAGTTGTTATAGATGGGGTCTCATTAAACGAGTTCAAGATTAATTCGGGGGTACCGCAAGGCTCCGTTCTTTCTCCTACTCTATTTCTTATTTTCCTCAACGACCTTCCCTATCAAACTTCCAACTCTATCCACTCTTTCGCGGATGACAGCAGCATTTGTCACTCGTACTCTTTTAGTTATAGGCCCAGCCTATCAGAGATCGCTGTCAAGAGGCTAAATATGAATGATTCACTGAATAGTGATCTTCTATTAATCTCCGAATGGGGTCGTAAAAACAGGGTCACCTTTAACGCTCGTAAAACCCAATGTTGCCTATTAACACACAAACAAACGACCGCAAGTGCTGTTTCATCTGTACTCATGGATGGTATAAATATTGAGGAATCGGATGCTCTTGATGTTCTTGGAATGAAGATACAGTGTGATGTTCGCTGGACTGAACATATTTTTCATGTCTCCAAAGAAGCATTTAAGTACCTTGGTTTTTTGAAACATCCGACCGAAAATGGAATACAACTCTCATGTTTGGGCCGGTGCCTCAAAGTCTATTTTGGGGTTACTCGACCGTGTGCAGGAGAGGGCGAAGAAGCCCATCGGTGACAGTAGGGTATCCAACTCTATTGATTCACTGGAGCATCGACGCAGTGTGGAGTGCGTTACTCTGTTCTATCGTTACTACAATGGATTTTGCTCTGACGAGATTAGGGATCTTGTTCCCGAAACTCGCACATTTTTACGTAACACGAGCTCATCGTCTAGAGCTCATCCATTTGTGGTCGATTTCCCGGGGAAGCGCACTACGCATTACAGAGAGAATTCGTTTTTCAGCCGTACGCTTCGTCTGTGGAATAAGTCGCCTGCAAACGTGTTTCCTGTCTGTTATAACGTTGGAAAGTTCAAGTTAAATGTTCACAAACACTACTCCCTCTTTCCCCCTCCTCACAACCTATTTTCCTAGTTCTGGTACAATGCACTGCATATGTAGGGGTCATCCCCTGAGTACTGGTCCAATATAAAAAAAAAAGCTCAGCAAATGCTGGAAAATGTTCACCCTACTCATGTGTAAGATAAATGTGTGACTGCAAATTCTTACATACAAATATTATTTTCGTTGTTAAGAAGAAGTACGAGCACGCTCAAACGCGTAGAAAACATACTTGTGCAAACAATATGCGGAGGCCAATCACACCGCAACCCGATTTAAGATGCGTGTACTTAGATCATTAAAAAAGATACCGGTTGCAGTTCTCTGGAGCGTATGTCACTTGCATATGTTAATTCTTTATTAAAAGTTATTTTTTCAGCTTTTCTTAAAATTTATCTAAAAATATACTCTTCTAACTTTATTTACATATGTATGTATGTAAATAAATAACACAATTAAAATTAAATGTGAATATGTATTTATTTCCATACATAACGTGATTAATGGGGATTTATAACTTGTCTTAAAACCGTTTTTAACAACGAAAATTTTAATTAAAATATAATAATTATTTCCCCCTTCTTAGACCACAGAATTATTGAAACAAGTAATGCTTTAATGACTTTTTAAAGAGAGAGAAAAAAAACCCACTTCTTTTAATTGGCTAAATGGCAAACACACAAAACCATGAGAATTAATTTTTAAATAAGACGAATAAGCATAAGATTTTTTTTCAAGTCTATCAACATCTTATCAAACCGAAATTAAATGAGATATGAACTTCAAGCGTCAACGAAGGCTAAGTTAAGAGCTATCGAAAAATACATATTTCAATATTTGTGTGTTTTAAAGTAAACAGAGTAAATTTGTTGACATGTCCCTACTGGACAATTTATGCCCTTCACTATTTTAGACACTTACAGCCGCATTCATAAAAGAGTTAAATAATTTTTAGAGCAAACTCGATACAACTGGGGTCTAATTCCGCATTCGCTTGCAAGCAAATTTCTTCTGCGACATTGCGAGCTTATTCACGTTTATGGTTCTGTTATTTCATATATTTTAAAATGCGTCTAAATTTGTGATTATGACATTCGATTCGAAGCCAATCTGGCGAGTTTTTACTCGCAATCACAAAAACCAGCGATTTTAATTTTACCGTTAAAAAGCGAAGAAAATGTAAGTTAAAATTTTTACTTATAAAGCAATAAATAATAAATCTTTACATTAATTGGGGTCAAAAATAAATTATACCCAAAAAGAAATTCTAGGTAACTCTATGTCGAAGCAAAATATTTTGCCAAATAGCTCTCAGCGAAGGGAGAAGCCAACCATATTTGGGAAAAGATTCCAAAACCATTAAAGATTTTCTATTTATTTTATGTGTTCTAACTCTCCAAGAATTAGAACTGTGCCGGGTTGTTAATTTTAGTGACCGGTCAGTTTCATTAATTACAAAAGACTGATCCGTTCGTTCAATTTGTCATTTTGAACGAACGGCACGGCACGGTGCCAGCACTATAATTTTCCGGTAATTTTTCAACACTGCTCTGCAAAATAAACAAAACAAAATGGCGAGATAAAAAAAGAACTGGTAGTATGTAAAATCTAAGTTAGTTATAAAATATTGAAAATTAAACTCTAAAGAAATTTCTACGTGTTATTCATTATTTCTGTAGGGACAGTTTTACAGTTTTCATACCAAAATATTAATTTTGCAATTATATTTTTTAGTCCCTGGATATGTTGCTCGTGTAGTTTTTAAAACTACATCGAAGTTCATTTGGTACTTGAAAAGCTCCAAATTTGAAAAGTTTTCAATTTGTGTGAAAATCTTCGATAAAAATTTCTCAGACACACACTGTTGAAATTTGAATTATAACAAGTAAAAGTGTGGTATATTCGGCTGGGCCGAATCTTAAATACCCTTCACGACAGTCACGTATATATGTATATATATATTTTTAGGTTTTTTTTATTTATTGAATCTTTAAAATGAAGTGACAATATGTATTCAAATCTTACAACAATCACTCAAAACAATAACAAATATGTTGGCCACACACTGTATGAAAATATTGTAACATTAGTATGTGCAATCAGTACGTGTGACTGAACCAAATTTAGGGCATTTCAATGCAATTGATTTTGAGTCAATATCATATGACATTGAGTGCATTGATTTGTGATTGGTTGTTGAATACCAACATCATGGCATCGAAAGAAAAGGAAGTGTAAAATAAATAAGCTAGAGTATATTAGAAAGACTAAGAAGAAGAAGGCATAAGTAGTATATAAGACTAGAATTTTGATTAATAAATTAAACTTTTGATTGTAAACATAATTCGAAAACATCTACCTTTGTTTTCCTTCTCAAGTTTCACTCTTTTGGCATTATTTCGAACGCCTAAGTTCTAGCTGTGCTCAACAGCTGTGTTAAATGTAAATGAGCATTATTTTTTTTAAATACAACAACGGCACCACAATCCTGTGCCGCCACAATTTAAGTCCTGTCTATGCTACTAAAAAAGTTTTATTATGTGGAAGCAATATCGGTAAAATCACCTATTGAACGTTCTTATGGTGGCAACGCGGAAGAGAATTTGGATGAAGTTCCAGTTTACTGACATACCTTGTCGCATACTTAGAGAACTCGTCTTTTACCATCGGAACACTCAGATCTTTATGAATTCGTGAATTTTTTACATACCATGGGGCTGCAGTAATCGTTCGAAGAATTTGGTTTTGTCACCTTTGAATTTTTTCAATGTTAGACATTGAGGCGGTGCCCCATAATTGAACTCCGAAGTACAATATAGGCTTTAGAATTACATTTTATAACAAAACTTTGCAATCCAACTTCAATATCGCATTTCTGACCATAAGCCAATTTAGTTGTACTGCTCATTTGAAATGAGTGACGTTTGCTTCAATGTGAGACTTCCACGTTAGCCTATGGTCGAGGTGTATAGCAAGGTACTTAATTTCATTGTCCTGCGGAATAGTTGAATTGTGAATTTGTACAAGCACACATGTTTGTTTACACAGTGTGAATGTGACATAAGTACATTTTTGTGATTTTTTTTTCAATTCAATTATTTATTGTATCTTCTAAAAGAGCTAACAATAAGTATGCAAATCTTAAAACTAAAAATTAATTAATTAATATAGAAGAAAATTAATTAATATTGAAAAATTTTATATACTTCGGTCCAGCCAATGCTAGACGAAAAGTTGTTTCTTGCGTGTATTTTGTTGGTAAATCACCTTTCCAACGCTCTGATGGTTGCAAGGATGTTCATCTTTCTCAGTCGAGTGTAGCCGCCAAAGTTAAGGATGCTACGTGCAAGAGGATTCGGGTGAGACTCAAGTCTCTTAATGTACCTTATGCCGTATTTTCACTAATGGTACAACTAGATCTTCGTGAATTCGAGAGTTTTTAACCTACCATGGAGCTGCAGTAATTGTCAGGAGAATTTTATTCAGGCGATTTTGAATTTTCTCAATGTTGGATGCAGAGACGGTACCCCACAATTGAATTCCATAGCTTCATATTGGCTTTAGGATTGCGTTATACAACAAAAGTTTGCAATCTAAATTCAAGATAGAATTTCTGCCGATGAGCCAATTTAGTTGCACCGCTTTTAATTTCATCTGGGTGACTTTAGCGTCAATGTGAGACTTCCACGTGAGCCTACGGTCGAGGTGAATACCAAGGTATTTGACTTCAGTATATTGCGGAACAATATGGTTGTTGATTTTAATAGCCGGACAGGGTAAATGTAACATGGGTACATTTTTGTTCATTTGCTTTGATTTTCCAAAGTTTCAGCCATTTCTCCATTATAAGAATATGTTCTTCACATGCATTAATTTTGATTTTCCAAAGTTTTAGCCATTTCTCTAATATTGTAATATATTCCTGTAAATTTTGTAAAGCTAATTGATGGTTTTCATGAACGCTGTGTCGTCTGCAAAAGTTAAAGTGTGGATTCCAGATGTCGTTGGTATGCTAGAGGCGTAATTAAAATATAAAAAGTTAATATGTAGTATACATGTATTACAATTTTGTACTAAATATGCTTGGATATATATGTACGTACCGATATCGTTGAAAAATATTTTTGGCTTGTAATCGACATACCAAAAAGGTAATCTTTCATACAAAATTCGGTTTGGGCTTTATCTCGAGTATATATGGACTGATATTGAAAATTTTCATTTTCTGTATTTTATTAACCTCCTTTTATTGCCAAAACGGCTTTTAAGCAAAAAAAGGTGGTTTAAGTTCGCTTATCCGACATTTTCATTAAAAATCGGTTTAGGCTATATCTCGGGTATATTCCCACATCACGGAATTTTTCTTTTGCCTTTTTATCGCCATGCCAAATTATTGTGTCAAGGTTGAAGCGAAACAAACAATTTTTTTTTTGTAAATATTTTCATACAAAAAAAAATGGCCTTTTTCGGAAATTTGGATATATTTCAGCTATGTGACCCGCTTTTATTGAATTCCAATAGCAATTCCATGAATCGATGGAGTAATAGAATGGTGAAAAAAAGTTTCTAAGTGGAATGGTTTTCTACGAAACGGTATATCAACGACCGACAGAAGGACATCGATTAATCGACTTTTCTATCAATTCAGATTCAGAATACGTATAGTCGCAAATGAAAATCGTACAAAATACATTAGGAATTACATTTTTGTGAAGGGTATAAAAACTCATGTCTATGGTTTGATGTCAATTTAAGGAAAATCTTAATAACTTAGATTTTTACTACATGGCAGCAGAAACTTGAAGATTGTTTGATAGTTGCATTGATTACACATTCAAATTTCATGTTTGTGTTGCAAGGATTTCAGTGTGTTTACTGATGATAAAGAAAACAAGATTTGATTTTGGAATTTATTAATATTTTTCAAGTCTTTTGTTTATACTGAACTGAACAGGGAATGGTTAATACATACAGTTTATTGTACCAGCAATAGCAAGGAGAAAAGAGGGAGTAGTACATATTTGTAGATGTTTGATATCAATAACAATACTGAAATACCAAAACAATTGTTAACACAATTAAAATGTTTGCATTAAATTAGTGAAAACTGATCTGTATATACCTTCAGCACTGCTCAGACAAAAAACAAAAAAAATTATCCCAACACTTCCCACCTTTCAAGGTAATTACATGCAAAAGAAATTAATAATGAACTTATAACGAAAACACGGACTACAGTAAAAAAATTAAATACAACCGTCTACGCTATTAAACACACCAATGTAGGGTACAATCGTAAATAATTTCGGCACCTACTACAAATCAATGTCATAAAGCATCAAAAAATAAATTTGAATACTATTTATAATAAAGGGTGACTCGTGTGGAGGTAATTATATGTAGATAAGTATGTAAATATTAGTGCTTCTGTAAGAAAATTGTAGGTTTCAACAAATATACGAAACAACTTCATAACATTATTGAATCCGTCGTTTGTATGTAATTAAACGAATCGAATTCGCTGAAAGTGAAATTTTTCTTCGATTTCAGATTATTTATTACTAAACAAAAATTTGAATTCCTGATCCTATTTTCTTTGACCTTTATTTAATTCAATATTTGCAATAAATTTCTTCAGTTCAAGGTAATATTTGTTAAAAAAAAATTTAATGTATTTTTCAATATTTCGTCTTCCTTTGGAAGACTTCTTCAGGGAAATTTATTTGTTTGTGTGATAAATTCAATGAACTGAAGAAATTTATTGCAGATATTAAATTATTAAACAAAGTTTTACGGCCTTCTAATTTCTTATTTGGTATTTTGGTAAATAATGTAAACTTTGCAAGCAATTCCTGCTTGCCGGAAAGCAGTCAGCCACTTCCCGAGCTCGAAAGAGTATCTGTAACTATGCCGAAGATATTCTTCCGGGCGCGAGCAGTTAAAAGGGTTTTGGAAGACCTCGATATAAACAAAACTCCTGGACCGGATGGCATTCCAGCACTGGTCTTGAAGCAGTGTTCTTCTACGCTTGCGCGTCCATTAGCACGCCTTTTCAGCATACTTTACCATACTGGTGAGTTTCCATCGTGCTGGAAGGTTGCTAATGTAACACCAATACCCAAAAAGGGTATGGCAAATAACCCCGAAAATTATCGCCCAATTGCAATTTGCTCTACACTCTCCAAAGTAATGGAAAACATGGTTAACCATCACCTTATGAGGTATCTGGAGTCGCATAAACTACTTTGTGATCGTCAATATGGATTTCGTAAGGGTCGTTCAACTGGCGATCTTATGGCATATCTCTCAGAGAAATGGTGCCACTCAATCCATCATTTCGGTGAAAGTAGGGTGGTGGCTCTTGATATTTCAAAAGCGTTTGACAGAGTGTGGCATGGTGCACTATTGGCAAAACTTACTGCTTTTGGTGTCGGTGATGACTTCTCTCGGTTTATATCGAGCTTTCTCAGAGACCGCTCTATACGAGTTGTTATAGATGGGGTCTCATCAAACGAGTTCAAGATTAATTCAGGGGTACCGCAAGGCTCCGTTCTTTCTCCTACCCTATTTCTTATTTTCCTCAACGACCTTCTCTACCAAACTTCCAACCCTATCCACTCTTTCGCGGATGACAGCAGCATTTGTCACTCGTACTCTTTTAGTTATAGGCCCAGCCTATCAGAGATCGCTGCCAAGAGACTAAATATGAATGATTCACTGAATAGTGATCTTCTATTGGTCTCTGAATGGGGTCGTAAAAACAGGGTCGCCTTTAATGCTCGTAAGACCCAGTGTTGCTTATTGACGCACAAACAAACGACCGCAAGTGCTGCTTCATCTGTACTCATGGATGGTATAAATATTGAAGAATCGGATGCTCTTGATGTTCTTGGAATGAAGATACAGTGTGACGTTTGCTGGAATGAACACATTTTTCATATCTCTAAAGAAGCATTCAAGTGCCTCGGTTTTTTGAAACGGTGTAAGATGTACTTCACTCCATCCGACCTCCTTACTATTTATACCACCTACATCCGACCGAAAATGGAATACAACTCTCATGTTTGGGCCGGTGCCTCAAAGTCTGTTTTGGGGTTACTCGACCGTGTGCAGGAGAGGGCGAAGAAGCTCATCGGTGACAGTAGGGTATCCAACTCTATTGACTCACTGGAGCATCGACGCAGTGTGGGATGCGTTACTCTGTTCTATCGATACTACAATGGATTTTGCTCTGACGAAATTAGGGATATTGTTCCCGAAACGCGCACATTTTTACGTAGCACGCGTTCATCGTCTAGAGCTCACCCATTTGTGGTCGATTGCCCGGGGAATCGTACTACGCATTACAGAGAGAATTCGTTTTTCAGCCGCACGCTTCGTCTGTGGAACAAGTTGCCTGCAGAAGTGTTTCCTGTCTGTTATAACGTTGGAAGATTCAAGTCAAATGTTCACAAACACTACTCCCGCTTTCCCCCTCCTCACAACCTATTTTCCTAGTTCTGGTACAATGCACTGCATATGTAGGGGTCATCCCCTGAGTACTGGTCCAATATAAAAAAAAAAAAAAAAAAAACTTATTTTCAGCGTAATTGCCATCGAATTTTTCATGCGGTGCACCTGCTGTCAAATAACGTTTTGCCATATGTAGATCGAATATGTTATTGAGAAGACAATGCAAAGTTCCAGTTCATTACACTGCGCTACATAAACAAACTTTTTTCCTGTCCCGTGAACCAAATATACTTTTTCGGAAAGGAGAGACAAAATAAAAATACACGTGTATCGGCGATTTTCATGTACACGGTAAAAAATTTTTTTTTTTTGTATAAAATATAATGCCTCCGTCTGTCTGCCTGTGTGAAAGACTTTGGATAAGTTTTTAACCATTTTTCCGTGATCCAATCAAGCTAAATTTTGGCACTAGTGGAAATGTCTGTATCACGTCAAAGTTAAAAAAAAAAATAGATTTTTATCAATTCTCAGATGTTTTTTTGAAAAATTTTTTTCTCTTTTTTCAGCATAACTTGCAGGGACTCCAAATTTTTAAACTACTAAAGTGTTCTGGAAAAAAATCGTTTTTCGACCCATCCTACTTCATTTATTTGCAGTTTATCGATGCAGTGCCCGACTCGAAATAACTTTTGTTACGTTTGTGGCTTATTCGCACCAAATAAAATTTTGGGAAATATTACGAAACCAGTGGTTAATTCGTTTCAGAAAATATTCGAGACTGCTTATGTTCCTTACTTTTGGTTTACTCCGGAAGTCGTGTGCGACTAATGCAACAGAAACTTATGCAAGTTTACTGATGGAAGGTCAACAATAAAGTACGTTGTACCAAAATTTGGCTACCACATACGGAGCACTGCAATGAACTGTGCTACTTTTGCGTAACTTTTCTTCAAACTAAAGGGTACCAATACTTTCGCAGCAAAAAAATTCGCTACGCTGATGTGGAATCGGTTATTCCAGCAGTTCTGTACTCACCAGAAGAACCTATAGCGACTTCAGTGGAGATTTTTGATGATGTTTCCGAAATAAGCGATGGAAAATCAACAGTAGTTCCAACAACGCCATCAACATTTCTTGCATCGAATGCAGGAGTTCAGAAGTATCGGAATATGTATCAACATCCAGTGAACTTGAGACTGCATGCAGTGCCGCATTTGGTAACACAAGCCGACTTCAATGACCTTGTACGAGACGGAAATTTGTCGAGGAGAACAGCGGAACTCTTTGCATCACGCTTTAAGCAGTGGAATATAGTGGCGGCTGATTTTAAAATAACTGCTGCTCGTGATCGAGGTAGCACTATTCCATATGGCGAATATTTTAAATTGCACGAAAATCGGGGACAAAACCAAGCTTATTATTATGATATTGATTCGGTGCTTGCAAAAATTAGTTACCCTCATATTTCAGAGGAGTGGCGACTTTTCATCGATGCATCGGTCAACAGCCTTAAAGTCGTGCTGCTTCATATCGGTAGCAAACATCCATCTGTCCCGATCGCACATGCCACAAACCTCAAAGAAACATACGAAGGCATGGAATTAATATTACAGCTGATAAAGTACCAAAAATATGCTGCGATCTGAAAGTAGTCGGATTACTCATCGGTATTAAGCGTGGATTTTCAACTCAGCAGTGCTTCTTGTGTACATGGCAAGGTCCCAAAAGAGATCGCTGAATTTAAGTGGAAGCCACGAACATGCTACAAAATAGGCGTAGAAAGTATAGAGATTGGTGCAGCCATCTCGGTCTCGTATCAGATTCTGTTAAAAAACTGGTTCGTGAGGGCGAAGCGATTGCAAGTTTGCGCAAGATTTTTCCAAAATTGAGCGGCGCAAAGATTCATGCAGGTATTTTTTAAGAAGTCATTCAGTAAATTTATTTTTTTAATGATGTGTATGATTTCAGCTGTTTTCAATGGTCCGCAGATAAAAAATAGTTGCAAGTTATGAATTTTCATTTAAATTGAATGCTATCGAACAACGTGCATGGAAAGGCACAGTGGCCGTTATTGAGCAGTTTCTTGGCAACAAACGAGCTGCCAATTATAAAAATATTGTCGCAGAAATGATTTCAGCATATGACGTAATGGGCATATTAAAAGATCCACTCCCATCACAATAACTTAGATTTTTTCCCTGATGATTTAGAAGCTTGATTTCAGTCGCAAAAATTTCATGAAAAACCTAAGTATGACACTAACATCACCCTTAATGAATATGAGACTAGAATCACTTACTTTGAAGAGGTATTTGCGTCAAAAGATACTGCACACACATGGCCGATGAACGAAACAGACAAGGGGAAGTCTGTTTTTCTCTCGACAGGAACCTGCTCCTTTGGGCATGGAAGAGCTTTGGCCCATATAAATCACGGAGTTCGGATGGTATTATACTTTCAGGTTTGCAAAACAATGCGGAGCTGATCATGCCATGATTGATCCGGATTTTTACGGTCTGTCTTAAATGGTACTATATACCAAAACAATGGCGTAGATGTGTAGTGGTCTTTATTCCTAAGGGTGAAAAGACTTCACACACAACTCCAAAGGATTACAGGCCCATAAGTCTGACACCATTTTTCCTAAAGACGTTGGAGTGGGTGGTTGGTCTACATCTTAGAATGTCAATAAATCCGTGCCGGTTACCTGCATCTCAACATGCCATTCACTCGTGGGGCATATAGAAAATACTCTAGAGGAAGGGGCCTTTCTTGACATAGAGGGAGCCTTTAATAATGTTGCGCCAAAAGTCATTAGTATGGCTTTGGAAATGCTGAATATTTATCCGTCGATTATAAGTCTCAAATGGAGTTTACTGACAGAAAGGGTCATAACATCCAATATGGAACGGGCCACCACATGTAGATATTTTTACTTCAGTTATGTTGAAAAAAGTTATTAGTATTAGTTTATTTTAAATTAATCAATAAAATACCACAACACTCGTATAGCTTTCGAAAATATACGCGTAAATTTTACGCATGATTATCTTTATCATTTGTCAGAATATGTTTGTGTTTCTGGGGTTAGAAAAACACCTCAAATCGTGGCACTCTAGTTGAAATGTTTATACATATGTATGTAAATACAAATGAAAAGGTCATAAAATTCTTAAAAGCATCAGAAGTTAAAGAGATTCAAAAGCAAATATTTAATTTTGAAATAAATCTTGATGACATTATATTTGAAAAATGTTATTAGTTTAATATCAAATTGCCAAGAAGATTAAAAATGCAACGATTGCCTTTGGGTTTAAAAACTTAATTTTAGATTTTATATACTATAAAGTTTGTTTTTGTTTTTTAAAAGTAAGAAAAGAAACGTAAGCAACCAGTTGCCAGTTAAAAATCACTTTGCACACTTAAGAATTAATAACCTGTAGAGACGTATCATTACCACCTTGTTAACAATACACCCTCATTTTGCGATCATTTGTCATTACGGTTTCTGAAAAAAAAAAAAATCCATAAAACTTCTCACATTTGTCAATTGTCAAATTGACAATAAATAAATAAATTGTTTTATTGTTAATGACATCTGAAAAAATTTATTCCACAAAAAAAAAAAAAAAAAACAAATAAAGATCCAAAACGTGATTGATCTGCTTAATATAGTTTAGCAAAAAAAATTTAAGTCTAAGTTCATGTTTCAAAATTGTAATATTTTAAGTTTTAAACAATTCAAAAGCTTCAAGTGTTTTCAGATTGGATTAAGTCTTATGTAATTGCCGAAATATTAAAACATGATTAAATGCCATCAAAAATTTCATTAAAAAATGACAAATAATTATTTTGCAAGAATAATCTTGTTATTTTAAAAGCAAAAAAAAAAGTAATTAAAGTAAGCAGTGGTAACGGATTTTTAATTAAGAATTCATGAATTGTATATCTATTATTAACAAATATCAAATCTTTATTGTTTTAAGACAGTGCAAGATAAAAAGCTGTCATTAAGCAATTTCTTATATTCTTTTTTTTACGAATGGCTGAGATTTTTTCTGTAGCTCGTCTCGATAGCAGAAAACCAAAATTTGTTAAATAAAATACATTTTGACCAAGGCGAATTTATTACTAGGTGAACTTGACAGCGAAGGTTATAATTTTTTGCTTCCCTTTTTTTTCTTCCTGAGACTGTCAAATTTTTTTTCTTTTCTTTACAAATATTTTCGCACCCTTTTAATCGAAAGATTTTTTTTATACAATTAAGTTTTTTATTCGCTATTTTTAGCTTCTACCATTTATACCAATAAAAATTATAACCAGCTTGTTTTCTATGTTTCCCAGCTATCTATATGTCGACATTTCATAGGAACTACGCTAATCATCAGTAAACTTTGGAAATTTTTTGAAAGATATTCTCAAACATTCAACTTTATATCCCAACATCAAAATTTAGTTTCGACACCAGATACTCCTAGCAGATATTGCCGTTAATCAATTTGAGGACAAAAATGGCATTTAACATTTTTCTGCGACTTGTCAAAGAAGGCAGCTTTATTTGTTGCAGTCAGAACTCATAGGATGGTAAGTTGGATACAGTGTTCGGGTAGATATTGCGCAGGATGAAAAGAAGGAATTGTTTTTGGATAGACTCAATTTGATCTCTATGAACATTATAAAAAGGGTCCCATATAATCGAGCCATATTCCAGTATTGGTTTGACTAAAGATGTATACAATTGCTTCACAACAGTGGAGTCAGCAATTTCTTTAGACCAGCGCTTTTCAAAGCCAAGCACCCCCCTTGCTTGCCTAAAATGCCCATGAGGGTTAGATTTTCTTGAGAAGTGCATATGCTTGCACTTGCTGAAATTTAACTTTAAAATGTTTTGCTTAGACCAATTAAAGAAATTATCCAAATCTAGTTGATTCCAGAGCCCAAATGTTGAAAAAATTTTTACATCGTCTGCATAGATTAGAATATTAGGAAATTTTATGACAGATGGTCTAGATGGCAGCCCTGCGGTACTCCAGAGCTTACAGGTATAGATTTAGATATATAATTATTGAAACGTATACGTTGTTGACGACCAACAAGATATGATTTGAGCCAATTTACAGTAGTTTTAGAGAACCCCAAATCATCAAGTTTTTTAAGTAAAAGAACGTGGTCAACACTGTCAAAGGCTTTACTGAAATTTGTATAGATAACATCAATACCCTGACCTTTATAAAAACCGTCATTTATCGTTGAAGTAAGGTGTAATAGATTTGTAGTAGTTGAACGCCCTTTACAAAATCCATGCTGATATGATGTCAAAAGCGATTGTGTTTGATGACAAATGGACTGGGTCAAGCATTGCTCGAAAAGTTTAGGAATAGCACTAATGCCGTTTTCTTTTCTGAAAAAGTTTTGCATTTATGCTGCACTTTTTTTTTTCTTAAAACTTAAGTTTTAAAATTTAAGTTTCATTGAGATGAAAAGAAGATATCGCAATAACTACAAATATCTGAAAAAAGTTGAGAAAACTGAGTACTTCAGTATTTTTTTTTGGAAAACAATATTGAAAATGTTACACTTTTTCTATCCAGACTTAAAAAGTGGAATGATATATGACTCCTTCCACACTTTTGGAAAATATCCCATCTTTATTGAAGTGTTAAACAATACAGTTAACGGGTACGCCAAATTCTGCGCACAGTTTTTTTTTTTAAATACAATTCGGAACGGCATCAGGCCCACTAGTTACAGATGGCTTGAGTTTATTAATGTAGTATGTAACCTGAGAAGTAGTAATATAGTCAAATGATATAGACTGTAGATGATGCGAAGAAAAATCAGGTTGTTGTGATGTATTTTGTTGTACGTCTGAATAAATTGATGCAAAAAATCTGCAAACATGTTGCTAATTACGGTTCCATCAGAAGATGTTTTAGAGGCATTTTTCATTATGGAGGGATATGAACAGCTTTTTCTCTTCGAGTTAACGAACTTAAAAAAGGATTTGGGATTATGTTTGAGATTTTGTTTTATTTTGTTTAGGTAGTTTTTGTAAAGCCTTCAATTCATTAGGTTGGATTTCGCTCGAAATAAACAATAATTTATATAATCGTTCGATGATGATGATTTTGTATACTTTTTGTAGTGTCTATTTTTAAGATATTTAATTCTTGATAAACCACAAGTATTTTTGTATGATTTACTGCAACTTTAAGAAATTTTTGCAATTTTAAAAGTGAGAAACCAATATAATCGTGATTTTTGTTATAAATAATTATAAAAAATTGTTATAACGAATTTATATTTTGACATTCTCAGGCAGTTTTACAATAACAAAATACATAGTACTGAATTCGCCTTCCCGCTTTGCTGTGATGACGTTTGTGTTGGTATTTCCGTTTTATTGCTGATAGGTTCTTTCCTCCTCTTCATAATCTATTTTCCTAGTTCCAGTACAATGTGCTATATATAGAAGACATCTTGTACTTTTAAGCAAAAAAACAAAAAATTGTTGAAGTTCATTTTCATGGATAAATCTGGTTTAGCTGTATCTCGGGTATGAAATTTTCATTTTCCGTATCTTAGTAGCCCGATTTTAATATCAGATCTGCTTTAAGCAAAAAAAAAATTGTTTCATGGAAAAATCGGTTTAGGCTATATCTCGGATATCCTATATAAGGAAATTTTTATTTTCTGTATTTTAGTAGCCTTTTTTCATTGGCAGACCTGTAGAGCGATTCTGTAACTTTTATAACCATAATCGAATCGTTAAAATAATTATAGCGATATTTTATCGAATTTGCTATTCTGTAACATGTTTTCAACGATATTCGCCGTTGATTAAAAGCAGCTGTTAGTTTTACTGCCGATTGTCGATATTTTAAAGACAAAAATTTTCTTGCTGTTTGTTCAATCGTTAAAGTGTATATTTTTTAAATTGTGCTTCCATGTAATAAAGTGCTAATAATCTGATTTTTAATACATAAAAATATTTATTAAATACTAAAATATTTATTAAATAAATTTTCAAAAAAAAAAAAAAAATTCAGTATAATTTTTTAACCGGTAAAGTTTGGTTTGTGTTGAAATAGCTACGTAGAACGTTTGGCATTCAAACTTGCAATGGATGTAACAAGTTTGAACGCTTCAAGGAATAATCAGTGTGTTATTCGGGAGTTGGACAGCTCCTTTGAGTTGACAGTTGATGAATTAAAAAGTTATATTGATTATCACCAGCCGTAGTTGTGGTCATTCTGAATATACAGAAATTAGTACATACATGTAAAAACGAATAAATGAATCGTATGAACTCATATTTCATTTTACTTACCTTATTACAAATTAAATAATATTTATTGTCACTTAAAAACTAAAATCACAACAAGTAAAAATCAATATGTATACATATTGTTATGGGAAAATTTATTTCTTTTTCTTTTCTTCTTTGTGATTTTCGTTTTTTTTCTAGCAGAGATCCCACATGATGTTTATATGAATGAACAGAAAAATACAGTTATTTACCGTCGTAAGAACTAAGTTACAGAATCAGTCAATCGTTAGTGCAAGCGATGAAATTTCATGACAAAAGTTGCGATTATCGAATCGCTAAAAGTTAGAGAATCGCACTACTGGGGGCTAATTCTGTCATTCGTGATCGAAATTACAATCGAGTATAAAATAATTTCGATATCGTGTAAATTTCTCATGATGTGACTCGTTACATAACGAGTCGAGTTATCACTTCAGTGTTGCAAAATACTGACAAAATGTGTTTTATAACACTGCCGAAAATTGTATGTATTTGCATACTTTGTATTCATGTTGTACATTAAAAAATAAATGAACACACATACGCCCACAATAACAATTCATTTAAATCAGTCATGTATGCGTGTTTGTACATTAAAAAGTAAGTAAATAGAAATAACAATTCAATAAATATGTATGTAAAACATTTCTAAAAAAAAAAAAAACAAAAATAAATTCTTGAATATAATAACATGTGACTTCAAATATAAGTTTTTGTGTTCTTAGCAATACCCATCTTTATATACATATACCTGTATATATACGTCATATGCATCATCATATGAATTGAAAACAGCCTTAGAACCAAAAATTCTCAATTTAATTTAACTACTGTTGCTATTCAAAACAAATTTTTAATTTACATTTCTTTTGAGTTTTTCTGTTTGGCTGGTTTTCGATAGGACTTTTGCTTACGAGTAAAAAGTTGCACGGTTGCATTCGAATGGTTACTCGCTATCGAATGCCATCATTAGAAATTTCGAAACCTTTTACTCGATATCGAATGAGATAATCCCAAAAGTGTAAAAACTCGCACATTCGAGTAAAAACTCGCTCGTAAGCGAATGACAGAATTAGCCCGCTGATTTTAAGCAAAAAAAAAAAACTGTGATGGAAAAATAAGTTTAGGCTATACCTCGGGTCTATATGGACCGATATCGGCAATTTAAATTTTCTGTATTTTAGTAACCTCCTTTTATTACCAGAACTGCTTTTATGCAAAAAAAAAAAAAAAAAAAAAAAATTTGTGCATGAAAAAATCTGTTTAGGCTATATCTCGAATATATTTAAGTAGTGTTTTGTCTCTCGTCGTTTGCACATGTCTTTTCTTACTGCTGTCCGTACTATCTACATATATAAGTATGTACGTTCATTAATTAAATTCATATAAAGCCAAATTGTACCGGAATAGATAGTAAGCTGTGTACACGTGTTTATTTTTCTTACTCTCTTTTTTTTACCGTTTTCCATATTTCCTATATACATATGTTCACTATTAATTTCGTATGGCATCAAAGTGCTCTGGAATTTCGTATGACATCAAAGTACTCTGGAATAGGTAGCATTATGTGTACACGTGTTTTTTTTTTCTTTATTTCCTTTTTCACCGTTATCCGTGTTTTCTATATATGTTCTATATTCATTTCTTCTGAATGTACTTCATTAGCTTCTAGTGTGGAAGATGTTGGACTAAATTTTGCTAATCTGAGCAGTGTCGAAGGTATATACACTGGGCACTGATCAGTTTTAACTAATTTGATTCCAACATTTTAAATGCTGCAATAGAGTTTGTTTTATGCTGTTTTCTTTTCTGAAAAAGTTTTGCATTTATGCTGCACTTTTTTTCTTAAAATACAAGTTTTTATATTTAAGTTTTATTGAGATGAAAAGAAGATATCGCAATAACTACAAATATCTAAAAAAAGTGGAGATAACTGTATACTTCTGTATTTCTTTTGCCAAGACAATATTGAAAATGTTACACTTTTTCTAGAAAAGAAAACGCCATTAGTCTTTCGTGTTGTTATTGTTTAAGTTAAACCTCCACGAACATTACTCCCTCTTTCTTACCTCATCATAACCTATTTTCCTAGTTCCAGTACAATGCACTGCATGTGTAGGGGTCATCCCCTGAGTACTGGTCCAAGATAAAAAAAGTACGTCAATGTGTAAATGTTCTCGCAAAAAACAAGATTTTACAGATTTGTGCTGTGAAAAAAATGGCTGTAAAAGACATATGTATAATATGTTAATAAATATTTCTGTTAAAACATATAATAAATTGTTTTAATTATGTAATAAGCACGAAAGCCAAATTGCTTTTTGAATACACTGGTAGTCAAAAGGGCGAGGAAAGCCCGCTATTAGCGATATTTCAATAAATTCATAAAATCCAAAGCATCCTCAGCACATAAAAAAACCAATGAAAATTTTAAAATTTAACTGCATTCCTACGAGTACGTGCAGATGTTTAAGCGCTAATTTTTGTTAATAGCATACGAGTACTTTTGGAAGGTATTTGATAATGAACTTCTTGCTTTAGTGCCTCTTGTTTATTTTTCGTCACTGCCAGCAGAGCCAAAGCCAACAAAATTGCATTTTTATTAGTTATAAATTACTTTTTTATTTTTATTGAAAATTCTTTCATTTTAATGTTAAAAAATGTACAAACAATACGAACATACTCAACATTTGGCAGTTAAAAAACAAAGTTGATGATATAAAACTTTTTTTCTGCATATTGTATTTTAAAAGCCTAATTTACAATTTTGTGCGAATAGCATAGTTTGTAGTATTTGGGCAAATTATATTTTTACTTTACACCAGCAAAATATACAGGGTTGCACTTGCAGCATTTTTGCACATTTTCAAGACTAAAAGGACTATAATATTTACACTCTGCGCTTGTAACTCCGAACAACTGGCAAAAAGAGCGCGAAACGATCAACCAAAACAGATATCCACAATCAAGAGCAAATGCATGAATTTTGATTTCAAATACAGAAAGCTGTGAATAGGACTAATATACTTATTTTAAACCTTTCAAGTTTGGAGATTGCATATTCAACAAAAGTAATGCAAGAGTTGTTCAAATATTTAAAAACTCACTTCGACCCGACCTTTTCAGCACCTGCGCGTGACTTTTTGATAATTTACACAAAATTCGCCACATTTTCCAATATCTTGAATCAGCTTTATTTTCTCTATATAAGAAGTGCTAAGTCACCTTTTTCAATTCTAATTTGAGACCTTAACTCGTACAAAATATTAAAAACATTATAGTTTATTTATTAGCTGCGCCATCTGTTTGTTTTTTGTTGAAGTTTCTCACGGCAGCAATTTTCAAGGATATACATATATCGGGTGGTTAAATTTCAAGCCGATGTTGAATGTGAACCACACCTAAACGCCAAGTTTTTTTCCGAATTTTATTTGACATTTCTCTATTTCAGACTTACTCAATTTGAACACAATCCAACAACGTGTTAAAGTTATCCAGACTTATTATGAAAATGATGATCAATTTTCGAAGAAAATCATCTTCAGTGATGAGGCACATTTTCACCTCAGTGGATTCGTCAATAAACAGAATTGCCGCATTTGGGCGAATAAGAATCCAAGAGTGACTGTCGAAAAACCAATGCACCCACAAAGAGTGACTGTTCGGTGCGGTTTATGTGCTGGCGGCATCATCGGGCCGTATTTTTTCCAAAATGAGGCCGATCAGGCAGTTACTGTGAATGGTGTTCGCTATCGTGAGATGATAACGAACTTTTTATGGCCCGAATTGAAAGATATGGATGTAGCCGATATGTGGTTTCAGCAGGACGGTGCCACTTGCCACACAGCTAACGAAACAATTGCTCTTTTGCGCAACAAATTCATTGGCCGTATTATCTCACGTAATGGCGATGTCAATTGGCCGCCAAGATCATGTGATTTGACACCGTTGGACTTTTTTCTTCGGGGTTATTTGAAAGAAAAGGTGTACGTCGATAAGCCAGCAACAATTCAACAGCTAAAGGATGAGATAATTCGGCACATTAACGGCATAGAACCTCCATTATGCCTCAGGGTCATCGAAAATTTGGACCATCGGATGGAGGTGTGCCGTCGCGGCGCCCATTTGGCCGATATTTTGTTCTATGCATAATTGAATAATACCAATATATCATAATAAAATAAAATTACAACAATTTCCTAAATAGTTTGTGTTTTATTCAAAATCAACATCGGCCCTTGAAATTTAACCACCCTTTACAAAAATAAAGATTTTGTCATGTGCAGAGCTGAATGCTGGAAACGTTGTTGGTAATGTCATGGAGCAATTTTTTTTATGTTGGGAGGTGAATGAGAGGTTTATATATTACAAAAAAGGAATATGGTGGTGTTTTAAATTTTTAGCGCTAGTTTTTTGACAAGAGCGGATATTTAAAATGGACAGTTTTTGTGAGGAGTTTTCTTTTGGGTCGAAGAGCTGGGACAGAGAAGCAAGCCGTATTGGCGCAGTCACCGATTAGCCGCGCTCCGATTTTTTTATAGAGACCCCGCCACCGCCGAAGTGCTCGGATGATCGGCGGCTCTATATTTAGCCGAATTTTTAAATATCTTGCGTTATTTTTGCTAATCACGCAATTTTATCTTAGCATATTATTAATAAAGCGCTGAGTTGCCTCTTTTTACTGATATCTTGGCTTTAAAATCGCTAGATTCGGTAGAAAACAGCTAAATTAACATAAACTGATTATCGTTTACTTGACTTTAAATAATCTTGATTACCGATTATTTAGTTCAACATAGACAATTTTTTGCGTGCAACGGAAATTTTGTTAACACAGCCAAATATTTAAAATTGTGTTGTATCTGAGCCAAAAGTTAGAAAACCATTTTAAATTAAGTAATTCTTATAAAACACATAATGCACAAATACAAGAATTAAATGATGTTGTGAGTAATGGCTCCGACGACCCCGAATTTTTTAAAGATATAGGTATTATTCAAAAGTTATTAAGAGCAACCCCTCAGTGAATATGAAAGTATTCTACAACGCAGTAAAAAGGCAAAAGACGTCGCCAAAATAGTTTGAGATCCACAACAAAGAAATTACAAAATCTAAGTTTATTAAATTGAGGGAATGCAATAAATACGAGTATGTACTTTAATATGTACAGTGTGGTTTTTACGGCTACACAAGTTTAAATCATAATAAAACTAATGGCCTTAATGCTCTATCCTACACGATCGTGCGATCTATCAAATATAACATTTGTGCTGAAAAAGTACTAAAAATACAACAGTGTAACAGAGTTTTTGACAAATCGTCCGATTTTTAAAATTTCTTTTATCTTGGACCAGTACTCAGGCCATAGCCACTACATATGCAGTGCGTTGTACTGGAACTAGGGAAATATGTATATTAAGATGAAGTAATGTTTGTGGACTTTTTATGAAAATTTTCGCAATGATGGTTTCTGTGCGATCAGTAATATGAGAATCTTGTTGGCGCCTCGAGAAATAAATAGATATAATGTAAAATTCGTATGGTGATAAAAGTTTTCAATTGCTTTACTAAGTATATAAATTATTGCAATCATACATACTTGTATAATAATGTGCCTTATAACGCCATTTTGACGCGATTTTGTAAAATCGGCCAGATTTTTTTTTATCTTTGACTAGTACTCAGGAGATGGCAGCGCATTGTACTGGAACTAGGAAAATAGGTTATGATTTAAATTTAACAATAACAATACGAAAGACTAAAACAAATTCTATTACAGCATTTAAAATGTTGGAATTAAATTAATTAAAACTGATCAGTGCCTAGTATATATAACTTCGACCCTGCTCAGACTAGCAAAATTTAGTCCAACACCTTCTACACTGCAAGGTACATTTTCCTGTG
This sequence comes from Thecocarcelia acutangulata, assembly GCA_914767995.1. Classification (NCBI taxonomy): domain Eukaryota; kingdom Metazoa; phylum Arthropoda; class Insecta; order Diptera; family Tachinidae; genus Thecocarcelia; species Thecocarcelia acutangulata. The sequence continues at coordinate 67,152,869 of OU612095.1, forward strand.
AATGAATCGTGCGATCGTGTAGGATAGTGTATCAGGGCCTTAAAATGTATATTTTTAATATCAATGAATGAACTTTATTGGATAGACTATTTTATGGCATGGATGTTTAAATATAATTTCGGCATGTATCGCCACAACTGTCGTGACCAAGACAAAATTTGCAGAACCAATTTTCAAAAACTTTTCGCAGCATTTGCCACTGTATTTCACCAATAACTCATCGAATGTTGATTTTTAAATGTTCAATTGTAGCTGGCTTATTGACGTGGAAAAAAAGATCTCACGATTAATGACAGCTAAATGAGGAACGAAAATGTTCCCATCCCGTTCACCAATCACAATAAAATTCAGACCCTCATTGTTTTTGAAGACATGTGAACCAGTGACTCAGCAGGTCTTAAGACCTACCCTATTCTTATTTTCCTCAACGACCTTCTCTACCAAACTTCCAATCCTATCCACTCTTTCGCGGATGACAGCAGCATTTGTCACTCGTACTCTTTTAGATATAGGCCCAGCCTATCAGAGATCGCTGCCAAGAGACTAAATATGAATGATTCACTGAATAGTGATCTTCTATTGGTCTCTGAATGGGGTCGTAAAAACAGGGTCGCCTTTAATGCTCGTAAGACCCAGTGTTGCTTATTGACGCACAAACAAACGACCGCTAATGCTGCTTCATCTGCACTCATGGATGGTATAAATATTGAAGAATCGGATGCTCTTGATGTTCTTGGAATGAAGATACAGTGTGACGTTCGCTGGAATGAACACATTTTTCATATCTCTAAAGAAGCATTCAAGTGCCTCGGTTTTTTGAAACGATGTAAGATGTACTTCACTCCATCCGACCTCCTTACTATTTATACCACCTACATCCGACCGAAAATGGAATACAACTCTCATGTTTGGGCCGGTGCCTCAAAGTCTGTTTTGGGGTTACTCGACCGTGTGCAGGAGAGGGCGAAGAAGCTCATCGGTGACAGTAGGGTATCCAACTCTATTGACTCACTGGAGCATCGACGCAGTGTGGGATGCGTTACTCTGTTCTATCGATACTACAATGGATTTTGCTCTGACGAGATTAGGGATCTTGTTCCCGAAACGCGCACATTTTTACGTAGCACGCGTTCATCGTCTAGAGCTCACCCATTTGTGGTCGATTGCCCGGGGAATCGTACTACGCATTACAGAGAGAATTCGTTTTTCAGCCGCACGCTTCGTCTGTGGAACAAGTTGCCTGCAGAAGTGTTTCCTGTCTGTTATAACGTTGGAAGATTCAAGTCAAATGTTCACAAACACTACTCCCGCTTTCCCCCTCCTCACAACCTATTTTCCTAGTTCTGGTACAATGCACTGCATATGTAGGGGTCATCCCCTGAGTACTGGTCCAATATAAAAAAAAAAAAAAAAAAAGAGCGTACCAAACAGTTATTTTCTTTGGAGGTTACGGGATTTCAACAAAAGGTTGAGGATTCTCTTCACTCCAAGTGTGACATTTCTGATCCATTACTTTGTTATATAATGTGAGCAATTTACAACAGTTGCTCTGGTGTAAGTCCATCCACTATGAAATATCAAACCAAATGAAAAGCAATTATCAGCTGATAAATAATTTGTTAAATAAAGTAGTGTTACAAACTCAAAGTTATGAACCAGAGAAAAAAAAAAACAAATATTTGGCGTTCAGCATCCCATGATAGTTTTTCACCCCTATTGTGAATAAAATTTTTAGTACCCAGGAAGGGGAAATTGTTATTATGAATTTCACGACTACTCCTCATGCTATCACTAGGTCGTGAGTGTAAAATGTGTAAGAAAAGTAATAAAAATATCAAACTGTTAGTGCAGTGAAAAAAAGTGTGAAAATTTGTTTAATTGAAATTAAAATAAAATGTTTCGAATCGGAGCCTTAATTGAACTACAGCAGGAATAATTTCGACAACACCTAATTGTTCGTAGACATTTACGAGATGACACTAATCCGTTGGAGTTACCCGATTCATCGTAAATTACTTAGTCTATAAACAAATTGTGTTTGTACATAACTTTTTTGTTTTAGTTTTATTCAACATTGTGCTGTATTTATGTACATATATTCTAGAAGTGCTGGACAATAATATTCCAATAATAACAACACAATTTTGATTAACACCAATAATAAAATAGCATTGTGTGCCTGCCTATGGTTCTTTGCAGAAGGTGGTTACCAGAAAGGTGTAGCCAGAGGATAAGATTTGTTGATGGCACACATTCAGGAGCCTGCACTATTTAACTCTTCCCTACGTAATTCAGCCATCATGACTTTAGGGGTTTTTTTTGGGTATAAAGTTACAAATAATGGATTTGTCACTTTGCATTCCATTGATCACAATGTCATTTAGCTGTGAATAAATTAAAGGGGAAAACCAAAATAATATGGCGGAAATAAATGTTTACGTTTAGGTGAACTTTGGTCCAATGTGAATTTTTTAGTGTTATTATTTCAAACTGAATTACACATAGAAAATGAAAATTCCTTTCTAGGGAAAACGTATTAACGATTGCAATTCTGGGAAATGAGAAATTTTTTAATGGCAACGACTGTTTACGATAGGGGTGATGATGAATGAGTTAGTGAATAAAAAGTGATCGTTCATTAGCTGAATTTATGCGTTGGTACATTGACTCAAAAATTCCTCACATGCACCGCTTTCACACACGGAAAGTATACTTTGCAAAGACATAAATTTGGTGGTGGCAAGGGAAAAGAAAGCGGTTCCCTTACACTCTGTATTTTTTCTTGCCACCACCAAACTCAAGACTTTGTAAAGTAAACTTTACGTGTGTGCAAGTTGTGTTACTCTTCTTCTTTCCGTTGTTCACGACAATTTTTTTTTTTTTTTTGATAAAACACTAAAATTTTAATAAAAAAATAGTTTACTGTGTTTCTATCTAAATAAAAAGCAACTGATAAAACTTGACAGATTAGTTGCGGCAGTATAATAAGTTTTTTAATGTACAAGAAGGTCAGTTGCGTTATGAGTAATATCTTGATACCGGTGAACGTGAGCAGTGAGTTAGTCAAACAGAACTCGTGGACACGGGCATGGGATATGAATATGTCTTATGTCCATAGATAAAGTATTTGTAGAGAAGAAGAGTTTGTAGGAAATACTGCAACACAAAAAGCGTGCGTCGGCCGGGAATCGAACCCGGATCAACTGCTTGGAAGGCAACTATGCTGACCATTACACCACCGACGCCTCTGAATCAGACTTGATTTTAACATGGTTTTCCATGGAAGTTTAAAGTTCTAGAAATGTGAGTTCCTTTTGATTCTTGCAGTAAGAAAACATCTGAAAAATCTATTTCGTATACTCATATCTTCAATAAATTAAAAATAATGTAAATTGCTGTATACAGTTTAAAATATATTTTTATTTGATTAAATTATATTAAAAAAAAATGATATCCAACACATTGTTAAAAAATATAAAAGAATATATTGAAATTCATTGGAAGAAAAGTACACATACTTAAATATCTTATACTAAATAAATTTCGTATTTTGTGGGCCCCCCTTAGCATTAATCAAGGCCTGCAATCTTGACGGCATCAATCGGACCAAATTTGTTGTTGCTTCTGGAGATATTTCTTTCCAGGCTTCATCCAATACAATTTTGAGCTCATCTCTACTCCGGGCGCTTTTTGTACCAACTTTCGTTTCAGAATGTCCCAGTAGTGCTGATGTTGTTCAGATCAGGTGGTTGGGGAGGTAAATTGAGTTGGCTTGGTGCATAGTAGAGCAACTGAACTGTATATACATATGTATGTATGTCCTGTTATCACCATTCGTTGTGGCCGTTTGTGTACAATAGTAAATATTTTTTTATAAAGATTTTTTTATAGAGCTTTGAAATGGAATAAAATAAAGATGAACTTTTTACATTGACATTAAATTTATTTTATTCGAAAACATTCTGGCATTATAATTTAAATATGACTTCTGGCATTACTATCTCGCGCGTAGAAGGTCGAATTTTCGATGATTTTTTCTAATATTTTTGAGCGCATGCCGGCAATATTGTCCACCAAATGGTCGATCATTTCGGGCTTATCGGCGTAGACTAGCGAATTCACATATCCCTACAGAAAATAGTCTACAGTTGTGAAAAATATTTACATCAGCACCTGCCATTACGGCTTTATCTGATAATGGACCAGTTCGGCGGAGTGAATTATTCACGACTCGCCAGCACCCCCGTGTGTCTTGCTAGCCTCACACAGATAGAAATTTTTACCATATGAGCTTGTTGAGGAGTTCGGGCCTTCTATCCCTCCCGTATGCAATTTCCCAGCAATCAATGGAAGACAAGGCTTAATGAGCTGGTAGGCCGAAGCCAACTAGCAGCATCAGTCCTTAAACCAACTCACCCGTCACCATCACCGCTGGTTCCTCACGGTACAGGTTTTTTTTTTTTTTTTTTCTAGGACCAGTTCTCAGGGGATGGCCCCTACATATGCAGTGCATTGTACCAGAACTAGGAAAATAGGTTATGTGGAGGGGGAAAGAGGGAGTAGTGTTTGTGCACATTTGTCTTGAACCTTCCAACGTTATAACAGACAGGAAACACTACTGCAGGCAACTTGTTCCACAGACGAAGCGTACGGCTGAAAAACGAATTCTCTCTGTAATGCGTAGTACGATTCCCCGGGCAATCAACCACAAATGGATGAGCTCTGGACGATGAACGCGTGGTACGTAAAAATGTGCGCGTTTCGGGAACAAAATCCCTAATCTCGTCAGAGCAAAAGCCATTGTAGTAACGATAGAACAGAGTAACGCACCCCACACTGCGTCGATGCTCCAGTGAGTCAATAGAGTTGGATACCCTACTGTCACCGACAAGCTTTTTCGCCTTCTCCTTTGAGGCACCGGCCAAAACATGAGAGTTGTATTCCATTTTCGGTCGGATGTAGGTGGTATAAATAGTAAGGAGGTCGGATGGAGTGAAGTACATCTTCCACCGTTTCAAAAAACCGAGGCACTTGAATGATTCTTAAGAGATATGAAAAATGTGTTCAGTCCAGCGAACATCACACTGTATCTTCATTCCAAGAACATTAAGAGCATCCGATTCCTCAATATTTATACCATTCATGAGTACAGATGAAGCAGCATTTGCGGTCGTTTGTTTGTGCGTTGGTCTTGCGAGCGTTAAAGGCGACCCTGTTTTTACGACCCCATTCGGAGATTAATAGAAGATCGGTATTCAGTGAATTATTCATATTTAACCTCTTGGCAGCGATCTCTGATAGGCTGGGCCTATAACTAAAAGAATACGAGTGACAAATGCTGCTGTCATCCGCGAAAGAGTGGATAGGGCTGGAAGTTTGATAGAGAAGGTCGTTGAGGAAAATGAGAAATAGAGTAGGAGAAATAACGGAGCCTTGCGGTACCCCTGAATTAATTTTGAACTCGTTTTATGAGACCCCATCTATAACTACTCGTATAGTGCGGTCTCTGAGAAAGCTCGGTATAAACCGAGAGAAGTCATCACCGACACCAAAAGCAGTTAGTTTTGCCAGTAGTGCACCATGTCACACTCTGTCAAACGCTTTTGAAATATCTAGAGCCACCACCCTATTTTCACCAAAATAATGGATTGATTGGCACCATTTTTCTGAGAGATATGCCATAAGATCGCCAGTAGAACGACCCTTACGAAATCCATATTGACGATCACAAAGTAGTTTATGCGACTCTAGATACCCCATAAGGTGATGGTTAACCATGCTCTCCATTACTTTGGAGAGTGCAGAGCAAATTGCAATTGGGCGGTAACTTTCAGGGTTGTTTGCTTCACCCTTTTTGGGTATTGGTGTTACATTAGCAACCTTCCAGCACGATGGAAACTCACCAAAATGGTAAATTATGCTGAAGAGGCGTGCTAATGGACGCGCAAGCGTAGAAGAACACTGCTTCAAGACCAGTGCTGGGATGCCATCCGGTCCAGGAGTCTTGTTTATGTCGAGGTCTGCCAAAACCCTTTTAACTGCTCGCGCCCGGAATAATATCTTTGGCATAGTTACAGATACTCTTTCGAGCTCGGGAAGTGGTTGACTGCTTTCCGGCAAGCAGGAATTGCTTGCAAAAATTTCAGCCAACAGGTTAGCTTTGTCAACCGGGTCGGTGAATGCTTGGTCATTCTTTGAGAGAGTTGGGATTGATGAACTAGCACTGTTCTTTACTCTCTTAACGAAAGACCAAAAGGTCTTACTGCCCCGGGGAGCTGCAAAAACCTTGGCTCGAAGGTGCTGTTCGTGAAGAAACTTTTCGCGCCTAAGTACCTTGGCACACGAAGATCTTGCCTTTTTGCGTAGCAAATCAATGTCTGGGATTTTGTTTAAACGCCAGTTACTGAATGCTTCCTCTCTGGATCTGACTGCGTTTTTGCACGTCTGATTAAACCAAGATTTTGCTTTTGGTTTAATCGAAATCTGCTTTTAGAAGATGAGTGATTTCATCCCTAGCAATATAATATTCTCGACCATTTTTGCTGTAGCATTTATGTCGTTATCTAGAAAGCAAAGTTTTCAATTAAAATGCTCATAAAATTGGTTGAGCTCAACCAACGCGCCTTTTCGTAAATAAATTCGTTTCGAAACGTTGCGAAGTTCGGAGATCGAAAAGGAGGCAGAAATGGTGCAATAATCCGAATTGCCGAGAGGTGCACTAACTTTGACTTCATACTTTTCAGGGTGTGAAGTCAGGAATAGGTCAAGTGTGTTTGAATGGTGCCCTTCAACACATGGAATATGCGTTGGCTCATTCACTAGTTGCGCTAGGTGGTTGTGCGCAGCAAATAACTCGACATATTGGCCTTCTGGAGTTAAACAACTCGAATGACGGAGCCAGGATGAGTTCTGAACATTGAAATCAGCAGCAACAACGATTTCACTGCTCGGACAATCTTCCAGGATCTTCGATATGGAGTCGGAGAGGACATCGAAACCAAAGAAGGTGGTATCCCTCCCCGTGTTGGGACTTCTGTAAAGAAACCCGAAGTGTAAGAGGTGTGACCTGATTTTGAATTTAACCCAAAGACAGGTAAATTCGGCATCATACATGCTTAATGGTTGCTGGCATTGGAACACAACTTCATTGCGAATGTACATTACAAGGCCCCGATGGAAATTAAACAGAGATAGAAGTTGATACCCAGGTATATGAAAATCCTGTGGATCAGCATTGTCAGATACCTGGGTTTCACATAAGGCGAAAATATCCGGCCGATGGAGACACGTGTGAGCATAAACAGAGAAGAAATTCGCTCTCAGCCCACGTATATTAGAAAAGTTAATTATAAACCTTCCTGTCATTACGATGGAAAACCAATGACCAAATGTTAATTGTTAATTTTGCTGAGTTGGCGAAGCCGGAATCAATTGCCGCTTGAATAACTTTACAGCATCCAGTGTTATACCTTCGATACTATAAAATAAACGACAACTAAACCGACCTCCCCAACACAGCAAAACAATTGTTTTGTTTTTTTTTTCTTTTAAGGTGATACAGAGGAGGGATACAATGACTGAAGGCCATAAAAGCCCTGATCCGGACGTTTGTTCGTCATTAATTGGAATTTAATATTATTATTATTATTATTATTATTATTATTATTATTATTATTATTATTATTATTATTATTATTATTATTATTATTATTATTATTATTATTATTATTATTATTATTATTATTATTATTATTATTATTATTATTATTATTATTATTATTATTATTATTATTATTATTATTATTATTATTATTATTTATTTTTGTATTTTGGGTGAATTGTTTTATCGAGTGAAAAAAAAACTATTGCTGCCCCGTAATTGCAAATTTTTGGTTTGTTGGGTAATCTATCAATGTTTGTAATTTGTATAGATTATCGTGTTTGTTGTTTTTTTAATATGAAAGAGAATTGAGTGGCTGTTCGTGCTCTTTATTGTATAGATTGTTATATTTGTTAGTGTTTTTAATATTTATATTTGTTTTGGAAATTTAGTGGCAGTTTTTTGGTATATTTTTGTTATTTTATTAATTTTATTTATAATTGTATTATTTTTCTTCTTTATGGTTAAAGTTTTTAATTATGGCACACAAAAAAAAAAAAAAAAAAAAAAAAACACCGCACAAAAACGAAATTTTAGGGAAATACAAAACGCGAAAAGCACATAACAAGTGTTTACTGCTCAACGGACAAACAATGTGTTTTAACGGCAACAGTTCCTCGGGAAGTTTTTGGTCCCCGGACAACCACAGCCAGAACGTTTCAGCCAATGTAAGCACCTCAACCATGATCAGCACCGGGTTGAATTGTAAGCAGAACCACCCGGGGGCCATGCAGATCCCCGTTCTGCCAATTTTTACCATTGATAAAGGTTTCGGCTTCCTAGAATTTTATTTGCTGCAAAAAACGAGGACCCCTATCTTCTTCACCAGAAAAACAGAGTGCCCTGGTTAGGAATACGCCAAGCAAAAACCTGTTTCCCGGGGGGAGAAAATAGTCCACACTTAGAAGAAAAAGATATGGTTGATACGACAATATTTTAATGTCAAAGTACTATTGTTGAATTATATAGTTACAAAATTAAGTACAGCCAATAACCAAAATTATACCACTTAACTATATATTCGGTAAAAATCGAAATATTTCTTTCATGAAGAATACTGTTATGGTAAAAATTTGTATTTAAATGTCATATCTAACCATATAATATTATTGAAAAATTTTAAATTCTATTGTCACAATCATTGTATATTTTAAAAATATACAAGGATTTATATATATATATATATATATATATATATATATATATATATATATATATATATATATATATATATATATATATATATATATATATATATATATATATATATATATATATATATATATATATATATATCATGTCATCATACTCGTCGCGTATGACACTAATCGCGAAACGCAAACACAAATGACAATAATGCGTGACATTTGGAGTTGAAAAACTTCAACGTATTAATGCGAAGTACGAACAAATCATGCCTCGAAAACTATTTTCGTTTTCCAATTTTTTATATCAAACTTAAGAAACTGTATAAGGAACATTTTGTGTTAAACCAGTTAAAAAACCTTAGTTTCTGCGATATGTTCTTAATCGCTGATACGTTTTCAGGTACTCGATCGGATACATATAAAATAATATATTATAAAATAAAGAACACGCCCCCGGGTGGGCTCGAACCACCAACCTTTCGGTTAACAGCCGAACGCGCTAGCCAATTGCGCCACGGAGGCTATTGGAACAACTGATTTTCTCTAACAATATAAGAAATTGAATCTGCAATTAGAAAACAAATCCCTGATAATGTTTTAAAAATACGCGCTACTATAAAGCATTAACTGATAAAAACAAAATATAAACAATGGCATGTGGCTTCATTATTATACATATATTGCAATCCTTAATATTAATGATAAATGAAAAACAGAAACAAATTTCTAAAATATATTATCAGTCAAGTGCTGTAAAGAATTATTTTTTAATCATTTGTGAGGTCATCATTGCAGTTTTCTCCTCATTTCAATTATTTATTGTATCTTCCAAAAGAAATAGCAATAAGTAAGCAAATCTTAGAGCTAAAAATTAATTAATTAATATAGAAAAAAAATTAATATTGAAAAATTTTATTTACTTAGGTCTAGCTAATGCTAGACGAAAAGTTGCGTGTATTTTATTGGTAAATTAATTACCTTTCCAACGCTCTGACGGTTGCAAATGTATCCATCATTCTCAGCCGAATGTGGCCGCCAAAGTTAAGGATGCTACGTGCGAGAGTTTTCGGGCCAAACTCAAGTCTGTTCATGTATCTTGTCCCATATTTTGAAAATTCATCTTTCACTAAAATCTTTGTGAATTCGTGAGCTGCAGAAATCGCACAGAGAATGTTATTACGGGGCTTTTGAATTTTCTCAATGTTGGATGCAGACGCGGTACCCCATAATTGAATTCCATAGCTCCATATCGGCTTTAGGATTGTGTTGTACAACAAAAGTTTGCAAATAGCTTCAAGGTAGAGTTCCAGATAGAGAATGGACGTTTTTGTTTTTGATCGGAAAGTAATAAAATAAAACCAGAATAAGTAAAAACTGGAATAAGTTAAAAGAGTGATATTATTTAAAAGAAAAACTTTGTGACATTTTTTTAATACCGTTTTAAATTGTAAAATATGTAAATCTCAGAAAGAGCTTAGCTCCACTAGAAAAAACCTTTTGATTTCTGAGGAAGAATCTGTGAAAAAATCATTGGAAAATCTCCTGTCTCTAAGTGATAGAAACGCGCGCGTGATCGTGTTCGACAAATATTGTTGTTACAACAGAAAACAAAACACCTTCCAGTTTAATTATTGAAGATAAGCCGAAAACACAAGGCAGCGAAACCCCAAATCTGCTCAAATATCATCTCAATCAAAAATATCTAAAATTGATAATAGGACTACGGTAACGGATAGTATAGATAGTGACTTTAGTGTCAATGTGAGATGACTACACTGTGTTGCTGAATAATTTGGTTGTTGATTGTGATAGCCGAACATGTTTTTCTACGCAGTGTGAATGTAACATGAGTACATTTTTTTACTCTTTCACTTCTTCAATATAAAAATATATTCTTCAAAATTTCGTGATGCTAATTTATGCTGTATCATCTGTAAAAGTTGAAGTGTGAGTTTTGCTGCTCGCTGGCATGTCTAAAGCATAAATCAAATATAATGTTGGACGCAGGATGCTACCCTGGGGAACTCCAGCTTCGATTAGCAGAGCGGAGTTTTTGAAATCACTTTCTTTAATGACGAATTTCCGGTAGCTCTGTAATAGCTTGTGATTGCTTACAATCAAGTTGAATTTTATTTTATGAGTTAAGCCTTCGTGTTTGCTCTATAGTGCTATGCTTAGAGTCAACTTCATCATTAGCAATTTTTCGAATAGCACGCTTCTATATAAAAATGTTGGAAAATGTCTTACAATTATCTTAAATGCTTCTCACATATCTTTAAAATACATATATATGCATACTTCCGAATAACATGAAATTTCATTGATATATACTGTACACTCTTATTTTACTACCATTTTTCTCTATACCATCAGTATTACTTAAAAAAGGAAGCATGTATGTAAGTGTAAAATCAAAGTTGCTCGAAAGATATGAAACTAAAAATGTGATCTACAAAAATCGTCCAAAACAGACCTTTTATCATCAAATCATCAATGTGCTATTTTCAGTAAATTCAGATAAATCGTCAAATATGGCAACCGTGATGATGAGTAGGTTGATCTACCCAGCGGCCAAAGTTACGCTTACAGAAGCGATGATCCGATGCACATTTGTGAGTCAGTAATGCACACCATCTCATATAACCTACCTGATCGTCAACGAGCTCATTTTTTAATGACAGACGATCCCTCGTACGGAAGTAAGTGTTGCAAAAGCTGATTCTTCTATAAGAATCTTAAACAACTCAGCTTAAGACTCTTATGTTAGTCGTCTGAGACTCATGTAGATAATATCTTACAACTCCTCAAGGAATCAGCTATGTAATCCTTATATGATTCAAACAGGAAACAGCACAAAGCTTATTCGATATTTTCATACTATATATAATTCGGATTGACTTACCACCACAATCACTTTTTATCTTCAAAAGGTTGTTAAACAATAAAGAAAAAACTATTATAAGCTGTTTGATTCTGTTTATCTATAATATAATTAAAAATATAACTGACTGGAACACGATGTCACCCGACATCGCTCGCTCGCATAAATACATTCTATCCAAAAACAACATTTTAAAATTTGTTTTTGTTTCAAACGTATTTATGCGAGCGAGCGATGTCGAATGACATCGTGGGTCAGGCAGTAAGTATATGAAACAACAAAATTTTTTATCGTCTAACAACCATTCCAAGATTGTGTGAGGAGCGTGGCAGAAAGAAATAAAAAAGTAGATGTTTTTGTTATTATTATTCATCAGATAATCGTCAGAAGATTCTTTTGGGGATTGTATATTGAACACAATCGTCTAAGAAAACAGCGTATGTTCGCTGGGCAGTATACATTTTCATACGCATTGCCGCATCTGTAGAGTGAACGCCTACCACCAGCACACAAAGTACGCGGGGTAGTGAGGTGTTTATTCAACAGAAGCTCATTACTTCCTAACATAGATTGTAAATTATCAGTAGGCGGCTCGAGTACAATCTCGCTTACTTCGTAAGTCGGCAGTAGTCAGCTCGAATACAATCTCGATTACTTCGTTAGTAGGTCTAAGACGTACTCGTACTGCGCACTTTGTTCTGTTTTTTGTTTACTGCATTCTTTTATTTTTTTAACTAAATCTTTTATCTTTCTTGTACCTTTTTTATAACGTTTTCTAGGCACTCTTACCTTTAGCACTGAGGTAAAGTGTTATCAAACGGAGATATGCAGCCTGTAGTATGTACTAGAGGGCTGCTCAAGCACAAGAAAATGTCTTACAAGACATCTTAATATTTTCACCTGCTATGAGCTCTTTCGCATTCATCAACTTAATTGCGCAATTCTCTTATATGTATGTATATTTTAAGTGTAACATTTAGTTATCCTTGTTAATAACAATACGAGATTGAAGATCTGTGATGGCTAATAAAAGTTATACCGTATTAAAAAAAGTTCATTGAAGATTAAAAACAGTATCCAGCTGAGTTGACAGCTTTTTCTTTTGATGTTTTGCATATTTTTTTTCATAAATAATAAACAGCTGATTGAATGACTTGACAATTTTACCATTTTGCACAAAAAAACGGATGATGTCTGGTAAAAATATGAGCAGATGTTATAGCATGTTCACACGATCTCACAACCTCGCTTACTTTGTACGCAGGTGGAAGGCGTTCACTCTGCAAATGCGGTAATGAGTATGAAAATGTACACTAGGTTCGTATATGAGATGGTGTGCATTACTGACTTACATGTGTTCATCGGATCATCGCTTCTATAAGCAAAACTTTGGCCGCTGGGTATACTCAGTTCTCATTCACATTTGGGGAAGGTTTTATATTAAACTGTTCTTATGTAGGTATGTGTATGTTAACATATATTTGGTAATGAAATCTTTATTTCTAAAAAGTATATGTGTATTTTTATACATATGTATCTATGCGAGTACTGTCTGAAAACAAAATAGTCGAATAATATATATCAAGATATAAATGTGATTGGGTTTATTAACAAATCTGAAGAAGTACAACAACTGTATTTCAAAAAAGTTTTTACAGCCTAGTTTTTGAGTTCGTATTTAAATGCCATTTAGCTTTAAGTTCCATTTAAATATAAAAATTTATTTTTCACTACAAATTTGAATCAAACTGAAATGCCCAATCTTCTTCATTTAAGTTGTATTTAAATTTATTTCATTTATCATATGCAGCCCAATTACAAATAAAAATTCCGTGGTAGTTTTTTCACTTTTCTCTAATTATGAACCAAAATCAAATATGATGTTTTTTATTTTTTCTTTCTCTCCGTTAACTGAAAACACTAAAAGGAGATTAACTTTTCAATTCCTAGGGTCAAGTTAACAAAAATTGTGCTTTTCTATTCAAATCGAATTGAGAAAAATACTTTAATTGACCTATCGTTTAGACAGGAAAGTAATTTCATGAAAGTTGCAATACACTCACACTTTTTTACTAACACACTCACATTTTGCTTACTTTCCACTCCACTTTCGTCAAAAATGAAACAGATTTTTTGACGTTTTCTGAAAGTAAAACGACAAATTCTAAGCACTGTTGCCATATACAATGAATTATACACAGTTGCAGTATTGTAGTAAAATAATAATTATAATTTAACTTCTTTTGCATGTATATGCAAATAATTATAATATTTTTTCGTTATATTGTATATTAAACACATAAAGAAAATAATTAAAGTATTTTTATAAAAATAATATCATAAAAAAATTTATAATGATGAGTTTTTTTTAACTATTGTCTCATAAATTTGTATATGTAAAAAGTTCGACAACTTTGATTAGTAAGCAAACAAAATAGGAGTGGAGAGAAGCAGAGGCAAAATTTTGCAACTCTTTGCCTCGGCGACATTTTTAAAATGAACTTTCACTTTCCTGTGTAGACGAACAAGAAATTTTCATGAATGTCGTCTATTTCATTGAAATTTTTATTTGTAATACGTATACAGAAATTTCATGAAAGTACTTTCCTGTGTAATGGCAGCATGAGAAATAATTTCCGAGAGGAAAAAATCCCGTGAGAAATAAATTCCGTGAGAATATTCATAATTGGCGTGCTTGTTTTTGTGTTAGTTCAAAAATGTGAACAAAACACACATATTGCTATTGCCTGTAGAAGATCACAAAATGATGTATAATTAAAAATAACATCACATGAAATATTTCTGTGCTGTTGAGAAATTTAATATTTTTCTTTACTATGGAATACTCTCCATAATATTTGGAATTTAAGTGAAGCTGTCGCACTTCCATCACATTGCTTAAGACTGAAAAAATTTAATTTGCCTTTAAATACAACTGAACTAAAATGAAAATTAGCTAATTTTGTATTTAAATACGACGTCAAAAACTGGATCTGAGTAAAATTAATACAATTTAAAATGATGTTATTAAATATATTTGAATAATTTTTCTAAATCTAATCATTACATTATATTTTCATTCAAATACATTTACTTTTGAATAATTTTTTTTTATCTTTCATTGTTTTTTAAAAACGTGAGCCTTTATTTTCTAGAAAATACCCTTTTTGTGACACTTTTTGAAAATTTGCGAATGCAACGCTGCTTATTTCTTCGTGCTTCAACCATTTTTTGAGGTAAGATGTCAATTTAGCTGAACATAGAAGAAGATCTTGAATAAATTCATAAGTTTTTCCTTTCTGAAGTAGCTTTCTCATAAGCTTAGGGTTTCCTGTAGTACAGTGTTTGCTCGGTATTTTTATAATAGCGGAAATCACTCTTCGTTGCAAACTACCATTGAACATCTGGCAGATATTGCAAACGTAGCGTACGTGCTATAGTCCGCAAGACTACAACAACAAAATATATGAGACTGAGATTTGCTACACTTGAACAAATATGCATAACCGAAAACCATTCCAGATTCGTATTTGCAAATGTTCTCAATGGTAAAACAACTGTTAGGTTAGGTTAGGTAGGCAGGCCGCTGGATACCCCGGAATAATCTAGGTTGTCCAGCTCACTTGGGTCCTGTAGTCGTTCCCTTTGTGATTGCCTGAAAAAATAGGATAGTGGAGTGAAGAAAAGAAGTTATAGGAATATAGTGAGAGGAAAGGATGGGCGGTGGTGGAACGGAGAGGCGGGAACCTTTTAGTGTAGCGTTACATGCCGCTATACTAGCCATCCGCAGCTTCTTATGAAAGAGGCTAGCGCGGTCGGTGTGATCGAGGCCAGACAAGATAGGCTATTGAAATTCCCCGCCCGCCTAAGTGTCTTAGACGATGATGCTCCAATGCCGGGCATGTGCCGAGGAGGTGAAGGATCGTCTCCTCCTCGTCTTGGCAGCTTCTACAGAAGTCGTTATGGGGTAGTCCTAGTCTCCTGGCATGGTTCCCAAACGGGCAATGGCCAGTGATGACTGCTACAGTTACTCTTAGTTGAGATATGGGCAGTTTTAGTAGCTCCCACGTTCTCTTAGAGTTAATATGCGGCCACAAGTTCCTTGATATAAGGCATGTGGGCTCTGTGAGCCACTTTTCTTGTGCACGTTCCAGTGTGTGGAGTTTTATTCTTTTCCAGCACGCTGTTAATGGTTGTCCGCAAAAGGGGTCTATATCCCTATCTTCTAGGGCTGTCCCTTTTTTGGCTAAGTCGTCAGCGATGTTGTTGCCATGTCCACGTACCCATTTTAGGGTTATGATAGAATGTCTCGCCATCTTGTTTAAAGATGTCCGGCATTCCTGGACTAGACTGGAATTGGTGTATATTCCAATCAGGGATTTGATGGCGGCTTTGCTGTCCGTTACTATCATGATATCCCTACCGAATATCTTGTAAAAAAAAACAACTGTGCTTGTCGATTATTTTTACAATCAAAACATGTAAACACTTACGCTTCCAGTCGATTTACACAAAACATTTGCAAAAATCTGTTATTATATAGTTGCGTAGGTATGTTCAAGGACCACGCCATCGATTTAACATCCAAATTCCAAAAGCCACGTCGGAATGGCACAATAAAGATTATATCGTCAATAGTATCTATCATCCAAAATATTATCCACCAATTCACCTTAATTTGAATCTGTGCGAAAATAATATTAGTCTCCGATGTGTAAGTTACCTCTGTGCTAGAAAATCTCTACAAATTAATTTTCGTCAACAGGGTTTTGAATAAAAAAATTTTTGTTTTGTTTTTTTTCTGCTGCTATTACACTCAATTTGATAAAATTCTATAACAAAATCTGCATAATGAAATTTTTGCAATTTCTTTTCTAAGCTTCCTTCTCAATTTGCAATCCAAAAACATAAATTTTTTTTCGTTACTCTTTATTTAGCTGTTTTAACTAATTTGCTCAACACTTGTAAAAGACTCTCACGCTTTGTAGCAAAAATTCATGCTATATCTGCTAAGATTGCAGATGTGCAACGAAGAGTGATTTCCGCTAATATTGTTTTCATTGCAGAATTTCTTAACACAAAAATTTTTTTTACAAAGAATTAGTTTAAATGCCAAAACCAAACAATACTTTTTTAACATTTTTATTTGCACTGCTTTTATTTTGCAAACATGAAACGTAGTAGAGCAGAAGAAATATAGCGGTATTTTTTAACGGTTGGCTTTTTCAATAAAAAAAAATGTTAATACTTTAGGGCTGCCATCCGAGAGAAAATTATATAAAGAAAGAATAAAATTTAAGGAAGAATTTATTGGGAGATTATAGTATATTTATACAACGGGATCAAATTGAATCCAAGTAGGATGTTAAACCTAACCTAACCTTAAAATTAAAGAGATGACTGCTATTATTTTGCACGGTACTGTATATACAAGGTGGCGCAAAAGTAATCCTCCTATCAGCAAATGCTATAAATTTTGCGATTGGCTCCTAATGTCAGTTCTGTTTTGACATTTGTTTAGTAAACACATGCGAAATACACTACACTGCTCCAGAACGCGGAATATTGGTGACTATTTATTTGACCCCAAGAATAAACAATAATCATGAGTGATGAGGCCCATTTCCATCTTAGCGGGTACGTAAATAAGCAAAATTTACGCTTCTGGGGCACTGAAAATCCACGTGTAATCCACGGAGAGCCATTACACCCGCTCAAAGTCACTGTGTGGTGTGCCGTTTTCGCTGGAGGATTCATCGGACCTTTTTTCTTCGAAGACGTCGCACACCATTCACAGTAACCAAACGGTTACTGTGAATGGTGTGCGCTACAGAACAATGATCAACGGGTTTTTTTTGCCGCAACTTGATGAATTGGGATTGGAAAACATGTGGTTCCAACAGGACGGTGCTACGGCACACACTGTACGTGCCACAACCGATATGCTGAAGAGTGCATTTCCCGGGCGCCTAATCTCCTGTTTTGGAGATTTGCACTGGCCAGCAAGATCTCCTGATTTCACCGCTGCAGACTTCTTTTTGTGGGCCTTTTTGAAGTCGCGGGCTAATATCAACAAGCCTCAGACTCTTGCAGCTCTTAAAGGCAATACCCGTCAAGAATGTGAGGACCTATCGCCGGAAGCTTTGGCCAATGTGATGGAAAATGCTATAAAAAGGGCTCAAATGACAATCAAAAGTGCCGGCGGCTATTTACATGACATCATGTTGTCGACTTGATGTAAAAAAATTAAAAGACCAAATAAAAATATTGTGGAAGAATCAAAGTTTTTAATTTTTTTTTAATTACAGCCAAAAAACATCGGAAGGTTATTTTTGCGCCACCCTGTAGATTAAACATATTTTCATCTAAAGTTTCGTCTCGATTTACAGTTTTTATATATCCTTTTAAACTAAAACAATGAAAGTGGATTTATTTGCATTGACTGTACTGAGTGCTTTTACCAGAATGATTTTTATAAATGTTTATTTTATCAACGTGTCAAAATTATTGTTGGAATTATCTGTGACTAATTGAAACACATGAACAACAAAAATCTAAAAGAACAAAACTTTTTTAATCATGTTTTCTATTTGTTTACCAATTGTAATTTTTAACAGCTACTTTGATTTTGTGATCTTGTCCAACAGATCAAAAGAGCTGTATTTAACGCTCTTAAGGCGGGGGCTCAGCGCAAATAATGAATAATTGCATGTGATAGACATTTGTGACATTTTTATGTTGTTAACTTTACAACTGAACTCAAAACTTGTATCTGTTGTACGTAACTCTTCTGCTTCACTGAGGTATTACTTACATACACGTACATACATATATACGAGTAGATTAGCTTTGCTATATGACTGTTTGTAAAATGTGTATGTTTGATGAATGTGTTGTGTTGCTTTTGTTAGGTGTCATCGTCATAAAAACAACTCTTTAAAATATTCTAAACAAACAAAAATATATTTTGGTATTTTATTTGCAAACTATAAATGCGTGTCGTTTCATTCAAATATTCAACAGTTCTCATAGTACCGGCAACCGTGTGATTTCGTTCGAATTCTCGTAGAAACATATTTTTTTTTCGAAACCTAAAACACCGAAACTGATTTCTGAAAGCAACATTTATTCTGTGATCTTTAATACTGCGGGGAAACAATAATTAAAGTCAATTCATTTTTCTTTTTGACAAAATGGTTAGTGCATTTAAAAATATTAACATAAATATCAAAGTGACACAAGCTTGCGGAAAACGTAAATGCTGCTTCATCTAAACTTATGGATGGTATAAATATGGAGGAATTGGATTCTCTTGATGTTCATAGAATGGAAATACAGTGTGATTTGCGCTGGACTGAACACATTTCTCATGTTTCTAAAGAAACATTCAAGTGTCCCGGTTTTTTAAAACGTACGTGTAAGATGTATTTCACCCATCCGATCCCTTTACTACGTATGCATATCTGACCAAGAATAGAATACAACTCTCATGTTTGAGTCGGTGCCTCAAAGTCTTTTTGGGATTATTCTACCGTATGCAGGAGAGAGAGAGAGAGAACGCGCGCAGAAGCTTTTCGGTGACTCTTGACTCACTAGAGCATCATCGCACTGTAAGGGGCCGTTATTCTATTCTAGCTACAATGGATTTTGCTCTAACGAGAGTAGTCATTTTGTTCCCGAAATCCGCTTATTCTTATGTAATACTCGTGCATCATCCAGAGCTAATCTCTTTGTATTCGATTGTTCAGGGAATCGTTCAATACATTATAGAGAGAATTAGCTTTTCAATCTTTTCGTACACCTCGTCTGTTGAATAAGTACACTATGTTTTCTATCTGTTGCAACGATGGAAGATTGGAGTCAATTATCCACAAACCCCGCTTTATCCCTCCTCGTGATATATTTTCTTAGTTTTAGAGCAAAATACTCAGTACTAGTCCAAAATAAAAAAACCGCAATGAACAGAACTGAGCTTTACAGACGAATTTATAGATAGGGACACATTCTACATCATTCAGTATTGGTATTAATTATAACTAGCGATTTCTTAAACAGTTTTGAAATTGTCGGCAGTAGACTTTTGTACGATATCATAGTAATCACGGACTTCTACCACTCTGCAGGTTAATACTCAACGCGTAAAATAGCTGAATTCAATTGAAAAAATTGTCACACATATGAATTGTTGATTATAAAGTTGTGTAATTTAATGAAAATATATTTTTCTTAGCATGTTATATACTGATCACTTTGTCCTCCGTCCTTTATGTGAATCCAAAAATTACTTTTTGCTTTTGTGATCCTTTTGGTTTGTTCTAGCTTAGTAGCACTAGGTAAAAAGATTTTTACTGAGTTTAATGAAGAACATAGTCAAAGAGCTTAAAGAAATAAAATAAACATTTATATATATATCATGTTCAAAATTTCAGAAACTTTTCATAACTCTAGTCGTATTGGTTGCTTTGGCTGCATGCGACGTCTCTCACATTGCCAATACCTATTTGCCACCTCACTCGGCCTTATCGCAATCACGAACCGTATCCTTTTCACCATCCTCTGGATATTCTACCGGTAGTAGTGGAGCTTATACATCTTCAGATTTTTCATCCTCAACAAGTTCTCATGGTTCCACGGGATACAGTGGAAAACTGCAAGTGGCTCCTTCTGCAGCTCAGACATTTGAACTGGGATCAAGCGGCAGTATTAGCACTTCACATACAGCCCACAGTGCACCTTTGACGGCTGGTACCGGTTATACAACAACTTCTAAGCAAGTTGTACAAAAGTCTTATTCCGCTCCCATTGTTCGAACACAAACAATTCAAAAATCTTTCTCAGCTCCATCTTCATTTGAATCGTCGGATGGCAGTATAAGTGCTGCCTATACTGCTCAGAGATCGAACGTTGGTTCTTCATTTGGTTCAACTGGTGCTAAGCAAATTTTACAAAAAACGTATTCTGCCCCCATTATTCAGCAACAGACACATCATAAAACTATATCAGCTCCCTCTTCATTCGAAAGTGCAGCCTATACATCTCAAAGTGCCAACGTTGGTTCACCTTTTGGTGCAACTTACAGCAGTGGCGGTGGTTATTCCAGTGACACTAAAAAAATAGTACAAAAAACATATTCCTCTCCTATTATTCAACAGCAGACTGTTCAAAAAACCTTTTCAGCCCCCTCTACATTTGAATCATCTTCTGGTGGAAGTGTTAGTGCTGCCTACACAGCTCAAAGTCCCAGCGTCGGTCAATCATTTTCCACAACTTATAACAGTGGCAGTGGTTATACAACTGGTACTAAACAAATTGTGCAAAAGACATATTCTGCCCCAATTATTCAACAGCAGACAGTTCAAAAGAGCTTCTCATCTCCCGTGGTGCATAAAACGTATACTGCTCCCATTCAACAAGCTTACACAGCCCCTGGAAAAACTTATACCAGCGAGGGAAAGACTTCCTTCAGTGCTCCAGTTGAACAACAAACCTACTCTACTGCTACGATAGTTAAAGAAGCATATACAGCTCCTGCCAAAACTTTTAACAATTATCAGTCAATTTCTACGCCGACCTTGCAAAAAACTATAGTATCAGCTCCTCTTATTGAACAGTCCACAATAACTTCCCCTGCTGTCGAACAAACTGGTAAAACGTACAACAGCTATCAATCCTACGCCACACCAAATTTGCAAAGTACAATTGTTTCGGCTCCAATAGTTCAAAAAACGTACACTGCTCCAGCTGTACAACAAACTTTCACTTCAAAAACTGTTAAACAATCATATACAGCACCATCAGTTGGCAGAGATTATTTGACTCCAGTTGTACAAAAAGCATCATACACTGCGTCCAGTCCATTTAATGAAAAGAGCATACATACAAGTAGTTCATCTGGAGCTCAACTCTCTTACACTACTCCCAGTAAGTTGACAACCAAC
The DNA here is from genome assembly GCA_914767995.1 of Thecocarcelia acutangulata. Taxonomy (NCBI): domain Eukaryota; kingdom Metazoa; phylum Arthropoda; class Insecta; order Diptera; family Tachinidae; genus Thecocarcelia; species Thecocarcelia acutangulata. The sequence continues at coordinate 67,174,496 of OU612095.1, forward strand.
ACTGTTCAAGGGTACCAAGCAGTATCAGCTCCTATTGTGCAGCAAACAACTTTTACTGCTCCAGCTGTGCAGAAAACTACATTTACCGCTCCAGCTTCTTCACAAGCTTACACTGCGGCCGGCAAATCCTATACCAATTATCAGTCAGTGTCATCACCTATTGCCCCGCAAGCATATACAACTACTGAAGTTCAAAAGGAAACTTATTCCGCCCCACTCACGCAACAATCTTATACTGCTCCCGGCAAATCATATACTAGCTATAAGTCAGTATCTCCTCTAACCCAGACGATTTCTGCTGTCCAGCAATCTTATACAGCTCCTGGTAAATCATATAATAGTGTTCAAAAATCCTATACCGCACCCGCAGTTGAGAAGACTGTAGCAGTCTCTGCTCCCATCATTCAAAAGACGTCATCCTACACAGCTCCTGTTGTACAACAATCATTTACTAGCCCTGGCAAGTCGTTTACTACTTACTCCTCAGCTCCACTTATTTCTCAACAGTTGAATGCTAGTCCCATCACAACTTCTTCTTTCAAGACTCAAGCGGCTGAAACTTTTTCGGGACCATCTCATTCTTCTGTTATCTCATATCCTGGCATTGATACTAAATACGCTTCAAACGGTGGTTACATTTATTAATTTTTCACAGCTTAATATTTTATACATATGTACTATATACGAGTATGTATACTTGCCTACAATACTGTCAAACGCCATCAAATCGTTCAAATACTTCCATTGGTATAACTGGAACTTTTACGAATTTTTCTTATTAAATCAAATGTATACATACATGCATGTTATTGTTTTTTTCTGTTGAAAATATATTTAATATACGAATAAATTTTTTTTACTTCCAAATTCTAAGATTGAAGTTTTATTAAAAAAAAGCACACAGTGGGCTTTTTCAATCAGTATCTTTTGAAAGTGCTTTATGCTCAAAAATCTTCATGGGATTTCAAAAATAACCTTCATGTATGTACAGGAAAATGGTCTAAGGCTGACAAGAAGCTCATTCCAAATTCTGGCAGTTCTAACTACAAATGAACGTTCAAACACTGAAATTGAAATTCTGGGGAACCAGAAAATCTTGAGAATTTTTATTATCGCATAAGTAAGCGGGAGTCCTTCTAGATATTATTTTATAAAAAGAGTAAACGTACATATGCAGTGAAAGTAATTCCAAAAAAGGATTTAACATATGCAGAGACGTGCTCACGTATTTTCAAACCGCACCGTATTATTCTGTTTATAAGTCCATTTACAACTTTGAAATTATTCCTGTTAGATGCCGAAAAGACTTCAATACAATAATTTATAGACGAAATAAGAAAAGCATGCGCAGTAATAATTATTTCTTACTCTTATTGGAAGATTGTATTTTAAACTATATAATTTCTTTAGCGTGAAATTAATTTTCGATGCTAAAGAGTTAATGTGTTTTTTGAAAGATAGTTTTTCATCTATAAGAACACCCAAACAACGCATACTCTTTTCAGGTATGATCTTCACCGAATCGATCTTTTTCTCTTAATATCAACAACTGACTTATCCAATATTCCAAAGCATACTGCTTTCGTCTTGTCTTTATTTATAATTAAATAATTGATTTCCATCCAAGAACATACACGTTCCAAAGTATAATTAATACGGGCACTCAAAGTGTCAATGAATCGTATATCACAAAAAAAAATCATATGAATGTCATCTGCATATAAGTGTATATCCGTTTCTGGTAAATTCAAATATCTAATAAAGTCATCCATATCATAAAATTAAGTGGACCCAAAACGGAGCCCTGCTTATACAAAGTAGATTACATGAGACATTGTTTCCACATGAAACATATTGTTGCATATTAGTTAGATAAGATGACATAAGTTAACATGCAACAGATTTGAAAACAATAAAAATGTGGTGGTACTGAAACCTTTACCATAGCCACTGTGACATACGCTAAATAAATTCCTTTCAACTGTATAAGCAGTTATTTGTATGACCATTAAATGCTCCATAACTTTTGACAAACAGGGCAATATACTAATGGGACGAAAGTTATTAGTACCTGGTCCACCAAGTTTTCTTATTGGTACAATTCTGCCACCTTTCCATATTGATGGGCAATGTGATGTCATTACGATAGTATTACAGATATGTAATATGCACTTCTCAATAGAAGGATATACAATTTTTAAGAATTTTATAGGTAAATCATCGACTCGTAAGGAATTTGATTTAATAATGAAAAATGCTTCTCTCAAATCTGTTAAGTTAAATGGACGAAAAGAAAAATTACCTAAATTACTATTCATATTAACTAGACTACAGAATTTATCCGACTGGAAAGAGGAAAAAATACTGTTTAAAAAATCGGGGTCCTCAGAGATAGGTAAGTCTCGTTTAACAGTACACCCAATTTCTTTGAGCATTTTCCACGGCTGTTCTACAAAATTTTTTATTTTACATCTGTTGCCAATAATGGAAATGTTTTACGTTTATGTTGTTGTGCGCTTTAAGTGTCTAAAATCACTCAAATATACATTAACCTAAAAAGTAAGCAGCTGTATATGTAACTAGGTGTCGACCACCAGTCTCGAGGCTGCAGGTTCGATTCCTGCCAATGAACCTGGGTGTTACAACAGAAAAGCAAAAATCTCTTTTGCTGTTTTTGTGTTTCTTAAAAAAGGTATATCTATTTGTATTTATGCAGCGTAAATCGAGTAATGTTTTATAAAGTTATTCTCGACTCTATTGAAACATCAAAAACCATTGCATTGACCCAGGGTAACTCTTTGGTGGGCCTTATCCACGAATGAAATAATTGGAAAATTCTTTTTTTTTTTTTAATTCTCGAGGCCAGGAGACGAATGTCATCGGTGAAAATTATCAACACATAATTCATACTCCTCACATACGTGGCATCAACAGGGTAGGGCGACTGCAAACAAGAGCTTCAAAAACTATTTAGTCGCTTTGGAGACAATCCATGCCCACCGGGCCACTCCTATGGATTGTTTTTATCGGACTATCTCAAAGAGAGGGCTTATAATGACAATCCCTAATCTCTTGTGGCTTTAAATGAAAATATTCGTCGAGATATCAGCTCAGTTGAACTAAGTTTATTACAGCATATGCCGCAGAACACAAGGCTAAGTTTGGAACAGTGTGTTCAACTCGACGTAAGATATCTGGATGACACACATACTCTTTAAAAAATAAAATCCTCATTTCCATTCTATTGTTCAATGCTCTTAATAAAACTTTGTTTCAGTTATTAGGTTTTTTAGTTAAGTTTGCTACCTGACACCCTGTATAATTTTCAATATTCTCTCTAGTATCTCTCAACTAATACATAATTAATTACAATTTTTTTGTAAAATATTTTGTTTCAAATATTTTTATTTTTGTTGCACACCTTAAATTTTGGATTTCTGTCTGTTCACCAAGAAAACAGAATAATAATAATTGATAAGTTAATTATTTCATCTTTGTTTATATTTAAATGTAAATTTGCTTTTGAAAAGCAAATTTTCAGTGCAATAAAAAAAGGTTTCTTGGCTTGCATAAAAAAAATTAGGCCACCGTAATAAGCCTCTGAATAATTTTTTACAATTTTTTCTTTAATCTCTGCTGGATATTGCGCCTCTTACACATCTTTCTACCATTGACATTGTGATTGCATCTGTGTGTTTTTGTTTTGTTTTTGTTTTTCATAATAAATATTTTTTTTTCACAGATGAAGTCAATAAACAGCAGTTACATGCGCTTGAACACAAATTGGCAATAAATGGCTTAAAACTGTGGGCTGTGCGGTAATTTTTTATAAAACTCTTTTATGTTATTGGAATATTCACTCGATGGGTTGATTTATAAATCGATATTGTGCCATCGATTTTTCGATAGCTTTGGGCATGAGGAAAAAAAAGGTCCACTATGACATATCAATGTTGAAAAAAAACTGGGGCTGATGATGCATTTCACACAATTTGATACACAATTATATCGAAGAATGCGGTCGTAAAATTGAATCTGTAAACAAAACCAAAGCTTCAAAAGCTTTGGGGTGAAGAAAAATAAGAACAAAAAAAGATTAAAGGAAATATTTTAAAGTGCAACTGAGTTGAAAATTTTGTAAATTAAAAAAAAGGTTATGATATTATAGAAAAGAAGTAAAACATCATGAAGTCTAATTTTTAATAATAGTTAGGAGCCTGTTCGGCGATATCGAATGAAAATGTATGCGAAAGAAAGCTAGCCACAAACATTCGTATCAATTTAGGTTTCTCTATGTCGCCATTATTCGTTCGCATGTATTTTAATTGAATTTTGACACATCGTTCGCATAGAATAAAGTTAGAAAAACCCAAATCAATTTTCTTTCGCCTAGAATGCGAATGAACTTATCCTTTCAACATCGGCGAACTAGCTGTAAGTTTAATTTTTATAGCGTAAAACTCCAATAAATATAGAAACATTAAATGACAGTTTGTGAAGTTACATCCGTCGTTTCAATTATAGGCAGCGTTGTCAACTTTAAAATTATAAAACACAGCAAAATAAAAAAAAAATGTGTTATTTCAACAAAAACGCACCGAATTCTGATTTTTTCTTTTTATTTAAAAAAATCTATGGTATGGTATCACCATCTGATGGCATGCCATCAAATTCGTTTGCTAGCTAGAGTTCGTGTTTGTCAAACTTGGCCTCTCGTACGATTCTGTGACTTTAATTTGTATCTTTATAATAATTATAACGATATTTTATCAAATTTATTATTCAGTAACATTATTTAATTATACTCGCTGCTTACTGTCGTTAAAATTATATTGCAGGAGCATACAACCGTTACTGCATGGAGTAAAATATATCGAAGATATTTGCGATTATCGGATCAGTAAAAGTTACGTTACAAAGCCGCATTGCAAGCCTTCAAAATCGATTGATAGTAATTCTATCAAACACAATGTCAATTTTATTTGTGTTCTCGGAAGCGAACAGTAAAAATCAATTGGCTAGAGTGGGCGACTTTAAAAGAATTTAGTGAAATACACGAAAATTTGCCAGAATTATTACAAATAAAAGATGATAATATTAATATTTAATGCAAACGTTTTGGAAAAATTTTATAATTTATTAATTCCTTTAACTGTAAAGAATTCATGCGCCATCATAAGTACGAACTTCACCATCTTTGTCTGTATTTATTATAATATTTGACAAACTTTGCATGATCGTTTAATAGCAAAACACGCTCTAAAGGCAGCAAATTTTATAAAAGAAAATCTTTCTCTTTCTTTTGAGAATATATATAATACAGTAAGATTATCTTTGTGCATATAATACGTTGCGTTTTCCACATTATAACCCCGTGTTCTGATTGTGATCTGCGTTGAATTTGCTTTGGTGCCACCGAAATATAAAAAGTGCTTCGGACATTTTTAAAAAGCGCACCCCGCACAGACTAAAGAATTTTTCGCACAAATAATTTTAAAAAGCACCAAAAACGGTGCCAAATGCACCGAGTTGCCAACGCTGATTATTGGCCTGTTTCATGTGAGAGTCGCTTTTGCTTGAAATTGCGGTCGTGTTCTGTTTCATCATTAAAAAAAAAATATCGAAAGGTGGCATTAACAAAAGAAAGCCTTAATAATTTTTCATTATTACAACTTGCATGTAATATTAAATTTATATCTTTTAAAAATAGCAATACCACAGAAATCACCGACTACTTTTAGAAGGCAAATAAATTCTCGAAGTAGTGTAACGTCATAGTTATATATGTACTTTTGTTTACTGCTTAAAGCACCCGATCGATACACGTGTCAACCCAATAGGCAACTGAGTAGTTTTTTGTCCAAATCAAGTCATGTATGGCTCTGTCAATTGCTTAGTTTAGCTGTTGTCATGTTGACTGAAGAAAAATCAAAATATTTTGATTTTTTCAAGTTGGCTAGTAAGTGTTTAAATTTTTGTTTATATTCAGAGCATTGTACTGGAACTAGGACAATAGGTTATGATGAGGAGGAAAGAGAGAGCAGTGTTTGTGAACATTTGACTTGAACTTTCCAACATTATAACAGACAAGAAATACAATTGCAGGCAACTTATTGCACAGGCAATGCGTACGGCTGAAAAACGAATTCTCTCTTTAATGCGTAGTACGATTCCCCGGGCAATTTACCACAAATATATGAGCTGTGGACGATGAACACCTGCTACGTAAAAAAGTGCGCGTTTTAGAAAAAAGATTCCTAATATCGTCTGAGCAAAATTTATTGTATTAACGAGGGAACAAAGTAACGCACCATACACTGCGTCGATGCTCCAGTAAGTCAATAAAGTTGGAAGATGAGATGAGTTGTATTCCATTTTTGGTCAGATGTATGCGGTATAAATAGTAAGGAGATCGGATGGAGTGAAGGACATCTTACACCGTTTCAAAAAACCAAGGCACTTGGATGCTTCTTTAGAGACATGAAAAATGTGTTCATTCCAGCGAACATCACGGCGTATCTTCATTCCAAGAACATCAAGAGAACCCTATTCCTCAATATTTATACCATCCATGAGTACAGATGAAGCAGCATTTGCGGTCGTTTGGTTGTGTGTTAATAAACAGCACTGGGTCTTACGAGCGGTAAAGACGACCCTGTTTTTAAGACCCCATTCAGACATTAATAGAAGATCACTATTTAGTAAATCATTCATATTTAGCCCCTTGCCAGCGACCTCTGATAGACTGGGCCTATAACTAAAAGAGTACGAGTAACAAATGCTGCTGTCATCCGCAAAAGAGTGGATCGGGTTGAAAGTTTGATAGAGAAGGTCGTTGAGGAAAATAAGAAATAGGGTAGGAGAAAGAACGGAGCCTTGTGGTACCCCTGAATTAATCTCTAACTTGGTTGATGAGACCCAATCTATAGTATAACAACTCGTATAGTGCGGTCTCTGAGATAACTCGATAAAAACCGACAAAAGTCATCACCGACACCAAAAGCAGTAAGTTTTGCTAGTAGTGCGACATGCCACACTCTGTCAAACGCTTTGGATATTTCCAAACTGATTGATTCAGTGGCACCATTTCTCAGAGAGATATGCCATAAGTTCGCCGGTAGAACGCCCCTTACGAAATCCATATCAACGATCACAAAGTAATATATGCGACTCCAGATACCTCATAAGGTGGTAGTTAACCATACTTATCATTACTTTGGTAATGATAATTATGGCAGTATAACAGAGCAAATTGCAATTGGACGGTAATTTTCAGGGTTATTTGCTTCAACCTTTTTGGGGATTGGCGCCACAACCTTCCAGACCGATGTAAACTCACCAAAATAGTAAAAACGGAAGCGCAAGCGTAAAAAAACACTGCTTCAAGACAAGTACTGAAAACCCATCCGGTTCAGGAGTTTCGGGCTCAAGCCCGGCAAAATGTCTTTGGCATAGTTACAGTTACTCTTACGAGCTCGGAAAGTGGTTGACAGCTTTCCGACAAGCAGGAATTGCTTGCAAAAATTTGAGCCAACAGGTTAGCTTTGTGAACCGGATTGGTGGATGTATTAAGAGAGTTGGAATTGAGCTGTAAGGACCTCTACACAGATTCAACTTCATTGTAACATCTAACATAGTCCTTTTGCCAACTTTTCTAATCTCTATGCTTTTACGCTGAATATTGTTTGTTTTATATTATTTACAAAAAAAAAAAAAAAAAAAAAAATAAAACAAAATGCAATTTAGCTTTCATACTTCATTTTTTGCTTTCACTAGCAAACCTAAACTTCAATTTCAATGATTTGATTCATAGAGTATAAAGTATAGCAATTTGAAAAAATGTAGGAACCTCAAATACAAAATATCTTGTTACTCGTAAGTGTTTCAGGTAGAAAGTTGTAATCGTTTTCCATGATTTATCCGGCCGATACCTTACGGCGTAACTAACGTCAATTTGTAATAATGTACCTGCAGCTTATTAGTTGCCAAAATGCTGAGAAGCGCTTTCGTTTGAGATCGTGAAGCAGGTACTTTTTCTTAATTTTAAAGAAATAGAGAGAAATAATACCTTTTATAATTTTTTGTACTTACTCTTAAATAATATATAAAAATTTTATTCATCATCCGAAAATGTCACACAAACCACAGTGCAAGACACTTTTTCTTATTACGCATTTTACGGTTAATGTTACCGATACTCAATGAAAGTGCAGTCATAAATTTAATCTCAAATATTTTGTCACTTTCTTTAAAGAAGAAAAAAAAAAGAGTCAAATTTTGCGCTGTGAGTTGAAGTTGAGCCGCCTGCAAGACACGCTCCTCGATTGCTTTAGTTCAGTTCGTAGATTAATTTTGCTACATTAAGAAATTCAAATAATTTTTTGTTAAGCTTATGTAATTTATTTTTTAGTAATTCATTTGAAAATAATACATTTTTATCATTAAGTTTTGAAAATAATCGAATTTAAACGGCCTCCACCCTAGTTGACACATGTGCGACATCTTATCAAAACGTTGTTCATTAGTGCCTGGAGTGTTGCTGCGGGAATCGTCTAAATTACCATTCGAATGGATTGCTTTAAATCATCCAAATTTGTTGGGGGGGTTTTTTTTTGTAAACTTCTTGTTTGCAATAACCCTACAAAAAAAATCAGGTGCAGTGAGGTCTGGAGACCTGGGAGGCCAACGGAATGTGGAGTTCCATGAAATCAGTTTATTGGGAAATTTTTGTCGCAATTCTGTCATAACAAGCGTGGCTATGTGACAAGTTGCCCCATCTTGTTGAAACCAAACAGAGATGAAAGGGATTCTCTTTCGGCGTAATTCTGGAAAGAAAAACTCTTCCAACATCTTTAAGTAACGGTCTACATTGACCGTAACAGTAAGAGCGTTTTCTTCTAAAAAGTAAGGCGCGATAATGAACCTTGAAAAAACTGCACACCGCACAGTGATGCGAAGTGGATGTAATTGCATCTGATGTTAGATTTGCTCCTTATTTGACAATTTTGTTGTTGTTACAATTGCCGTTTAATTCAAAATGTTCACGACGTGTTCATCTTCTGACACCATGACATCGGGAAGCCTTTAGGGTTCAGTTTGTTTGTTAATTGAATCTTATATTGAAATATATTTAAATCTTGATGCACAATTGTCTACAGTCACTATCTGTTGACACCCATTTGAGCAGATAAGCTCCTTGTCGAAAATCTGGGATTGAATTGTATGATAGCAGCTACAGCAGCAACAGTTTCTTGCGGTTGTCCCATGCTCGGCAAAATTTTTCACAAGCCTCATTGTTGTCCATCTGCTAGGAGGACGGGAAAATTCTGGAATCATTGCCGCAATACTTCATTTTAGTTAAACTTAAAGATCAATCTAAAATATACAATATAAATGGAACAGGGTAGTTACACAGAAAATAAGTTATTACATTTTTTAGGTAGCAGCTTTCCTGTATATAAAAAACATTTGTGTAAAGATAGATCTGCGGGTAATTTCACATTTAAATAACGAATGTCACGAGTACAGTTTTATTTATATTTATAAAAGCTTTATAATTTTTTTTCACTTTCCATTGAAAAAACTAACTCTGCTTTCTGGGGCATAGAATAGAAGGAGTCGATCGTTTGTTGTAGCAAAAAAACACTTCAGAAAGCCGCATGACTTGTGTTGGACTTCCGGAGCCCTTACTAAGGGTTATTTGGCATCCTCTGGGAGGTTCTGCCTAGTAGACCGTCCCGGCGCTGATTCTGGTTGAAGTGCCTGCCTTGGCTGAAACGTTCTGGATGCAGTTTAAGCCTTAAATGGTAGGATGGCTATGGTGCAATGCCGATTTTCGGTGGCTAATAACACCCGGAGCTGCTATTGTCTTGCAACAGGCACCTGTACTGTAAGGAACCAGGGGTGATAGTTAGACAGGTGAGTTGGTTAAGGGCTGATGTTCTTAATGGTCTTCGGCCTAGAAACTTGCCTTTCATTGAATTGTGGAAAATCACACACAAGAAGTTTGTTTATATGGCCAGAAACTTATGGCAAAATGTTGCGACCCGTATGAGTCTAGAAAGCCACACGGAGGCGCCGATGAATCATCAACAGACTACGGCCACAAGGTAATTGCTGATGTACATCAATTGCACAATCTGTGCGGGTTTTTAAAAATACACATCTGCTTTGTGTTGCTACTAATACAAGCATATAACTATGAATGTATGCGTTTGGCCAACATTCATACAAAATTGCAACTGATGATACACCGTCATAATATTAATGACGGTATATCATCAGAATGTGACGGTAGACTTGTGTCATTAATGAATGAATTACTTCAGCTGAATGATTCTTTCAAGTGAAAGATTGAAATACTTTTTTTTTTATTTTTTCATTATTTCTTTCGTGATTCTCTCTCCCTTCATATAAATTCATTCGTTCGTTTAGAGCCCGTAATCACTAAAACCAATTGATGGAAATCGTAGATCATCATATTATTTTATACTTTATAATTTAAACCAATTTTATAAAATGAACAATAAGAAACTTGTTCTCTTTTACATTTAAACAAATTGAAATAAACAGATAATTCCTGTGGTTGTTATGCTGTCACCTGATATTTGTAAATAATTGAAACAATTTTATTCATTCTGAAATATGTTTAGCATGCAAAAAGGTGGAGGAAACGAATAAATTAATTCACTTAAACTTTCCGAAAGAGAATGAAAGTTTCGCATTAACGAAAGATTTTACACAGCACTGGTGACATCAGTATAATATAAGCTGACACCAATCTTAATGAGAAAAGTCATCAATGAGAAGAGTCATCGTGTATTGAGTATCACCAATGCTATAAATGTTGTGACGTCAATTCAATAATACATTTTATTAAAAATTTCATAGTTTAAATTTGTCAAAATTTAATAAAAGGAAAGTTTTGTGTTTTAAAATTTGCTATTTACGTTTAAGAATAATTTTGTTATTAAACTTATTATTTTTGTGCTTAACCTGTCATTCACACAATCAAGCTTTCTTTCAAGATTTAATTCTCTCTCATATTTTACCATGATACAAAAAACAAGGTAGCGGCTTCGCTACAACAATACTACAATAAAATAAAAAAAAACAACAGGTATTTTGTTTGTGTAAAAAGGCGACTTCACACTTAAGCTGTCAAAAGTAATTGATAAAGAACATGTACAAAAATTTAAATGGCGCCGAAAAAGGTAAACAAAACTTGACAGAGGAAGTGCCGCTATATTAACCGAATTCGCCGATGCATCCACCTAATAATTAATTCGCCTTGATATTTTACCAATACTATGAACATTTTTAAAACTTAAGGAGAATTGTTTTTTTTTTGCCTTCCATTTTTTCACAAGACGAATGTTGAATTTACATTCAAATAAACAGCTGATTGTCGGTTTTTCAATTGCATTTTTAAATCTTCGGCAAGGCGAATTCCTTTTACCAGCTGAAACTGAAAACCCCGATGTTCCACTTTTCTATTTGTAAAACATCAAGTGTCAAAAGTTGTTTCCGGTTTGATCACATATGTGCATATCTGCAAGTAAAGTGCGTAAGTATGTACATACTTTCTATACAATTTTTTGACACACGAATCGCTCAAGTAACAACAAAACACCTTTTTTTGCATTGTTGTATTTATTGTAATCCCAGTTTCAACTGATAAAATGAATTCGCCGTAATATTCTCATCTTGCTAAAAAATTGATCTCAAATTGAATTTAGCCTACGTCACAGTCACAGTTGCCATTTTTGTCGAATTTTGACGATTTGGGTGGTGAAAATAACACGTTAACGATATAAGGTCTGTTTTTGACGTATTTTGTAGAACACATTTTTAGTTTCTTATCGTTCAAATAGCTTTGATTTTATATCTACATACGTATATAAACTGTAGTGAATCAAATGTATACGTTAGTATGTATGTAACACTGAAATGTTATGCGATATTTATTTGGCAGTATATAGGTTAGCGATGAATAGCATTGAATGCTATATTATAAGGAGATTTCAATTTGAAGAAGAAAAACTCAAACTTTAAGTCTTATAAATTCCTATAATATTTTATTTTTTTATTTTTGGACCAGTACTCAGGGGATGACCCCTACATACGCAGTGCATTGTACCAGAACTAGGAAAATAGGTTGTGAAAAGGGGAAAGAGGGAGTAGTGTTTGTGAACATTTGACTTGAACCTTCCAACCTTATGACAGACAGTAAACACGTCTGCAGGCAACTCATTCCACAGAGGAAGCGTACGGCTTAAAAACGAATTCTCTCTGTAATGCGTAGTACGATTCCCCGGACAATCGACCACAAATAGATGAGCTCTGGACGACGAACGCGTGCTACGCAAAAATGTGCGAGTTGCGGGAACAAGATCCCTAATCTCGTCAGGGGTAGATCCATTGTAGTAACTATAGAACAGAACAACGCACCCCACACAGCGTCGATGCTCCAGTGAGTCAATAGAGTTGGATACCCTACTATCACCGATAAGCTTCTTCGCCCTCTCCTGCACTTTGAGGCATCGGCTCAAACATGAGAGCTGCATTCCATTTTCGGTCGGATGTAGGTGGTATAAACAGTAAGGAGGTCGGAAGGAGTGAAGTACATCTTACACCGTTTCAAAAAACCGAGTCACTTGAATGCTTCTTTAGAGACATGGAAAATGTGTTCATTCCAGCGAACATCACGGCGTATCTTCATTCCAAGAACATCAAGAGCACCCGATTCCTCAATTTTTAAACCATCCATGAGTACAGATGAAGCAGCATTTGCGGTCGTTTGTTTGTGTGTTAATAAACAGCACTGGATCTTACGAGCGTTGAAAGTGACCCTGTTTTTGTGATCCCATTCGGGGATTAATAGAAGATCACTAATCAATGATCATTCATATTTTGCCTTTTGGCATCGATTTTGGAAAGGCTGGGCCTATAACTGAAACAGTATGAATGGCAAATGCTGGTGCTATCTGCAAAAGAATGGATAGGGTTGGAAGTTTGATATAGAAAAAAGGAAGAATAGAAGTAGGGTAGGAAAAAGAACGGAGCCTTGCGGTACCCCTGAATTAATCTTGAACTCGTTTGATTGGACCCCATCTATAACAACTTGTATAGTGCGGTCCCTGAGAAAGCTCGATATAAGCTGAGAAAAGTCATCCCCGACACCAAAAGCAGTAAGTTTTGCCAGTAGCGCAGCATGCCACACTCTGTCAAATGCTTTGGAGATATTATAAAAGAAGATTTCCCATCAAACAAAGATTTTTCTTATTTCATCGTAGAATTCGAAAGATAATAAATTTAGTCCGAATTAGAGAAAAGTAACCTATAATGCTACTAAATTTTCTTTTATATTCAAATATGAAGATAGATTTTGGAAATAAGGTTTCAAAAACAATTCTTCTTTAATTATTCCCACTTTTGTTCAGTTTTTAACAAAAATATCTGTCCTAAAGTCCTTTTCTGCAAATTTGAAAAGAGTTTGCATCCAAGTACAAAATCAATAAAAATTGAAGAAGCCATTTTAGAAGAAATGTTTTATACTAAATACTACTTAAAACTTTGCAATTGTTAAATACAATATTGCGTTCAAAACTCTTAAATATAATAGACAAAAGGAACTTTCAAAATACCTTAAATGAAATCTTATTTTAAAAAAATGAACCACTATTAAACCTCAATGTTACAATATTTTGCAATTGTAATATTTCATATTCAACAGAACCTTCCCATCTCCTCTGTGAATGTCAGAAGACTTCTAACGCCCGAAATAGTACTTTTAAAGATATCGATCCCCTTCTCATTCTTCTATATAAAATATAAATTTAATAACCGAATTTCTTAAAAAAGCTATTCTCTGCAATGCAATTTAAAAAATAAGATTGTTTTAACCATTTAATTATTTATTGAATCTTCAAAATGAGTATTAAAATCTTATACTAAATGTAAAAAAATTTGCTTTTTACTTAAGTCCGTCCAGTGCACGTCTAAAAGGTTTATTAAGCGGGAACTATATCGGTAAAGTCGCCTATTGAACGATCTGATGGAAGCAAAGGCCTTCAAAATTAAGTAAATTGCGCGCAAGAGGATTTGGGTGAAGTTCCAGAGAAGAGAATGGTGTGTACTTGCCTCCAATTTCATCTGCATATTAAAATAGTGACTTAAAATGACAAAGTAGAAGTAGTGACACATTAATTTGCTTTGAAATTTTTGCTGCGTTATTTTACAAACTTCGTATAGAAGTCGTGAAATAAACAACTTCATATTTGTATGAGTACTGTTTATATTTTTTTGAACACGAATATATTTGTTGTTGCAGCTTTAAGTGCAACCATGAAATGTTCTGCTGTATTTTACCCGTTTAAAATATACAAGGCAGCTTTATGCAGGTAGTGGCAGAATTACAATAAATACAACACCAACAAACACCAACATGTATTTTGTTGGTGTTGTATTTATTGTAATTCTGCCACTACCTGTATAAAGCTGCCTGGAAAATATATACATTTAATTCAGAAACTACTAATTTTACTTGCTGACGCAGTCGTAAAGCAGTTCTGGGCTGGAGAATAGCTCTTGCGTTATCGTAAGAGAGAAAGAGAAAGAGAGAGAGAGAGAGTAAAGTTTATACTCTTTCGCGCTGTCAAAAAGTGGTTTTCTAATTGCAAAACATTGACGCCGCGTTATTTGGGTGGAGCTAATACATTACACGGTGGCAGCACTAGAGCAAAATTACAACAATACATCAAAAACAGGCATCTGGTAAGCTATGTTTATCACAAATATTTGTAACTATTTTCACAATTATAAACTATGAATGTAACTTTTTACAATTATAAATTATATTTATTTGAATTATTTTCATGTTCACAAAATAATTTGTATGTGTTTAATTCAGAATAAAACACTAAATTCACTTTCAAAAATGTAAACAATACATTTGACGTAAATAGGTTACTATATTGCCAGTAGCAAAAAATTGTCACATGCAGTAGTGCTGCCACCGTGTATACGTTAATGCACCTTGGTATAGCGCTTTACGAATTTTGGTTGCGCTGTTAGTCATGATAAAAAATACTAAATAACTAAAATAGAAGGAGACAAAGAAGAATAATACAATTATTCTCATATACAGCAATATATAATTATATACAAATAAAATAAAAAATTACAATATGATAACCAGACGTTATATTGATGACAGTATATCAAACAATAGCACCTAAGAAAGTATTTGCTAAATGAAACTCACAAGTAACGGGTGGCTGCCAGGAAGGTATACTACTCGCAGTAATTGAATTGTAATCCTGGCTGCATGCGATATGGCGCCGTTTTATTGCTATCACATGTTAATCAAGCCCAAAGTATGCAGTTGTGGCGTTAAGAGTTTTCAGTCATATCACGATATCGCTCTTCATTCGCTATTACCATTCTCCGTCATCAAAGAAGTAAGGCAATGAATGATTCCACCGGACTAAATTGCACATGAGACTGTCACTTTTAATGAATGCAAAGGTGGTTGATGAGTAAGTCGAAGGTTTTCTATTGCCCAGAAGCGACTATTCTGTTTATTCACATATCCATTCACTCATTATGATTTTTCCATGAAAATCGATGATGGATTTTGATAATATGTTTTAACTATTAAAATACGTTGCTTTATCGTTCCATTGTTCTTCCATTATAAATTTGCCTCGTGTCTACTTCACCACTGGTAAATATGAACTGTCAAGGCTGATGTTTACCAAAATGGCGTCAAAACAAAGTATTATACCTTCCCGGTGGGCACCTGTTAATTTAATTCGAGTCGGAACACTTAACATCATATCGTTCTTTTATTGCAGCAACGTCATAACCATTTTTTTTTTTTTTTTTTTATCTTGGACCAGTACTTAGGGGATAGCCCCTACATATGCAGTGCATTGTACAGGGACTAGGGAAATAGATTATGAGAAGGAGGAAAGGGGGAGTAATGTTTGTAAACTTAACACACGGAATGACCAAAACAAACTTTATCACAGCATTTAAAATGTTGAACTAATTTTTATTAATCTGGGCAGTGTCGAAGGTAAATACACTGGGCACTGATTAGTTTTAACTAGTTTAATTCGAACACTTTAAAAGCTGTGATCACGTTTGTTTTGGTCTTTGTTAAGTTAAACCTCCACAAACATAACTCGCCCTTTCTTCCTTCTCATAATCTATTTTCCTAGCTGCAGTTCAATGCACTGAATATATAGCGGCTATACCTTGAGTACTGGTTCAATATAAATTTTTTAGTTTCCATACAGTGCTAGAAAATATCTCCTAAAAGAAACAATTTAAAAGCGGTTTGAGTGAATTTTCGACACAATCTAGAACCATTAATAATTCGATATATCCAATAGTACCAATACTTTTTGCAAGTTAGTTATTCCGTTATTTATCAACAAAACTCTTTAATATAAACCAAAACGGAAAGATAACAGTAAGAGACCGATAGATGAAGAACGCCCTAGTCTTTTATATTATAAATTAAGGGATATAACAAAAGTATAAATCAAGATAAATCATGAACGAAATAGATCTAATTTTTACTTTTTGCTAGTACTTGGCCGGCACGAGTTTTCTTCAGAGTCAGTACTATATTCGTATACAGCTACACTATTTATTTTGTTCACTTCTAAAATACCTATCAAATAATTATGACTACAGTGATCTTCAATTAGAATTTTGATTTTGTTTCTTTGTCATACTTATATTAAGAAGCTCCTTTTTCTGATATTTAACTTGAATGGTGGTAGAAGTTTCTGTAGCAACTACGGAACTGGGGAAAAATTAATGTTATAATGTACTTCTCGGAAGTAGTAGTACGGTAACTTTTCTTGACACATAAATGTAGTGATACCAGATTTTAATTTTCATTCGTTTATGGCCGGGGTTAAAGATTTGAGTTTGTAATCAAGCAAACTTTGTGGGAGATTTTCAAATAAAGATTACTATTTTGAATATTCTTAAATTAAATACTGCTGAAAAATTCTAAATATATAATTGAAAAATACTAAAAATAATGCTAACTGCTAAATGGAAAATTTGCAGCTAAATCAGAAAAATAAATGCTAAGTTTAGCTGCAAAAATGCTTAAATGGTAACTGGTTGTTAGGTTTCGAACACGAATAGATAAGACATTTGTTTGATGTCGCTGAGTTATTGCATTGATGCCATTTTATTATTAAATCAGTTCTAATAAGTCTTTTCTCTGATGATAATGTCAAATTAATGACTCTTTGACATCATATTGAATCCGTATTTAACTTTATCTGAAAATAATATGTCACTCCATTTATAATATTTTTTCATTACACTGACTTCATTGAGTAATTTCTTCAATATCAGAGTGTCGTTGCATTGATTACATGCTTGCATCAAAATATAACATAGCGTCTACAACTGATATTAACTCTGATATAATATGAGAGAGAACGTCAGCAGATTAACTAGAAAAAACAAATTATATTTTCTCTCATATCTAGCATGGCGCCAAATATTTTTGCAAATATCATAATATTTCACAATTTTTAAGCAACCATGCAGTAAACATCGTTGAATGTTGTATTCTTCTTAAACAAATTTATATATTCCAACAACAAGAAGAACAATAAATGGTTTTTTATAAATATTTTAATGATTTTATGACTTTTATTAAACTCTTTTCGGGAATTCTTCAAAAATTGAATATTATGTGGTATTGTTTACGTTTTTTGACAGTTCATATCATGATATGGCTTTCTAAATATATATTATCAAAACAATATTGTGATATCTGATGTAATATTGCAATAATACTAATTTTGAAGGCTACACGTGATATAATTCTCTCTGCTATCAAATTTGACGTTTGCTGATAGAAAAATATTTGATATTATATCGCGTATGGACTCTATGTAAGCGAAAAGCATCCCTATGATGTTAGTGTGGTATTCTATTGATGGAATAATTTCCATAATTGCCGCTTATGACAATTAAAGTAACTGATGTAATGGATGACATCACATTATTAAAAAGGTCAAGAGATCCAAAATGAAGATACTTGTCATGGTATTGATGTTAAAGTACTTCACAGCTATGACGTGTTTTCTGGGAGTATGGTTTAATTATATAGCTTTGTGTTTTGCTGTTGGTAATTTTCATATAAAGAAGTGTTCTTATTAGATATATGATGGAATATTATTTACAAAAGCGGAAAATTTGCTATTTAGACCAGCCCTAGAAACGTTCTAGTTTTTGGTGAAGAAAATTTTTAGTAAGCGACATTAGCCCTCCAAATATGATTAATATGAATTTTTAAATTATTTTAATTAAATTTGTTTATCGTGAAATATATTAAAACGAATATATTACAATTTCGCATCAAATTAAAACTAATATACCTATGGCAGTGTTCTGTAACTCCCGTTACGAGAAACTTTTCCATTGAAACGTGTAAAAAGAAACAATAATATCATAAATTGGAATAAACAGCTGTTTTTCTCACCAAACTGTAACTGTAACTTCTGTGGTGAGTAGCAGCTGTCACGTAAGAAAATTACTTGCAAATTTACAAAATAACCTTGTCTGTAAAACTTATGTGGAAAAAGTTCTCGATTTGCACTGTCAACTAAATATACAAATAAGAACGCGGGAATATAGTATTTTTTTTTTTAAATAATTTACAAAATAAAATGGGTAGTAGTGCTTAAAACGTAAGTATTTTGCAGTTAAGTAAGTTTTTAATTATTAAAAAACTATTTTATTTTCACAATTTTAGAAAAATGCACGAATTTCTAGGTAACAGAAAGAAAAAGATAGAATTTACAAGAAAGTAATTTGATACAATTAATTCAAATAGTAAGAAGCAAAAATAATTTGTTTATATTTTTTATGTATTTTAATAAACATTAAAGTCAGTCTTCATATTAGGTATGTTCCACATGAATAACGAAACAGTGCGAACTAGTCCAAAGTAGTCCAAAAGCCTTCTAAAAGAATAAAAATGTTTGTACAATTTTGGGAGAATAATTTTTTTCATTTCCTGCACAAATTAGCCCGAAATTTTTCTATATAATTGAGTAATCAGCTGTTTTATGTTTACATACATATGAAACTGAAAATGTAATCAGAAAATTTACAAATTGGAGAAAAGTTTTAAAAATTAGTTAAAATTAAAATTAGTTAAAAGCAAAATGGAAGGCTGCCCAAACTAAAAATAACGTTGTGAAGTTACAAACAGAACACGCAATTGTTATTTGGCTTTTCATATTTATAAAAATGTACTATAAAAATCTATTGAAAATTTTACATTGCTTTTAATTTTACAGCTGTTATGCGTTTAAGCGTCTAAAATCACTAAAATATACTTTGATCTAAAAAGTAAGCAGCACTAGTATTGCAAGGCGGACAATTGTGGTTTTTTGCGTTCCAGCAGTTTTAGATAAAATTTGCAAATTTAAAGAGTAATTTGCTTTATACTCACTCTCATTAATCGCAACTAGTCCTAGATATCGAGGAACACACCTATTATTTGTATGTTTTTCAGTTTTAGTGAATTTAGATCGCCGTCAATTATACTACTTGTGGCTAATATACTCACCCTTGTAGTTACATATCGGCATCGGATTATATTTTCTGACATTTAAAACATAACGAAGTAATATACCTTGGTTGTTTTCGGCACTAGACACAGGCACATTTTTTTCTCACTTTTCGAGAAACGTTGAATTAATCACCCTTATTGTGTTTGGCGTTTTTATGGCGAAAGTCGGCCGTTTTTGAATAATGGTGCCTTAATTGGCGGAAAACTCCTATGAATACGACAAGTTTTAAATCTTTTACAAAAACGTCTTTAAAATGTTACCGTGTTTGGCGTATTTCTCTTTCAAAAGGGGATAAACTTATTTATCGGCAAAGTTTTTGCTCACGACAAATAATTAAAATTGGATAAAATAAAAAAATATCAAATATAAAAATATGAATTCTACTTTCTCCTTTTTTACATATGATTGTTGTTACAGGTGTTCATTTGAAGTGAGTATTTGTTTATTTATATATATTTAAAAAACAAATAGTAAAGCAGAGTGACATGCCGTTGTGAAAATCCCGTTCCGTGGTTTGTATGTTTAAATACATTTTTAAAACATTATTTGGTAATATATTTAGAAAACGCAAATATTTTCATTTGTAGTCTCAGTTGCTTTCTTATCGAATTCATTTAATGTTTGAGTTTTCCTATATCCAGAGGATGAGTAAAATGCAACATAATATCAAAAAAATTTTGCTATTTTTACGTTCTTTTTGTTATTTATAAACATTTGTTTTGCACTTCTTCAACAGGATGCTTCATAATCATTTAGTTTAACACAATCTTTACCAGCGTTGTCAACTTTGAAATTTCAAAACGCACCAAAATGGTGAAAAAAGCGCTTTATTTCAACAAAAACGCACCGAATTTTAAATTTTTTTCCTTTAATTCTTAAAGACATATTTTGTATTTTAAGAAGCACAATATTTTCACATTAAAAACATGATATTAAAACAGCGTTTTATTACACCATCAAACTGGGTCTGATAGCACCGCCTGATGGCATCCCATCAAATTCATTCAATTGCTAGAATTCGTGTTTGTCAAACTTGGTCTCTGGTATGACTCTGTTAGTTTTATTAACATAATGTTACCTTTTTAACAATTATTACGATATTTGATCAAATTTATTGAAATATGCGAAAGTTTACCAGAATTATAACAAATAAAAGGTAAAGTTTACCATAATCAATATTTAATGTAAAATTTATAATTTATTTAATACTTTGGTAATTTCTCAATTACTAATACCGTAATGAAGTCACGAGCCGTCATGAATACAAACTTCACTGTTCAGAGACTGCATTTATTGCAATGTTTGACAAGCATGGCTTGGTCGCTTAATAGCAAAACACTTTCTAAAAGCAGCAAATTTTATAAAACGAAATGTTTATTTTTCTTTCGATAGTGACTAAACTTTTTTCTTACATTAAAACAAAAAGTTGAGTTAAGTTTGATTTTGTGCCACCGAAAATGTAAAAAAGCGCACCCCGCACCGACTAAAGAATTTTTCGCAAAAATAATTTTAAAAAGCACCAAAAACGGTGCGAAACGCACCGAGTTGACAACACTGATCTTTATATCAGAATTCACTTACAAAATTTTGCTTGCCGAAAATTTTAGACGGTATCATAAGAGTGTAAGTGCGACAGCTATTACGAGAGTTTTCGTTTTACGACTACGCCAAGCACAATAAGGGTGAATTTGTTTCATGACTTTTCGACACGAGAACTACTCGTACTCACTAAAATTATAGAACACTCCCACTGGTATTATTTCGACTTTTGACATCTTGAAATACGATGAAATGATGAAACAACAAAAACATTAACAAGGTTCTGAATTGAACCAATAACATTAAAACTGTGCGTAGGGTACTAGTTTATAAAACTTATTTGCCTGTTAAGTTTTGTGTAATTGCTTTATGATTTTGTATAAAAGAAAGTCGATTTACTTAAAACAAATTTAGTGCAGATAGATATTTCACAAAACGAGGTTAAAGTAAACTTAAAGGTAAATGTCTGCAAAATTTATTTATTTCGCATAACAAATTAAGATGTTTATATTTACAGTATGGAAAAGCTATTTCACACAATATTTATTAAAATTCTGCTAATGTGGCTCATCAGTTCTCCAGTCTCGTATACAGCAAGCGCCAAGCCGACGCCAAATGGTATCAATCTGAAGGCTGAAGAGAAATTATATGTGCGTCCGTCAGATCTTGTGGTGCGGGAAGCTAGTGGAAAGCCTTTGGTATATCATTTCATTACGGACTACCTACACCCTCATGTGCCCACAAATAATTATATTAAGCCCTGGGATGTGGTGGCTTCTAAATCAATTAGGGTTAAAAATGCAGATGGCTTTAACAGCCGCATTTTGAAAAAAAATAATATTTTGCTTTTAGATAAAGCGCGGGAAAATAGATATATTAATATTTAATAAAAATTTTGCAAAACATTTTGATGTGTTTCTTCTCTTTTTATTTAAAAAATATTTTTATGTAAATAGTATTTTCAAGGTTAATAAACATAACCACCGTCAGCAGCATATTGGGTATTAACTTCAGAAGCTGCGGGTGCTGAATAACTGGAGTCCCCGAAAGAGTTGGATAATGAAGGAGACAAGTTACTGGCGTCAAAGCTAAAGCCAGCAGTTTGTTGCGCGTCAAAAGAAGAAGCACCTTCAGGAGCCGAAGAATCGGGAGCATTAAAGTCTGCAGTGTTGAAGGATGAGAAGGAGGCAGCACTTTCAGGAGCAGAATAGCCGGAATCCGTTTCAAGGGAGTTGGAAGCAGGAGCATTGTACACTGAGCTTTCGAAAGAGTTAAAGGAGGCAGCACCTTCAGGAGCCGAATTACTGAAATCAGCGGAGAAACCTCCTTGGCTGCTGATGCTAGAATCAGGAGCAGAATACTGGTTAGATGTAAATGAGGATGCACCTAAGTTTTCAGCTGGAGCTGATTGAAAGTTAAAATCGAAGCTGGCAGGCGCAGGTGCAAAATTTTCATTTGCGTTGCTCGCAGCTCCATGTTCATGATGATGATGATGGTGAGGTGGCAAATATTTACTATTTAAATGACTGACATCGCCGGAGGCTAAGGCTACAACTGTACAAAAAGCAGCTATAAGGAATTTCTGAACAAAAAACAATAAAAATTAATTTTCATTCCAACTCATGTTTTATTTTCAAAGCATGAAAGTATTTCTATATAAAATAAATGCAACTCGAAAGCAATACAAAAGCAACAGCCATTTAATTTGTTAAAAACAAATTGATGCATGTTATTTTAATTATACAAATCAAATCAATATTTTGTAAAAATTTTGACATAAGTAAGTATAGTTGTTCGTGAACAATGAGTCAGCTGGCGGTCTGGCCTGTACTAACCTTTGGAAAGCTCTGCACTTAAAATAAAACTATTAAATTTTTGACGAGGAAAATCCGTATAATGAACCAAATCTTGTCGGTAATATCAAATAAAAAATTTAGTAAACCCTTTACGAAGAAAAATACTCAAATTAAAAAGTTACTATTCAAATCTGAGCAAGATCTATTCAAATGAATGTGTTTTTTTTACATTCAACGACAACTGATTTTGAACAACTGAGCTTATTATACACTATACTAGCATCTATAATTGACACAAAACAAAAATTATAAATAGCTTATTTTTTGTTTCCTAGCTGCCTATATGTCGAAATTGCATGGGAGTTACCCTAATCATCAGTAGACTTGAAAACTTTTTGTCAAACATTCAACTTTCTATCCCAATAATCTAAATAAATTATTGAGAAAATTAAAGAAGAAAAATGCCTTAACCAAAAAAACAAGCTTTTTATTTTTCACTTTTCTCACCTCTCTACTTTTTATTACAGCTTTATAACGCACGAATCACCAACGCTCCCGTGAGGCTGACTAGGTTCACACAACAACTTTTGTCATATGTTTGTAGCCATATGAGCAACTTTTTGTTGTTGTTGTTGTAATTCCTCTTAACCAACTCAGCTACCGAGCTCTTTAATTATTCACATCACACATTAAGGCCCAATCAGACTATTATACAAGTATAAATACTTTCATTAGATTTGGTGAGATAAAAGTCTAAACACATTTCTTGCGACTGTCAAAAAGTCTAATGTAAATTAGATTTTGCATTCACACCATCACACTTGATATAAACCAACATAGATATGCCATCGTAAAACTTTTCACGGCGGCAGGTGCGCAATTCGTCGTAGGCGATAGACGTGCCGGCGCGTGAAATTCTTCAACAGTTAAAATAATAATTATGTATAACACATCCAAATTCAATAGCACAAATATATTTTATGTTCTAAATATAGTCTGAGCAAAATACATTTATAAATGACAGTCTAAATTCCAAATTTCGAGCTTTTTTATAACGACAAAAAATACTATCAGTGACGGCCCCCCATCGGCTACAAAATGGCCGACTACTCAATTTTTAATTAGCTGGTTTGCTAAAAAACACAACCCTGATCCAATGTAAAGTATTATCGTTTTGAAAAGTTTCAAAAAACAACAAAGTCGTATGGGATGTCAAATTTTTATCGTATTATTTTTTGTATGTATGACGGATTACATTCAGACTATCAGACTTGCACGTATTATTTAAATTTTTGACAAGTATTAATAAAAAGTATAATAGTCTGAACTGGGCTTTAGTAAATAATATATTAATAACTGATTGTTCAGTGACAGAAAATCCTGTACAAACAACTGGGGTTATAACAATTGCATATATGTACGTGATCAATATGTAGCAAACATTAACGGTGGCTGAATTGGTTAAGCGGCAGTATTAAAAATACATCATGTTCACATGATCCCGAGTTCGAATCCCAGTGGGTGCTGATGAGTAGTGTAACGACTACGAAATAGCTAGTTGTCCCCCAGCTAATGGTATTCAATTATTTTTCTTCTTCGGTCTTATTGGTTTCACAGCAATTATTGTTATAGTTAAAAATAATCCTTCTTCTTGACTGAAGATGGACTCGAACTCACAACAGATTAGTTAATATCGTACATATGTATATAACTAGAAAAGTTCACTGATTAATAATTTAAAAAACATAGTTTTATTTGCTACAACGAGGGACTCCTTCCCTTCTTTGCACGATATTCAGAATACCCTGGTTTGGAATACGTCTAGGGAATTCAATTCCAGCAGTAAGAAGTCGCCTGTTGACGCCCAGTAACATTACACGTTGTCTGGGTAATGTTTCTGTGCTGTCAGCAACATCAATAGCCACAGACACGATATTCTCGACAGAACGGCCGATCCGTTGGCGGTCACGACCTGAAAGATCTGTCCATGATTCCAGTATTTGCAAGTCGAGTAGATAAGGGGCGTAATATATGTTCAGTTGGCGTGACATAATTAGGAAATTTAGGACGAAATTCACTTTGACCTAACACTACCGACGGATTATTTGTCTAAAAGCTGATACAACTATCACACGCTGTTGCGGAGTATATCACTCCATTGATTGTCTGTTTGTAGTTTGCAGCTGTCTTTTTCATAAATGTCAAATATCATTGACGTAAAACGCCATTTGCAAAAGCTATTAAATCTTACTTTTTGTACATTTGTACATCTGGTTTTAGTTGAAGTTTTTCCTTTCTTAAGTGTTTCTTAAGAAGGATTTTTTACAATACAAATTTGCTGTGATCAACAATTTTTGATTGAAGAAGGCCAGAAAAAATAATCATACCTTTTTAGCTGGGAGACAACTGCTGCTTTGTAGCCGCTAGACTACTCATCAGCTCCCATTTTTCAGACTTGAACTCGGGTCATGACGTATCATGAACTGCTGCCTTAACCACTCAGTCACCGAGGGAACCATTGCATTAGTCTCTGTGTATATTAATCTCATATTGAATCACATATGCATTTTGTTAATTGCCCGCATTGTTTGTACAGCGTTTGCTGTCTACATGTGTACATACATCGGATCTATCAAAAATTATTGATTACGGCATATGTGTATTGTAAAAAAATCCTTCTTAAGAAAAAACTCAAGAAAGGAAAAACTTGAACTAAAACCCGATGTACATATGTACAAACCAAAAATTTTACTTCAAAATTAAAAAGTTCAACAAAATTCAATAAATTAATATTTACATCTCTGGGTACGGAGAATTATTAACATACAAAAAAATGTATGTTAGTAACTAAAAGAGAAATACCGCTAGTTCTGAGACAGCAAACGCTGTACAAACAATGTGGGCAATTAACAAAATGCATTTGTGATTCAATATGAGATGAATTTAGATAGAAATCAAATATTTGATAATGTTATTTTTCTCTTTTCTTTTTGATAAGTTTCTTTAGCAAATTAATAGCTCTATTCACAGTCTCGTGCAAACGGTATTGCATCATTGCATTTGCAAAAAGGTTTAGCATATTTTTACTCTACACTAACAAAATACACAGCAATGCAATTGCTAGTCTTATGTGTATATGCAATACTTAAAACCTATAGTTTTTATTTGCTATGCTTATGCACAAGTTAATTGCAATCCAAGCCAATTAGTTCGTAATCGCCAATCGATGTCTTTATGTAATAGCGCATTTACACCAACTCAAAATCTAGTAGATTTGAATTGAAATCTACAACGAAATCTATATCGTTTACACCACCGGGGTTTGACAACACAATATTATCAGAGACTGAATACACCAGCATTAAAGTGTATATTTTTTGTGCCCAGAGACTACATACACCACATTATAGTGCAATTTTTGATGCAGCGTAGTATTTTTATGTACTTTTTGCAAGAAGCACAGTTGCATCGCTTAGTACTGAGTAGATTTCAGGAGATTTCGTCGAAATCTACTCATAAAGTAGATTTCATTTTGTATGGGAAATCTTCTCAAAATCTACTAGATTTGGCTTGACATCTCGAATGAGCAGATTTCGCTTTGGTGTAAATAGGCTATAACATAAAATTGCTCTTTCTATTAAATTTCTATTAACTGCTTCTTAAAGCTTCTTTTAGGCATATTTATTTTTGATAAAAATGTCAGTAAATTATTTCTTTTCAGCCGTAAATTTCGTGCTTTGCAAAAAATAGTGCAAACTAAAACAACAGAGGTGGTTTACAAATGATAGCATATATTTGCAATTGCATAAATTTGCAATCACAAATGCACAAGATTGTGAATAGAGCTATTGTTTCTATTTGCTCTGCTTATGCGCAAGTTAATTGCAAATCGGCAGCTGACAATCAACGATGCAAGCCAATTAGTTCGTAATCGCCGCGTAGTTCCCGATCCCGAATGCCGATAAAATGCAAAAAATTTCTCTGCAACGCAAGGTTGTACCTCAGACATGTTTAGCTTTGCATACGCATTTTTTTTTAATTATACATTGCAACTTGCATTTAGGAAGTCGACTATACACTACACAAAAAGAAAAAATAATAGCCCAACTTGTAATCTTATATATTTCTACAATTGCAAATGTAACACATTTACGTGTATTTTGTTAGTGTAAAGCAGTGATGCCCAAAAGTTCTATATAGAAGTGTAAACACCAATAAATTTAAGAAAAAACTATTTTTATTTAACATTTTTTGTTGTAAGAAGCAAAACATTTACACAAACAAAATTCGCACTGATAATCGCTGTCGTGAATGTTTACCAGCAAAACATGCGAACGTGTTGGTGCTTTGCTCTTGTATGTGTGTGTGTGTGTGTGTGTGCAGTGAAGAATGACAAAAAATATATAGTAGTCTATTTACACCAACGCGAAATCTGCTCATTCGAGATTTCAAGCCAAATCTAGTAGATTTTGAGAAGATTTCCCATAAAAATGAAATCTACTTTGAGTATATTTCGACGAAATCTACTCAGTACCAAGTGATACAACTGTGATTTTGTTCAAAAAGTACTTAAAAATACTACGCTGCAGCAAAAATATACACTTTAATGTGGTGTATCCAGTGTCTGGTCAACAAAAAAATACACTTTATTGTGGTGTATTCAGTCTCTGATAAAATTGTTTTGTCAAATTCGCATGCATAACTTATTTTTGTGAAAATGAAATCTTGCTTGGTGTCAAAAAATGGCGGTGTAAACGATATAGATTTTAGTTAAAATCTACTAGATTTTGAGTTGGTGTAAATGCGCTATAAGACGAAATTGTTTGTGTATTTTTACATTGCTAGTGCTGAGCGCTGTATTTGCGTATTAAAGAGCACAGCCCTATAGCTAAGCGCATTTACAAAAACCATTGAGCATCAAGCGCATAGGCCTGGGCACACTTGGTGTAAAGTATAAATATACTCCTTTATCTTGCAATGGAATGATGCAAGGCTATTTGCACAAGATTGTGCATAGGACTTATAGTTTTTGCACTCTTGGTTTACTTTGAAGATATTATTTTAATGGCTCAGATAAGCACTTTCGCGTCTTACATTGTTTTTTTTGTAACCACATTTATATTCTAAAAAAGTTAAATTTTATATTTAGTAATTTGTCTCAAATATTTAATGTAAATTAATCCGAGTCAATTTAATGTAAATTAATCCGAGTATTTGATTTTCACTCTTAACTAAAATGAATTCCAAAATAACGTTTACAGTTTCGCAGCGATTGATTTAATATATTGAAATTGCTTTTGCAGTTTTTATTTCCAAATTTACTAACCATTTCGATAGGAAGCAGATCTTGCTTAGGAAATACTATTGATACTAATTTAAAAGTTGTTATTCATTTATATTTATACGTACTCGTACGCCATATTAATGAGATACAATTTTGTAGAACACCATTCCATTTTCAAAATGAAAGAAATTGCAATCACAAAACATGCACAGTATGTTTGCTTTATACTTTATAGGTATTTATTGACGCATCTATTATAGTTCCAGTCTTGGACTTTCTATGACAACATAGACAACAACTTTTTCTTTTACTAAAAACAAAAAAAAATTTTTTTTTGCTAATTATTTTTTACCAAAAATCAACAATTTTTAAGACAACTCTGCATATATAATTGCAGACCAGAAACAGGAATTTGTTTTTATTGAAAAAGTTTTTTTTAAACAAACAAATTGTTTATTTAGTTATTGATTTGCATTTAACGGCATCTTAATACAACAACATAAATTTCATATTCAAAAAATGTTTAATTTCGTGTGGGGCCTTCTAACGTAACTGAAACCGGTTCAAAAGTTCACATAGGTACAAGTTTAAGCTCAAATAAAAGCCAAGCAGTTTCTGCACTCGGACACTGAGTGTGTGAACTAGCGATGCCCATCAGCGTTGTCAACTATTTGTAATGCAAAACAGCCAATCTGAGTTTGTATTGAGTAACGTAACTTTTAATGTTTCTCAACATTCTCTACGTTATTTCAATACAGTTTATGTTAGGAATTACTAGACTAATCATGCTACATATGTTGGGTCCATTTAGGAAATTATGTTGCTGTTTCAATGAAATGTATTACTTTTCTCTTAGCATTAAGATCATTAAAGGCAATGTTATATCATTTTTAAATTAGTAATAAAGCTTCTTTCTTTCATAAAATAGCAACTCTTCGTGTTCAAGTATTATAGTAGTGTGTAAGTAATTTGTCCATAGACTTGATTAAATAAAGAAATAGAAATAAATAAAATTTGTAATAATATATTTGAAATAATAAATGTGTACTTCTTATAAGCGAACACCAGCTATAATAGGACAAAAATTCCGCGTTTGGAAGTGTCCGGCTATGAGAAGTTTCTCTGTATATATGGAAGAAAAAAACTAACCTGTTATCGACACCAGCAATTTATAACAGTTGTAAGCAAAACAGATAAATACCTTCGAATACAACTTTGTAAATATTACTTACTTTTATATGCACTTATTTGATATTTGCGCCAATTTGTATCATGCTATTCTATTCTTTTTTATGATCATTCCAGTCAGTTTTGCTTACTTAAAATTCTGTATAAATAGGAAAACGGCAATTTTTAGACCAGAGAGAAAAAAGAACTGTTCTTGGTACCCATACCAAAAAGAATTTTTAACACTAGAGTTAATTAATGTAATTGAAATAAAAGTTTGAAATAAAGTTTGAAGATTTTAATTTTATCGCTGTGTGGATGCCAGGCCATATCCCCCGCCAACATAACCAAAATTAAAAATATGTTCCCACCTCCACATTGAAGGATTACCAATTATGGTTAAAATGACTAAAAATGACAGCTCTGGTTACAAGTAGACATAACGTCATTGCCAGAATAAAACCATTAAATTCCTTAAGCCCAGTTCAGACTATTATACTGCGTATTAATTCTTGTCAAAAATTTAAATACTACGTGGAAGTCTGATAGTCTGAATGCAATCCGTCATATTTACTTATTTATTTATTTAATTAATTAAAGCCTAAAGATAAATGAAATCCTATCAGACCACTACAAAAGAAGTAAATACATTAATTATTAAGACTTAAAATTAATAACGACAAATAATATGATACAAATTTGATACCCCATATGACCTTGTTGTTTTTTGAAATTTTACAAAACGATAATACTTTTCATTTTATCAGGGTTGTGTTTTTTAGCAAACCAGCTGTTTAAAAATTGAGTAGTCGGCTATTACGTAGCCGATGGGGTGCCGTCACTGATAGTATTTTTGTCGTTATAAAAAAGCTTGAAATTTGGAATTTAGCTGTCGTTTCTAAATGCATTTTCCTCATGCTATATGTAGAACATAAAATATTTTTGTGCTATTGAATTTGAATTTGTTTTACATAATTGTTATTTTAACTGTCAAGCGCTGGCATGCCTATCGCCTACGACTAGCGCATCTGCTGCCGTGTAAAGTTTTATGTTGGCACATCTATTTGCTGAACAAAGTTGAAAAGTTTTACATATTTAAAATACTTAAAATTTCCAAGCGAATATATTGTTATTAAGGTATGTTATTATATTTATTTTTTTTTTAATTAAAATAAATGCTGCCACAACTCCTAAAAACATATTTTTTCTTTATTTTTGACCCATCATTTTTTAAATTTGCAAGTTTTATAATTTTTTCTTTAAAAATGTTGATCTCTGCAATTTTACACGATAAAATAATCACAATTTATTGTTTTGTAAAAAACGAACAGCTGTTTTCTTTTCTACTCAAATTTGTTGGTTTATTTCAAGTGTGATAGTGTGAATCAGTGATCACCAAAAATCATGTTTTTGCTTGATTAACTCATACACTAAAAATTTTAATCAACCAAAATCAGGCAACAAATTTCAACGCTTAGTAAAATCATCTCGTCTTGTAAACATTTTAAATTTATAATCAGCAAAAATCAAGCAACCAAATTCAACGTTGAGTGAAATCAACTCGCCTTGTAAACAATCTGAGTTTTTAATCAACAAAAGTCTAGAAACAAAGCTCGCCTTGTAAATATTGGGCGTTCGTTTTAGTACTGAATAAAATCGGCTAAACGTTAGATGTTGCTCCGATTGTGGGTTGTATAAATAAATTTGAAACATATTTATATACATATTTTGTGTATTAAGCCTAGTATTGAAATTGAATGTACGAAAATTTTTCAGCAACATTACTTATTTCGTACGAAGAAATTGAGATGTACGCAGTGTTGTCTATTTTTTCTCTTATTCATGTTTTATTTTTAATTTTAAGTATACATGTATGTATTTCGTGCGAAAAAAGCTTTGCTTATGTTATTTCGCAGCTGAAAAAACAAATAGTCCCAGAAACAATTTAAAAAAAAACATGTTGCAGATACATTTTGTGTGTTTTCCGCTTTAAAAAGTAAGTACTACATTTCTAAACTTATTTCGCAAATATTTCATACGAAACACTTTTGTATGCAATTCGAAAGAATTTCGCACGAAATAATGAACTCAATATTATCCTTTAGTTTAAAGGGCAAAGTTAATTTAAAAGCGCAGTGAAACAAGTGTAATTGTTGTTATATGTATACCATTGTGTTTTTTAACAAATGTTCTAAAAGCTGTCGCTAAATGGGTTTACTGATTAAAAAGCAACTGCGCATTTGTGCGGCTGAACACAAAATCATATTTACAGGACATGAAAAGGTTTTCATGTTTTTGAGCAGGTATGATTTTTTTGCAATCACTCAAAGTTGTTCTCTGGTGTGAATGCAAATTCTAATTTACGTTAGGCTTTTTGGCAGTCCCAAGTGTTTAGACTTCTACAGCATTTATACTTGTATAATAGTCTGATCAGTCCTTTACTATTTAAGTTCAAAAGTTAATGTGTTGTTTTTGAATAAACTTTTTTAACAAACACATTCCAGTGTTAAGGAACATATAAACTACGCAAATCGTTTGACAAACACACGCTTTCTACTTGCAGCTAAATCATACAAATACAAACACATGCAAAGGCAATTTAATCACACATGCAAACACATTAGCCCGATTCACAATCTTGTGCATTTGAGAGAGCATATTTATGCAATTGCAAAAATGACATTTTTGGGTGTATTTTGTTAGTGTAAAGCAAGAATATACTCTATTATTGTGCAAATGCAATAATGCAAGATCATTTGCACAAGATTGTGAATAAGGCAATTGTATTGCGGCAATTTGCTCGCCATATAAGTTATTTCCTCGATTTACTCGCAGTCTCGATTTTCAGTAACAGAAAATTAATATTCACATATTTTGAAATCACTTGGTCTTCGATTTTTAGCGGCAGGGGACTATAACGCTAAGCACACTTTTTGGGGATCACGGTTAGTTTCCCCGGAAGGACGTGTACTTTTTGACCCTATTTCCAAAATGGGCTTAGAAGTGGTTTCGAGCGAAAGATCCCAGATTTTGGAGTTACAAAAAATCTTAATTAGAATGGATGCAAGTGAAGCCTTCATTAGATTAATCATCAGATCACTCACCCGCTATAATTTTTATTTCGTTCCGCCAGAAGGGTAGCTGGCTAAAATATGAAAAATATTTGAGTACACATTGTACTAAGCATATTTCCTTGAGAACGCCTGAGGATACTGATGTATTTATTTATGAGTTTTCTGAAAATCTTAAACTGGCCATACAGCGTACTACCACTAACCATATACATATATATATATATATATATATATATATATATATATATATATATATATATATATATATATATATATATATATATATATATATATATATATATATATATATATATATATATATATATATATATATATATATAATATATATATATATATATATATATATATATATATATATATATATATATATATATATATATATAGATACAGAAATGAGAACAATAGAATTTATTCGTCTGAAATTCGTTGTCAACTTTGAAATTTCAAAACACACGAAAATGGGGGGGAAAAGCGCATTATTTCAACAAAAGCGCACCGAATTTTGAATTTTTCCCTTCCATTTTTACAAATCTGTTTTACGCCTGGGATATGCCAACGAAATCTGGAATCAACATTTCAACTTTTGCTGATGAAACAGCATTCTGCAGCGTTCATGAAAACCATCAACTAGCAACATATTTCAATATTAGAGAAATGACAAATATTTTGTAAAATCAAAGTTAATGAACAAAAATGTAATCATGTTACATTCATATATCAAAATTAACAACGTACGTATTCCGCACCACAATGAAGTCAAGTACCTTGGTATTCACCTCGACCGTAGAAGTCTCATATTGATGCAAAATTCACTCAGTTGAAATTAAAAGCAGCGCAACTAAATTGGCTTACGGGTAGAAACTCGACATTGAAGTTGGATTGCAAACTTTTGTTATACAACGCAATTCTAAAGCCTATATGGTGCTACGGAGTTCAATTATGGAGCAACCAAATTCTTCGAACGATTACTGCAGCTCCATGGTATGTAAAAGACTCACGAATATACAAGAATCTGTGAGTTCCGTTGGTAAAAGACGAATTTTCGAAGTATGCGACAAGGTATGTCAGCAAGCTGCTATACCTTCACCCAAATCTTCTTGCACGCAATATACTTAATTTTGGCGGCCATACTCACTTGAGAAGAAGGGATACCCTTGCCACCTTTAGAATATTATAAATAAATAGCGAATTTTAGCGATAAAGTACCCGCAAAATAAAACTTTTCGTCTAGCATTGGCCAGACTTAAGTAAAAAGCACATCTTTTTTTCTTTTACAAAAAAAAAGTTCACAAGATACAAATTGTTTTATAAATTGTTATAGCCTCTATTTCTTGATATTCGGTTTTTATACCCTTCACAAAAATGTAAAGGGTATATATAAGTTTGTGATTCCGTTTGTAAGTTCTAGATACATTTTTTTGCGACCCTATAAAGTATATATGTATATTCTGAATCAGAATTAATGGAAAAGTCGATTAACCGATGTCCGTCTTTCCGTCTGTCGGTCGTTGAAATACCGTTTCTGAGTAAACCATTAGATTTAGAAACTTTTTTCGTTCACCATTCTTTTACCCCATCGATTCATGGGGTTGCTATTGAAATTCAGTAATATCGGTTCACATATAGCTGAGATATATCCAAAATTCCGAAAAAAAACCAATTTTTTACAACTTTGTATGAAAATTTTTGAAAAAAAGTTGTTTGTTTTGCTTCAAACTTCACACGATTATTAAGCATGGTGACTGGAAGAAAATATTTTTTCAGATATCGGTCCATATATACATATAGTCTAAGCCGGGGTTTTCATGAAAATGTCGCGTAAGCGTTTTGAACAACTTTTTTTGCTCAAAAACAGTTTTGGTAATGAAATAAGGTTATATAAATAAGGAAAATGAAAATATCCGACATCGGTCCATATATACCAGAGATATAGCCTAAACCGGGGTTTTGATTAAAATGTCGCGTAAGCGAACTCAAACAATTCTTTTTTTGCTTAAAACCAGCTCTGGTACTAAGAGAAGGTTATTTAAAGAAAGAAAATGAAAATTTCCGATATCGGTCCAAATATACCTAGATATATATAGGTTTTATATGGAGCGATACCGGAAATTTGCATTTTCGGTATTTGGTAACCTCTTTTAATTATAACTGCTTTTAAGCAAGCAAAATAGTTTAAGTTCGCTTACGCGACATTTTCATTAAAATTGGTTTAATGTTAATTGGTCTCGGATCTCCCCGGGGAACAGGTTTTGCCTTGGCGTATTCCTAACTTGGGCGCTCTGTTTTTCGGGCAAAAGAGGGGGAGTGGTTCCCCCGTTTGGTGCAGCAAAAAAAAACTCTAGGAAACCGCATGACTTATGTTTTGTTGGCTTCCGAAACTCTTACCAAGGGTATAAATTGGCAGAACGGGGATCAGCATGGCCCCCGGGTAGTTCTGCTTCCGGTTCGACCCGGGCTGATCATGGTTGAGGTGCCTACCTTGGCTGAAACGTTCTGGCTGTGGTTGAAACCTAAAACGCAGGAAGGGAGTGTTAGTATCCTTGATAATTGTTTGGTGTGTGGCTTTTTTCGGGGACTAACAATCTCTCGAGGATCTGTTGCCTATACAACAGATACCTGTATTGTAAGGAACCAGTGGTGATGATTGACGGGTGAGTTGGTTTAAGGGCTGATGCTCTTAGTGAGCTTCGGCCTACCAACTCGTTAAGCCTTGTCCTCCATTGATTGCTGGGAAATTGCATACAGCAGGAGAAGTTGCTCATATGACCGCAATCATATGGCAAGAATTGCTACCTGTGTGAAGTTGGTAAGCCACACGGGGGCGCTGGTGAATCGTGAATAATTCACTCCGTGGAACTGGTCCATCATCAGATAAGGCCGCAAGGCAGGTGCTGATGTAAATCTTTTTCACAACTGTGTATCTCGGATATATGTATAGACCGATACCGAAAATTTTCCTTTTCTGTATTTATATAACCGTTTTTTCTTATCAAAACTACTTCTAACCCAAAAATTTTTTTTTAAGAAAAAATCGGTTAGACTATATCTTTTGTATATAAGGACCAAAATCGGAAATTTTGATTTTCTGCATTTTAATAACTTTCTTATATTACCAGAACAGCTTTTAAGCAAAAAAAAAATGTTTAAGTTCGCATGCGCTATATATTCATGAGCAAATCGGTTGAAGTACATATGTACCGATATCGGAATTTTTCATTTTCCTTATTTAGATAAATTTATTTTACTAACCGAACTGCTTTAAAGCAAAAAAAAGTTGTTTAAGTAAGTTTGCAGGAAATTAAAAAAAAAAATTTTTTTCTAAAATTTTCATACACAATTGCAGAAAATAATGGCTTTTTCGGAATTTTGGATAAATATTAGCTATATGTGAACCGATTTAATTGATCTGAGTGTTCCGGGAATTTTAACACTTCCCTTTCCTCCAATTATGAACATAAATTAAGTATCAGGTTTTTTATTTTTTTGCTCTCCATTCGTTGAAAACACTAAAGGGAGATAAACTCTTCAATTCTTATGGACACAAATTGTGATTTTTTCTTTAATTTGAATTAAAAAAAAAAGTGGTTCATGTGAGAAATAAACTCCATGAGGAATAAATTCCGAGAGAAATAAATTCCGTGAGAATATTCATAATTGAGCTGATTGTTAGTTCATTTTGAAGATTCAATAAATAAAAAACGCTTAACAAAAAAGAAAAAACTTAAAATTAAAAAAATTTGGTCCTGCTACATTAACAAAACTCATTTCCGTGTTTTGGTTCTTTAAAT
This sequence comes from Thecocarcelia acutangulata, assembly GCA_914767995.1. NCBI lineage: Eukaryota > Metazoa > Arthropoda > Insecta > Diptera > Tachinidae > Thecocarcelia > Thecocarcelia acutangulata. Next base: position 67,210,790 of record OU612095.1, read on the forward strand.
GAACATTTGTACCAAATGTAATGTAGAAAATGTTTGCTAAAATCATTGAGACAATTTGAATAAAATAAAATTGTTAAAAGGTGACCCTTTAGTTTACATTGGATTTATTATTTAACATTTGTATTATTTTACTCTAGACTTAGACCATTCTACTCATACATGCTAAAAATCAAGGTATACATTTAGGCTGAAATAAAAACATTGGTTTTTCATACAAATATAATATCATAAGAACTCAAGTCGAGATAAGTCCAAAAGAAGGTTTTGAAGGAAAATTTCAATGTAGATATTATATAGATATTGAACAAAAATGCAAATTTCCTGGGTTAAAAAATAAGCAAATTTGTGCTAAACAATTTTGGTTTATTGGGGTTATAATTAACTGGGGTTATAATTAACTCGGGATTGGTTAATTATAACGAGTTGGCGGAAAAGAAATAAAAAGGGGGGTTATTATTTCTTTTCAATAAATCAAAGAGTATTTATTAAATTTTTCATTTTTATTTGGAGTAAAGGGGTTGGTTCAGGTTTTATCTTTATAATTCCAAATACAATTACGAATGAAATAAAATGTAATTAGCAGTCCATCAATCTTCCTTCAGCGGTGATTGTAACAATTCTTATAATAAAATGCATCTAGCGGAAAAGAAAATTGACCATTTCCAAAATTTTCCATTGGTGCGACTTGCCAATGCTTTACAAGTTTTTCAACGTTACAGAATGGTGAGTATAAATATAAGTAATTCAAATGAATAAGTGGTAAGTATTAGGTAAGTAACTATTAAGCAAAACAATATAAATGGAAAGTATTAATATAAGATTCATGCAAAATAATTCATGTATATTAATATAATTTAACAAATAATCTTAATCTAAATTGAAAATTCGAGTTCATGTTAACGGTAATTGTCCAAATTACTTTGGACAGATATAATTTATTCAATTCGATTTAAGGTGTTATGATAAAACGCTAAAAAATTTTTTTTGTTTGACTCATATTGACACAAAATCACAAAATATGTAAGCGTAAAATACAGAGTGGGTTTTCAGAGTTATACATATTTATATAATAATAAAATGAAGTGCTATATTATTAATATCTATGAAACGGTGTACACTAAAGCAGGACACTCTGCTTTTTGGGGCAAATATAATTCTAGGACGCCGCATGAATTATAATATGTTGGACTTCCGAAACCCTAACCAAGTGTTAATTGGCAGAACAGGAATCAGCAAAGCCCACGGCAGGTTATTTGCAGCCAATCTCAATGCCTACCTTGGCTAAAACGTTCTGGCTGTGTTTGAAACCTAAAATCGCATGAAGAGGAATTAGATTCTGGTAACTCTGGCGCAATGCCAGTTTTCTGTGACTACTAACTACTACTACTCCCGAGTGCTGTTGCAAGGGATACCTGTAATGTAACAAACTAGAAGTGGTCGCTGAACGGTCCTTTGTGAGCCTTGCAAGCCATACGTGGCCGCTGGAGAATCGTGAATAATTCACCCTGGAGAGTTGATCAAGACAAGGAGAATGGAGGACGAGAAGGCAGGTGTTGATGGTAATCAATTTTCACAGTATCTCTACGCCAGGAAGCAGATTTTGTCTTGCCCTATTTCCAAACCACATAACTTTTGCATTCTTCAATGACCGTTTATAGTTCAGATGCATTTTCCGCATTAAAAACGCGCACCGAATATGAAAAACCGGTTAGCGAAGTGGTTCCGAATATTATTTAGGAATTCCCAAAATCGGCTGCGTGAATCTCCAAAAACCCTTCATTTCCCCGGAAGCAATATGACAAGTCCCACTTTCGCGCTTAAGCGGAAACTCTTACAATACTACAATTATATATTATATGTAATAATCATTTATATGGCAGTGGTTTCGAGTGTTGCAAACATACAAACAAGCAAACATACATATAAGTGAAACTAATATAAGCGTGTTAAAAAAAACCGTGCTATGCGATATTCGAATAATAGACATTTAAAAACATCGGCTTCAGTAAAACCAAAATACCCGGTAAAAGTCGGTCGAATAACACCCGTTCGATCAGCTTATCCGACAGAAATTTTTAAAACAGAAATACAATCAACAAGTCTTTTATTTATCCATACAACTAGTTAATAAAGTGCATTCGTTATAAAGAAAACTATCCTAAATGAAATTAAACTTACAAGTAACAAAAGCGCGTAAAATGTTAAAACAAAATGCTTAAACCAATCTTAATTAAAATTTACGGTAGATGTAACCACCATTTTCACCATAAACTGTGCCAATTTCAGGAGCTGGTGCAGCAGTCACTGGTGTAGGCAAATTTATTTTTTGAGGGGCAGGTACGGAGTATTCTAAACCTTGTGAAACGGAGAGTGAGGCAGGCTGTTGATAGTTAAAAGAACCGCTATCTACACCTGTAACACCGTTTAAGCCAGCCAACTGTACAGGGGTTGCAGCTGGAAGAGACTGCGTCTGATGAACGGGGCCGGTGTATTGCTGTTGCACTTGTACAGGAGGTTGATAATTGTAGGCACCACTTTCGACACCTGATGAACCTGTTAATGCCTGATGAACTTCACCGTTGGCAGGTGCTGATAATGATTGTTGTACTGGAGCTGTTGCAGGACCAGAGAATGATTGTTGATCTGCTACTGAGGGCTGATTATTATAAGATCCAACATCTACATTTGAAAAACTCTGCTGCTGAGCGTTGGCAGGAACAGAATATGTTTGCTGAACTGGAGCTGCCGCAGGAGCAGTGAAACTTTGTTGGACAGGAGTTGGAACAGAAGCGGGGAAGTTTTGTTGCTGAACACTAGGTTGATAATTATAAGCACCGGTGCCTGCTAAACCTGTGGACTCAATACCACCAAAGGATTGTTGCTGAGGTGCGGAGAATTCAAAAGATTGTTCTTGAACTTGACCCACTGATAAATGGTTTTGTTGTTGAACCGCTGCAGAAGAGAAGTGAGTCTGTTGAACTGGTGCAGGACCGAGAGCTGAGAAACCTTGTTGTACTATTGGTGAAGCGGCGGGTGCTGAATATGATTGCTGTTGAGCAACAGCAGAGCCAGGAGAAGAAAAAGTGTTTTGCACTGCGTTTACAGCTGGAGCATGGAAGGATTGTTGTATAGGAGCAGGTGCAAGATTGGAGAGAGATGGTTGCTGTAAAGGAGCGTTATAATGCACCTGTGGAGATGCAGGTGGCAAATAAGATCTTTCGGCAGGGCCAGTAGCTGGAGCAGAGAGTGTTTGTTGAACTGGCACTGCAGATGGTCCGCTATATGATTGTTGTTGCACAGGGACAGAAAAGTGTTGTTGTTGCAGAGCATTAATATCCCCTGAAGACTGACCACTGGAATGTCCTTGCGAGCCAATGGTTTGACGAATTGTAAAGCTACCTAATGGCACAGAAGATTTGATTGACTCAATTTGAACGCGGGAGTGTGCCTGACCTGTGGATACCGGAGCAGCGTAATCATAATTGCCCAAGTGACTGACATCAGCGCAGGTCAGTGCAACTAAAGCTACCATTGTCATAATAAATAAGAGGTTCTAAGAAATAAAAGAGAAAGAAAGCACAAACAAATTATCACCTTAAGATACGAGTGTGCTGATTGATCGGAATTTGTTAACAACTTCACAAAGTGTTTAGGATGGGGTTTTTTAAATTTGTTTTTTATAATTTTGTCTACTATCAACTAACCATTTTGTTTTAAGTTTGTTTTAACACAGTTACTTTTTTTTTTGGCTGTATGGCTTTGAAAAGTTAATAATAAACTGATGAACCTACATTGCTGAGCAAGACATTTTATAAGACAACAGATTGCCTTTGGTCTTTCCAAAAAGTTGAAGTTGTGTCTCTAATATTATGTGTTTGTTTGGGTTTGTGTGTTTGTTTTGGGATCTTGCTGTTTTCAATAGTAAATTTGAATGAATTAAGACAATACTATCGCTACAGAGACCGGAAAATGCGAGTTGGTTGCAATATTTATCTTAGCTGAAGACGCGTGCAGCTCAGCTGTTAACAAGACCATAATTAGTGCAAACTTTTGAAACAATATAAAAAAAAAGCAAATTAGCAAAAAACTATCTAGAGTTTAAAGACTGCCCATTAGCATTTTTCGTCCATCAATTATTTTGGTTAAACACTTAAACCTTTCATTTGTTTAATGTAACTCTTGACTCGTGAGAGCTTGCAGCATTAACGTAAAGAGAAATTTTGGTCAGAATTATGAAATGTCACTATTATGAAGTGGCATTAATTTTCTTCAAAGTTTTGACTGTAAATCAATTTCTAAAGGGAGAGGAAATGATATAAAATTAGTTAACGGACTACACGATTTTTCATTGAAATTGCCAACAATTTAAAGTAAATTTGAAAAAACTCTCAATAAAAGAGAAAATAAGCTTAAAATTGAAAAAAAAAATCCTAATTAAATAAAGAATTCAGCATAATAATCAGAAAACTCCAAAAGAAATTGAGCATTTTGCCTATAGAAATTTGAGCTTTATGCATTAAGCTCTAAACACTTAGACGACAGCAGACTTCACAACTTCACGGCTGCAAATGAAGTTAGCTTCAAATGCTGCCATCTCGTGAGCAACCTAATTATTTTCAAGACAGCAGCACCACTATATTTGCATTTAAGCAATGCAAATTTTAGAGGTGCCACATATATATTTTACATGAATAAAATTAAAATTACTGACTGAAAACGTAATAATATCACGTAAACCTGTAAAAACTAATCAATTTATTTCTTTATTTTATTTATGTGAAGTTTATTTCTATTAAATATTTCAAACAAATTTTAGTCTTTATTGCTGGCAATTTATATTTATAGTGGCAGCACTGCATTTACTTTTTGCTGCCTACGAAAATAGAAATTAGTCTAAGTTGGCAGCAGCAGCACATTCTGTTGTGAAGTCGTGCTGCTGTGAAGTCGTTAAAATGATAGTGTTTAAATGCACACATGTATTTTATTTTTGACAGATTGCTGCTTGCTGTCTGCTGTCGTCTATGTGTTTAAAGCTTCAAACGCATGGAAGCCGGCTTCAATATACGAGTATCAAGCATAAAATGCATGCATTTAAATGAGAATGTTTACTTTGACAACAGTAAAACGACACGGCTGTAGGTTGAGGCCAGCGTTGTCAAATTTGAAATTTCAAAACGCACCAAAATAGGGGGAAAAGTGCGTTATTTCAACAAAAACGCACGAAGAGGCAGATAATAATTCAATGGTTCGGTGGCTGAGTGGTTAAGGCAGCAGTTCATGACACGTCAAGACCCGAGCTCAAATCCGAAAATGGGTGCTGATGACCAGTGCAGCGAATATGAAACAGCTAGTTGTCCCCCAGCTAAAGATTTGATTATTATTTTTCTTGTCTTCTTCAATCAAAAATTATTGATCACAGCAAATTTGTATTGTAAAAAATTCTTCTTAAGAAAAAACTTAACAAAGGAAAAACTTGAACTAAAACCCGATGTACAAATGTACAAAAAATCAAAAAGCACCAAGTTTAGAATTTTTATTTGCATTTTAAAAACCCATTTTGTATTATAAAAAGTATGTTTTTGTATTAATAACACGATAATAAAATAACGTTTTAAGCGGCTATTAGATAATTCAACTGAGTCTGGTAGCACCGGCTGATGGCGTGCCATCAAATTCGTTCAATAGCTAGAAATCGTGCTTGTCAAACTTGACTTCTAATACGATTCTGGTACTTCTATTAACACGATATTTTACCAAATTTGTTATTCAGCTACATTATTTAAATATATTCCGTGTTTACCGCAATCAGCTGTTAGTTTCATTGCCCAGTCGTCGTTAAAATTACATTGCGGAAAAAATTTGCAAGAATTGTAACAAATAGAAAATGAAGTTTACCATAACCAAAATTTAGTGCAAGCGTTTTGGAAACATTAAATAATTTGGCAACTTATCAATTACTAAAGCAGTGACGGATTCACGCGCCTTCATAAATACGAACTTCACTATTCAGCTGTTATATTCAAAATTTAACAAAATTGAAGATCAAAGTGCAGACTTTTAGACTAAATATAAATTAATAATATTTTACTGGCACAACAATATTATTATTTATTATTAGAGAAAAACACTTTTTTGACCCACCCTAGTGTACAATGTACACTACTTCTTAGTGCTTTGGCCATGAACTTGTATTTGTTTTTAGAAAAGGACTATCGCGGTATTCATATTTTAGTTACTAATCGTAGCGAAAACTATAATCAGCACAACTTGCTGATAACTAGATGGTTATGACAGAACACTCGAGTATCACTACAGTCGAACTTCCAATACGGCTTCGATAGAATTGCGGTTGTCAAAAAATATTTGAAAAATAAATACAAAACCTTAATTAAAACCAAATTAAATAAATGAATCAATAAGCGGCACAGAATTTCAAGCATATATTAAATATTGAAGACAATATGTGCTTGAGATTTTGTGCTGGATATGAAAAATTATAGCAAAAGCGTAACATATGCTTATTAATTAATACTCGTATTATCAAATCAAGTTTGAAAATAGAAATATAAATTTAAATTTATTTCTGATGTTTTTGCTAACTGCAAGTTTTATGTAAATACTCAAACACACTTTTGAATAAAATTTACATTTTTGTATTGTTAGTCCAATAACCCATATACATACAAATGACCAAATCAAAATCAAGCTCAGTTTCGGCACTCAGTTTTTTTTTTATTTTTCGGAAATTGTTTTATAGAAACCCATTAAAATCAATGTTGCAAATTTTCAACCATTTAAATATTATTTCTGGAATTTATTTCTCAAACGATTGAGTGCCCTTAGCACTATGAAGACTTTATACTCGTAGCTTGTTCGGATATTTATTGGAGCATTAAAATTGTTAACTCTTCTGAGGAGCATTTCCAGCATTTGGCATTCATAAGTAAATAATGGATTATAGTAAAATGTTATAAAATTTTAGCTATTTAAAATTACAACAAGTTTAGTGGCACCATTTTTCTCCTCTTGAAGATGAGAGCTGCCAGAAATAGGGCCAGTTGGTGACCAGTAGTGCGATTCTCTAACTTTTAACGATTCGATAATCGCAACTTTTGTCATCAAATTTCATCGCTTGCACTAACGATTGAGTGATTCTGTAACTTAATTCTAACGATGGTAAACAGCTGTATTTTTCTGTACATTCATATAAACATCACGTGGCATCTCTGCCAGAAAAAAGCGAAAACCACAAAGAAGAAAAGAAAAGACAAAAAATTTTCCCATAACAATATATGTATATACATATTAATTTTTATTTGTTGTGATTTTAGTTTTTAAGTGACAATAAATATTATTTAATATGTAATAAGGTAAGTAAAATAAAATATGTGTCCATATGTTTCTGCTAATTTCTATATGTTCAGAATGACCACAACTAAGACTGGTGATAATCAATAAAACTTTTTAAATTCATTAATTGTCAACTGAAAGGAATTGTCGAACTCCCGATAAACACAATGATTATCCCTTGAAGCGTTCAAACTTGTTTCATCCCTTGCAAGTCCGAATGACAAACGTTCAATAGCTATTTCAACACAAAATACACTTTACCGGTTAAAGAATTATACTGAAATTTTTGTTTTTGAAAATGTATTTAATAAATATTTTATGTATTTAATATATAAGAAATATTTTTAGGTCTTAAAAATCTGATTGCAAGCACTTTATTTCATGGACGCACAATTTAAAAAAAAAATACACTTTAACGATTGAATAAACAGCAAGAAAATTTTTGTCTTTAAGAAATCGACAATCGGCAGTAAAATTAACAGCTGATTTTGATCGACTACGAATATCGTTAAGAAAATGTTACAGAATAGCAAATACGATAAAATATCGTTATAATTATTTTAATGATTCGATTATCGTTATATAAGTTACAGAATCGTACTACGGGATTGACAGATTTGACGATTTCTCGCTAAAAGTGGTGATTTTAAATCTTGTTTGGCACCTTGATTTGCGATTTGACCACAGGCGATTTGTAAAGTAGCTGTCGCTTCGGTTGGCTACTTCTGATAAGCCATGAATATGTTTATAGAATTGTTAAAATCAATATGAATATATAAATGGTTGTTAAATTTTAAGAACCGAGACTGATTTTGAATAAAACACAAATTTTGTATGAATTATTGTAATTTCTTTTTATAATGATAATATATGGTTCCATTTAAGTGCACGTAGCAAAAAAATATAGTTGATACTATTGTTGAATTATATGGCTAAATACAACCACATAACATGGTCTCAATCCCATTTATTTACAAAACTTATTACAGCCAAAAACCAAAAATACACCTTATAACAATATATTTGGTAAAAGTTATAATTTTTGTATCATGACCAATACTGTTATTATAAAAATTTGAATTTTACTGTCATGCTCAACCATATAATATTATCATTCGCACCCATATTATTGTAAAACTGTAAATTCTATTGTTACGATCAATCGTTCTAGCGTTGAACGTCACAATATTATATGATTCTATAATAAATATACATATAAACACACACAAACATTTATAATTAAAACTTTTGTAATTTATTCAATATACATATTTAGTTGAATTAAAATTTAAAAAAAAATGGATATCATCGTTTCGAATTTGGCGAAATCTTGATGCTCCTGAAAGATCTGACCCACAAATCTGTAAAAATACACATCCAGTTTAAACACATTAATACACACACACCTACATTTGTATATATACATAAGTTTGTATACAAACCTTCTCACTTCCCATTTATTAGGACCATTTTATACAATTGATAAATATTTATATAATATTTAATATCATTAATGTTGAAAAAACAGACGCGCACAAATACTCTGATGGTTTAAAAATTAAAAAAAAATTTAATAAAAATATGTATGTATATGTTTAACAACAATAGTTAGTTTGACGGATATGTGTTATAGATACATAAAAAACAGTATATAGTTGTACAGAACAAAATCTTTTGTTGTGTTCAAATTATTCTTTAAACATTATTATTGTATTCAACCAAATTTTAAAACTATAGAAATATAACATAATGTGGAAACTTCAACACAACTACTACTATAGAGGATTAAACTATATTAAAAACGATAACATACTGATAGTGGAAACAATACAGATTAAGAGGGAGGAGTGTTGCGATAACAATATTCCAAACTAGTTTTTCTAGTTTTCTAGTTGCATATGCAACATGTTCTATAGATATTGCTCTATAGATATTGTTTCGTTTTTGCCTCTGAAAACGCTTTTGTGGATTCATCAATTGTAAATGAAATAATGACACTCACACTTGTTTCATAATGAAATAACTCCCAATTTTTTGGAGCTAATTTCATAACTGAAAATTGAATAGACGCACAGTTGCTCATTATTCAAAAACCCGTTGCAAAAATCAAAAAATTGACAAACGACTTCCGTAAAATTAATTATTCAATGGGAAACCCTTTGGAGATAAATGGATTCAAAAACGTTTGAAAATATAATGGAAATTTGCTTTCGAGCTGGTGAGAAAGTTTGTTGAAAAGCTATTTGGCTTTGATGGTAGTATTACTACGGATATTTTATCTAATGAGAAAGAAGAAATTTGGTCGAACACACAATATTTATTATGTGTTGGGATGGGAATATTATGTGGATAATTCTCCCGGCGTACACAGGGGGTAAGCAAAATTGCATTTTTTTGTTTTGTTTTTACTTTTTTTCTATTCTTATTGGTTGGTTTTATTTTTTTAACAAACCAAAAAAAAAATTGTTTTTAAAATAATACATTATAGTTTTAAGTTTTCACAAAATTCATGTTGCCTAAATCTGTAATATGAAATAAAGGAGGTCTCAATAAAACTAACTAACTAGCTAACCATGATGGAAATTGTGTACTGCATGGCTCCTCAAAGTATGCACAATTTTAACATTTAGGAAAAAACTTAATGAATGGGAAAAATTATGAAACTTTGAGTCTAATTGCAGAAAATCTATATGAAATATAATAATTTTTGTTTGGTTTGTACATATGTACAACAGGTTTTTAGTTCAAGTTTTTCCTTTCTTAATTTTTTCTTAAGAAGGATTTTTTACAATACAAATTTGCTGTGATCAATAATTATTGATTGAAGAAGACAAGAAAAATAATAATCAAATCTTTAGCTGGGGGACAACTAGCTGTTTCGTAGTCGCTACACTACTCATCAGCACCCACTGGGATTCGAACTCGGGACATGACGTATCATGATCTACTGCTTTAACTACTAAGCCATCGAGCATTTAATTATTTTCGGTGGCTTAGTAGTTAAAGCAGTAGATCATGATACGTCATGTCCCGAGTTCGAATCCCAGTGGGTGCTGATGAGTAGTGTAGCGACTACGAAACAGCTAGTTGTCCCCCAGCTAAAGATTTGATTATTATTTTTCTTGTCTTCTTCAATCAATAATTATTGATCACAGCAAATTTGTATTGTAAAAAATCCTTCTTAAGAAAAAATTAAGAAAGGAAAAACTTGAACTAAAAACCTGTTGTACATATGTACAAACCAAACAATTTTTAATTTAAAAAATTATAAAAGTTCAACAAAAATTTAACAAATTAATAATAATTTTTTTTGGCAGTTTTCTTCGAATGTGTTCATTCTTAATCTAAAGGAGGAAAACAGTTTTCCCTAGGAGGTTTTCTCTTCTAACGGGAACGGTTTTTCTAATACTGAACACATTTTTCAACTTTGATGGAATGAAACTAAAAAAGAGTTGTTTTAATAGATTTATTTACGGAAGATTCGCTGATCTCTTGTCTAGATAACACAATTAAAACTGACTGCCCCTACCTGCCACCTTAATGTCTATGACAAAAAAAAAATGGCATAAACTCATCCAATCGAGGCAGGAGTTCCCCAAGGTAGCATTCTGGGACCCACTTTATATATAATTTACGTTTCTGACATGCCAACCAGATCTGGTATTCATACTTCAACTTTTGCAGATGACACAGCATTCTGCAGCGTACATGAAAACCATCAAGCAGCTTCGCGAAATTTGCAGGAGTATATTTCAATATTAGAGATGTGGTTAAAACTTTGGAAAATTAAAGTTAATGAACAAAAGTGTACTCACGTTACATTCACACTGCGCAAACAAACATGTTCAGCTATCCAAATTAACAATTCACCTATTCCGCAGCAAAATGAAGTCAAGTACCTTGGCATTCATCTCGACCGTAGGTTAACGTGGAAGTCTCACATTGACGCAAAAGTCACTCAGTTGAAATTAAAAGCAGCGCAATTAAATTGGCAGAAATTCTACATTGAAATTAGATTGCAAACTTCTGTTATACAACGCAATACTAAAGCCTATATGGCGCTACGGAATTCAGTTATGGGGCACCGCCTCCACTTCTAACATTGCAAAATTCAAAGGCGACAAAACAAAATTCTTCGAACAATTACTGCAGCTCCATGGTACGTAAAAAACTTCAGAATTCACAAGGATCTGTGTGTTCCGCTGGTAAAAGATGAGTTTTCAAAGCATGCGACAAGGTATATCAGCAAATTGGAACTTCACCCAAACCCTCTTGCACGAAACATACTTAATTTTAGTGGTCACACTCGGTGGAGAAGAAGGGATACCGTTGCCATCATCAGAGCGTTAAGTAGGTGATTTTACCGATATAATATACGCATAATAAAACTTTTCGTGTAGCATTGGCTGGACTTAGTTAATTTATTGTATTTAGTATTAAGATTTGAATACTTATTGTTAGTACACATTGTGAAGATTCAATAAATAAATAAAAGATAAAAAAAATAAACTTCGAAAAAAATTTATGTATTTTTTCTAATTAATATATTTTTTTATTAGTATACATTTTTTATAGAGCTACATAATTTCGAGTATTTCTTGATATACACAGCTTTGCAAAGAAATAACATTCCAAGCAATGTCTTTACAAAACTCAAGATTACTGAAGCTATTTAGGGGCTCGCAAAACGAAGGTGAATTTCTCTTATCTCTTATAAGTAATTAATAGCGAAATATAGCACACGCATAATAAAACTTTTTGTCTAGCTTTTAGCCGGACTTAAGTAAAAAGCACAGTTTTACTGTTTAATTTTAAATTTAGTGTTAAGATTTGAATAGTTCATTTTGGAGATTAAATAAATAAAAAATGCTTAAAACAAAAAAAAAAAATCTCTTATAAGTGACTGCATAATGTCAAATGTTCAAACTTTGTAGAACCATATTTTTATGGATATAAATATAATTGTGTTGTCGAAGAGAAATAGGATCGATCATTCGTGGTATCTGATGTTCCCGTAAGAAAAATACTTAGTGTCCTGTTAATTCAGCACTTTTAAAATTAGAGTTTTTACAGCAGGATCTTAGGATAGAATATGATATTATCGGAGCAAGAAGAGATGTGTTTTCTATATAAAAACTAGCCAGGATGACTTAATAATTTACAACACCACAGCTATAGTCCTTAAATAGTAAGTTTGTTAAATGTAAAGGGTGTTTTTTAAGCCCGATAGAACTTGAAATTGTAAAAAATAACACAAAAAATGAAATTGTAATCAAAATTTTTTTTTATTCGAAAGATCAATACGTGACATTAACATTTGAAAATGATTTCGGGCATATGGGCACCGCGGCTGTTCTTGACGAAGCGCATTCTGGACGTCCAATTTTGGGCCACTTTTTCGAGCACTGCTGGCCGTATGTCACGAACAACACGAACAATGCTGGCCTCCAAGGCGTCAATTGTTGCTGGTTTATCAGCATAAACCAGTGACTTCACGTAGCCCCACAGGAAATAATCGAGAGGTGTCAAATCGCACGACCTTGGAGGCCAATTGACAGGTCCATTTCTCGAAATCAACTTATCGCCAAATTTTGATTTCAGTAAGTCGATGGTTGCGTTCGCCGTATGGCACGTAGCGCCATCCTGTTGAAACCACATCTCCTCCGGATCAATGTCATCCATATTTTCAAACAAAAAATCATTGATCATGGTGCGGTAACGATCTCCATTGACCGTAACGCGAGCTCCGGCCTCATTTTTGAAGAAATAAGGTCCGATGATGCCACCAGCATGAAAACCGCACCAAACAGTGAATTTTTCTGGATGTAATGGAGTCTGTAGGGTCTCTTGTGGATTGGTCTCACTCCATATGCGGCAATTTTGCTTATTAACAAACCCGTTAAGCCAAAAATGCGCCTCATCGCTGAACACAATTTTGCGATAAAACAACGGGACTGATTTTCAAAGTAAATTTGGATAATTTCGTAGCGTTGTTCAAGCGTGAGTCTATTCATGATGATTTGTCAGAGTATACTGAAACAAATAAAAAAAATGTTTCATCAAAATTTAATTTTTTGTGTTACTTTTTACAATTTAAAGTTCTATCTAGCTTAAAAAAACACCCTATATATAGGAATATTGCTGACTATCAATATTAATTTGAAGGAATAACTTATATCTAAAAAAGCACTTTAAATAGCAATTATTTAATTACTTTGTATATATACATTAACTCATATTTAGGTATTAAAACGTAGAAAATTGTCTTTAGTTTTTTAATGATTTTTTAAATTTTATTTCGAGTCTTTCTTTATTTTTCCATTGAGTAATAAAAAATCGAAATACGTCATTTTTATATAAAGCAATCGATACAAGTTAGTTCCGATTAGCAAGAAAATAATTATTTTCACATTTAAAGTTTATAAGAGTTTTCTACAAAAAAAGATTCAAAGCATGCTCTCGAATGATCTGCGATTTGAGTTAAGCATGACAAGTTCTCTCAAAGAAAGCTTTTCTTTGAATCCACAAATCTGTGATGTTAATTAGCATTTCGTGTTAAATCTAAATTTGGTCCCTGCCAGCAGCTTATACAAAAACTTCGTTTCATACGATTTGCTACCTTTATAATTTTTAGTTCTGCATCTTCCGCTGAAAAATTCCAGCTTTTTTGGTTGAATAATCGAACGAGTGTTTCATAAGTAAAATCATAAGTAGTTTTGTTTCATTTAATTTATTACTAAAATATGCTATACTTGAGAGCTTTTGAATTTTATTTAAAAACGTTATGAATATACAAAATTGCTCCCACATTTGTAATTTTTGTTTTAAATGTCTACTTCAAATGCTCTTTAAAATGATAATTTTGTTTTCAGTTTAATGACAATAAGATAAAGGTACAGTGGAATTTAACGAAAATTTATGCATCGATGTGTTTTTCTTCATGTTAAGGAACAGTTTTCATGCCGTTAATATTTCTTTTTTCGGGTAAAATTTGTAATAGTGAAAAAGCAATGTTATTACTAATGTTGACGCTGGCAAATCGCTGACCAAGCATATTATGTAGATCACTAATCACCACACAATGCTGTGAAAGGCACATTTAAACACGTAGATTACAAGACAATACTCAGCTCTTTGGAGTTACAGAGAGTCAGGTAGCAGATTTATATTTTCAAACTTAAATAAAACAAGCAAGAGTGTGATATATTCGGCTGAGCCGAATCTAAAATACCCTTCACGATAGTCACTTAAGTGTATGTATAGTATATATTAAAAATTTGAACTAAATATGCTCGGATATATATGGACCGATATAGGGGAAAAAATATTTTTGCCTTGTAATCACCATTCCAGAAAAGAAATCTGTCATGAACATTTTCGTGGAAAAGTTTGTTTAAGCTATATCTCGGTTATATATGATCCGATATCGGAATTTTCTATTTTCTGTATTTTAGTAACCTTCTTTCATAACACAAACTGCTTTAAACAATATAAAAAATATAAAAAAATAAAAATTAATGGAAAAATTGGTTAAGAATATATCTCGAGTATGTATGGACCGATATCAGAAATTTTCATTTTCCATATTTATATAACTTCGTTTTATTACCGGAACTGCTTTTAAGCAAAAAAAGTTGTTTTCATGAAAACCCCGGTTTAGGCTATACCTCGAATATATCGCTCCTTTATTGCAACATGGTCATAATTCAAAAAAGCTTGCTTCGAGGAAAAAACATTTCAAATTTTTAGTTTCCATACAAGTCTTCGAAATTTTTTTTAGAAAATATCTCCAAAAGAAAACAGTTTAAAAGTAATTTAAATAAATTTTTGGCACAATATAAATGGCAGTACAGTTACCAATTCTGCATTATTAACTCGAAAAGTTCATTTATTGTGAAATGACTATCTTGCAATAAAGGAGCGATATATGCACCGATAGCGGAGAAATTATTTTTGCCTTTTAGTCACCATGTATCTTTTAGTCACTTTTTTTTTCAAAAATTTTCATACAAAATTGCAAAAACATGACACATCTCAGCTACATATATATTAACGGATATTACTGAATTTCAATTGAAAACCCATGAATTGATGGGGCAAAATAATGGTGAAAGAAAAAAGTTTCTAAGTCTAATGGTTTTCTCAGAAACGGTATTTCAACAGCAGACAGACGGACAGCCGAACATCGCTTAATCTACTTTTCCATTAATTCTGATTAAGAATATACATATATACTTTATAGGGTCGCAAATAAAAACTGTAGAAATTACAAACGGAGTCACAAACTTATCTATACCCTTTACATATTTGTGAAGGGTATAAAAACGTAATAATTGACACAAAGCTTTATTAAAAGTATTGAACGATAGAATAGAACTGCAGATTTAAAATGTTGGAATTAAATTAGTTAAAACTGATCAGTGCCCAGTGTATATACCTTCGACACTGCTCAGATTAGAAAAATTTAGTCCAACACCTTTTACACTACAAAATTTGGCTGTAAAACTATATTTATATTTTTCAAAGCATGGCAACAAAATGCAAATAAAGACTACTTTTAGGAGGTAAAAACTGTAATGGCAACTAAACTTCACTTTGAGTTTAATTGATTGAGTAAAGAGTATGGTAGCTTGAGAAAATGTGGCAACTTCAAATATAAAACCTCTGATTAAAAGTTACAGATAGAATTGTCTTGCCGGTAACTTATCGCTTAATTTTAGGTTAAAAGGAAGTTGAAATAATGAAATGCGATTTAATGTACACACGGTTGTCAGATGTTACAATAATGTAAGATCTGGCAACATGCTGACAATGAAAATTTGTCCCGCAGAAGTAAATTGTGTGTTCAGACGATCGTAAGAAAATCTTACAATTTCATTGTCAGACAAATAATTCATCTGACAACAAAAATTGTCAGTTCACACGGTTGTCAGATTGTTAGATGAAAAAAATTGCCAGACATGTTGTAAGGCACTTATGTATATCAACAGCCATCTGTTTGACAGTGTTGCCCATCAAACTTTTTTCTGACAATGATGCCATTGTCAGGTGCATTAGTTTTATATATTTGACAATTAAAACTGAGCTCACAATACCAGCCAATTATCTGGTAATGCCGACGAAGAGTGTTCTCACGATTGTCAGATGCCTGACAACATTGTCGTCTTATAACTGATTGACAATGGTTTTTCTGACAACGTTGTAAGTTAAAAATTGGCCGTCCACACGATTGTAATACATTTTCATACAATTTTGCTGGCAATATTGTAAGATCTGACAACCGTGTGTATGTAACTTTAGCTGGCCGGTAAAATCTTTCCTTTAACCAACGCTAAGTTATAATAACGGGCCTGAATGTTTTATATTTCTTTTTTAGTCATTTTTAGTAGCATTTTATAGGCATTTTTACCTTCAGCACTAACTTTGTTAATTAAAATTTTTACAAAGTTATTTAATAAAAGCCACAAACATTTGATTTCCACACAAAAAATAATACACATACATATATACGTGTTACAAAAGAAGACCGTAGCTAATTTTTGGGAATTCCATATACAAGAGCACAAATAACCGTTATATTCAATTTTATCAATAAATATTTATTTATTCATCAATAACTATCTTGTCCTCTTCAAAGTAATCCCCCTCAGATTTAATATATTTATGCCAGCGTTTTTTCAAATCCTCGAAACCCTTCTGAAACGGGGTTTTTTGTATCGCCAACAGCCCTTATTTCGATTTTTCTTTTATCTCCTCAATCGCAACAAAACACTTTCCTTTCATCGGTGTCTTCAGTTTTGTCAGCGGGGGCCAAGTCCAGTGAATACGGGTTTGAGGCATGATAACGGTTTTGTTTTTGACCAAAAACTCACGCACAAGTATCGAAGTGTGAGCTAGTGCGTTAGCATGGTGCAAAATCCATGATTGTTTTTTCCACAATTCTGTGGGTTTCTAATGCGCAAATGGCACATAACTTCAAGGTAGTATTCCTTATTCACCGTACGACCTTGTGGCAAGATTCATGATGCACCACGCCATTGCAGTCGAAGAAAACATTGAGCTAAACCTTCACATTTGACCGAACTTGACGTGATTTTTACGGTTTGACAAATCGTGCGATTTGAAAAATTGTATAAACCTTTTAAAATATTATATGAGACTATTGTTGGTACCTCGAGAAAAAAATTTTAAATTATTATGTTAGTAAAAGTTTTTAATTATTTTATTCTGTATATCAATAATTGCAATTATACTTGTATAATAGTGTGGCCTACAACGCCATTTTGAAGCGATTTTTTCAAGTCAGCCAGACTTTTGAAACAGTTTGCTGTGAATGATCGTACGATTATGTAGGATATCGAATCAGGGCCTTAACAAAAGCTTAGAATTCGCCTTTTTACTTAACCTGCTGTTTACAGAACACACGACGAACGACACGTTTACAAATTTGTATGAAAATCATTAAAAACTTGTTCATACAAATTTTCTAGGCAAGTTGCTCGACCGTGGACCCCACTTATATATTTTTATAAAAATTATATTTTTGTATTAAAAGCATGACAAAAACAATTATGTTTTTGTTGACAAGACAAGTTCTGTGATATTATTTTTAGGTTAAACTGTGATATTTTCTTTTGACTATTTTTTACATTATAATATAAATGCTATATGATGTCCATTTTCGTTTATTATATAATTGCTGAGTGATGTAAAGAAAACTAAAATATTGACAAAAATTCTCCTGAGGAAGTCGGAAAAAAGCCGATGAAACGTTGAGATAATAAATTTGTAAAACAAATTTTATTGCCCACTATTATCCAATTTAAAAGCAAGCATATCTGAAAAACACTTATCTTTGTACTGTAAAAACAATAAAAGGGACAGCAAATTTTAAAAATTAAATATTCGTTTTCCTTTAGATAATATACATAACCTAAACAGCAAGACTGTTTCGCTTTGTGTATATGATTTGGTGCATTTTATACATCATTACTCCATGAACTCTTCCGAGGATTGTGCTCTGTGAGATGAAATATACAAATTTTGCACACGTGATACATTTTACTCATATATATTTTACAAAAAAGTATTTTCTTATACTGGAACAAAAAGTTGTGTTGAATTCGATTCGGTGCCACCGAAAATTGAAAAACGCACCGAAATTTGGAAAAAAAAGCGCACCGTGCACCGACAAAGGAATTTTTCGCACAAAAAATTTTTAAAAGCACCAAAAACGGTGCGAAACGCAGCGAGTTGACAACGCTGTATGTATGTAAATTAAACAAATTTTTATCTAAATTTTGCCCATTTCAATTTCTAATGAAACTTCAAAACTTCGAACAAACCAGTGTGCTGCCAAGAACCAGTTTGAGCATAAAATAGAAATAAGAAACTATGGGAGATTTGTAAATTAAAAATCAAATTAAAAATCATATTATTCTACTTCATTCATTTTACACCACTAAAGAAATGTTATCCAAACTTTTTTAATATTCATGAGTGAAGATTGAGGAAAACTTCTGTCAGAAGTTGGGTATATTACGATCGCGTCTTAGTTTGTAACGGCAAGCAGATAGTTCACTTTTGGCTTAAATGTTTTTGAGAAGAGGATGCGTTTCAAGTAAAAAGCTTTTTATGGGCAAAATTTCATCAATGTATGTTTTGAATATAAAATCATATTTTTATGGAATATTTTCCAAATACAACACCTTCTTCAATCTGATATATTCTTTGAAGGTCAAAATTTAAATATTTAGGAAAAAAATGCGATTTTACAGAATTAATTGCAAGGAAAGAAAAAACAAGTCTTTGTAATGGCAAACATGTCTGCAGTTTAAAAAGACAAGTCACAACATTGGAAAACAATTTAGAATAATTTGAATCCAATTGTTTTAAAATTTATTTACCCCTAGCGTAAAATACCTTACCCCGTTCTCTAGAGGTTTAATTAGCTTAGCAATAAGATTTGCATAGCAGAAACTGAGAATTATTAACTTTATCGCTCTTTCGCCTGTGTTATCTGACACGGCCTTAACCGCTCTCTGCGTATTCACCTTACCTTTAGCTTATTTGACCACGTTGTAGGATACTCGTTTAAAAAACTGTAGAAGGTTTTGAGGCGATTTTTTTTTTATCTGCGACGAGTACTCAGGGATGACCCCTGAGTACATATGCAGCGCATTGTACTGGAACTAGGAAAATAGGTTATCATGAGGAGGAAAAAAGGAGTAGTGTTCGTGGAGGTTTAATTTTAACAATAACAATACGAAAAACTAAAACAAACTCTATTGCAGTGTATAAAATGTTGGAATTAATGTCATACCTTCAACACTGCTCAGATTAGCAAAATTTGGTCCAACACCTTCCACACAACAAGGTAATGAAATGCAAAATAGGGATTTGCTTTTATAAGAAACTAGCTGACCACCCCGACTTCGTTCGGAAGGTGTTTACTAATGATTATACAGAATTGCTTAAAATTATCAATAACACAAATATTTCAGCAAATCTCTATTGCTAAGAAAATTTTTCTGAGTTGGAGGTCTGATAAAAAAATTATCAATAATTATTTTGTCGCCTTCATAGTAATCCCCCTCTGATATAACACACTCATGCCAGCGTTTTTTCCAGTCCCGTGGTTGAGGCTTGATAACGGTTTTTTTTTTTTGGCCAAAAACTCACGCATCACACATCGTGTGAGCTGGTGCGTTATCAAGGTACAAAATCCAAAGATTATTTTTTGCTCAATTCTCTGCGTTTCTGACGAACTGCTTTGCGCAAACGGCGCTTAACTTCAAGGAAGTATTCCTTATTGATTGTACGACCTTGTGGCAAGAATTCATGATGCACCACGCCATTGTAGTCGAAGAAAACAGTGAGCAAAACCTTCACATTTGACCGAACTTGACGTGATTTTTACGGTCTTGGCTCTTCTGCACCAGTTATGACCTTTTTGAGGAAATCTGGATTGTCGTTGACGATGTTCAACAGCTCCTGAGCGATGTCCATGCCATGTTGTTTTTGCTCAAAATTTAGTAAAAAATCAAACCTTTTTATTTGTGAAAAACAAACTGACAATCCGAAGTAACTGATATTGCCAAAATATATAACATATATGTGTACCAACATAACAGAAAAGCGCAAAAATCGAACATAAGTAACTCACGAAATTTTAAAATACTTGGGTACATCTACAAATAACTTTTTTTCTTCAATTGCTTCTAAGAGCGATATGTATGAAATTATATAATTAAGTATTTGGGATCCTGGAAAAATGCGAGATAGGGCCTTTTTACAACAGCTCAACGATATGAAATTTAAAAGGGAAAATAATTATCATTTCCATGTTGAATATATTATTAGTATTTGTCAGACTATCCGTAAAGTGAGCCGCGAAGTCCCTCATTCTTTGAGTTAGCCACCATTTGTGCTTCAGTTTTTTGTCTATATTACCGCGAATAAAAACAATATACATATGTATGTATTACATCTGTCAAGTACCAAAACTTCTGCCAAGCTGCTTTGATATGTGTTCGTCAATTTTTTTTTCGAGATAAAGAGAGAGATTTTAAGCGGATCATTTACTTTTTAGATTTTGCAAGTCAAAATTGTGATGCAGAATGGCCATAAGCTACTTACTAACATTTTTAAAAGCAAATTAACTTATTGATTTGATGCTAAATCTGAGATCGCGTTGTTGGTTAACTAGTTAACTCGGGAAAATTTAGATTCGTCACTCAATAAAAAATTTTGCGATTTTAAATCCTTCACCTTCATTAAACCGCCGTTTAATAGTTATAGATGATATATGGTTGCCATATGAAGACTCTTTTTCAACTTTTAGGTGTTTATGACTTTTAAATAGGTCAGCTTTACGACTATTTTATTGTGTCTGGCTTTGATTTTACGAGATTTGGACGGCATGGGTGCATTAGATGAGTACACAATTTTTTCAAAACGGTTCATTGCATTATAAATGTTTCCTCTAAAGCAAACAAATAATTGAGAAAATTCATTCATCATCTTTACGCAGCCTCTGAGATTATTCTTCAAACCTGCTTGCGGGTTTTCCCATACCTGGTGACTAATAATCGTATACAATTTTGCTGATATCGTTTAAAGCATACTTATTTAAAAAATTCACAAGAAAACGAAATTATACAGTGTGTCTGGTAGCAGATTTATATTTTCAAACTTAAACTAAAAACACAATAATTGACACAAAGTTTTATTAAGAGCATAAAACGATACAATGGGACGATAAAATGGAAATGCGAATTTTATTTTCAAAGAGTATGTCATCCAGATGTCCTCCATCGAGCTCATGATGGAGCTTTGCGTTCTGCCCTACACGCTACCGTGATATTGGTTCAATTGAGTTGATTTCGCGATGATTATTTTCCTGTAAAGCCATAAGAGATCGGGGATTGCCGTTATAAACACTCTCTTTGAGGTCGCCCCATAAACAAAAATCCATGGGAGTTAGATCAGGCGACCTCGGTGGCCATGGGATGTTCCCAAAGCGAATGATCAGTTTTTGGGGGAAAATTTCCTATGCCTATGAGACTTGCATTTCCCCCGACGGTTCAGATCCAAACCAATCCGAATACCGCATAAAGGAATCCAGTCCGTTCACTAGACATTCCGATATATTTGCTAACCCGTGCAGCATCGGTCCGCCTAGATACAGCGCTCTCAGAGAACAGAGAATGCTCAACACTGTCTTCCTCGTCCTCATCCCTACAATTTCTGCAGAAATGATAAAATGGCAGATTTAACCTCCCAGCATATGTCCCTATGTGAAAATGTCCTGTCAGAACTGCCACCAAAGTACGCTACCTTGGCCAGAGAAGACTCCTCAGGGCCGTAGTCTTGCTACGATCATACGAGGGCCATGCTAGCCTCCCTACTCGGCAGGTAACCTTACCAGACTATGTGTCGGGGGAGTCTCTACAAGTTGACGTTCCACTTGGATCTTACAGCTTTTAAGCGCGACTCCTACCAGCGTATCAGTGTCTCTTCGCTGTAGCCCGGTACCCAGAAAAGCTCCAGGTTTGAATGTCTCGCTATCTCATTAAGAGATAACCTGTATTATTGAACAAACCTGGACGTCGTATAGACAATTGTGAAAAACATTTACATCAGCAACTGCCTTTACGACCTTATCTGATGGCGGACCAGTTCTACGAGTGAATTATTCACGATTCCCCAGCGCCGTGTGGCTTGCTAGGCTCACACAGGTAGCAATTTTTTCCATATGGTTGTAACCAAATGAGCAACTTTTTCTTGAGGAGTTCGGGCCTTTTAATCCCTCCTGTATCAATGGAAGACAAGGCTTAATGAGTTGGTAGGCCGAAGCACATCAAACCTTAAACCAACTCACCCGTCAACCATCAACACTGGTTCCTTACAGTACAGGTATCTGCTGTATAGGCAACAGATCCTCGGGAGGTGGTTAGTCCCCGAAGAATATTAAAACCCTCTTCCTGTGTTTTAGGTTTCAACCACGATCAGCCCGGATTGAACTGGAAGCAGAACCACCCGGAGGCCATGCTGATCCCCGTTCTACCAATTTAAACCCTCGGTAAGGGTTTTGGAAGCCAACACAATATATGTCATACGGTTTCCAAGAGTTTTATTTGTTACAACAAACGAGGGATCCGTTGCCTTTTCTACCCGAAAAACAGAGTGCCCTGGTTAGGAATACGCCAAGGTAAAACCTGTTCCCCGGGGGGACGTCGTATAGATACCCAGAAGCGCATTTAATGCAGTCTTACTATCAGTAAAGATTCGATTATGCACCCCGTATACCCTATCGTACCTCAACCAGTTAGCTGCTCTCATTATAGTTGTAATTTCAGCCTGCATTACGCTACGCTGAACTTTGAAAGTCGCGAATTTTCACGTAACCAACCAGTTTAATGTTTTCGGGACTTTTTGAAGAATGACTGGGCCCTAGCACATTATGAGACATTAGTTGCGCGGAGTCTTTGCACCAACGAACAAATTAAATACCGAACTTTGAACAAAATTGTCGACGAGTAATTACGTAAGAATTAATGGGTTATTTTATAAGAACTATCGGAAATTTACAAACAAAAAAACCCATAAAATTCAGAAAAATGCATGAAATATTTATTTGGATCGATAGTTGGGTCGATATAATTTAATGTTTGAAGATTATTTCATGCAAATGTTGGCCGCGGCTGCGCCTCAAATGGTCCATCTGCTTAGTCCAATTTTGGCATACTCTTTCCAACATTTCGGCCGGTATCTCACGAATAATGTTGGCAATGTTGGCTTCCAGTGCGTCAATCGAAGCGGGCTTGTCGCTATAGACATTAGCCTTAACATAGCCCCAGAAAAAATAGTCTAGAGGCGTTAAATCGCATGATCTGGGCGGCCAATTGACTGGTCCCAAGCGTGAAATAAACTGTTCACCGAACTCGCCTCTCAATTGGTCCATTGTTTCGCGTGCTGTGTGGCATGTGGCACCGTCTTGTTAAAACCACATGTCATGCAAGTCAAGCTCTTCCATTTTGGGCAAAAAAAAGTTTGTTATCATCGCACGGTAGCGCTCACCATTCACAGTAACGTTGTGATTCGCATCATCTTTGAAGAAATACGGCCCAATGATGCCGGCAGCCCATAATCCGCACCAAACGGTTGTTTTTTGTGGATGCATTGGTAGCTCTTGCAATGCCTCTGGCAGTTTTGCTTGTTCACGTATCCATTCAACCAGAAATGAACCTCGTCGCTGAACACAATTCTTCGATAACAAGTGGATCTTCATCTAACTTTTCAAGAGCCCATTCACTAAAAATTTGGCGTTGTGGTAGGTCGTTTGGCTTCAATTTTTGCACCAGCTGTATCTTATAAGGCTTCACACCCAAATCCTTCCGCAAAAGGAGTAGTGGAGTAACAGAGGCCCAATTGCTGCGAACAGCGCCGAATCGATAATTCACGGTCATCACCAACACTGGCCGATACGGCTGCGACATTTTCTTCAGTTCGCACTCTACGTAAGCTTGTTGGTGGTTTAATGTCCAACAATGTAAATTTGGTGCGAAATTTTTTTTACAATAGTCCGAATAGAAGTCTCAGTAGGTCGATTAAACTGACCATAAAATGGAAGAAGCGCGCGATAAACTTTCTTAACAGAGCACGCATTTTGGTAATAAAATTCAATAATTTGCAAGCGTCGTTCGTTTGTAAGACGATTCATGATTAAATTATAGACCAAACTGAAGATGTTTGACACTGACACAAGATACAAAACGTGCGTGAGCTGTCAAAACTAGTGTTGCCAAAAAGATAATAGCAAAAAAATCACTCGTTATAACCCCTAAATAAGTCTCCACAGCGAACGGGCGATGCTCACTCGCCCGCTGCGACATCGTGGTTGGCAAATCCTCACAATCGATAATTCCAACGGTGGCACGCTCCGTCAGCGCCGTTTATTACCTTTTAAAAATAAATATAAATTTGCCATTAGACACCCTGTAATATATTTTTCTAAAAATTTGTTTAATTATATGACAAGTGAGTGATTGAGGGTATATGTGAGTAAACAGCGTTTTACATTTTCAATATTTTCCATGCATTTCACAAAGATGCGACCAGTGTAAAAATACTATAACTCGATAAATTATATTTTTGATCCAAAGTGGCGCTGTTTCGTAGATCACTTTTCATTTCTCTACGATTTATAATTAAATCGACATTACACCGATTTATTTCTAGTCGACGTTGTCAGAAATTGTCAGGAATTAGAAGCTTTTGGCAGCTGACTGTATGAAAGGAACATATATGTATGCTAGAAACATAACTGCGATGAACGACGAATATTCTTGGCCAAAACTAAAATACATCGGCCCCCCACGCAGTGTGGGGTGCGTTACTCTGTTCTATCGTTACTACAATGGGTTTTGCTCTGACGAGATTAGGGATCTTTTTCCCGAAACGCGCACATTTTTACGTACCACGCCTTCATCGTCCAGAGCTCATCCATTTGTGGTTGATTGCCCGGGGAATCGTACTACGCATCGTACAGAGAGAATTCGTTTTTCAGCTGTACGCTTCGTCTGTGGAACAAGTTGCCTGCAGACGTGTTTCCTGTCTGTTATAACGTTGGAAAGTTCAAGTCAAATGTTCACAAACACTACTCCCTCTTTCCCCCTCCTCACAACCTATTTTCCTAGTTCTGGTACAATGCACTGCATATGTAGGGGTCATCCCCTGAGTACTGGTCCAATATAAAAAAAAAATATGAAAATGCACATAATCGTGGCGTTGATCGAAATTCGTCATACTCAGCGAAAATTTAAATAGATTTATTTCTAATTGTTTCGCCACCGAATGACGAACAAAACAGTATCAGGTGGCCAGGTTTCTGTCTTTCATATAAAATAATTATAAATAATGGCAACACACTTTCATATGATTCTCTTCTCTCTACAAGCTATTTACTCATTATGTATTGTATGTATACCCATTATGTATTACATTTTTAGCTCTTCTGTATTACATTACATTTACTGACTATGTATTTTTTATTTTTTCCACTTTATGTTGAGTTGTAATAAAGCATTTGATCTGTTAAGTCGATCACATATTTGTTTTACTGCGTGCTAATTCGCTAACAGTTTCCTATGTAAAAAAAGTATTTTTCATGTAATAATACTTTTTATATTTATATTAATCTATGTAGCAAAAACATAATGAAGATGTTCTCGAAATATAAAGTACTTCAGATAATTTGTTTAAAAATCCCTCTTTCGGCGGGGATTTATATAGATTTACTTTTAATATGGCCACCTTAGTGTGTATAACCATTTTTTTTTTTTTTGCTTTGCACGTAATGTAAACAATATTATCTACACAAAAGTTCGTTGATATTGTGCTTCACACGATGAATTTACTCGTATACAACGAATATTTGCAGACGAATTCGTCGCGATGGGCGAAACTCGTCATTTGTCGCAGTTGTGTTTGTAGCAATAAGCATATATATAATTTTAATTTTCGTTAACACTTATAAAATATATAGGGTACCTTACAGGTCATATATTCGCTTTTATTTCAAGAGGTTTCAAAACCACTTTAATTCATAAATGTGATCAAAGAGAAAGTAAAGAACTTTGAAATTTTTACCCAGTAAAACTTATAAAAAGCCGATGTTTGCCAGAAAAGAAACTAATATTGTTCGTAAACTTTCTAAAGACACATCAACACAATGGTGAGCTTTTCTTTTCCAAATAAGTTATTATAAATTTATTAATATGTATATACATATATGTTTCAGCTTTTAAAACTTCTAATATGCAGTTCAATCCTTTGCTTAGCCTTGGCCGATGTAAAACATTTGTCAAGGACTTATTTACCACCTTCTTTGCCAGAAGTCATAGAGAGACCAAACAAACTGACATATTTACCACCTGTTCCGCAAGAAGCTGTGCAAGTACTCAGCGAAGTGATTTATAGACCACCTGCTTCCCAAGAAGTTGTAAATAATTCAAATGTGTTTGAAAGGCTTAAATCTCATGATGTACCCTATTTGACAAACAATCAGGTTGAAGAAAATGATTCACAATCAGTTGCAGTAACAAAAGAAGCCTCTAAGGATCCTGTTTATGGAAGTTTCCCCTTCGGTGGCATTCCAGGAGTTTTCCCTGGCGTAGGTTTTGGAGGACAAATGTATCCCCGTCCAGTCTTTCCACCACAAGCATTTCCTGGTCAGGGATTTCCAGGGCCAAGCTTTCAGTCGCCGGGAGGTTTTATAAACACCAATTTCCCACTACAAGCTTTTCCTGGACAGGGTTTTCCGGTACAGGGTTTTCCGGTACAGGGTTTTCCGGGACAAGGTTTCCCCGGCCAAGGCTTTCCTGGCCAGGGATTTCCAGGATCAGGTTTTATTAATCCCGGCTTTCCAGGCCAACCCATACCAAACTATCCCGTTTATTTTTCTACCTCCGAAAAATTACAAACTGAAGCAAAAGAAGACAATGAGGATGACAAGTTGCGCGTGCGCGTAGTCAGTAGTGACACCCAATATGACAATAAGAATGGTGGTTACATGTACAACAAACCCAGTGTTACATTTTAAATACAATAACCCAATTTATTTAATTATGCCAAAAATAAACACAAACAAACAAAATATCTTTGCAGATTTTATGCTAAATTTTATATGCAAACTGTTACGCAAATTTGTGTTTTATTTTTTTTTTTTTTATTATCTAAAACTTATTTAATTTATTGTTTATTTTTTATTTTTTTGTTTTATTATTTAATTTTTGTTTTTGATGGCTGTTGCTGACAACTTTGAATAATCAGATCAACAGAAACATCATTTTGCCAGTTTAGTCGAAAACAAAGTGCTAGAGAAGCCGTGAGCTTGAAGACTTTTAATACGAGTGCTGCTCGCACACAAAAACCTTCTGCATCCACTTCAAACTGAAGTACGAGTATGTACATATGTATGTGTCTGCCTCTTCTTCAAACCGCTTCAATATTCGTATCTAACCATAATTTAACACACTTATCATATTTTGATTACTTTTTTTTTATAGTTCTTTTTGCATTTAATTGTGTGAACTAGTATTTTTTTAAGTTGAAGTTGAATTGGATTTAGAGTTTGTTTGAAAAACATTGTAACACATTTATTCAAGATCACACATTTGCATATTTACATACATACGTACATACATATGTATGTATGTATTTCTTGAGAGTTTTTTGGTGTTAAATGCGAAGAGTGGCCAGATTTAGTTTGATTTAATATTTTCTTCAATTCGTTGACTTTGAAATGTTGTTAAGAAGAATAAAATATAGTTTCAGGTAAATTCATTTAGCCAAGTCACAGAGTCCAATTCCGTTCGGAAATGGATTTGAATTCACTTTTAGGTTGTTTAAAAAATAAAAATCTAAAACATTTTTTGGAATGAATTTATATGTAATTAATATTTTCCCTTTGAAATTATTTAGTTCCGAAAAACGTCTTATGCCGGCCATACTCTACACAAGCTCAGTGCTAAAGTCTCGCACTGTACAGTGCGTTTGAGTGAGTTTGGGCTCTTAACGAAGTGAATTGAAAAAAATGCTTTTAATATTTGCTCAGTATATTAAACCATTTTAGTGCTCCTTGTAAGGAAAATAATGCCTTGGGAACGCCTGAGAATACTGATGTGTCAATTAACGATTTTTTTTAAACCTGAAACAGCTGTACGACATGCTACCACTAACTACATAAGTTTCAGAAATATAAACAGTAGAATTACTTATTCGTCTGAAATTGACAAACTTCTGTCAGAAAAAGAGTTAGAAGAAAATGGCAACTCCGCAGGTCTCCGCATCTTAAAATTTAGCTACGAGAATGTTTTACGCAATTAAGTAATCTTTTTTTATTTAGGAGTACTGGACTCAGAAGATAACCTCTACGTATGCAGTGGATATGTAGGGGTTATCTTCTTTTAGGAGTTAGGAAAATAAGTTGGAATTAGGAAAATAAGCTACGAGGAGGGGGAAAGAGGGATCTGTAGTGTCTGTGAACATTTAACTCAAACTTTCCAACGTTATAACAGACTGAAAACACGTCTGCAAGCAACTTATTCTACGGGTGAAGCATGCGGTTGAAAAACGAGTTCCCTCTATAATGCGTTGTACGATTCCCCGAGCAATCGACCACAAATAGATGAGCTCTGGATGAAGAATACGTGCTACATCAAAATGTGCGAGTTTCGGGAACAAGATCCCCAATTTCGATAGAGCAAAAACCATTGTAGCAACGATTGAACAGCTCCCTACACTGCGGCGATACTCCAGTGAATCAATAGAGTTGGATACCCTACTATCACCGATAAGCATATTCGTCCTCTTCTGCATGCTGTCGAGTAACTCTAAAATGGTCTTTGAGGGTTGTATTCCATTTTCAGTCGGATATAGTTGGTATAAATAGTAAGAAGAACGAATGGAGTGAAGTACATCTTACACCGTTTCAAAAACCCGAAGTACTTGAACGCTTCTTTAGAGACATAAAAAATGTATTCACTCCAGCGGATATCACACTGTATCTTCATTCCAAGAACATCAAGAGCATCCGGTTTCGGAATATTTTTACCATCCAGATGGAACGAGCGTTATATGCCACCCTGTTTATACGACCCCATTCGGAGATTAATAGAAGATCACCAATCAGTGTATCATGCATATTTAGCCTTTTGGAAGCGATCTCTGATAGGCTGGGCCTATGAGAGATCGTACGAATGGCAAATGCTGCTGTTATCCGGGAAAGAGTGGATAGGGTTGGAAATTTAATAGAGAAGGTCGTTGAGGAAAATAAGAAATAGAGTAGGAGAAGGAACGGAGGCTTGCGGTACCGCTGAATTAATCTTGAACTCGTTTGACAAGACCCCATCTATAACAACTCCTATAGTGCGGTCTCTGAGAAAGCGAGAAAAGTTATCACCGACACCAAAAGATTGAAGTTTTACCAGAGCCACTACCTTGCTTTCACCGAAATAATGAATTGAGTGGCACCATTTCTCTGAGAGATATGCTATAAGATCGCCAGTAGAATGACCCTTACGAAATCCTGATTGATGATCACAAAGTAATTTATATGACTTTAGATACCTCATAAGGTGATAGTTAACCATACTTTCAATTCGTAAGTTTTTACGTAATCGTTCGAATAATTTGATTTTGTCGTTTTTGAATTTTTTCAATATTAGCTGTGGAATTGGTGCCCCATAAATGGATTCCGTAGCACCATATAGGCTTTAGGTTTGCGTTGTGTAACAAAAGTTTGCAATCCAACTTCAAGGTAGAATTTCTGCCTATAAGCCAATTTAGTTGAGCTGTTTTTAATTTCAACTGAATGACGACTTTCGCATCAATGTGAGGCTTCCAAATTAGCCTACAGCGGACGTGAATACAAAGGTACTTGACTTCGTTAATTCCTTCGGGATATGTGATTTGTAAATTTGAATAACCGAACATATTTGTTTACGCAATGTGAGTGTATCCTGAGTACATTTTTGTTCATTAACTTTTATTTTCCAAAGTTTTTGCCATTTCTCTAATATTGAAATATATTTCTGCAAATTTCTTAAGCTACTTGATGGTTTTCATGAACGCTGCAAAGTGCAGTGTGAAGTCCAGAGGCGTAAAACAAAGTAGCTCCTAGAATGCTATCTTATTGCTTTTTTGATAGTGCACATTTTTCAGTGTTGTGACTAGGGTTTCTTTACCATAGTAAAAATGGCTAGCTGGGAACAGTATTGTCAGATCGTACAATTTATGTTTTTTTGTGCTTTTTTATGCTGAAATAATTTTTTATCTACAGAGGTTGGCGCAAAAATACCTTTATGGTTTGAATGTTCAATAGCTTTTTTTAGTTTATCTATATTTTTTATTTTCATTTCAAAACTTTGTGGAAAAGACCGAGGAAATTTAACGTGGAACACTACTTAACAGAACAGTGGTCAAAAATTGTGGAAAAAGGCCAATTGTTTTGGAATAACGGGCTTATCGTCGTTTTTTTAATGTGACTACTGAATCTTCAGCACCTACATTAAACCTGTTGGCAAATTTTTGGACAAGATGGTACACTAAGACACCTTCTATGTACCGGCAGACCACGTACGATCCCCATGGAAGAAAATATGCAACGTGTTGCGTATAGTGTACAGGATAGTACAGAAATATCAACTAGAAGGCGTTCTGCACAACTGGGGCTATCGCGGAAGTAGTGCGATTCACTATGCTTTTTAAACCATAATTATTTTGTTTAAAAATTTTAACCACAAAATTATCCATTTTGCTATTCACTGACACTTTAACACTATCGTCTAGCGTTTAAAAACAGCTGCTGCAGTCAGCTGTTATTTTTAACCACACAAATTGTGTTTTATTAACGCCAGTATTTTTGGTGTGGCTTAATCTGATTAGAAATTGTTAATTTCTTGTGACATCCTTATATTGTGAAATATAATGTCGATTGAGTATTTATGCAACAGTTTATCACAAAATATTTGATAGTGCTCCCGCAGTCAATCGGTGTGAACTTCACAATTTTGGCAATCCTTTTGAGTTGTCAGCAACATAATTTAGTTTAAATGCAGAATTGGCAGATGAAATTATTTCGCAACTTGATAATCATTCACATGGGATATAAATGGTTCATAAGAAAAAAATTCAATGGCTCGGTGGCTGAGTGGTTCACAGCAGTTCATGACACGTCATGATCCGAGTTCAAATCCGAATGGGTGCTGATGAGTAGTGTGGCAACTACGAAACAGCTAATTGTGCCCCAGCTAAAGATTTTATTATTATTTTTCTTGTCTTATTCAATAAAAAACTATTGATCACAGCAAATTTTTATTGTAAAGAAATCCTTCTAAAGAAAAAACTTAAGGAAGGAAAACCTTGAACTAAAACCCGACGTACAAATGTACAAAAACCAAAGTTTTATACAGTTTCCTTAATCCATTTTTTCGAATTGTGAAATATCGAAGAGCACACCAAAACACGACTAACCGTTTTATCTGTAAAAAACAAACTGACAATCCAAAATGGCTGATATTGCCATAAAAGATATGTGTACCAACATAACAGAAAAAAATGCCAAAATCGAACATACGTAACTTACGAAATTTGAAAATAACGGTTGTTATTTGATCAGACCTCGTATATACATATATATATATATATATATATATATATATATATATATATATATATATATATATATATATATATATATATATATATATATATATATATATATATATATATATATATATATATATATATATATATATATATATATATATATATATATATATATATATATATATATATATATATATATATATATATATATATATATATATATATATATATATATATATAAAGTATTACTTCGTGAAAAATACTTTTTTATATAAGCAACCTGGTCACTTGATACTGTTTTGTTCGTCATTTGCTGACGAATCAATTAGAAATAAATCTATTTCAACTTTTGCTGAGTATGACGAATTTCGACCAACACCACGATTTTGTGCATTATCATATACACCAATATGTTTTATTTTTGGCGACGAATATTCGCGACCAAAAATCGTTGGTAAATAATAAAAAACGTCGTTTGTCGCAGTTGTGTTCCTAGCATATATTATTAATTTTTATTTATTTATTTATTTAGTAACTGTGCAGTTGCAAATTAAATTTGCAAAGTATACGATGCACAGCATGGACGGGGTGACAAAGACTACAATGCCCAAGATGGTATTAAGAGTACTTTTGTAGCGTCGCTGTGACTGACTATAACGACCTGTGCCTTCACATAGGAAGTTTCCACGTGGTTAACAATGAATAACCTCTAAAAAAAATTGTAAACCAATACAGTTAGTTGAGGCAAACCGTTAACCAGTGCGAGTGAGACGCAAAACTCTCGAAGACCGAACAGCAAACACAAGCCTGACCGCACTCAAGAAATAATTACGATGACGCGAGAGCTGTTCTTCAGCCCAGAGCTGCTTTACGACTGATTACTAATTTTTATATTGAGTCAACTGCCAAATTCATTGAGATTTTAATCGGGTAATATTAAAATTTTTAATTTTTTTTAAACTTTATTTCTTTTATTTTTAACAAACAATGCCAACGGCTTAAAAATATTTAACACTTAACAACGATTTACTTTCTCCTGTAAATATAGCCACCGTTGGAGGCATACTGAGTTCCAGAACCGCCACCTGAGTAGCTAACAGAAGGAGCGGAATAAGTCTGGTGTACAGCAGGTGCCGAAAAGCCGACTGAGGGACCAGAATAGTATTGTTGCACACCGGGACCTGAGTAGCCGACTGAGGGAGCGTTGTAAGTTTGTTGTACAGCAGCGGGGCCGGAGTAGCTTACAGAGGGAGCAGAGTAGGTGTTATGTACAGCTGGGCCGGAGAAGCCTACAGAAGGTGCGGAGTAAGTATTATGAACAGCTGGGCCGGAGAAGCCTACAGAAGGTGCGGAGTAAGTGTTTTGGACAGCTGGGCCGGAGAAGCCTACCGAAGGTGCGGAGTAAGTATTCTGGACAGCTGGACCAGAATAACTTTCTTGTACAGGAGGCAAGTACTCGTTAACTGGAGCCGGGGAAACATGATGGTGTACAGCAGGAGCAGAGTAAGTTTGTTGAACAAAGCCGGATTGATGAGCAGGACCCGAAGATGAGTATTGAACTCCAGGAGATGAGTAAGTATTCTGACCACCAAACCCAGAAAAGCCACCTGAAGAAACGCTGTGCGCAGGTGGTAAATATGTTCTAGACAAGTGGCTGACATCAGCGGATACGACAGCCAAAAGCGTGCAAACAATTAAGGATTTCTAAAAAAAAAATCAAAGAAATAATTATTTCAGCTAAGCTTCTGTTAAAAACATAACTTAAAGTTTAAAAAACAGTTTTTTGCAGTAAAAACAAAAACTTGAATATCACTTCACTACGATTGTTGTTATAGTTAGTTAGATTAATTTTTTTTTTCTTCAATCATGTCTCTCATTTTTTTAACCACACACGAATTATTAATTTGCATTTTTATAATTGGCAATTTGTTTAACTATTTAAGGTTTATTTTTTAATGTTTATGATTAAAAAAAGATTTAATTACTACTAAAACTTTTGTATGTAAAACAAACCATTTTTTGGCTGCTATTGAATCAAGTTAACCGTCTGGTCTGAAGAAATCGCTGGTACTGGTGTTGCTGGTGTTCATCTTTGATTAATTTATACTAAAATATCTTTATGTTGATTCAACATTGTTAAGGCTGTTTTAACAATTTATTGTTGTTGTTTATTAATCTAACATTAACTTAACAAAAATATTTCAAAATCTTTACTTCTGTTTTATGTCTTCAGCAACATTAAATTTGTTAGTGCGATTTTGCTATCTGGCTGGCGTGCTGGCTGTCTGTCCGTCCGTCTGTCCCTATGTTTGCTTATTTTTTAAATTTATGAATTTTTAATATTTTTTTAACTTATTTTAGTTTTTAAAACATATTTATACTTACTTTTTTGAATGCGTTAAACAGGTTTATTTAGCCGACGTCTTTGAAATGAATGATTTGCAGGAAGTTGGGTAATAAAAAGCCGAGAACTCTTAGAAGAAAATAAAACAACGTGATGGTTTTGAAAAAAAAAAACAATAATTTGAAATTGTCTTTTATTGTTGGCATAGTTTGCAAATTGCAGCGTCTACATACAAAAATGTGCCTTGTAACTGATGTGGGCGTTTGAAAGTACGAGTGTAAAATTTAATCTGCTTGCCCAAGATCAAGGCCTAAGGTCAATTTGCACTAACTCCAAATAGGTAAAAAAAACTTTCAATATATTTTGGAATGCACAATCTACTAGGCTTCATCTATTAGGCCATGTTAATTTAGCGTTTTATTTTAAACATTTGACAGCATTCGGTTGGGTTTTTTTTTTCTTTTTCGCTTGAAGTAGTACTAGGTGCCCTACATCAGTAGTGCGATTCTCTAACTTTTAACGATCCGATAATCGCAGCTTTTGTCATCAAATTTCATCGCTTGCACTAACGATTGAGTTATTCTGTAACTTAATTCTAACGATGGTAAACAGCTGTATGTTTCTGTTCATTCATATAAACATCACGTGGCATCTCTGCCAGAAAAAAGCGAAAACCACAAAGAAGAAAAGAAAAAACAATAAATTCTCGCATAACAATATGTATACATATTGATTTTTACTTGTTGTGATTTTAGTTTTTACAGTGACAATAAATATTACTTAATTTGTAATAAGGTAAGTAAAATAAACTGTGTGTCATGCAAGAAAATTTTTGTCGCTAAGGTATCGACAATAGGCAGTAAAACCCCCAGCTGATTTTGATTCAACGCGAATATCGTTAAAAACGTATTACAGTATAGCAAATTCGATAAAATATCGTTATAATTACTTTAACGATTCGATTATCGTTATAAAAGTTACAGAATCTCACTACAGGGCTGGGCAAAATACACGCCTTATGTATTTCAAATACACGATACAAAATACTTTCCCGGAGTGTATTTCGAATACAAGATACAAATTACTTTCCAGTAGTGTATTTC
The DNA here is from genome assembly GCA_914767995.1 of Thecocarcelia acutangulata. Classification (NCBI taxonomy): domain Eukaryota; kingdom Metazoa; phylum Arthropoda; class Insecta; order Diptera; family Tachinidae; genus Thecocarcelia; species Thecocarcelia acutangulata. Next base: position 67,246,259 of record OU612095.1, read on the forward strand.
AAATACAAGATACAAAATACTTTCAAGTTGTGTATTTCAAATACAAAATATAAGTACAAAATACAAATACATTTGTGTAATTCGGTCTCAGAAAAACTGGCATTAGATACATATTTTATTTTACATATGCACTTAAACTAAGTTGTATACTGTCACCTAAAACCCAAAAGGACGTCACTGGCAAGATATTGAAAGCCTATTAAAATTTATGGATAGTTTTATTATTGATAATAACACCTCATTTAATAATAATTTTAGACAAGAAAATTTTTGACAGCTACGTTCTTTTGCGTTTTAGGCGACAGTATATATGTTCATACTTACAACTGCATATTTATCTATGTATTCAAATATTAGAAATAAAGTTGTCTAATATTATATAAAACTTGTCTATTTTTTTATTATATACATTTAATATATATACATACATTTTACATACGTACGGTATACGTATGTATATTCATATGATTATTCTAAGCTTGCTAGGTAATTAAAGGAACAAACCCAATATTTAGCATTTGATAGATAGTAAATAAAAGATTCATTCGGCATAACAAGTATTTCCTTTAATAAAAACTAGTATTTCAATGAGTCATCCGACAAACAATAATCTTTCTACAGGTTCTGAGGAGCACAAGCTGCTGTCAAATTATATAAATGCATTTTTGATATTTGGATAGTTTCCCAGAATGGCAAGCTTTAGATTTAGAAAACAGATCAACTCAAATTTCAAATTTGATTTACAAGGTTGTCCCTGTATGGTCAAAAACAACAATAAAATTGTCATCATCTTTACCTCAACTACTATTTCTTCTTCTGCATCCAGTCATGGTTTCACGTTTTTTGTAATTTTTCTCCAAGGTATCTATTGCAAGATTTTTAATTTTTTGCCTCTCTTTTAGTGAGATGCTTTCTAGCAATCAACTCATTTTGATGGTTCTATTTGCTCCAGGTGTCAGCATGAGAAACTCATTAAATCTTCTTTCCAAGCTCTCCATTAATTTTGTTAAAAGACAACTGAAATGCCTCAAAGTATTATATTGCAGTGGATCTAATCTGGTTCTCGCAGCCTCAAGTTTTCCATAATAAAAATTATTTCCCTGTATATAATTCAAAGCGTTGGGAAAAAGCTGGTGGCAAATATATGGAAATTCTTACTGATATCACCTGATTAGTGTAAAATGTATTTGCTCTGTATAAATGAAAGCTAAATTGCAGTATTGCAAAATGATAAACATTTTAATGGTTGTAGTTTCTAGCGGTTTTAGCTTTTGTGTGAAATATTTTATTTTCAATTTATTATAATAAATAAATGTGTTTTGTAAAAATTTATTTTTGAGCCAGATGTATTTGAAATACAAAATACTAAATACTTCCAGATCGTGTATTTGAAATACAGATACAAAATACGTATTTGTATTTCAAATACAATTATTTCAAATACAGCCCAGCCCTGCCCTACATATGCAGTGCATTGTACCGAAACTAGAAAAATAGGTTATGTGGAGGAGGGAATAGGTAGTAGTATTTCTGGACATTTGACTTGGACCTTCCAACAGTACGAGTATATGCGACAGAACACACATCAATAGGCAGCTAGTTCCACAGACGAACCAACCGTACACTGAACCAAATTTCGTCAGTAATATTAACTAAAAAATTTAGTAAACCCTGCACGAAAAAAATACTCAAATCAATCAAATTATTTTAAAAAATAATGAAATCAGCGAAAGTTCTATTCAAAGTAACATTTTTGATAGATGTTAATTTAGATATTTGTCTGTGCAAACAGCCTTGCGATGCGTTACTATTGTTTTTACTAAATTTTTTGCTGATTCAACAGATTTTTACCTGCGTATTTAACAAATATTTTTTAACTGTACGGATACAACAATTTATATATTTAATGAAATCCATTGTTGTTAAACTTGAAAATAATTTGTTAATTTGAATAAATTTTGTTCAGATTTGAAAAATAATTTTTTGATTTGAATATTTTTTTCGTGCAGGGTTTACAAAATTTTTTAGTTAATATTACTGACGAAATTTGGTTCAGTGTGTATCCGATTCTTGTTTGGAATGGTTAGAATCATATCTAATTGGGAGGAAACAAACAATTCGCCTTAAAAGTAGAACATCTATATATATACTCGTATATGTTTCGTCTGGCGTTCCACAAGGCAGTCATTTTGGGCCACTTCTATTTTCATTCCTTTTACATGACATTTCCCAACGTCATAAATTTTCTAAAGTATTGATGTATTTCGCTTATCAAGTTTACCTTTAGCGTGATCTCAAAAATTTCTTTGTATGGTGTAAGGATAATATGATAGGATTGAATGTAAAAAAATGTAAATGCATGCGATTCTCTGGAAATAATGTTATTTCTGTTAATTTTTCGTTGGGAGACTATCAGTTCGAGCTGGTTGACTAATTTCTGGATTTTGGAATTCTACTGGACTCTAAATTAAACTCTGTTCTACACATAACTTGGGCTGTCAACAACGCCAAAGGATCTCTTGCCTTTATGCAACTATGGGCTAGAGATTTTCCAGACCCACATATTACAAAGTTGCTGTAAATGTCTTTAGTCAAACCTATTTTAGAATATGGTTTCCGTATTACAATATTCATAACGATCGTATTGAATCGTATTGGTTTGTTTACGTGGTCTTCGTTGGAATTATTCAACGAATCTTCTTTCCTACACTAGCAGTTTATCATTAATAAAATTACCAAAGTCGCCGTACGATGCTTAATATGTCTTTAACTGTTAACCTTGTTAATGTTAATATTTGCTTTGAATTTTTAGCAAATTCTGTAAGTTTTAATACTCCCTGTCGTGTAACCAGAGCTGGGCAGTATTTGAAATACGTGTTTTGTATCTGTGTTTCAATTACACGACCTGCAAGTATTTATTGTTTTGCACTTCAAATACATAACTTAAAACTATTTTGTATTTAAAATACATGTGGCTCAAAAATAAATTTTTACAAAATACTTTTATTTATTATAATAAATTCAAAATAAGTTGTTTCACACAAAAGCTAAAATTGCTGGAAACTACGACCATTAAAATGTTACCAGAAAGCATATCATTAGGAACGGGGCAACGAATTCAAACCCTTGGAGAAAAATTATAAAAAACGTGCAACCAAACGTGGATGCAGCAGAAAAAGTAGTAATTGCAGTAAATATTATGAGGATTTTATTGTTTTTATGCATTTATAGAAGTTGGCATCAGCTTATATACCTGAGGACCCGTAGAAAGATTATTTCCCTCAGCAGGTTTTATTTGCTCCCCAACAAGAGGTTGTTTCTCTTGTTTTTATTAAAGGAAATACTTGTTTAACCAAATGAATCTTTTATTTAATCGTACTATCTATCAAATCCTAAATATTAGCTTTGTTTTTTAATTTCCCAACTTGCGAGTTTGGAACAATCATAAGAATATACATATGTATATACGTACGCCATACGTGTATATAATATATATTAAATGTACATATGTATATAATAAAAAATAAAACATTTTTTTATAATATTATACAACTTTATTTCTAGTATTTGAATACATTGATAAGTGTATATTTGAAGTTGTAATTATGAACTTGTAAGTATATTGTCGTCTAAAGCGCAAAAGAGCGTAACTGACAAAAATTTTCTAATCCGTAATTTTTCATAAGAGTAGGTGTTATTATCAATAATACAACTATTCAAAAATTTTTCGTTTTAAGTTTTAGATGACAATATATAATTTAGTTTAAGTGCATATGTAAAATAAAATATGTATCTAAAACCAGAGAGGTAGGCCGACTTCCTAAATGCAAGTTGCAATGCATATTTACAATGTATACACTTCGCAAATGCATATGCAAACATTCTGGCAACGTCCAATGTTCCTAATCGTTTGGCAACTCATTTTAATGAGTATCAGCTGCCAGAATCGCGCTGATCATTTATCATATTTTATGCAAACATTTTTATTTTTGATCACTTCTCTTTTCGGGGCTTTTATTGTCCTTAATAAAAGTTGTCTCTAATTTTTTCCTTTTTAATAAGTTTCTTTAGCAAATCAATATGTTTTAAAGGTTGAGATAATTCCTCAGCACTTGTCAACAAAATGGATAAATAATTTTGTGTTACCTCCATTTTTCCAAAAAAAATTATTCAATTTTATAACATGTGTTTGACATTTGTGTTATGTATGAGATGCATAGCGACGTTCCTAACCGTCGAAAAATGCAAAAAATTTCTCTGCAACGCAAAACATGTTTAGCATTGCACACGCATTTTTTTAAATTCTGCATTGTAACTTTCTGTTTAGGAAGTCGACCGTATATTCTTATGAGATCGAAAAACAAAAACAGTATTTGTATGTTTTAGTTGTATTTTAAATACAACTAAAATGAAAATTTCCGATATGGACCGATATCGGAAGTTTTCATTTTGCATATTTATATAACCTTATTTCATTACCAGAACTGCTTTTAAGCAAAAAAAAGTTGTTTCAGTTCGCTTACGCGACATTTTTATGAAAACCCCGGCTATTTGGGCTATATCTCGGGTATATATTAACCGATATCTGAAAAAAATTTTTTGTCTTTTAGTCACCATGCTTAATAAGTGTGTAAAATTTGAAGCAAAACAAATAATTTTTTTTTTCAAAAATTTCCATACAAAATTGCAAAAAAAAAAAAATGGTTTTTTTTCAGAAGTTTGGATATATCTTAGCTATATGCAAACCGATATTACCGAATTTCAATAGCAAACCCATGAATCGATGGTGAAAGAAAAAAGTTTCTAAGTCTAATGGTTTTCTCAGAAACGGTATTTCAACAGCGGACATCGCTTAATCTACTTTTCCATTAATTCTGATTAAGAATATACATATATACTTTATAGGGTCGCAAATAAAAACTGTAGAAAATACAAAGGGAAACACAAACTTATATATACCCTTAACATTTTTGTGAAGGGTATAAAAATTATTTGAAAAGTAAACTTTTCATTTTTGTTGTTCTGAAAAAGTAGTAGTTTGGGTGTTAAACTCTTTCGTCCGAACTGAACTTCGAAAATAACACTGGAATAAATGTTCAAATAAGTAGTACAGACACGAACCAGGTTTTAAGTTTTGTTTGTTTCTTCATATAAACAAGTACTGAAATGAACCAATTTCCAATTTTATTTCACTTTTTGCAATAAGCCGTTTGCCCAAAAAACGACGTTCAAAATTTTTAATCTAGTGCTTGTTATATTATAAGAGCAAAATTTAGTTAGGTTTATCGAATTCTCCGTCAACTACGATGATTGTAATTTTTTAAGTGCCATTTTATGCAAAAATTTGAGCCGGTAAGTCCAAGATATGAAAATGATGACGATGATTCTGATAAGTTAGTGATTCCGTAACCGCTGAAATAAGAGATGATATCGCTTTAGTTAATAAAATAACAATTATTATGTTTTTATATATTTTCCTAATTTTTCCTATAAACATATGCACGATTGTATCTCAAATAAATATTTCGTCGTCTAACCCTCTTATTTCAATGAGATTGTAATTACACTCAGTTTTTCTGTAAACGTTTTCATTTTCACAATGATATTAAAAAGTGTTTTCAAACCACTACTTTTTGTGTAAAAGTAGTTTCAAGAACCAGACAATTCACTACAAATTAATGTTCGGAAACATAACACAAATGAAAAGTAAAGAGTAGAATGTAGAACACCGAAGCTTGAAATTGAAGTGATTTCAAACTATTTTCACTTCAAAGTTGAATTAAGAACATACCCGTATGTTACGAGCATGTCGTCAATATAACAATTTGTATCATCTAGTTGATTTTTCTTTATATATGAATGTCATAAAGCGTAATATTATTATTATTTAATTCATAATAATTATGTTTGGATTTATTAAATTACTTGTCTACCATTATATTAGTCTGTAAGGATTATTTGTATCCATTGACTATTATTATTTAATAAATAAATAAATAATCGAAAAATAGTTACAGTGTGACCAGATTTCTAGGTTTTCCTTAAATGCCCATAATTTTTAAACTGCATGTTATAGACTTTTTTCTGAGTTTCTCATGAGGGTTACAATTAATCCTGTCATGTCGTTGCGGTTTGAAGTTGGGTCTGGCACACCCTGTATGCGTAACAGTATTGTCACGAAGCTTAAAATGAAAATATATTTCAAAACAGGGTTTGAAAAACTTCTTAAAATTTTATTAAATTATTTGTTTAGCAAATTTCAATAATATTACATTAAATTTCAGAGCAACAAAATCTGTTTTTCTTAAAAATAATTTGTAATAAACCTGCTGCAAATTGTTGTTGCATATGTAGCGACTTGTGATTAATTATTTTTCAACAAATGAACATGTTTGACATCTCCTCACAGATATTGTAACATTTCAAGCAAGCAATCTTAATATTTATTCATATTCACGCTTAAATAGTGTGAATATTGTTTTACGATCAACAAACAAGTCAAACAGAAACAGAATGTTTGTTTTTAAAAATGAACGGCTGAGATAGAAGTCAAACTTCAGAAGCGACTTACAAATTTCAAGGCTAAGCCTTTAAAATGTATGATTTGTTTTAGCAATAACATATCAGTAGATATAAATTCATTTCAGCTAAAAGAGCGAAGACGGTTTATTTGATTAGAAACGGCAAAAAAGAAAAAATTAATTTAAAAAAAAGAGGTTTTGGTGAACGAAACAAATCGAATTTTTCGAAATGTAACTTTAACTTATTTGCTACGCGTGTTTTCATATTCGTTCAAGTATTCGGGCGAAACCGAATTCAGTTTAATTATTCCGGAACTTTTGCAATTTAAGAGCTAAAACGTCAAAAACATCGGTCACAGAGAGTGAAGAGGTGGGACTCAAAAATTTGTATACTTTTTATTTATACAAAGTATCTGATAGCTGATTAATATTTTCAAATTTATACAGAAAATGTAATAATTGACACAAAGAGCATTGAACGATGGAATAGAAGTGCTGATTTTTTTTTTTAAATATACGAATATTTATGTTTCGGGAGGTCTTCCGTCGAGTTGAACACACTGTTCAAAACGGAGCTTTGTGTTCTGCTCCATACGCTGCAGTAAACTGGGTTCAATTGAGCTGATTTCTGGACTAATATTTTCTTTCAAAGCCACAAGAGATTAGGGATCGTTATTATAAACCCTCTCCTTGAGGTAACCTCATTAAAAAAATCTATGGGAATTAGATAGGGCTACCTTGGTGGCCATGGGATGTGTCCAAAGCGACTGATGAGTTTTTGGGGTAAAATTTCCTGAAACAAATTCATCGTAGCTCTTACTGTGTGTGCAGTCACCTCATCCAGCTAAAACCAGGTATGGAAGAGTACAATGGATAAGGTCACAGGTTGGCAAAAGTAATTCCGTAATCAGGCGCCGATGAATTTCCCCGTTGACATTTGTTGCCTGGCCTGGAGAATTTTCGAAAAAAATGGTCCAATTCTCTCATGAGTTACCTTAGGGCGATGCAATGGTTTTGATGTTTAAATCGAAGGTTTCGGGTTCTTGGAGACCAGTAACAACAGCTTTGCCAGTTGACGTGGCTGATACTTGCGTTTAACGAACTGATCATCTGTATATACATATCACCAGCGGATTACACATTTTGTTCTCACTTTTTGAGAAACGACGGAATAATTTATTGCACGAGTTTTCGGCACGAGAACTACTCACTAAAGTTACACAACATGGCCTCTGGAAAATATATCTGTTTGAAAATATAAGGTGTTTTTTTAAGCTAGATAGAACTTTAAATTGTAAAAAGTAACACAAAAAATTAAATTTTGATGAAACATTTTTTTTATTTGTTTCAGTATACTCTGACAAATCATCATGAATAGACTCACGCTTGAACAACGCTACGAAATTATCCAAATTTACTTTGAAAATCAGTCGTCGATTTGCGCAACTTATAGACGCAAAATTGTGTTCAGCGATGAGGCGCATTTTTGGCTTAACGGGTTTGTTAATAAGCAAAATTGCCGCATATGGAGTGAGACCAATCCACAAGAGACCCTACAGACTCCATTACATCCAGAAAAATGCACTGTTTGGTGCGGTTTTCATGCTGGTGGCATCATCGGACCTTATTTCTTCAAAAATGAGGCCGGAGCTCGCGTTACGGTCAATGGAGATCGTTACCGCACCATGATCAATGATTTTTTGTTTGAAAATATGGATGACATTGATCCGGAGGAGATGTGGTTTCAACAGGATGGCGCTACGTGCCATACGGCGAACGCAACCATCGACTTACTGAAATCAAAATTTGGCGATAAGTTGATTTCGAGAAATGGACCTGTCAATTGGCCTCCAAGGTCGTGCGATTTGACACCTCTCGATTATTTCCTGTGGGGCTACGTGAAGTCACTGGTTTATGCTGATAAACCAGCAACAATTGACGCCTTGGAGGCCAGCATTGTTCGTGTTGTTCGTGACATACGGCCAGCAGTGCTCGAAAAAGTGGCCCAAAATTGGACGTCCAGAATGCGCTTCGTCAAGAACAGCCGCGGTGCCCATATGCCCGAAATCATTTTCAAATGTTAATGTCACGTATTGATCTTTCGAATAAAAAAAATTTTGATTACAATTTAATTTTTTGTGTTATTTTTTACAATTTCAAGTTCTATCGGGCTTAAAAAAACACCCTATACGATTAATAATTATTTCTAATATTATATGATGATGGGTTGGTATCATTCGTCTAGCTCGAGTTCAATCCTGGCTAAAGCCAAGAACATTAATAACAGTTCGATTTGTCAGTTGTCGATTTGCAATTAACATGTATATACACATAAGGCTAGCAAGTGCATTGCTGTGTATTTTGTTAGTGTAGAGTAAAAATATGCTAAACCTTTTGCAAATGCAATACCATTTGCACGAGACTGTGAACAGAGCTATTGTCATTTGAGATTAACATAAAAGAATTTTTGAAACATTCTGCTTGCGAATAATTTTAGTAAATTTTTATTTTGCAAAAGTTATTAATTTAATTCTTATTACTTAAAATAAAGTGTTTTCTTTCAAGGGATTGGTGCATGTAATCACGCTGTACAAACACTTTTCTTGTCTCTAGGACTTTAAAAGTCCAGAGTACAAGATATTGGATAGGAAAAATATGGATGGGCTGATTTATCAAAAAATATGATAATTTCTGTATAACAGCATGGTTTTTGTAGAGGTTAATCGACAGCAACGAACTTAATGGAACTAACGTCTTATATCAATGATAGTTTTTATATCAGCCAGCAAACCGATGTCATATATATGGATTTCAGCAAAGCCTTTGGCAAGGTAAACCACCAACTATTGATTAAGAAGCTTAATGCAATAGGATTTAGAGTAAGCTTCCTTCGTTGGATAGAATATTATTTGAAAGACCGTAAACAATGGGTAAACTTTAATAACTCAAAATCAAAATACATTGATGCTATTTCTGGTGTTCCTCAGGGGAGTCATCTTGGCCCCTTTTTATTCCTTGTTTTCATCAACGATCTTCCAAACTCTATTGAATTTGGGAACATTCTAATGTTTGCTGATGATGTAAAACTTTTCTCCAGCATAACAGATGTAAGCGATTCCTCTTTTCTACAAGCTGATTTAAATAGTTTATTTAATTGGTGCAAAGTTAATCTCATGGAAATAAATCCAAGTAAATGCAAACCGATGACTTTCACACGATATTCACCTCTTTCAACTAAGTGTTTCATTAATGCCACTGAACTTACAACTGTTGACACTACTTTAGATCTTGGAGTTTATTATTATTATTATTATTATTATTATTATTATTATTATTATTATTATTATTATTATTATTATTATTATTATTATTATTATTATTATTATTATTATTATTATTATTATTATTATTATTATTATTATTATTATTATTATTATTATTATTATTATTATTATTATTATTATTATTATTATTATTATTGGATGGGATATGGCCCTCATCGGCCATTTGCACTGCGACCAATGGTGATCTATTGTGCGTCCCTTGCCCCATTATGGGTTGAGTATGTCAAGAAAACGGACAAGCTCCATCATAGGGAGTGATATTAAGTCACATTCGCTTAACATATAAGCTTGTAGTAGCCTATATCTTCTGTGTCCCAGTGCTCCACATTGGGTGATTAAGTGCTCCATTGACTCCGCTTCATCACCGCAGAATCTGCAAATGTCTGTGTTGGAAATTCCCATCCTATGCAGGTGCTTGTAGCAGTTATAATGACCTGTAAGTGCACCTGTCAATGTTCTGAGACTTTTTCTGTCCAGTTTTAGAGCACGTTCGGCTCTCTTTTTATCAAAGTTTAGAAATTTCTTGGAGTGTTCAAGACCAGCTGTCTCGTTCCAATGTTGTTCAACGATGGCCACCGTCCATTTATTTATCTCCTCATTCTTGGAGTTTACTTCGACAAAAAACTTAATTTTAACTCTCACGTCACTTTTGCTGTCAACAAAGCAAATAATATTTTATATTTTATTAAACGCTGGGCGAATGAATTTAAAGATCCTTACATCACCAAAAATCTATTTATTACACTGGTACGACCCATTCTTGAATATTGCTCAGTAATGGGATCCGCAGTTATATAAAAAAGGTGGAGTCAGTCTAAAAGCAATTCCTGCTGTTCTGTCTGAATCATCTCCATTGGAACCCAGCAGTAAATTTACCATCATACCGCAGCCGACTAACTTTTATTAACTTCCCTACATTGAAAAGCCGAAGAATTACATCAAACATATTATTCTTTTTAAAGTTACTACAAGGGGATATTGGTTCAATTCATCTTCGCGATAGAATAAACCTCATTACACCTAACAGACACATAAGATCATACGTTCCACTGTATAATCAATTTCATCGATCAAATTTCTTAAATTTTAATCCATTCCGTAGAGTTTGTGGCGCAGTAAACAGGTTTTATGTACTCATCGACTTATCTGACAACATTCATGTTACTAAGAGAAGACTTCTTTTGCATTTAAACTCTAGTGATTATATTTATAGCTGTTTGTAGTTTTCTAATGAAATTTTTGTTATATAAATGCTATCTATTTCCTTGTTATACTAATTTCTCAGCTGTTATTAATCATTTAGCTGAAATAAATATATAAATAAATAAATAGATAAAATAAAATTTTAAGTTATTTTGCTTCTACTTTAACACATTGCAATAAAATTTTGCGTTGAACTTTCCTATTCGGTTATTTTTGGCAATTATGAGTTGTCATAAATACGTCTTCCTATACCTTTGACATAAGCAATTTTATACCGTTGTTCTGCCGGCGTTATTGCTTTATTGTGAAGATATTTCTTGCTAATCTAGACGGGCGGTAAGAGCAGCTGCTGAGAAATTGAAAATTTCCCAAATCGGCGCATATTTAGAGCAAATTTGTAATACAAGGTGGCGCAAAAGTAATCCTCCTATTAGAAAATGCTATAAATATTGCGATTGGCACCTAATGTCAGTTCTGTTTTGACATTTGTGTAGTAAACACATGCGAAATATACGTTAATAAACAATGTTATGCTACACTGCTCCAGAACGCGGAATATTGGTGACTATGAGGTGAGACCCATTTCCATCTTAGTGGGTACGTAAATAAGCAAAATTTACGCGTCTGGGGTACTGAAAATCCGCGTGTAACCCACGAAGAGCCATTACACCCGCTCAAAATCACTGTATGCTGTGCTGTTTTCCTGGAGGAGTCATCGGACCTTTTTTCTTCGAAGACGTAGCGGGTCTAACGATTACTGTGAATGGTATTTCCTGGAGGGTCCCTTAGGATTCGCCGGATATACTTTATTATTATTTATTGAAATAAAAACACGATAGAATTTAATTTTAATTAATACTGTTTATTGGCTATTAATTATAATCCAATCTTGTTCACTAACTTCTAGCTTATATACATTTATTATTTAATACAATTATTTTGCTGCTGCTGCTGTTGTAATTGTTGCTGCCTGTTTTGCCAGCATGCCGGGTTGTCAGCAGTTATAACTTTGTTGGTTGTTGCGATATAATTGTTTCGCAACTGCTAAATTTCATATTTCGCAATATCAACCAATTGTGCTGTTGACCTAATTGGTTGAATTATTTCCGCATGTTGTTGTTCTTGTTGATATCGTTTTAATAACTCACAACAGCACTACAGAGCAATGATCAACGAGTTCTTTTTGCCGCAACTTGATGTATTGGGATTGGAAAACATGTGGTTCCAACAGGATGGTGTTACGGTACACACTGCACGTGCCACAACCGATATGCTGAAGGATGCATTTCCCGGGCGCCTAATCTCCCGTTTTGGCGATTTGTACTGGCCAGCAAGATCGCCTGACTTGACCGCTGCAGACTTCTTTTTGTGGGGCTTTTTCAAGTTGCGGGTTTATGTCAACAAGCCTCACACTCTTGCAGCTCTTAAAGACAATATCCGTCAATAATGTGAGGACCTATCGCCGGAAGTTTTGGCCAATGTGATGTAAAATGCTATATAAAGGGCTTAAACGACAATCAACTGTGGCGGCGGCCATTTACATAACATCATATTCTTGACTTGATGTAAAAAAATTAAAAGATCAAATAAAAATAATCCACAAGAAGAATCAATGCTTTTAATTTTTTTTAAATTACAGTCAAAAACATCGGAAGGTTATTTTTGCGCCACCCTGTATATACTATACATATTTACGTGACTATCCTGAAGGGTATATTCGATATACTACTAATACACATATGTAATGTTAACATCACTTTTAAGCCGGATATTCATAACGTGTAATGGCAGCAAAACAAATGACAACGAATAGTAAAATTAGAATAGCAAAATTTATAAAAGCAAATATGGATTTAGTACATTTTTCATTTTGTAAACATTTTAAAACTAGTTTCTATAACCTTACTCGCTTTTATCGCCTTATCTTAAGTTTTAGCAAATCCAAGTAATACTCAAATTCTTTTAAGTAATTTTCATTGCAAATATTGTACATTTATGAATATTCGCCTAGAACCACTATTTACATACGAACATATTCAACAGATATTGAGAAAGTCATTACTCAACTAATTATAAGTAATGCAGGCGGTAAACGGTATGATATTGAAAAGTATGTTCTTAAGTAAGTGCAGCACGTTATCAAGTTGTCGCTGGGAATCTTTGTAAGTTTTTTTTATTTTTGTTATAGAATTGAAATCAAATTATAATACAGGGTGTCCGCTGGATAGATAAACTACTCGCAGTATTTCCATTAGAATTTTGGCTGTATGTGGTATGGAATCGTTTTGTTGATACAGCATGTTAATCAAGCCCAAAGCATGCCCTTGTGGCGTTAAAAAGTTTTCAATCATATCACGATATTACTCCCCATTCACAGTTCTCACTAAGCCGTTATAATTCCTCAAATTTTCCTCAAAAATTCCAACAAATTGCACCACCAGACTGTCACTTTTAATGGATGCAAAGATGATTGATGAATAATTTGAGGGGATTCCATCGCCCAGAATCGATTATTTTGTTCATTCACATAGCCATTCATATGAAAATGTGCTTCGTCACTCATTATGATTTTATCAGGAAAATCGATGATTGGTTTTGATAAAATGTTTTAACGATTAAAACACGTTCGTTTATCGAATATTTTCCCATAATAAATTTGACACGTGTCTACTTCACGACTGCCAAATATGAACTGTCAAAAGTAATGTTTACCAATATTTAGTTTTATTTATTTATTTTTTTTTTCTTTTATGATATTTTGTAAACATTTATTCTGCTCGATCACTAGCACTATCATTTATAACACTCTTGTATCTTGTGCTAGATAATAAATAATTTTATTTTTTTTTTTAATTCATCTTTATTTGATTCCATTTTGAAGTTTTATATGTTTTTACATGGCTATAAAAACACTCTTTATTTTTTATGTGTTTTACATTACAGACAAAAAGCTGACAAATTACTGGTTATTAAAAGCAAACTATTTGTTTACCAAAAAAAAAAAAATCATTCAACAAGAAACCAAGCCCATCATAAATTTGTACAATAAACCAACAAGATTTATTATAAACAAACAATTTAGGCTTTTGTTTATGGGCAAAACATGCACATTTATTTCACAAATTGTAAACATTTTTTTTATTTATGTATCATAAGGTTAAATTAGTACTTAATTAAATTTATGTGTGCATTTGACAAGTTTATTTATAACTTTTAATAGCTCTTTCATAATCGAAGCTGCTCTGTACTTTAAATTAAAATTAGAGGTAAAACAAATCAAAACTCAAGAATCAAAAGATATATTAAAAACAAGCTTTTCTACTGCTTTTCATACAATACTATATATCTGTGGCATTTTATCATAACAGCTTAAGTCGAGATAAGATCAAAAAAAGTTTTGAAGGGAAATTTGAATGAAGAACTAAATTTAAGAAGAAAAGAAGATAAACCATAATTATAACAAAATTTTGTGAATAATACGAAAAATTATTTCTGCAAACAAGAATACCATATTTATTCAAATAATCAAATTAACAGCAATTTTTACAATTTTTAAAAACCGACTTAAGCTGTTATGATAACACGCCACAGATATAATCGGTTCAATGTCTCTGCGTTTCAGCCCCTCTCACACGGAGTTTTCAGAAGACCTTCAGATTAGGAAAATGGCAAATGGCTGTTAAGCGAATGCGGAACTTGAATGCAAATGCGTTAATTATCTGCAGCGCTCAATATTTTTTTTGCCGTTCGTACGCACTGCAAGCTTACTGCTCACAATCTGTTTCGCTGCCAACAATACTCGTAAATAAAGTAGAGCTGCAAAACTATCGATAGTCGTCCCCATCGATAGTTTCAAGAAAAACTGTCGATACTATCGTTAAGCGCTACTTTTGGCTATAATCTGTAACTCAAGTGGAAGTTAGTTAGTAAGCATATTTATATGGGTGCATACAAAATCTTTACGTATTTTTCTTCTATGATAAAAAATATATCTTTTAAATATTCAAAAATTTTCTGCTGATTTTTGCTAAACACTTTGAGCTGTATGCAAAGAGATTAAAGTTTTTTAAGTTGCAGTAGACATTTAGACGCAGCTGCCAGATATAAGTTGCCATGTTTAACTCATGAATCAAAAATAATAGATTACGCTTTGCGCAGGTCCGTTATGTTGTTTACATCAGTCAGCTGTTGAGTGTGACGTAGAGCGTGAAAACACACAAATGTTATTGTGGAGTGAAGAAGCAACAAAATTATTAAAAATTCGATAAATTTAGAAATTAAAATGAGGTGCGATTTAAAAAAGTGCAAGAATAATAAAAAAGCAAATGCAAAATAAGTTATTTTGCATTTCCATCTGATCCTACGCTACTACAGCAGTGGATTAGGTTTTGGCGTAATAAAAATGTAAATACAAAGAATGCCCGCATTTGTATGGAACTTTTCAAGGCAGACGGTTTTGCGAAAGTGGTAAGTCATGAGTTATTCAGAGATCGGTTAGCAAGGCGGTTCCGATTTTTTGTTTGTGTGTTTTTTTTTTTTTGAACTCCCGAAGTGGACTTTGCGAATCCTCAAACTTCCCCGGAAGACAACTCCAATTTTCGCACTAAAGCAGCAACACTGCATATGTAATAAT
Source organism: Thecocarcelia acutangulata (assembly GCA_914767995.1). Classification (NCBI taxonomy): domain Eukaryota; kingdom Metazoa; phylum Arthropoda; class Insecta; order Diptera; family Tachinidae; genus Thecocarcelia; species Thecocarcelia acutangulata. The sequence continues at coordinate 67,261,960 of OU612095.1, forward strand.
CACTCATACTGCATGCATTTCGGGTGTTGCAAACAAACAAACGAACAAACATACAAGTGAAACTAATATAAGTCTTAAAATAAAAATTTTGACAGATATGAAGCATTACATGAGGAAATACATGTCAAAAAAAAAAAAAAAAAAAAAAAAACAGAAGCAAAAACATGTCGTCTGTGAGTGACTTTACGCCTTCTCTTCTGTTGATCATAAACCAGAAATGAATAGAATGCAATGCAACATTTTTTTCATTACTGTGAGAGTTAATTTTTTTTAGCAGCGAATTGAAACGTTGTCATTTAAATATTGAAGAAAAAATTAATTTATTTACAAAAAATTGCAATACTTATTAAATATATGTATGTCTTTTTATGGTATTTTTGCAACAATGAAATGATCTAAACAATTAAGCATCAATTCTACAAAATGAAAGCTCGAATCAGCCAGCAAAATATGTAGCCCTTAAAGGGTTTATTTTTTCCTGTAAACATAACCGCCGTTGGAAGCATATTGAGTACCAGCATCAATCACTGATGAAGAGTAACTGGAGGGTCCAGAGTAAGAGTGAACTGAGGGAGCAGAGTAGGAATGGACAGCACCAGATGAATAGCTGACAGCTGGGGCGGAGAATGTTTGATGGACAGATGCTGGGCCGGAATAAGATTGTTGGCCTGGAGGCAGATATTCGCTAGAAGGAGCTGAGTATGTGTGTTGCACAGATGGGCCCGAGTAGGATACAGAGGAGGAGTAAGATTGAGCAGCTGGGCCAGCATAAGATTGCACGGGAGTGGCATAAGTTTGATCTACATGGCCGCCGGAAAAGGAATGAGCTGGGGTGGCATAAGTTTGTTGTACAGGAGGCAAATAGTCGTTGGCAGGAGCTGAAAATCCAGCATTACCAGATGCATGGAAAGATTGTTGGTAGTTGGATCCTGTGTATGATTGTTGGGCAGGTGGCAAGTAGGTGTTGGATAAATGACTGACATCAGCTGAAGCCGAAGCTAAGAGAGCGAATACTGCAGCAACGAAAAGTTTCTGAAACAATAAAAATACTATTTAGTTCCACTTAACACATTGAATGTAACGCAATAACAAAAAATTAATTTAATTAACTTTTGACTAACCATTTTTGTAGAAATTTGTTTACTTTGCTTAAGTTGTGATCTTAACAATGTGAAGTTTTGAACTGATACTCTTCGTCAAACTGGCGGGTGAATTTATACTAAAAACAAAACAACAAAGGGGTCCACTAAAAAAACTAAAGTAATTTCAAACTGTCAAAAAAAAAATCCCAAAAAAAAGCTGCCATTATTTTATTGTTGGTTGTCCGAACAGCAAACTGCTGTAAAGAGGGCTGCTAAACAAGTTTTAATGATTTACAATGTTTCCATTAAAATAATACTCAATATTGGCAACTGAGGGTAAGTAAAGAAGCAAAATAAAAACACTCATATCTGCTCAAGAGACTAGAAACATTGAAACTGCAAACAGTAAAACAAAATGATATGAAAATCATAAACAAAGGAATAAATGAATACCATCTGATTGACTGAAAACCTAAAGTCAAATTATAAGAAGAAAAAAATTAAACGCCTCCATTAAAACTTAATTCAATGATGGATGTGTATAAATTTGGTATTGCAGTACTTCACATTTGTTAACATATTGTTTTAAATTGTTTACTTTTATTAAGTCAGCTAATTAGATGATGGAGGTAGAGGTAACTTTTGTTTTTTTTTTTTTTTTATTTATTTACAAGTCTATGAACTACAAATTCTTACAGACTTTTTAAATTGAACTTAAAAATAAATAATTTAATTAAATTCAAAAATATTATAATTAATCAGTTTAAGGAATAAATAATATTACGTTTTATAACTTCAACATTTAAGGAGCTTAAGCTTATTGAAATCTTTGCAGCACTTAATTAGAGATGAAGAGTTGGCATAATCTGTTCTAAAGGGTGGTTAAATTTCAAGGGCCGATGTTGATTTTGAATAAAACACAAACTTTTTAGGAAATTATTATAATTTTATTGTATTATGATATATTGGTATTTTTTAATTATGTATAGAACAAAATATCGGCCAAATGGGCGCCGCGACCACGGCGGCACACCTCCATCCGATGGTCCAAATTTTCGAAAACCCTGAGGCATAATGGAGGTTCTATGGCGTTAATGTGCTGAATTATCGCATCCTTTAGCTGTTGAATTGTTGCTGGCTTATCGACGTACACCTTTTCTTTCAAATAACCCCAAAGAAAAAAGTCCAACGGTGTCAAATCACATGATCTTGGCGGCCAATTGACATCGCCATTACGTGAGATAACACGGCCATTGAATTTGTTGCGCAAAAGAGCAATTGTTTCGTTAGCTGTGTGGCAAGTGGCACCGTCCTGCTGAAACCACATATCGTCTACATCCATATCTTCCAATTCGGGCCATAAAAAGTTCGTTATCATCTCACGATAGCGAACACCATTCACAGTAACTGCCTGACCGGCCTCATTTTGGAAAAAATACGGCCCGATGATGCCGCCAGCACATAAACCGCACCAAACAGTCACTCTTTGTGGGTGCATTGGTTTTTCGACAGTCACTCTTGGATTCTCATTCGCCCAAATGCGGCAATTCTGTTTATTGACGAATCCACTGAGGTGAAAATGTGCCTCATCACTGAAGATGATTTTCTTCGAAAATTGATCATCATTTTCATAATAAGTCTGGATTGTGTATCTCGCCATGGTTCAAATTGAACAAGTCTGAAATAGAGAAATGTCAAATAAAATTCGGAAAAAAACTTGGCTTTTAGGTGTGGTTCACATTCAACATGGCCCCTTGAAATTTAACCACCCGATAAATGTTTTTATTTTAAGCGGAAAGTAGAAGCGTGAAGAGTAGCGTGGAACATTAAAAGTTAAATTACTGATCAGAAAACTAGAGTAAATATTACCATTAATTACTTTCCTAACAAACATTACGTTCAGTATAGTTCTGCGACTATGCAAGGATGGTAACTTAATAAGTGCAAGTCTCGCAGTATAAGAGGGAAGACTTGTTGGATTCCATTGTAATCCTCTTAGACAAATAATAGAAATTGTTTCTGCACTGCTTCAATTTTATCGATGTAAATTTTGTATGTTGGATCCCATATAGTTGAGCCATATTCCAGAACAGGACGAACAAGAGATGTAAACAATTATTTAGTGACATAAGGGTCCTCAAACTCCTTAGCCTAGCATTTGATAAAACCAAGAAGACTTCTTGCCTTATTTACAACCAAAGTAATGTGTTGAATAAAGTTAAGTTTTGAGTCTAACATCTGGGGATCATCCTTAAAAGTATCAACCTTATCCAACTCTTAACCACCCAGAAAGTATACATATATACTCATAGATTTTTTCTATGCAGAATAATGCCGATCAGTTTATAAAAACGAGCAAAAAAAAAAACGCATTCAAATGAAACCAAGATCTTACATGCACGGTTGCCAATTTAGCGCCTTTTGCGCTAGTTTTGGCGCTTCTCAGTGCCCTAAAACACTAATTTTTTCGCATAAGATGCATTTTAAAATGAACTAGTTTGATATTTTCAGGACTCATACTATAAAATAAACGGATGAAAAAAATAATCTTTGCTTTTCCAACATTTTCAAATAAACAAAAGTGCACGTTTTGTTCTGTGACTCCTCATATATGAACTGCTTTGTTTTGAAAGTTATGTAAGTCCATTTTGCATATGTTGACATAATTAAGGGGTTGCGCTTGAATCGATTTAAAAATATTGACCAAATTTAATCAATTCGAGTGATTTTATTTACACTACACGTAGAAGAAAAAATATGCTTGATATGACAATATGTTGTGGGCAAAATACTGTTGTGGAATTATATGGTTGAACACAACAACATAATATGTACCTCGTTTCTGTATTTCTCGCATCGAGAAATTTTTCACATGGAACAAGGGAATTGAGAGAAAATCGATGCGAATTGAAACACAAATTCATTTCTCACACATAAGTGTTTCTATAATTTCCTTTTGTCAAAATTATCTGTCAATTGAGCCTTTTGACGTAAATTATTGGAAAGTTGGGAGTAAATATGTTTCTGTATTTAAGTTTTGTGAAAAATAACTGTCAAATCATTTCCCAAACAAAAATCGTGCGGAATTTAATAAATAAATGAAAACAAAATATTGATATGGATTCTAAAAGTGCAGAAAAGGTAAGTTATTAACATATTTCTTTTAATTGTAGCATGTTAAAAATATATTTATGAAATATTTCAGAAAACTGACAGAATTTCAAAATTCCAAAAGCAAAAACTGATGGACTATATGTACGCAAACTTGAATTCGCCAGAGGCCAATACAATGGCATCAATTCAAATATAAATTATAAACACAGTGGGAAGAACGTTCTAAGACTTTAAATCCCTTGGGTGGCATTATTGTTATTGTTGTTGCTATTATAATTACGCAAATAAATAGAATTGATTAAAAATTATTAAATAAGAATGAAAACACTTTGGTTTTATTTAACTGCGATACTTTTATTTCAATAAAGTTTATTGTTCGTTCGCATAATTACATTTAAAGCACGTAGTATATATTTTAGTTCCACCAATAAAATACAGACGTACCAGTTTCGTTTCATATCATTTGTCGAGCAACGTTTTATACTCCGCACAATCTGATTGCTGGCTATTGCGATATTGTAATCGTACTAACCGCTGCTTGCCCGTAATACTAAAAAGTTCTGTGGGAAAAAGAGATAACGGGACTACAACACATTCATCACCTAGTTGATATTTTACCGCAAACTTTTATTAGGTTTGTGATCTAAAATAAAAGGAAAACCAAAATGTTTAAATAAATATGTATCTAAAACATAGCTCAAATGTTTTGCTTGTGCTCCACACATTTCTAATTAAGATCACAAAATGTATCTTTTAAATTCGACAACAAAACGAATTTTCTTTCAAGTTACATTCACTATAAGGAAAACTACATTTACGCAAAAGAGCATAGAATACCCGTGTCACGTCACTACCCTCATATTCTAAACGTACACGAATGTCTGATAATGAAATACCATCTCCTACGCAAGATATTGAACGTTTTTGAGATCTCCAACATCAGCAACACAGACACATAACCTAAACCTGCTCCAAAGATGGCAGCAACATGGTCTTGTAAAAGAAAATATGCTCGAAATTTTAAACGGCTTGATTACAAGGTCACCATTTTTCTTAAAATTCTGCAGGAGGCGCGTTCAACTCGCCTCTTTGCTTAGGGAAATGGATATTGTAATTGGCAGCTTCAGCATAATTAACTTTAAACAAAATCGGGAGCCAGCTCTGCAGGAACCGTACGTCTATTAAATGTTGCTTTTTGCTGAGGAATAGTTACTATCCGTTGTCTTTTTAATCCGCCAAACCGTTCTTCATACTGAAGCATATTGATTGCAATATAAATTTTTTTTTTAATTCTTTGAAATTGAAGGCAATAGCGGATCATTTTATTTTCAGTTAAAATTTTAACCTTTTTTTGTTTTGTTTATTTATGGTTTTGTGATAGCCACTTAGTGGAAATATTCCAATGAAAACATAACTAGAGTTGGCTATTTTCACTTTGAAATACAGAAACGCTGACTTCTCACTAATCGAGAAACGATGAAATTTTTTATTGAATTTTTGTTGAACTTTTATAATTTTTTAAATTAAAAATTGTTTGGTTTGTACATATGTACATCAGGATTTTAGTTCAAGTTTTTCCTTTCTTAAGTTTTTTTTCTTAAGAAGGATTTTTTTTTACAATACAAATTTGCTGTGATCAATAATTATTGATTGAAGATGACAAGAAAAATAATAATCAAATCTTTAGCTGGGGGACAAGTAGCTGTTACGTAGTCGCTACACTACTCATCAGCACCCACTGGGATTTGAGCTCGGGTTATGACGTATCATGATCTACTGCTTTAACCACTAAGCCACCGAGCATTTAATTATTTTCTATCTATATTCATCTCATATTGAATCACATATGCATTTTTGTTAATTGCCCGCATTGTTTGCTTCTCACAAATTTTACAGAAACGAGGTAATGGTTTCAATCTGAAATTTATATAAAAAATTTCGTACAGCCAAAAAACAAAACTATACTATAGAACGATATATTTGGTTAGAGCTATAATTTTTTATCATGCCTAATACTCTTATTGTTGAAATATAATATTAGCTGTCATCTCCCACCATATAATATTATCACTCCTGCCAATATTTTTGAAAAATTGTATTCTATTGACACGTACTAGTGTTGAACGTCACTATATTATATGATTACAACTATAACAAATAGCCATAAATGTAAAAACACACATACATCTTTGATTAAAAGAACACTTTTGTAATTTATTCACTATATTTAGTCCAATTCATATTTTGAAAAATAAATTACAAATTTGTGAATTTATCCAAATTTGGTGCTTCTGAAAGATTGATGTACATATGTATTTTCCCTCTGACCAAATAAATCTGTAAAAATACACACATACATACATGCATTTGTGTATGTCCATAGATTCGTATACAAACCTCCTCTAATTATATGATCATTTTATTCAATTAATAAATATTTATATAACCTTCATTATTTTTAATATTATTAACATTAAAAATAAAACACACAGACACAACACACATACAAATAAACTGATTGTTTCAAAATTTAAACAATGAAATAAAAATATGTATGTATATGTTTAACAACAATAGTTGGTTTAACGCATATGTGTTAAAGATAGGTACATACATTGCATAAAAGATAGTGTAATATTGTACATTCAAATTATTTTTTTTAACATTATTATTACATATAACCATGTTTTAAAATTATAGAAGTATAACAATAGAAATGTGGAAATCTCAACTCTGGTATATTTATAGAGGATTAAACTATATTCAAAACCATAATATGCCGCTAGAGGATACAATACACATTGTGACAGAATAAATAGTAATGTTGCTACTACGATATTCCAAAATGCTTTTTCTTTACGTGTACAAACCTTTCAAATTGTATTGTGAAATAATAATAACTAAAATTATTTGAAAAAATAAAAGATTTTTTAGCTCTACTTTATAACACTTTCAAAAATAGCATATTACAAGAAATAAAAACAGCAGTAAAATAAGTCCATGCATCGGGGTGTCCGCCAGGAAAGTATACTACTTTGTTTTGGCGCCATTTTGGTAAACATTTGGCTTAGTAGTTCATATTTGGTAGTCGTGAAGCAGACACGTGGCAAATTTTTTATGGAAAACTATTCTATAAAACAACGTGGTTTACTCGTTGAAGCATATTATCAAAATAAATCATCGATTACTGTGACGATGAGCAAGTTCTGTGAAAATTTTGCGGGAAACAACATAGCAACAAAACTCACTATTACCGTGTATTGAATGATTTCGAAGAAAGAAGGTCTGTACACTGAAAGAATTATGTGTCATGTATATTTAATGAAACTGTTTCATTTAATATTTATCATTAATCCAATGAAAACTTTTCACAATATGCATGAAACTTCATATATATTATGAAAAAGTTCCATCAGAACGGTTTCATTAAGTTTCATAGTTTCATTAAAAAAAATCATTGGATTTACGACTACAACAAAATTAATTCTTTTTTTAAATCCTTTGAATTTTGGTAAGATATATTAATGGCCATTTATTAATCTTAAGCTACAGTTTAAAAAATGTCAAGTTTTTTTTATTAAAATGTAAGTTTTGTGAGTTTCATAATTCCAATGAAATAGAATTCATTAGATCAATGACAAATAAATTTCTGCCTACCGTACTTGGGTATGTATGTACATATGTGTATGTACTCAAATCAGCATAATAATAGTTTAAAAAATTTAAATACCAGTGCATTGAAGTCATTTGAATTAATAAAATCTGTTTTATTTGGTGAATACTTGTTCAAAATTTTCTTTTATCATAATTAGGTACAATTTCACAAAAGCAAGGAATAGTATTGTTTGTGTAATGAATTAAAGTATTAATGAATAAAAGAAAAAATTCCATTGATCTTATTACGTACATTTGTGAACATATTTTATTAATGTGTGTTATGATATTATTTCATTAAACAAATGTAACTATTTTATTGATTTAATGTAAATTTTTCAGGTGCTCAATGAATAATAAAATTAGATGAATGAAATAACTTCATTGACCTTATGAAGGAGTTTCATATTTTTAATGAATATATTACATTAGTACAAAGAAGTTATTTCATTAAATAAATGTTACTTTTTCATTAATTTAATGTACAGTTTTCATGACCTTTATGAAATTGACTCTTTGATCTAGAGAAATTATTTCACTAATCATATGATTTGTCTTTCATACTTTTAATGAAAATAAGTCATGTTTCTTATTAAAATGTTTCTTTACTTTTATGAAGGTTTTCATTAAAATAATCTAATGAATTTGCTTCATTATTTCTATGAAAAAGTTACAATGGTTGAAAAAATTCATAAAAGTAATTTCAAAATTCAGAGAATTTCTGGAAAAAAAATTTTTCAGTGTAGGTGATAGGTGTAAGATCGGCTGAGAACATTGCGGCTGCTCAAGAAAGTTCTCAAAACAATCCATCAACCTCAATTCGACGCCCTGCTCAGGAGCTTTGACCAGAATTTTGCGCAAGGATTTACATTTGTTTCCATTTGAGATGCACTTGACATAAGAGCTTTTTCCACAAGACCATTTGCGCCGCCGTACATATGCCAATAGGATATTACAGCTCGCCCATGACAACCTAGATTTTCATGAAAAATCCCAATGGATGACGAGGAACATTTTCATTTGAATCGCTATGTGAATAAACAGAATAGTCGCTTCTGGGTAATGCAAAACACTCAAATTGCTCATCAGGAACCTTTACATGCATTTAAAGGTACAGTCTGGTGTGCAATTTGGTCAGGAGGAATCATTGGACCTTACTTCTTTGAAAAAGAAAACGGCGCAACGGTAATCAAACCCAAAACATGCAACTGCATGTTTAACATGTGGTATCAACAAGACATCGCATGCAGCCAGGATTACAATGCAACCACTAAGCCATAACCACTAAGTTAAAGCAGTAGATCATGATACGTCATGACCCGAGTTCAAATCCCAGTGGGTGCTGATGAGTAGTGTAGCGACTACGAAACAGCTAGTTGTCCCCCAGCTAAAGATTTGATTATTATTTTTCTTGTCTTCTTCAATCAAAATTATTGATCACAGCAGATTTGTATTGTAAAAAATCCTTCTTAAGAAAAAAAAACTTAAGAAAGAAAAAACCTGAACTATAACCCGTTGTACAAATGTACAAAGTATTTGTGTTTTCAAAAAAATATGGACCAATTACCCTTTCCTGGGTGTAATTGTTTCTGATGAGCTATGCTTGGATTCTCTGTATCCCATATCCTGAAATTTTGCTTGTTACAAACTATTGGATTGGAAATGGGCTTCATCAAATTGTGAATGAGAGTTCTCCTGTGGTTCTCCAACCGCACGGTCGTATTAAAAAAAAGCGTACAAAAAAACAAAAAAAAATAATAAAATCATTGTGCTTAAATTATTTTAAAATCAATAATATTTTGTATTAAATTGTAAAAACAATAACAAATTATTTAAAAAAACAACGGGATAATAAATTCCTCACATTTCATTAACTAAACAATAAAATCAATTTCAATAAAACAAGTGCGGTGGCAGTGCATTGTTATTGTTTTATTGTGCGTGAAGATTGATTCGGATGTGATTGATTATCTTTCTCTTGTGTACTCTTTCATTCGATATCGCCGAACAGGCTGTAAGTTTTCCATTCCAGACTGATGTAATCCAGATAAATACAACAGGCCAATAAATATCTTGAATTCACTCAATGTACATTCCTTCATGTGTGGGCAGTTTGTAATCTGAGAACATGAATCTATTTTTTGTTTAATTTGTGTGCGTCAGAATTTTCTGTAACATTTCGATTGTAAAAAATAGACTCCAACATTCGCTTTCGGTGACTGCAGATTTACATTGTAGTCGTACTCCAGGCTCATCTCTCATAATATTTTCTTCCCGAATACGACAATTTTGACGATAAGGTTCTTTTTCCACTTTTTACTTACATAAATTTTGGGTTGTTGTATTTCCTGCTTCAGCAAATTAAGACGTATATCATCACAATCGCATTCAGAAGCTTCTTCCTCTGTGTTACTTGCTTCACTGCACACTAGTATGATTCTCCTCTACGCTTTCGTCTGTAGAATCGCTTTCTTCTGAACAGCTTTCTTCTAATGAATAGAGTATTCTCTGACGCTCACGTTCTTCGCGGTCTATTTTAGCAAAAAACTGAAAACAGAACTTAATACACAAAATTTACTTTTTTTTTAAGTGGTGAAATCTTACTACACCGACAGCCAAGTTGGGTCATATTTACCTTTTTTTAGTTGACGGTTAACTATCTCTGCTACGTTCTATCATCAACTGAAACGAAATAACAAATAACATGCAAAAACGATACACTCCAGCTACGGATTAATTTGGAAACGTCGCAAAACGTTGAATAAAGTTATACAGCAATAAAGAGTATATGGGTCATAATCCCCCAACCTGCATGACGCCGGGTTAAAGCTGATTTAATGTTTATTAAATATATCTGTTAGTTGCTTTGTTTCAAGGAGATATTTTTAACTTATTTTGATCTATTTATTTTTGTAATTTAAAGTTATTGTTAGTTAGCCGAAGGCTTGTGGGAATTCCCAAAAATATGTACATGTGTATGTGTGCATGTACGTATGTATGTTAGTATATATCGCTCGTTTATTGCAACATAGTCATAACGCAAAAAAGCTTGTTTCGAGAAAAACACATTTCAAATTTTTAGTTTCCATGCAAGTCTTAGAAAAGATTTTCAGAAAATATCTTCTAAAAGAAACAGTTTAAAGGTAATTTGAATAAAATTGTGGCACAATATAAAAGGTAGTACTGTTAACTGTTCCGCATTGTTAACTCGAAAAGCTCATTTTTTGAGATATGACTATGTTGCAATAAAGGAGCGATATGTATGTATGCATCACGGTTATTTTGTTACTTACCGATCGTTTTGATTATAAATCAAATCAATTTCAAAAGTAATCAAGCAAAGCCTTAACCTTTGCCTCTGGCTAATAAAGTTTTTACGAGTAATTGAATAAACACGAGAAAAGGAACTATTAAATTAAAATGGGCATTTGCATAATTAATTTATTAAAATGTCAAATATTGCATAACTTTTCTGATATTTCGTTTTCTATTTGTTATGACTTTATTTCTATTTTTTGCTTTTTTTTATAATTTTAAAGTTAATAGAAATCGATCTTATTTCTTTTTGCAAACCAAGCACATTAAACAGCAGCACTACTAAAAAATCCCTTGTCATTGTCTTAATTTAAAATTAATCCGTCAATTGTGTTTGTGCAGAGTAAAAAACACCGCATTGAACCAACAACAGTTCGGTAAACGAAAATGACAGTTTTTAACCCAATTATTGCTATTGCGTGCTGAAGTCAGTGGTCATAAAAAAAAATTTAATGCACCTAATTAACCCATTATGGGGTATTGGAAGAGGTTTCAAGGTAGTAGTGACAAACACTTGATTAATTCTGCATTTACATTACAAGTTTTTATTTTTAGAAACGCTATTTCAAAAATAGGTTTACTCGTTCACTTTACAGTCAAATTTAGTAAACCAGTAATTTTTCTATAAATTGCAAAAATTACTCGCGGATCGAAGAAATGTGTGAACAAAAAATAATAGTCAAGAAAAAGTAAAAAAAAAAAAAAAAATGAGCGCACAACGCTCCAAAAATAATATTTTTTATATGTGTCGTAGTGGAACCAAGGCAGCTTTAATACGCTAGTGATTTTTTTGCTATTATCTTTTTGGCAACACTAGTTTTGACAGCTCACGCACGTTTTGTATCTTGTGTCACTGTCAAACATCTTCAGTTTGGTCTATAATTTAATCATGAATCGTCTTACAAACGAACAACGCTTGCAAATTATTGAATTTTATTACCAAAATGCGTGCTTTGTTAAGAAAGTTCATCGCGCGCTTCTTCCATTTTATGGTCAGTTTAATCGACCTACTGAGGCTTCTATTCGGGCTATTGTAAAAAAATTTCGCACCAAATTTACATTGTTGGACATTAAACCACCAACACGCTTACGTAGAGTGCGAACTGAAGAAAATATCGCAGCTGTATCGGCCAGTGTTGGTGATGACCGTGAATTATCGATTCGGCGCCATTCGCAGCAATTGGGCTTCTGTTACTCCACTACGTGGAAAATTTTGCGGAAGGATTTGGGTGAGAAGCGTTATAAGATACAGCTGGTGCAAGAATTGAAGCCAAACGACCTACCACAACGCCAAATTTTTGGTGAATGGGCTCTTGAAAAGTTAGATGAAGATCCAGTTTTTTATCGAAAAATTGTGTTCAGCGACGAGGCTCATTTCTGGTTGAATGGATACGTGAACAAGCAAAACTGCCGTATTTGGAGTGAAGAGCAGGCAGAAGCATTGCAAGAGCTACCAATGCATCCACAAAAAACAACCGTTTGGTGCGGATTATGGGCTGGCGGCATCATTGGGCCGTATTTCTTCAAAGATGATGCGAATCACAACGTTACTGTGAATGGTGAGCGCTACCGTGCGATGATAACAAACTTTTTTTTGCCCAAAATGCAAGAGCTTGACTTGCATGACATGTGGTTTCAATAAGACGGTGCCACATGCCACACAGCACGCGAAACAATGGACCAATTGAGAGGCGAGTTCGGTGAACAGTTTATTTCACGCTTGGGACCAGTCAATTGGCCGCCCAGATCGTGCGATTTAACGCCTCTAGACTATTTTTTGTAGGGCTTTGTTAAGGCTAATGTCTATAGCGACAAGCCCGCTTCGATTGACGCACTGGAAGCCAACATTGCCAACATTATTCGTGAGATACCGGCCGAAATATTGGAAAGAGTATGCCAAAATTGGACTAAGCGGATGGACCATTTGAGGCGCAGCCGCGGCCAACATTTGCATGAAATAATCTTCAAACACTAAATTATATCGACCCAACTATCGATCCAAATAAATATTTCATGCATTTTTCTGAATTTTATGTGTTTTTTTTTAAATTTCCGATAGTTCTTACAAAATCACCCATTATAAGCACAGCTGTCTGTCGTTTCCTTTGCGGAAATTTGTTAAAAACATATAAGCTTTGTTCAGAAGGTTGTCAGATCTGACAATATTGTCAGAAAAATTTGCAGAAAATGTTTAACAATCGTGTGAACTTACAATTTTTATTTGACATTGTTGTCTGGAAAAAAATTTTCAGCTCATTGTCAGACAATATTATTACCAGATACCCGACAATCGTGTAAAAACTTTTCTTTGCCATTGTCAGATGATTGTCAGTCGTTGTCAGTTTATTTCATATTCCAGGTGCATGAATTTTTTAACATCTTACTGTGGCATCATTGCCAAAAAAGCTTTTAGAGCGAAACAAAAAAGTAATATTTTTGAAAACGTTTTTTAAAAAATACAAGTATGGATTACTTAAATGATTGGTCTATAGATGTTGAAAATGAAAAAGTGTTTGACATTTTGTTCAAGCCTAAAAAGTTCAATCGCACTGAAACTCTCCAGTTGCTAAAACCTTTAAAAAAATCGCATTGAAAAAAGTAAAAATTTCAAGGCCTCATGAAAATATTTTGAAACTAATGCAAGAGGTGAAGTGTCGGTGAAGCTTGTGGGATGCGTTGAATATAAAATACACAAAGATAGTGCTGTGAGGTTCAATAACTGCAACGTGAGCCAATCTCCGCACAACTTTCAACTGCAAGTTAGAAAATCTTGGGTTCTGGTTCATTTGCACAAAGCCAGTTGATTAGTTTTTCGTAAAACCCCTCTTGATGGTGACAGCACCCAGTTCTTTACCCACCCACTGGGGTAAATGTATTGTTTTGATTCTGACAATTGAGCTAACAATTTTTGCTGCATAACAAATGTGAGAACCGTGTGAACTGACAATATTTTTCATGCCAAAATTGTCAGATAATTGTCTTACAATGGAATTGTAATTTTTCTGAAAATTGTCTAGCAACCGTGTAAACTGACAATTTGTATTGTAAGAGCAAGTGTGCATTGTCAAGAAATTGCCAACACATTGTTAGATCACACAATATTGTCAGTTCTGACAACCGTCTGAACAAAGCTATAATGTTCCTTGCTTTTTCAAACAAAATTTTGACAGCTGTTCGTAAATTCTAACAGCAAAATACATGTTGATGTTTTTTGGTGTTGTATTTATTGTAAAGCTGACTTGAGTGTAACTTTTTTTCCTAATACCAAAAGCTATCGAAAAATCGATTGGATAATATCGATTACTAAGTTGACCCAGCAAAAATGTCAATAATAAAATCTTCTTCAACGCTACAGTTAAGGAGATATTTGCAGACATTATTAATGAAGAATCGCCATAAATAAGAAAGATGAATGTTTGATTGAATTTGAATAAAGTTTAATTTACTTTGAAAAGAGTTTCTTTTATTTTGAAAAAATGTTTGTTTAATTTAAAAAAAGTTTCGTTTAATTTAAAAAAGGTTTCAATTCAGTTTGAAAAAGGTTTCATTTAAGCTGAAAATGCTATAAATATAAAATTACGTAAAAATCTTTTTCAATCGGCAATATGCAAAATTTTAATAAATTTTGTCACAATGTATTCAAACATAAACATTTTTTTTATAAATTTCATTGGCCACGAGAAGACATTGAAACGATAATGATCAAATTTGCTCACATCGCTCCTTTATTACAACATAGGCCTATCTCAAAAAATGAGCTTTTCGAGTTAACAATGAAGAATTGTTGACAGTACTAACTTTTATATTGTGACAAAATTTTATTTAAATTACCTTTAAACTGTTTCCTTTAGGAGATATTTACAAATAAATTTTTCTAAGACTTGCATGGAAACTAAAAATTTGAAATGTGTTTTTCTCGAAACAAGCTTTTTTGGCTTATGACTATGTTGCAATAAAGGAGCGATATAAAGAGCCATCGACAGATGGTGATGTACGAGTACGTTGCGGGCAATGGAAACCTCTTAAATTTTTGCATGCAAATTCTTGAAATTTTAATTCATGCAGCTTTAATACTAAAGAAGGACTGTCAATTTTAATATTGATTGAAAAAAAAACTAAAATTATTTTTAGTTTACATTTTTTATATCAAACGAAAAATTTCCACAGTTTATACGAAATTAACCGTTCACAAGCAAAATTTACTAACAGTCAGTTTACCAATTTCGAAAGAAAATGAATGCGAAAGAAAGCCAGTCACTCACACTCGAATCAATTTGGGTTTGTCTATCTCACTACCAATCGTTCGCATATTCTTATGTATTTTGATTCAGTTTTGACACATCGTTCGCATAGAAAAAAGTTAGACAAACCCAAATCAATTTTCTTTCGCGTAGATTGCGGACGCAAGCACGCTGTCGAGATTGATAAACTGGCTGTAAAATTGTATTCATAAATGATTAATAGAAGTTTTGTTAAGCATTCATAAAATAAGAAATTTCATTGTTGGATTTGCCCTTCTTTATAGCAACAATAGAGTGACAACATGTCACTTTGCATAAATGCTTTCTTATAAAAATTAGTTTGAAAACTTTTAACCCAAGAATTTTTAAAACTTCAATGAATATTCTGGAGAAAAAAAACAAAACAATAAAAATTTACTTACCCACTACTTAAATATGGATAAATTTAATAACAACAATTCAGCTAAAAATAAATAACATTCATTTATCTTCTTATTTATATATAACACATTTACTTTTTCAATAACAATTTTGTAATTAAATGAATACGAAACATAAGAAACAGAATACATTACTGTTAGAATATTCACTTTCCTTAATCTGGCAGCATTGTTTTTATTATTATTAGTATTCATTATTTTTCTTCCGCCTCTTTTCATTCTGATCAGATCATTAATTGCTGTAATCTAAATTTTTCTTAATAATTTTGCTCAAAATATAATTTAAACTAAAACCTTTTTATTGTTTTATTCCGAAGAAGTTTACGGGCATCTGGATTTTCATTTACATCGCTATATGCTTTAACTCGATAACAAGATACCCACGTGCAGCATACATACATATATCTACCTGTAGGTTTTCATTAGTTTATGGATAGTGACGATTCGTTTCCGCTTGATTCTGCTATTGTTGTAAAACTATTGTAAACAAATTCGGTAGTCGAATGTTTGTTCTAAATGAAAATATTTTTGAAATATTTGTTGCCAAATACTATTTTTAAACAAATAAATATTATGTTTTTAATACATCTTTGAACATTTAAATGTACTTAAAAATATATATTTACTTGTTTACCAAGAATCAAGTAGCACGATAGAGAGTATCACTAACAATAAAATGAAAATCAAATAAGAAGAGAGTTGCCGGGTGTCTTCATAAGAACACTAAACATCTTTAATAGATACAGAGCTGTTATTGTTGATTTATGAGTACAACTTTTTATAAAAGGTTTATTGAACACATATTGTCTCATAACAATTGCACTCTTTACCTAGTGTCTACAACTGCCATTAACTCTGACATAATATCTGAGAAAACGTCGGCAGAATGAGAGAACGAATTTCTCTATGTCCATCTTTATATCTAACAAGGAGTATACGTATTGTTGTTAATCTTATAAGAGTTCATAAATTATTGAACGCTGAGAAGAAAACACTTCTTTGCTATTAATAGCAAAACTTATATGAATTTTGCCTATGTGTACATTTTGTACAAAATCAATCACTTATTGTACATATTTAATGTATGAAAACAAATTATTTTCCATTTAAAATGGTTTTTTAAAAGATATTTTGCAAAACTAGTAATCGGTAAAATTGCAATAGCGTCGTTTTGTAAACAAACACCAACACAATCGTTTTTTGACAGCTCTTGTTATAAAATCGTTATCATGAAATTTCTCATAAGAACGCTCTCATAAAAATTATTATAAGACTGCGATAACACTGATTTTAAGTCTACACGTAACAGAATTCTCTCTGGGATTGAATTTGACGTTCTCATCTCAGATATTATCGCAGGTGTGGACACTAAGTTAAGCACACAATAAGATATTTTTTTTTTTTGAATACGAGTATGCCTGTTGAACTTTACCGATATGGTTTAGAATTGATGATATTTTTTGAAAAAGATGGCAATAATAATATACAAAATAAAGCACCCGCCCCCAGGTGGGCTCGAACCACCAACCTTTCGGTTAACATATGAGGAACAAATTTCCTTCAAAAGTACTAGACACTTTAACTGGAACTAGAAACCCCATTCCCAATAAAGCTGAGAGGCCTCAAAGCAACGACAAAGCTTCATTATTATTTATTCCAACATCAATGCTAAATTAAAGGAACAAAAAAAAATTTTTTTGTAAGAAATATCAGCTATGCCAATATACTATTATCGTTTGAAAAGGACTTCAATCCCTTTATTGCCTGTATTTAATAAAAAAAACCAACAGCCCGTTAGCCAATCTCGACAGAGCGCTCAAGGGATTGTTTCATGATTTCGAACCTTAATGTTCGAAGCATTTTGAGTTGCGAAAGCTCCCATTTACGATCAACTTTTGAGCTGATAGGCAATATAGTGTAGGAAAACGTATCAACTCATGAGAACAAATTTCATTTTTTGGCTATAAATATGTTACTTGCCCGTTTCAAATGTATGCGAACGTTAACATTCGAAACTGTGAACCAGGCTCTTAGTTCGTAATTTAAGCAAAACAAAATTGATTTGGTTTTGTCTAATCTTATAATCTAGGAGAAAAATGTGTCAGAACTCATTTAAATTACGTATGTAAGCACATACGAATGAATAAGAGAGAGAGAGAGATAAACCCAAATTGGTTCGATTAGTGTAACTAGTTTTCTTTCCCATATATTTTCTTTCGAGATTAGTAAACTGGCTGTAAAAGATATTATGGATTTGCTTCTATTTTTTGTGTTAAAAATTATTTTTTTCAAAAAAGTTTCCAATTTTTTTTTCTACGCAATTCGACGTTATTATAGCGGTTAAAAAATGCGTGTTTACACTTTGGCGTCTATCGAATACAGATATTTACCCTCCAAAAAATAAAAAACATATTGATAGTTATGCCATATGTTGTCCAAATTGATATTATTCATTTGTCAAATATGTTATTGTGTAGAATTGGATTGTTAGTCGAAACGACTAACACAGAAAACTTTTACATTTATCTTATTTTTAATGGTCTTAGGATTTATTTATTTTATAATTGGGCAAAATACTCATACCAGCCTCAAATAAATATATATAGTGGCTCGCAATGGATTAAAATTGTTCTAAATTATTTCTATGGCGTCGGCGGTTTTTTTTCAAAAGTCGAACTAACAACCAACTTTACTACTTATTGCCCATTTACATTTTATGAACATAAACACTCACGTTAGATAAAGTTATAACTTTCTGTCATCCAGTAGATAAATGAATAAAAGAAAACAAAAAAATATATTAATAAAAAATAAAAAAACGATTAACACCGGCATGTGAAACAAGTTTAATGAAATCAAACCGGTAAAGAAGATCAAATTGTTCACATAGTTTTTTCATTTGTTTTTTTTTTCTTTTTTGATTTTGTCATGTGTTGCAGATTCGTTACTTGTGAGACTTTGTAACTGATGACCTTTTTTGTGCTGCTCTCTGTTTTAGTTTAATTTTAATTTTAAACACATTTAACAACATAATTCGGTCAAGTTTTTTTTTCCTTATCAACTCTCGTTTCAGTCAAGTGAAGCGGGTGAAACAACCTTGCAAATTACCTTTCCTTTTTTTTATACTCCTAACTCGTGTATTATCCACGTTCAACAACAGAAATTACTAACGAAACTAAAATTTTCTGCATTTACTCGTATTTACTTTAGCAGAACAATAAACAAATTTCATAAATTGTGAATAGTTGGTTTGAAAATAAATCAGTGCGTCATGATTTTGATTTGTTGGCAGCAGTTTATGTTTTGATTGATCATAGCGCTTGGAGATCTTGGTCAAAGATCACATAATATTGAAAGGTTGAACGGATTCATTAATATGCGGTGTAAGACATCGGAGCTTAAAACTCATGTGACTAAACAAGCTTTCAAGAGAATACTAATCCATTTCAATGTGAGAATTTTCAAATCCCAAGTTTAACACTACGATCAATATGTATATACATGTGTGTGTACGCTAATTTCATGACATAAATGATCAAGTGGTTTAAAACATTAAACATAGAATATGCGCGAAAATTTAGATGTTACATCTACATGACGAAACATCGTAATTGATTTATTATTATATATTATTTCATTTTTACATTTACAAGTTAGTACAATGTATATATATACACAAGAGTTTTTACATTTTTAGCCTGGAAACTATTTTTTTTCGTGGAATGAGGGGTTGCCTTTAACTGGGTTATAGTTATGCTCAAATTTAGGGTTTTAACAAAGGGCAAATCTGTTGAGACTGCGTTGCATTCGCTCGTGGGGTATGCAGAGAGAGAGCTGTGGAGTAGGGGGAGTAAGCATTAGGCACTTTTCTTGATGTAGAGGGAGCATTGAATAATGTGTTGCCAAGGGTCATAATAATGGCTCAGTCAATTGTGAGCTTCATAAGTAATTTCCTGACCAATAGGGTCACCACTTCCAATATGGAGCGAGCCACAATTTGCAGAGTGGCTAGAAGGCGCACTCCACAAGGAGTTCTGTCTCCTCTTCTATGGAATTTAGCACTGAATTCGTTATTGATGGAATTAGATTCCATGCTGTTTAGGACAGTGGCACATGCCGATGATATTGCGGTTGCTGTGTCGGGTAAGTACCCAGATATAACTACTATCACACCAACTAGGCTCTGCACTAAGTCTTATAGAAGGATGGTGCACAAATAGCGGTCTAACTGTGAATCCTCGGAAAACGGAGCTTGTGCTCTTGACTCGAAGATACAAGACTCCATCGCTTACTCTACCAACCATAAGGGGGGTTGAAATAGTGTTGTCAGACAGTGCGAAATATCTGGGCATCTACCTGGATTCCAAACTATCCTGGCAGCGGAATATCCTGCTGGCTATTCAGCACGGTTGTTAACGTATGGGGCGCTTGTGTGGTGGAAGTCGTTGGAGAAAACCACCTACTGCAAAATGTGCACTGCTGCTTTGATGGCGACCGGTGCTTCCGGCACTACGCCATGGAAAGCGCTTTTCACTACGCTGAACTGGCTGCCGGCTGATCTCTTAGTGAAGGAAATAGTCATGAATTCGGCTATCAGGCTGTGGTCAAGCGAGACGTGAAAGGAGGCGACATATGGTTATGCCTCAATAATAGGGAGAATAGTGAACCTTCCGGAGAGTATTGATTACTGCTCGCCGGCTTTACTGCCCGACAAGAGATTTGATGTAATCTTATCAGACTCGGTCTCTGAGAGGACTGGCACAGATCGTCAAGAGGACGTGATTGAAATTTTTACAGATGGATCCAAGTCGGACTCTTGAGTTGATAGGGGTATTATCCCCTTGTATGAAAGGGGGATAAGTTAGGCTGCAAAATGAGTGCAGCATAGCGCAGGCCAAAGTTGCGACCATTATGAGGGCAGCTAACTGGTTAAGGTACTATAGGATATACGGGGATGATACCCGAATTTGTACTGATAGTAAGGCTGCGTTGCATGTACTAGCTGGGGTCTATACGACATCCAGGTTGGTTCGTCAATGCTGGATATCTCTAAACGAAATAGCGAGACATGCGAACCTGGAGCTTTTTTGGGTACGAGGGCACAATGAAGTGCCGGGAAATCTAGTAGCGGATGAACTGGCAAAGGCCGATGTCCAGCTACAGCAAAGAGATATAGATGGGATCGTTGGAATCCCGCTTGCGAGCTACTAGAAACAAGTACAGCGTCAACTTCTCCAGACAGCTCAAGGTCTAGTGAGGATACCTGTCAAATATCAAGGCTGACATGGCCCAGATATGATAACAGGAGGAATTTTAATATTAGGGGCTTGCCCCGACGGAGGTTGCATTCTGCTGTAGCGGTCCTGACTGGACATTGCCATATAGGAACGCTGGCAAGGAGGTGACATCTTCCATTTAATGACTTCTCTAGAAGTTGCAGAGACGAGGAGTAAGTAGAGAGCGTTGAGCACTTCCTCTGTCAGTGTCCAGCTCTTTCTTATATAAGGGCATTGTACCTAGGCAGACCGATGCTTCATTATTTGACGGAGGTATCGGAATGCTATGTAAGTGGATTGGACTCCTTTATCCGATCTTCGGGTTGGTTCTAAACCAGTGATATGTAAATCTGCTTAGATACGTATCACATCCAGGCAACACAACCAAACCAGACTGGACCCAAGTGGGCTGGCTTTACAATAGCTGGCAGCCTGTCAAACCTAACCTAACCTAGGATTTTAACAACGAAGTTTGATAGCCGACTATTTCCTTCACTAAGAGATCAGCCGGCAGCCAGTTCAGCGTAGTGAAAAGCGCTTTCCATGGCGTAGTGCCGGAAGCACCGGTCGCCATCAAAGCAGCAGTGCACATTTTGCAGTAGGTGGTTTTCTCCAACGACTTCCACCACACAAGCGCCCCATACGTTAACAACCGTGCTGAATAGCCAGCAGGATATTCCGCTGCCAGGATAGTTTGGAATACAGGTAGATGCCCAGATATTTCGCACTGTCTGACAACACTATTTCAACCCCCCTTATGGTTGGTAGAGTAAGCGATGGAGTCTTGTATCTTCGAGTGAAGAGCACAAGCTCCGTTTTCCGAGGATTCACAGTTAGACCGCTATTTGTGCACCATCCTTCTATAAGACTTAGTGCAGAGCCTAGTTGGTGTGATAGTAGTTATATCTGGGTACTTACCCGACACAGCAACCGCAATATCATCGGCATGTGCCACTGTCCTAAACAGCATGGAATCTAATTCCATCAATAACGAATTCAGTGCTAAATTCCATAGTAATCGTAGTGTTAAAATATATATTAAAGTAGCTTCTTATTGAGTGTTCCAGCTGTTACGAATTGCGAATGTTACGAATTACGAATGGTAGACTTGAAACTTTTGGCTAAATAGAGACCATTTGTTTTTTGGACTATTATGAGAATATTTTCCTTTTAAATTTTTATAGTTTTTATAAAAGTAATTAATTATATTCGTATGGTTGTATTTTCAGTATTCTCTTAAAACTTTTTTAGTGTACTAAATAGTAGGGGGCAGTGACATATTGCTAACATTTGTACAAATGGAAATCTCAGAAAAGTATCTAAAATGTAATCAACAATTGCCGAACAAAATGAGAAAAATTTGTTTTGAAGCTAACTTTACTAAGAAAGAGTAAAATTTACTCTCCTAAGCTGTCAAAGTTGGATTTTGTAATTCCAATATATCGACGCCGCGCTATTTAGGTTAGTCTCTTACATTTTGTATGTGAGTGTATGGATTTTTGAGAGATAATTTACGCTTGACACATTAATTTGGGTTGCGCTGGAAGTCTGCAACATTATCTTCCTCTTCTTCATTCCTACATCTTCTACAAAGATCAATCTCCTAGTATGCGTCTCTATGTAAGGATTTCTTGTTAGAGCCACCACCATAGCAAGCAGATTTCGGCGGAGAAGAAGAACACTCCGGACCACAGCCCTGCTACAGTCACACACAAGGATATTTTGGCCTGGGTACGCGACAGGTAACCTCACCAGATCATCTGCCAGCATAGTCCCTATAATCTGATGCTATACTTAATTTTCACAGCTTATAAACAATATCCCGTTTCTGAAAATGGGCCCGGCCTTTACCGACACGCATTTGCTGATTTTAGCTTTCCACAAGCCACCTTCTGTAGGTAGGGTCACGGTCCCCGTATAATTGTTTCCACACTCATTCTTTTTCTTATCAGAAGCCGTTATTATTTTATCCTTTTGCTTGTGTTTTTTTCCTGTCTAAAAATTGTTTTAGAAAAGTCTGATTTTGCTTCCCCAAAGGAAAAGGGATCTCCTGCAAAACATATCCTCCTGTTACGTAGAGGGGCCAAGATGTATTTGCTAATGTTTCCAGGTATAAGTAGTTCTCTGTACAAATACAGTCTTTTAACCCCCTACTCCAAGGAGAACAGATGAGCGTACGCCGCATAGCACTCCTGTTTGAAATCGAGAATAACCTTTAGTATGCAGGATTAACCATGAGAATGTAAAAAAGATCACCCATGATCAAACCCTCGAGAGCGAACTTGCGTCCCAGCATCAAGTCCCTATACCACGTGAGTGTAGTTACCTAAGTAAGCGGTAAGTCTACAGACTTTAATAACTCTTCTTCAAAACCATTGCGTCGAAAAGTAAGTACAATGAGTATTGCTTCAAGTATTTGCGATATGTCTTCTTCACCTCTTAACGTTTAATGTAAAATGAAAAATCCTCAGAGCATAAATCCCAATCCCTAAATCAACTTTGTGTCTCCAATTAAAAACCTTTGAATTTCGGGACTAGACCTAACCTGTATGGTCATTTTAGCATTTCTCTGCCAAAAAATAAATACTAACTTTGTTAGTGCTGAAAACAGTTTAACAACTTATAATTAGAAATTACGAGGACGGATTGATAATGATTTTTTTTTTTGTTTTTAAATTGAGATCCGTCAAACGTCAGCTCATAAAATTTCACCCCAACTTATCGATTAGTTCATTTGTTGTAGTCGTTTGAAGTTAACAACTTTTGTGTTTCTTGAAAAATGGAAAAAAGTGAATTTCGTGCAGTGATTAAACACTATTATGTGAAAGGGAAAATGGCGAAAGAGACAAGATGAAAGCTCGATGGTAATTAATATTTAATATATAAACGTTGCCGAATAAGCACTTCAAAAATGCTATCAACAGGAAGACCAAAAGAGGTGGGTGCTGAAGAAAATATCAAAAAAATCCTCGATATGAATGCTCGTAGAGTCAAGTTACGGCAGATTGTTGAAATGAACGTGCATGAACATTTGCACATGAAAAAGCTATCGAAAAAATAGGTGTCGCGTATGCTCAGTGTCGAACAAAAACGATTTCGAGAGACAGGTGTTTGGACATGATAAAGCGTAATCCTGTTGATTTTTTTGCTATATACACTTGAAACCAAAACTCAATCGAAAAACTGGGTGGAACTGTTTTCCGAAGAAGGAGAAGACAGTGAAATCGGCTGGCAAGGTCACTGTATTCTGGGATACACACGGAATATTCCTCAGAGATTATCTTGAAAAAGGATCCACAACCACAGCAAAGTAGTATCGTACATTATTGGACGATTTTATTGATCCAATCAAGAAAAAACGAGCACATTTAAAGAAGAAAAATGTGCTCTTTTTTTCAAGACAACGCACTGGTTCACACAGCGTTATTATATACGATACTAAAATTAAGTGAAATATACTTCGCTCCTAGTGACTTTTTCCTGTTTTCAAACTTGAAAAAATGGCTCGCAGGAAATAGATTCATCTTAAACGAAGAAGTTATAATCGAAACCAACGCGTAGGGGTTCCCAAAATCCTTTTATTCCGATGGTATAAAAAACTTGGAATATCGTCTCACTACTCGTAAGTGTATTGAGCTAAAAGGAGACTATGTTGAGAAATAAATGGTTTCTGAAAAAAAGTGTTTTTTCTTACTTAGGTAGTTTCAATACCAATCAGCCCTCCTAAGCGAACCTTTTAAAGAAGAAATAATTGATTTCACTATAGAAGAAATTAAAATCGATAGCATAAAGTAAGTTCATATGAACGGTTAAATATAGAGCTGGGCCGGGTTGTTCATTTTAGTGATCGGTCACTTTCGGTTAATTACAAGAGATTGGATCCGTTCCGGTTATTTATCAACACCGCTCTGTAAAACGAAGAAAGGAAAATAAAGTGATAAAAAATTATTGTTTCAGAAAGAAAAAATTTATTTTGTATGTATGTATGTATGTAATTCAGAATTTAAATATTAAGAGTTCATTTATATCAACTTCTTCTTAAACATAAAATAAGAATATTAAATATTATTTGCAAAAATAATATTAGAAATTTGGAGAAAATAGATTACAGTAGAAAACCCATGATTTTAAGAGTATTAAAAATAATTTTTAATAAAAACCATTTAAATGAGATGAATTTTGATTAGTTTCATATTCAAATTTTGTTTTATTTCAGATAATTTAAGATAATGCGAAAAAAAAAACAACGACACTTTTGTAAAACAAACACAAAAAAATGTGACATAAAAAGAACGAAATCTATCCAAATTGACCTATTGAACGAAAAGTGGTCAGTTTAGTGAAAGACTCAGTTCGTTCAATGAGATGATCCGTTCAATTTAACCCGTTCGCACATGAACGACACAGCCGTAGTTAAGAAAGGACTCAAAACTTGATTTCAGGAATAATGTATTTGAATATAAAAATGCATTAAATAAGAATTCATTCAGAGAACTAGCTTCCTTTGTAGTGAAGTTCTTGGTTTTGCCATTTAGCTACGCGGAAGTTGAACGATTTTTCATAGAGTGGAAAATTCGAAAAATAAGACTTTAAAGACTATCAATTTTCCGTTTTATATTAAGTTTGGTTTAAAAAGACTGTAGGTATGTATATATATTGCGTAAATTCTAAAATACATAGCGATATCATATACATAGCAAGGCGGTTAAGGCCTTGCTACACTATCATACACGATCGTGCGATCTACTAAATAAAGCATGTGTGCTGAAAAAGTACTAAAAATTCAACTGTGCGACAGAGATTTTGACAAATCGTGCGATTTGAAAAATTTTAGGAAACTTTTCAAAACATTATGATTTTTGTGCGATCAGTGTTGTATATATTGTGAAAAATATGAAAATATTGTTGGTGCCTCGAGGAAAAAATTTAATTAATGTAAAATTATAATGTTAATAAAAGTTTTTAATTGCTTTATTGTGTATATAAATTATTTTAATCATACTTGTATAATAGTGTGGCCTACAACGCCATTTTGAAACGATTCTTTCAAGTCGGCCAGACTTTTGAAACAGTTTCCTGTAAATGAATCGTACGATCGTGTAGGATAGTGAATCAGGGCCTTTAGAACGTATATTATAATAATATTTGGAACAAATCTTCAGAAGCTAAAGATTCATTTGATTAATGATTTTAATTTATTATTCAACATACGAGTTTTATATAAATTATATCAAAATCCTAATTAAAGGTAATTTATTCTTCAAGTTCGTGTCTTTTTTTTTTTTTTTTTTTTTTTTTGTTAAATTTTTAATAATTTAAGTTCATTTGTAAACATAAATGGCATGCGATATTAATGATACCTTTTGGTTGAAAACTTTATGAATTATAAATTTAAGACTTTATGTTTAGTAAATATATTATTGTTATTTTTAATCTGTTTCTTAATTGAAATACTGCCCAATAAGTAGTGTTCACATGCTTATTTTGTTTATATCATCATAAGAACATTAAGAATATTATTCTTTTGTAGTTTCAGAACAATTTCGATAAAGGGGGAAACAAATATAATCAATATATTATTATAAAATAGGGGCCTAAATATTAAAGCAATAATCCTTTTTTTATGGGGAGTGGTTAATAAATACAAACGCATACATCTGCATGTATAAAAATAAGCGTACACTTTGATGTCACCACTAACTGCGCAAACGGGACGACCGAGTTTAACCAAAATGTAAAGGTACGTTGGCGATGGCTTATGTGAAGTTTGCACAAAATCGGTCTAGTGGCTTCGAAGATATACCATTTAGATTTTCTTATATATTCCCATACACATATTAACACAATGCCTTTCATTTTCCATATAATCACTTGAAAAGTTACCAACTCATTTCTTATGAATAGAATGACATTCGGCCTGTTGAGCTGAATCTTTTCCGACCTTGTTTCGATCATAATTTTGTTTATGCTCCGACAAGCTGATTTAGTTGTCAAATATTTTTGGATATGGGCACACTGCCTCTAATCTGACAACACTGTTTGTGTGTGTGTGACTTGTATCCACACTGAACGTTTTATTAGGATTATACACGCAAGAGATAAGAATCTTGTTAGTATTATTTGAAATTTCAATGTTTATGAACTCAATACTCGTATTAGGATCAACAGCAGAGACCTGCACCGGTGCACTGCAATTATAAGTACACCTCTTGTTTATCCAATCATTTTCACATTCGAGTATTTTAAACACTCTTAAAAATTGATGCGGTATTATTTATACCTGTCGTTCGTTTGCGAAATCTTGATATATCAAAAATGTATCGAATCACTTTCGTATCTTGTGTATTATGTTAAGAGTAAAAGAAACGACCACAAAAAGAGTGTTGTTGTTTCTAGCACTTAGTAAGAAAAACATTTTGAGTATTTTCTATTTTCGTTTCTAATCCTTTTCTTAATAATACATACATGAAGTCGTCACAAAATCAACTTGTAAAAACAATACTCTCCACAAATTTTATTGTTGTGTAAATGCGTCACCCTTTAATTAACAGTAACTGAAATCACGGCTGCCATATTTAAATTTTTTTTTTTTTTTTTTAACTTTATTATTTTATTTATTGAATCTACATAAAAAAATATAATGACAATAAGTATTCAAATCTTAATACTAAAAAAAAAAATTATGATTAAAGTCCTGCCAGTGCTGGACGAAAATTTATTTTTATGCGAATATTATTTCAGAATTCAGTAATCTGTTTAGAGCTCTAATGGTAGCCAAAGTATCCCTCCTTCTCAGACGGGTATGACCACCAAAATTAAGAATATTAGCTGCAAGAGGATTTGGATGGAATTCAAGTTTGTTAATATACCTTGTCGCGTACTTCACAAATTCAGATTTCACAAAAGGTACGTTCAGATCTGCGTGGATTCGTGAGTTTTTAACGTACCATGGAGCATCTGTAATTCTACGGAGAATTCTATTTTGACTTCTTTGAATTTTCTCAATGTTGGATGCCGAGGCTGTGCCCCATAATTGAATCCCATAGCACCATATTGGCTTTAGAATCGAGTTGTACAGCAAAAGCTTACAATCAAGCTTCAAGGTGGAATTTCTGCCTAGTAGCCAGTTAATTTGCACTGCTTTCAATTTCATCTGCGTTACTTTTGCCTCGATGTGCGACTTCCATGTTAGTCTACGGTCAAGATGAATTCCGAGGTATTTGACTTCACTGTGTTGAGGTATTACTTTATTGTTAATAGTAATGGGTGAGCATGTTCCTAGACGCAGTGCGAATGTAACATGGGCACACTTTTGTTCATTAACCTTGATTTTCCAAAGCTTCAGCCATTTCTCTAGTTTGTCGATATGTTCCTGTAAATTTATTGATGCTTGCTGGTGGTTACTATGTATGCTAAGGAATGCTGTATCATCTGCAAATGTTGAAGTGTGAACGTTGGTGCTTGTTGGCATGTCAGATGCGTAGATCAAATATAAGATAGGCCCTAATATGCTGCCTTGGGGAACTCCTGCTTCAATAGACTGAGCGGGGCTTATGAAATCGCCTTCTTTTACTATAAATTGGCGACAATATAAATAGCTTTCCAAAAGGTTATGTATGTTTGCAGGTAAGTTAAACTTTATTTTATGCATTAAGCCATCGTGCCACACTTTATCAAAAGCCTGTGAGACGTCGATGAATAAGGCAGAGCAATATTTTTTATCTTCAAATGCCTTTCTTATGACGTTAACTAACCTGTGTGTTTGCTCAATGGTGCCATGTTTCGCTCTAAAACCAAATTGGTGATCAGGAATACATTCAACCTTATGAAGCATTGGATCCAACTTCGCCTTTAGCAATTTTTCGAAAAGTTTTGATATTGTTGACAGTAGACTTATTGGACGGTATGATTCTACTTTCGTGTGATCCTTCCCTGGCTTAGGAACCATTGTTATCATGGACACCTTCCACTCTGCAGGGTAATACTCAAGTCGTAAAATAGCATTAAAAATAAAAAGAACAATTCTTTTAGCTACACGAGGCAGCTCTACGAGCATTTTGTTGCTGATTTTATCCATACCTGGAGCTTTTTTAAGGTTTAGATTGCCAATAGCATTTTCAATTTCTTGGAAATTGAATCTTAAAGGCACAGGAGGTCTACTAACAATAGGTGGCAACTCATTTGCATTGTCAGACCTATTTGTGGTAAAAACGTTTTTCAAATGGTTAACAAATAAATTACCCTTTTCCGAGTCATCTCTAGCCCAGTCACCAGACGGTTCTCGCAAGGGCGGCTTACCTCTAACTGGCCTTTTTAAACCTTTAGTCGCCCGCCATAAAGAATAGTCGCACTGAGGAGTACCATCCAGACTTTCTAGATACGTTTGTAGAGAAGCCGTTTTTTGGGTTGCAAGCAAATTTCTTAACTGACTTGTGCACTCACGTAGCCTTGTTTTTAGTTGCGGAGATCTGCGAAGTTGCCACTCTCGTCGAACTCTTCTTTTTTCTAACACAAGTTGCTCGATTTCTGAAGAATATGTTCTATTTTGAAGGTTTCTGCGTGTTAAATAAACGCTAGAACCAAGTGCAGCAGCTTGTTTAAGGTTTTCGCTAAAGTTGCTTAGTGACACATTAATATCTTCAGGTGTTCTTAAAACAATATTCTCAGTGCAATGGGTACTCAAAAATTCTTTATATTTCAGCCAATTCACTCGGGTGACAGTCCTATGCAAATTGTTAATCGGGGACCAAGTCTCCTGGGGAAAACGAACTGAAATAATAGTTGGTGAATGATCCGATGACAAGTCTAACGAAGGCTCAGCTTGCATCCATTCTACTGGGATCCCCTTTACCACTCCAAAATCAATCACATCAGGAATCTTTCGCCGGTCAGTCGGCCAGTAAGTGGGATGTCCGCTTGATATTACGTCTAAGCCCATTTTAGAAATTGTATCAAAAAGCACTCGACCCTTCGGTGTGATTAAACGTGAGCCCCAAAAAGTGTGTTTTGCGTTGTAATCTCCAGCTGCTATAAAACGAGGTCCTAATGAGTTGAAAAAACTTGAATATTGTGATTCCGTCACTGAAAATCGAGGCGGCGAATAAATCGATGAAATAACCAATTTGTAATGAAAATTTTCCACACAGATATTAGTTGCTTGAAGATAGTCCTCGCATGCGTCGTTCAACAAAAAATGCTTTATCCTAGATTTTATCAAGATTGCAGAGCCCCCACAAGCTCTTCCACGGGGGTCTTTAGTATCGTATAGTACGTAGCTGTTGATTTTGAAGAAGCTTGTTGACGTCAAGTGAGTTTCTGCAATCATCATTATATCGATCTGCTTATCCATCAGGAAGTATTCGAGTTCATTTTTGTGTTGGCGGATGCCGTTCGCGTTCCAGAAACATATTTTTAACCAAATCATTTTTTCGAAATAACCTGCAAATGGTGGATTGCATTTTCACCATTTCCTGCATCATCGTCATCATAGACGACGTAAAAGTGTTTATAGTTTGAATTAGGGTCTGTATTGTTGCCTCAAGGTTACTAAAATTTTGATCGGGCGGTTGAGATCTAGATTCCTGATTCGGGTTTGCGAATGTAGACTTAACTACATTAGCATAAGAAATTTGTTTTTGATTTTGAACGGTTATGTCTGCGGTTGACTGTCGTGTCGGAGGAAAAGAGTTATTAGAAAAAGTTTGAGTCTGCTGCGGTGGCTTAGAAGCAATTATTGGTTTGTTGTTCATTGAGCGCTTGAGGTGGGTGTAGACGGAGCAACCTCTATAATTAGCTGTATGGTTTTCACCGCAATTACTGCATTTTTTAATTTTTGGGTCGAATTTCGGCTTATTGCATTGTGCTGTACCATGGAATTCTCCACACACAACACAAACTGTAGGCAACTTGCAATAGGTCCTAGTATGGCCAAATTCTTGGCAGTTATGGCACTGTACGGGTCCTAAGCGCTTATGCGGTTCCTCTACGGTTATTTTACGATGTAAAAGGTATTTTATATTATATATAGGATGAACTTCATTCTTCCTTAAAGTCACATCTCCTGGCTCTAATTCAACCCTAAACATGGGTTGAGGGATCTTTTCACGATTTCTGATGTTTAAAACATTTTTTACTTTGAATCCCTTGTCTGTCAAACCGGTCTTAACTTCATCAATGTCTACGCAAGGGTCAATCCCTTTTATTACGACTTGAAGACCTTTAGCGCTTTTAAGCTGATAAGTATAAAAAGCTTTTTTTTCCTTTTCAAATTCGTCAGACAGTTTTCGGTAGTCATTTTCATGGTTAACCTGAATTTTAGTTTCGTTAATATTGCCGTGCTTGATGGAGGTAACGTTAAATGTATTTTCTCCGATTGCTGAAACAATTTTTCTTACCAGTTCATTGGAGGCAGATTCTCTTAAATAAATTGGTGGTGGTTTAAACGATTTTTTGACGATGCTGTTGGCTCATCCGTTTGAAGAATGGAAAATCTGTTTTGATCTGTTGGTCTAGCGGTGTCGGCATCTTTAGAGATTTTAGATTTGGATGCAATTTGAGCAGATTTAGGGCTTCGCTGACGTTTGGTGATGGTGATATACCTATCCATGCCTACTTGCGTTTTTTGTTTATTGGCATTACTTAGAGTAGAAGATCTTTTATCTTCTGTTGTAACATCTATGTTAGGCGAGCCGGAACAGGAGCGGATTTTATCTCTTGTAGAAAGAAAATTGTCCAATGATTGCCTTATAGATTCTTCTTCAGAAGTCCATATATTTTTGCTGGTGGCGCTAGGCTCTTTTTCAGAATTATTTCTGATGGGATTACTCATACAGAAAACAAAAACTTTAATGTATATTTTTTTCCTACTGGGTAGGTAATCTTCACGCACAATTACAACAATAACAATGCACTGCCACCGCACTTGTTTTATTGAAATTGATTTTATTGTTTAGTTACTGAAATGTGATGAATTTATCTTCCCGTTGTTTTTTAAAATAATTTGTTCTTGTTTTTACAATTTAATACAATATATTATTGTTTTTGTATGAAAGTTTAAAAATATGTAAGCACAATGATTATTTGGTTTGTTTTTTTTTTTTTTTTTGTTCACTTTTTTAAAAACACGACCGTGCGGTTGAAGAATCACAGAGGGAAATGAAGGCATATAAAATAAAAGAAATTTAATGAAAACGTGCTTCAGACAAAAAATCTATTTTTTTAAGTAAAAGTTATCATTTTTACCGGTTTTGTACTAAATATGTTCAAATAAAATATGTATGTATATTTTTTTTTTCAAAACACCATCGCCAAAACATGATGTTTTAAAAGTTTTCTGGCAACGCTGCCCTTAGTACGAACCACGTTTACCGAGTGTGAGTGAGTAAATACATAAAACTAAACACACACACTCTCATGGGTAAGGTAAATGTATGCTGCAAACGCTTACATATAAATATTTAAATAATATAAATATTTTCATTGTTAAAAAGAAGTACGAGTTCGATTGCCACGCAAGCTCTAACGAGTAGAGGCCATACTTGTACAAACAATATGCGGTGTCCAATAACACCGCAACTTGATTTAAGACGGGTGTACTTAGATCATTAAAAAAGGCACCTGTTGCAGATCTCTGATCAGAAGTGTACTCTTAAGATAGTTTTTACAATATATGGCGATGTAGACAAGAATTTTGAAAAATTAATCATTTAATGAGATATGTTAACTAAAATAACAAAAATATAATGCAATTAGAATGTTAGCATTCATTTTTGGGAATTTAGTATTTATTTTAGCATTATTTTAAAGCTGATTTAGCTTGAAAATAATTTTGGCTATGACCACACTGCCCCTAATCGACACCACTATTTGCGTGTATGTCAGTTATATCTTGAGTTATGAGGAGACTAATTTTTATAGGCATCTTTTTGCTGGAAGAAATAGTCAAAAACAACGCTTGAAATAAGAACATACAGTAACATAATTTTAACGATTTTCAAATGATTTGACATTTCAAAGCTAGTAAGTTTATGTCTGTAAATCTGCGAGCGCTAACCTTGAACATGCGAAGAACTAGAAATCTTGCGACCACAGACTATAATAAACGTTAACAGGGTATTACCAAGCCGGCTTTTAATAAGCTGGACATTAATAAGCCGGTTTACATTTCTACAAAAATAGATTTTATAAATATTTAAATGATTGTTAAGTAAATAACGACCGCTCACTTTTTATTGATGCCAAAAAAAAAAACATACGCACGACATGACATGTGGCTGTTTAGCACTTCAAGAATTCTATTATGACGGATTTTTTAGTATTTTATATTATTTATATTCGTCTACAAATGATGACTAAGCTCATTTAAACTTTGCGTTTGCATGCGGTTTACTGAAAAAAAAAAAAATAAACTTTATTTTTCCCAAAAGCCAAATGTGCGTTTCCGTCTGCTTCAGCCAGAGACACTTGTAACAATTTCTCATTACTCCATTGTTTGGGACTTAATTATTACATCACAATGTTGCCTTACTCGTATGTACAAAACCTGAACTCGTAAATTTTACTTGTAGAAGCTTATTGTGTTTAAAAACACGATTCTTTCACATCATCAATAAAAATGTATACCCGTATTGTATAAAAAAACAAGTTAAAGAGGCCAAATAGATACACGTGTATCCATTTGAGTTTGTCTTATTTTTTTGTTGTGGAGATGAGTCCATGACTGCTTACCATTTCAAGTGAACATGCTGAACTTATTAATAATTACTTTTACCCCTGATACATCAGAATCCTTTAAAACAATTAATTGGAAATCGAAACTGATGCTCTTCCGCATTATTAATAAGCCTAAAATATAGAATATTCATACCAGACAAATTCACTTCACAAAGTACTACAACCCTCTTGGTTTAAAGAAAAGAATCTTTGAAGTCTAAGTCATATTGTTGCTTCAGTAAGGTAAGCTAAAGGATCGTTACTGGTGTTTGACTTATGGCTATTACCTCACGGTTAAAATAATCAGTTTATCACGCCACATGAACTTCTCAGTTACGAGTACATTGTCTTTGCAAAGTAATTTTATACAGTCGATAGCATTCAAATAAATGCAACTTCAAAGTTTTTGCTAGCAACCTTTGCAATTTAAATGTGTTGTAATTATTCTTAAGGCAGATTTTTGTGCAGCATATCAAATTATATTGCTCAATGCTAGAGTCGTATGTTTGTTTGATTTTGGCAGGCAGTAGATTCCGATTTCGGGTTATAAAAGTAGTTCAACTTCACAACTTCTTAAATTAAAGCTAATAAATGCAAACTACTATGGTAACAGAAGAAGAAAACAGAAATTGTAAGATTATTCTTTCAAAATGTTATAGTAAACGAACTGGCAAAAGCCGGTGTCCGGAATATAGATGAGATCGTCGGGATTCAGTCTAAGAGCTGTAAGATCTGCACGAGACAGATGCTATAGAAAGGTTATCTGTCTAATATCAAGGCTGACATAGTCCTGGTATGATAATAGAAGGAGTATTATGGTTAAGGGCCTGGCCCGGCGGAGGGGGTTCTGGAGTTGTAGGGATCAAGAGGAGGATCAGAAAATTTTCCAATATTTTAATCTATGCAGACGATGTAAAAATTTTTGCAACATGTGGGCTCTGGAACCAAAACTGCGTCCAACTTGATTTGAATAATTTCTTTAATTGGTCTAAGCATAACCTGTGCAAGCATGTGCATTTCTCAAGAAAATCTAACCCTCATGGGCATTTTCGGCTTGATGGCCACGTATTAGACACCGTCGAAGAATTTCTGGATTTGGGTGTTTTATTTGATAGAAAACTTCCATTCAACCAAGACATTAGCTTTTGCTCAAGCTAAGCAAGGGAAGCGTTGATTCCTCTTGTGATGGGCAATTAACTTTTGATAGCCTGTTTTAACCACTCATAAAGATAAACCAAAATGAATTTGAAATAAGTACATGAATTTGAAGTTTAAAGTTAACGGAATTTCTGAACGTGTAACACCAGAGAACTTCAGAGTTCTTTATTAAGTACTAAGTAGTAAGTATTCAGGAATGTAATTAGAAGTGTATATATAATAGAATGAAAAAGTGGAGAGTACGCGCTTGCACATTTTTATGGATTATTGATACCGCATGGAATTTGCCTCGATCATTCCTTTGGCAACTGCTAAACGATACGCATAAGAAGTGATTATAATTATTGTGTTAGTACAACTTCAAGTTGCTTAATAAAACAATTAGTTGAACTTGTATTGCCTTACAAAGAAAATAAAAGAAAAAAAAAAAGACGACACATAATGGAAAATACGGGTATTTGGAGAGATATTGCATTCAATGCTATCTGGCTTGCCACCAATTTAGAAGGCCAAAACCCTCCCACGTGCTTTAAAAAAAATACGACGAGCAACTCGTTCTGTAGGTATAATCTATTGCAGTTGCTGAAGGGTAAAACTATAAAATATATTTAATATATTTCTAAACTTTAGGACACGAATTTGTGTCGGTCGTTTTATACCCACTTCCGGATCAATCTGATCATAAAGGATCCTCACAACGACCGGGAACTCTTCGTTGAAGCGTGGTTAAAGCTACGTATGCCGCCGCCTATTCTCCCGAGCAGCAGGCAACGAGAAAATCAAAACCAGAAAGAATATTTCAACAAATTAAAACTAGTTAACTAATTAAAACACCGAAACAGCCAATCTAATTAATATTATCACATTTTCCTAACTTTATCGTTTACAAATTAGTTAAGCTACATTACTACTTCATATAGGTGTGCAAGTCATCCACCCTATTAATCAAACACTTCCATTTTTACCTAAGAATATGATACCTATATCACCAATATTAACCAACTATAACATTTTACCTTTGTTTGTTGCACTAACTATCTGGTTATCTGCCTACCCTTAATTTATATCCTATAATAGTATTTCCCTAATCAATTTTCTTTAATTCCCGGAACAAAAACAAATCTATTACGTACGAAACTTACATGCAAAAATAAGAATTTACCGAACACCCTAATTCGCTCACTTTATACATTTTGAAAGCAGTGCATCCAGCAGATCAACAGGCCTGATGACTACGATGGATGAATAATACGTAAGTCCCCAATGTTAATTAATTTGATTCTGTAAATTGTGAGAGTGAATGAATTGCATAAAAATATATTTACTTACATACATAATATACATACAGTAAAAGAGAAAGAATTTGTCCATATACAAACTGTTTGATTATATGTACATGTGTACAATATCACCAAGAGCCCAAAAGTCTCCAATCATTAATTGTCATTCCCTTCTGAGTATTTCTTTTATCTTTGCATACAGTTTGGAGCTTTTAGCTTTTAAAAGTTGTAGAATATTTACGATTTGTTTTGGTTTGTCATAAGCTGAACTAATATACTACTTTTTTTTTAATTTTGAATTACTAATAAAGGGTGGTTAAATTTCAAGAGCCGATGTTGATTTTGAATAAAACACAAACTATTTAGGAAATTATTGTAATTTTGTTTTATTATGAAATATTGGTGCTACTCAATTATGTATGGAACAAAATATCGGCCAAATGGGCGCCGCGACTACGGCGGCACTCCTCCATCCGATGGTCCAAATTTTCGATGACCCTGAGGTATAATGGAGATTCTATGCCGTTAATGTGCCGAATTATCTCATCCTTTAGCTGTTGAATTGTTGCTGGCTTATCGACGTACACCTTTTCTTTCAAATAACCCCAAAGAAAAAAGTCCAACGGTGTCATATCACATGATCTTGGCGGCCAATTGACATCGCCATTGCGTGAGATAACACGGCCATTGAATTTGTTGCGCAAAAGAGCAATTGTTTCGTTAGCCGTGTGGTAAGTGGCACCGTCCTGCTGAAACCATCGTCTACATCCATATCTTCCAATTCGGGCCATAAAAAGTTCGTTATCATCTCACGATAGCGAACACCATTCACAGTAACTGCCTGACCGGCCTCATTTTGGAAAAAATACGGCCCGATGATGCCGCCAGCACATAAACCGCACCAAACAGTCACTCTTTGTGGGTGCATTGGTTTTTCGACAGTCACTCTTGGATTCTCATTCGCCCAAATGCGGCAATTCTGTTTATTGACGAATCCACTGAGGTGAAAATGTGCCTCATCACTGAAGATGATTTTCTTCGAAAATTGATCATCATTTTCATAAGTCTGGATAACTTTAACACGTTGTTGGATTGTGTATCTCTCCATGGTTCAAATTGAGTAAGTTTGAAATAGAGAAATGTCAAATAAAATTCGAAAAAAAACTTGGAGTTTAGGTGTGGTTCACATTCAACATCGGCCCTTGAAATTTAACCACCCATTACAAATTTTCCTTTGCTTTTACGGCATTTGTAGCAGTTATATACATAAGTCTATTTATATAAATATAAGTTAATACTTTTTTTTTTGCCTAAATGATATTGAAATAAATCATGATTGAATTATCTTGAACAGAAAACACTATGGTTTGGTTAAGTAGTTTATTTAACGGTTGATGAAATGTAAAGAATGAAGTAATAGCATGTTCATTGGGCTGATATACAACAAGGTCGTCAGCATGGTAGGGCGGGAACATAAGACCTTAGGGATATCAACATCTATCCTTTTTTGGGCACTAAACTTCTGAGTGAAGTGACAACTTTATACTTCCGTGTACTATCCGTTTTGCGGTATCTATATTAATGGGTTTTTACAGCTGCACACATAACTACAAAAATAATAATTTTAAATGGCTGTAATACAGCCTACCCAGTAGTATCACACCCCCACACCCAATTACCTGAGCTATAGCCGAAGCAATGCTAAGTGTGCAAAGGAGCGATACATAGAATGCCTACTGGTTCGTTACACCCTGTTGTAAAGCAATTGTGTATATCTTTAGTCAGGCCAATATTGGAATATAGCTCGATTATATGGGACCCTTTTTATAATGTACACAGTGATCGAAAAACAATTCCTTCTTTTCATCCTACGCAATATCTATCCGAACACTGTAGCCAACTTACCATCCTATGAGTTCTGACTGCAACAAATAAAGCTGCCTTCTTTGACAAGCCGCAGAAAAATATCAAATGTCATTTTTGTCTTCAAATTGATTAACGGCAATATCTGCTCTGAGTATCTGGTGTCCAAACTAAATTTTGATGCTCCCCGTAGTCTTCGTCAATATGAACCTCTGTCAGTGCTTTATTACCGTCAGAATTATGCGAATGCAGATCCCTTCCGTAGATTATGTTATTGTTTTAATGAACTGTACCACGTTATTGACTTTTCGATGAACATAAATTTATATAAAATATACTTGTACATATATAGTATCTGCCTGTAAGGAGTTATTCTCCATAGGCATAAATAAATAAATATTCAAGC
Source organism: Thecocarcelia acutangulata (assembly GCA_914767995.1). Taxonomy (NCBI): domain Eukaryota; kingdom Metazoa; phylum Arthropoda; class Insecta; order Diptera; family Tachinidae; genus Thecocarcelia; species Thecocarcelia acutangulata. The sequence goes on from OU612095.1 coordinate 67,300,500, forward strand.
GATCACTATTATTCTTTATTATCGTAACACTGGTTTACAGCAAAAAAAAATACCAAGAACGCCACATGCCTAGATAAGTTAATTGGGACCTCCTGAACACGAAAAACGCTATAATTTTTTCTTTCTTAAGAACCGTTTTTTAGATAAGGGTACTTTTATGTTTTTCACTCAAACCCTTGTGGAGCCCATATCGTTCCTTTATTGCAACATAGTCATATCTCAAAAAATGAGCTTTTCGAGTTAATAATGCAGAATTGTTAAAAGTACCACCTTTTATATTGTGCCAAAAATTTATTAAAATTACTTTTAAACTGTTTCCTTTAGAAGATATTTCCTAAAAATTTGTCCTAAGACTTGTATGGAAGCTAAAAATTTGAAATGTGTTTTTCTCGAAACGAGCTTTTTTGAATTATGACTATGTTGCAATAAAGGAGCGATATTATTCCTTTATGTATTTGTATTATGTTTCCTTTATGTATTTTCCATATCCGATTGAAATTGATTGTTTGGTATGCCCTTTATGAAGCAAGACTGATTTCAAACTATTCTTGCTTCCATCTGGAAAAAAACGCCATTCCTCTGGATAATTTTTATTCAAATTTTTTGAATTTACATCGAATATACTTGTAGTGGGTGAGCAATGAAAATGAAAATATTGTCGTTCCACAAAATCCTTAAAAAAAACTTTATTTTTCATCCGGTTTTTTCCAAATTACGCTTAAAATTAAATAAACTATTTGGTAAAGAAATAAAACATTCCAGATCTTTACTACAACGTAGAAAAAAAAAAGAAATAAAAAAAAATTAAAAATTTTGAAACAAACGTAAAAAACTAGGCAAATTTTGAACTCAGCGATTTCTTGTCAGATAGAAATTATATCGACGGAAAAGGCGTTCAATTGCCTTTCCAACGATATGCCATTTATCTCGAGAGGAGCTTTTTGGTTGGGCTCCACAAGGGTTTGAGTGGTACCTTAAACCGAGAAAACACAAAAGTACCGTTATCTAAAAAACGGTACTTAGAAAAAAAAATTACAGCGTTTTTCCTGTTCAGGAGGTCCAAACTAACTTATCTAGGTATGTGGCGGTCTTGGTATTTTTCCAAATTTAAAATTTGTTAAGCAGTGTAAACATTGCTTTTGATACTCGTCTGCTATATATAGCAGAGCTTTTTATATGTGCTTCAAAAACTGACACAATTAAAAAGTTTTTTCTGCAAATTGCCTTGTTCAATTAAGCTGCACTGTTTTTGTTGTTGTTTTTTTGCACACATACCTGCTTACAACGCTTAAGAAATTATAAAGAAGTATTTGTGGTTTTAAATTTGATTTAAGCCAATTTGCAAATTAATGGAGGTGTGTTTTTAGAAACTGGTTTCGAAATGATGAGCCTAAATCTGTTACGGTCAAAAGAGAATGGGAACCGCTTAGCAACATAATATTTTTGCCATCCATTGTACTGGACAATGAAAGCGAAAGGAATTTCCTGCGACGGCACAAAGAAATGAAGTCAAGGCTGTTTGGTAAACATTGATTTTGCAAATGATTAAAGCAAAAACCAGAGAATTTATTTTGTTTTTCTTTTTTTTATTATAAAAAAAAATAATGAATATTTTTTATTTATGTATAATATGTACATACATAATTAAAATGTAAATATACACATACAGATATACGATGTATTAGTTAAATGCATTTTTCGCATTCACAAAGGAATTTTAGACTCATATTGAGCTTCAATCACAAAGCAAGTGGATACGTTAAAAGAGATTTTTGTAAAAGGCCCAAATCAGCTGATAGAGAATTGCGTTAAATGAGACATCTATATTGTATATTCTGCACTAATATACGAATGTAACCGCTTTGTTAAATTTTAATTCTATTTTAATTTTAATACGTTCAAATTTATTTTCTTTATTTCAATTAATATTTTTAGTACTCTGTAAGAATATAATTCTGTAAATGAAATAAATAAATAAGCAAAATCAGAAATAACACGTTTTACGTGGAATTTGCTCAAAAACTTTTGTAAAAAATAGTTCTTAGTTTATATTCAAGCAAAAATTGATGTCTTCATAGCCAAGCGAAATCAACTATTTGCCTTATTGATATCCAACGGTTCACATAAATGCATTTAGCAAATTGTTTTAACCCTAGAAACATAAACAATGATAGCAACAAATGATATTGAAAGCCATATTTTGAAGCATGTGTGTGTAAAAAGCCGAAACTATTACGTATTAATAGTTGAAACTGTGATAAAGTAAAATTTACGATTACCCACGCAATTCTTAAGTGGCAGCGTTGTGAACTCGGTGCGTTTCGCACCGTTTTTGGCGCTTTTCAAAATTTTAATGCGAAAAATTATTTAGTCGGTGCGGGGTGCGTTATTTTAAAATATTCGGTGCGTTCTTTAAATTTTAGTGACACAATTAAACTGTTTTTATGTAAGAAAAAGTTTTTCCGTTGCATTTCGCGTGGAAAACGTACCATGTTATATAATATTCGCATAAAAATAAATGTTTGTCCAGCACTGGCAGGACTTTAATCACAATTTTTTTTTAGTGTTAAGATTTGAGTACTTATTGTCATTACATTTTTATGTAGATTCAATAAATAAAATAATAAAGTTAAAAAAATAAATAAAAATGTTATATACACAAAGTAAGACAATCTTATGCTAGGAACACAACTGCGACGAACGACCAATTTCGCCCATCGCGACGAATTCGCCGGCAAATATTCGTTGTATAAATTAGTCGTGTGAAGCACAATATCAATGAACATTGTTTACATTCCGTGCTAAGAAAAAAAAAAAAATTAATATAAATACTAAGGTGGCCATATTAAAAGTAAACCTATATAAATCCTACCCGAAAGAGGGATTTTTGAACAAATTATCTCAGTTACTTTATATTTTGAGAACATCTTCATAAATTTTTTACTACATGGATTAAAATAAATTATAAAAAGTATTATGTCGTGAAAAATACATTGTTTATGTAAGAAACTTGGTCACCTGTTTGTTCGTCGTTCCCTGACGAAACAATTAGAAATAAATCTATTTCAATTTTCGCTGAGTATGAGGAATTTCGACCAAGGCCACAATTGTGTGCATTTTCATCTACACCAATGTGTTTTATTTTTGGCGACGAATATTCGCGACCAAATATTCGTCGTTCGTCGCAATTGTGTTCCTAGCATTACTGTTGTTTCTTATACACACTCTCGAAAGAAAACATTTCATTTCATAAAACTTATTTTTTATGAGAGAGTTTTGCTATTAAACCATCAAGCCAAGTTTGTCAAATAATATATAACATATGCAGTCTCTGAACAGTGAAGTTTTTATTTACTCCTCGCTTTCACGTGCCATAGACAGAGCGAAGGTCTTGTATGTGGCGCATACGTATGTTCTGATTAACCATATAATTTGCCATTTAAAGTGTTCAGTTTGGCGCCATTTTGTGTATTTTTGTTCGTAATAGCGAACTTCATGGCGAACATTGATGCTCAGCCATATGCTCAAGCTTCGATGTCAGAGCATGAACGAAACATGGACATGAGCGGTCCACATTAGCCATTTGCGATGAAGACCCCCAGTTATGATGGCTCGTCAATTCGTTACGGTTTTCGTAATTGATAAATTAGCAAATTATTAAATAAACTATAAAGTTTTTCCAAAACCTTTGCATTAAATAATGATTATGGTAAGCTTTATTTTATTGTAATTGTTTCAAAATTACGTATATATCAATAAATTCTTTTAAAGACACCGCTTACGAAAACACAAATGAAATGTACACTGTGTTTGATAGAATTGCTATAAATCGAATTTGAAGGCTTGTAATGGTTGTATGCTCCTGCAATACAATTTGACGACGGTAAGTAGGTATTTCGGGTCCCTGATAATAGGCTGTAAAAAACACAGCCGATTTCGGTTGACAGCAAATATAATTAAATGTTATTGCTTAATAATAAATTTGATAAAATATCGTTATAATTATTGTAAAAGTAATATTATCTTAATAAAACTAACAGAGGCGTTCTAGAGGCCAAGTTTGACAAACATGGATTCTAGCTATTGAACGAATTTGATGGCATGCCATCAGGTGGTGCTATCAGATCCGGCTTGATTGTATAATGGTCGCTTAGAAGGCTGTTTCATTATCGGATTTTTAATATAAAAATATTTAAACGCAAAATAAGGTTTAAAAAATGAATGGAAAAAATTTAAAATTTGGTGCGTTTTTGTTGAAAAACCCCGCCTTTTCCCCTTTTTTGGTGTGTTTTGAAATTTCAAAGTTGACAACGCTGTTAAGTGTCCTGGAGACAATCAAAAAAAGACATCAACATTCCAAGTGTGTGCGTGCAGTCGTGCTTTTTCGGATATACCTATAGGTTGTCGCCTCTGATTGGTGAAAATCAAAAACGTTTTATATTTTATATTGACGTGTAAGTATTTTGGTAGTCTCCAGTTGTGGTCGACGATAGAAAATGTTAAATTTATTATCGAAAGGGACAACAATAAGTGAAATAAAAAACTACGTCTATATTTATTATGATTACTGAATTTTATTTTGTTTGTATGTATACATATATACTATATAAGCATTTATTACTACTTTTCATAAATATTTAGTTTCTTCTTTTCATGTTTTTTTCTTAACAAAACTGCACAAGATAACAATAACTCAGTATCCGATGATGACATGTTTAGAAACGAACGCAGCGAAGTCAAAATACAAATGATGATTGGCGATTTTATTTGTACGTCTCCTTTCAAACGACAAAAACACGACACTCACACATATGCACTGATTGACGTGTTGTTTGATCGTCTCCAGAGCACTTTCAGCTTATATGGTACAATGGAATTAAATTATGGGGCACCGCCTCAACATCAAACATGAGAAAATTCAAAGGCGACAAAACGTTTACTGCAGCTTCATGGTAAGTAAAAACCTCATGAAGTCATAAGTACCTGTGTGTGCCAATTGTAAAAGACGAATTTTCTAAGTACTCAACAAGATATATCAATAAACTCTTGCACGCAACCTACATCATTTTTGGTGGTCACTTTTATTTGAAAAGAGAGGTACCCTTGCCACCATCAGAGCGCTAAAGTTCACGCAAATAAAACTTTTTGTCTAGCATTGGCTGGACTTAGTTAATTTTTTGTGTTTAATAATAAGATTTGAATACTTATTGTTAACTTTTATTTTGAGGATTCAATAAATAAATAGAAGCTAAAAAAGGAAAAAGAATACCAATGCAACCGGAGAAAATTAATGGATCAGCTATCTCACATAAGTCAACAAGTAAATGAAGATACTTGTGTTAGTCTTAAAGTTAAAAATGGTCTAATGTGACTAGTAATCGAGAAGGAACTGAAAAAATTGTTGTATAAATGTTTCAAGGTATGCCAGCACGCACGTGCCAACTAACTTGCCAGTTAGTGACTCTAAATTAGTGGTGCCCACAAGTTCTATATGGAAGAGTAAACACCAATACATTTAAGGAAAAACTATTTTTATTTCATATTTTTTGTTGTAAAAAGCAACACATTTACAAAAACTAAGATCGCACTGATAATCGCTGTCGTCAATGTTTACCAGCAAAACATGCGAAAGTGCTGTCCATTTGTGTGTGTGTGCAGTGAAGAACGACAAAAAATATATAAGACGAAGTTGTTTGTGTATTTCTTATTGAGTATCAAGCGCATAGGGCTGGGCACACTTGCTCTAAATGTTGTCTAAGTGCCGATATTATACTACACCACCATTTCAAAAACTTTTCGTCCAAATCTTGCAAAACTTGCCTGAACTGTCGATGATTTAGTCCTTCGCTCCTCATAAAATTTATAATTTTAATTATAGTTTGCATGATATGGTCCATTTTGAAATGATTGGATGCCAATGATTTCTGATGAATAATGCAGTGAAATCCCACAAAATTTCCTGATGTTTTCTGTTTTAATTTAGTTACAACGCCCCAATGTTTGGCAGCCATGGCAGGAGCACCCTCCGTAGTTGTGCTGCTAAAGCCCAGTTCAGACTATTATACTTTGTATTAATACTTGTCAAAAATTCAAATAATACGATAAAAATTTGACATCCCATACGACTTTGTTGTTTTTTGAAACTTTTCAAAACGATAATACTTTACATTGGATCAGGGTTGAGTTTTTTAGCAAACCAGCTAATTAAAAATGTAGTAGTCGGCTATTTCGTAGCCGATGGGGTGCCGTCACTGACAGTATTTTTTGTCGTTATAAAAAAGCTCAAAATTTGGAATTTAGCTGTCATTTATAAATGTATTTTGCTCATGCTATACTTAGAACGTAAAATATGTTTGTGCTATTGAATTTGGATGTGTTATACATAATTATTATTTCAACTGTTGAAAAATTTCACACGCCGGCACGTCTATCGCCTACAACGAATAGCGCACCTGCCGCCGTGAAAAGTTTTATGATGGCACATCTATGTTGGTTTATATCAAGTGTAATGGTGTGAATGCAAAATCTAATTTACGTTAGACTTTTTGACAGTCGCAAGAAATGTGTTTAGACTTTTATCTCACAAAATCTAATAAAAGTATTTATACTTGTATAATAGTCTGATTGGGCCTTAAGTATGTTCTAGTCCATTGCAGAATATATATCATTTGCTGTTGTAGTACATGTCAATGAAACGCACATTAATAGTTCTTCAGTTATTTCAAAGTTATTGTTAATGCCTCGTATAAAAACAGCAAGTTGAGCTCTATCAACAGGACGAGTGTGGATTGATATTGAAGCTACCTAAGTAGGAAAAAAATATATATATTTTTTAAAACCAATTATTTCTTAATATAGTCTCCTATTAACTCAATACATTTAGTAAGACGACATTTCAACTTTCTTATACCATCCATCTGAATAATACGATTTTGGGAACCCCTCAAAATACGCGTTAGTTACGATAATCACTTCTTCATTTGAGGTGAATCTTTTTCCTGCGAGACATTTTTTAAAGTTTAAAAGCAGGTAAAAGTCGCTAGTAGCTAAATAAATAGATCAACTAATTGCAGGTGTATTTCACGTAGTTTTAGCATCGTATGTAATGGATCAATCAATTGATCCAATAATGCACGATAATACTTTCCTGTGATTGTGGATCCTGTTTCAAGATAATCGATGAGCAATATTCCGCATGTATACCAAAATACAGTGGCCATAACCTTGTCAGCCGATTTCACTGCCTTCGCCTCCTTCGGAGCACTTCCAGCAGCTTCTTCCCATTGTTTCGATTGAAATTTGATTTTAGGTGTGTAGTAGTCGACCCACGTTCCATCAACAGTTATTAATCGACGCCCAAACTTAATAGGATTACGCTTTATCATGTCCAAACACCGCTGTGAAGTGGTCTGTCGAACTCGTTTTTGTTCGACACTGAGCAAACGCTTCATCCTTCTTGCCGATAGCTTTTTCATATGCAAATGTTCATGCAAAATGTTGAACACACGTTCATATCCTATGTTTACCATTTCAACAATTTCTCGTAACTGGACTCAGCGATCGTTCATAACGAAGGCCCCTTTTGGCATTCTTGCAGTGCTTGGTCGGCCGCGTTTAAATTCAGTAATCCAATATTTAACCATGTTATCTGAAGGAGTTGACTAACCGTAATGTTTATCAAGCTTTTCTTCTGTCTTTTTCGCCGTTTCCCCTTTCAAATAATAATGTTTAATGACTGCACGAATTCACTTTTTTCCGTTTTTGAAGAAACACAAAAGTTGCTTATTTCAAACGACTACAACAAATAAACTCATAGATGAATTTGGGTGAAATTTTAGCAGCTGACGTTTGACGGATCGCCATTAAGAAACAATAGAATAAAATGAAATAAAAAAGATTGTGTTTGTGCTGGCATCTAGCACTACTTAGCTTCAATATCAATCCGTCCACGTATAAGTGTTCTCGTCAACAGCCAGTGAAAAGTGTGTAAATTCCTTAATTTTCTCCTTCAGTTGAAGAGTAAGGAGATCGGATGGAGTGAAGTACTTCTTACACTGTTTCAGAAAATCAAGACACTTGAGTGCTTCTGTATAGGTAGGAAAAATGTGCCCAGTCCAATGAACATCACACTGAATTTTCATTTCAAGAACATCAAGAGCATCCGATTCCTCAATATCAACACCATCCATGCGTACAGATGAAGTAGTATTTGCGGTCGTTTTTTTTTTTTTTGTGCTAATAAACAACACTATATATAATGATGTGTTTGGTGTGACGAAGGCAAATCTATATACAAAACTAAGATACAAAATTGTTAAAAGTCTAGTTAACGATCTCGAATGTTAATGTTTGTATGCTTGATTGGCACTAAAAAAACTTGCATCAAATACGAAGAAAGCAGATCGAATTATGTAATATTCATTTAAATACTGGTTGCTGATAATGTACCAGTAATTAGTTTTTTGACGGTCAGGCATGCGAACGTTAACGTTCGAGATCTTGAAACAGACTTTTAATAGTTGTGATAAATAGTACAATCAGTGAACCAGTTATACACAAGACGAGCCCCCCTTTCATTAAGGTGTGAACTTCAAATTTACTTTTAAATAAAATTATAAAATTAAAAAAAAAAAAAAACTCTGAGAAGAGGTTTGCCTGAGTAACCAACAATGTTTTTTTCACTGAAATAAATATGTAAAACCACTTTATTTGTCATATTTTGTTATAGACAATAAAAAAACCTCTAACGAAAACTTTATTTTCTTTTTCTTTATCTGTCTTTTAGCAATTTTGCCCACATTTTAATCAAGAAGCATATTTGCCTTTAACTAATTGCAAATGTTTGCTTCCGTATTTATTAATTTTGTGGCTAAAAATAGTTAAAACCGCCAATAATGTTGACTTGTTGGCAATAGTTGTCACTCAAATAAGCAAATATACGAGTATTGTGCAAAATGTGACAACAATGTTGTTCATTTGTCAAAACTTAACAAGATAAATGCCCTGAGGCTTCATATTTTTATTACGGTTATAGATAATAGACGTAGAGCGGTGTAGACAAATTTATAAATTTTAAGTGTGATTTAGAAAAGATCTAGTTTATGAATGCGTCACCAAATTACTCATACAAAATCTTTTTGAAAGAAATAAATAAATAATTAAAAATTGTCGTGAAAACCTTTTGGTGTGGAAATGCGTATTTTTTGGGTCGGCTGACATGACACAACAGTGGCTGAAAAGGTAGTTTAAGTAGGCAACACTGGTCGTAAGTTGTATGGCTCAAAAGTAGAGTATTTGATGACTTCGAAAAAAGTCAAGAAGGAGTTTTAGTTGGCTTTAGAGGAAAAAGTGGTGATGAGAAAGAATGGTATTATTGAATGGTATTACAAATAGAAATTTCAATGAAATAGACGGCTTTCATGAAAATTTCTTGTTCGTCTACACAGGAAAGCGAAAGTTCATTTTAAAAATGTCGCCGAGGCAAATAGTTGCAAAATTTGCCTCTGCTTCTCTCCACTCTTATTTTGTTTGCTTACTAATCAGAGTTGCCGAGCTTATTACATACACAAATTTATGAGGCAACAGTTGAAAATAACTTATCATTATAAATTTTTCTATGATATTATTTTTATAAAAATACTTTAATTATTTTCTTTGTGTTTAATATACAATATAACAAAAAATATTATAATTTTTTGCATATACATGCAAAAGAAGTTATTTTTATAATTATTATTATACTATGATACTGCAGCTTTGTATAATTCTTTGTATATGGCAACAGTGCTTAGAATTTGTCATTTTACTTTCAGAAAACGTCAAAACATCTGTTTCATGAAATTTTTGATGAAAGTTGAGTGAAAAGTAAACAAAATGTGAATGTGTTAGTAAAAAAGTGTCAGTGTATTGCAACTTTCATGAAATTACTTTCCTGTCTAAACGGTAGGTAAACTAAAGCTTTAAACACATTGAAGGCAGCAGACAACCGACTTCAATATGTCAAATAACATGCATTTAGATGCGAACGTTTATTTAAACAATAGCAAGACGACACGACTGCAGGTTGGTGTCCACGCTGATTTTTTTGCCGCACTCGAATTAAACTAATTTATATTTTTGTTGACTACAAAATAAAAACAGTGTGACCAATATATAAAAAAAATATGTGATGTTTATTTTCTAATATAACATTATAATTTTAATTTTCCTGATGATGATAACAAATTGTTATCGAAATATCGAAAATAAAATACCGTTAAACCTTTTTTACAAAAAACAAAAAGCAATCAAGATCTTTAGCTGGAAAATTTACAAGAAAACAATATAAACAAGATCAAATAATACGAATATTTAAATTAATAAAAGAACAAAATTAAAAGCGGTTTTAAATAAATTATTAAATTTAATTGTTCTATTGTTACGAGTAAATATGTATGTGCATACAAGATTATCCTCAAAACAATAATAATTCATAATTTTATAAAAGAACTAGTTAAGGGCCAAATAAACTACACAAACAGCTTACCAAAGATGTCAAAACGTTTGTACTAACATTTAGCGTTGTTAAAGGGTCTGTTTGTACAAATATTTGAAGCATGTTTGCATGATTTTTGTGCAAACATCTTGAATATATGTGTTGTCTAAAATTTTTTCTTTTCAAAGAAATTTTTGCAGAATGCAATAGTGGAAAAAGGAGCATACAAAATGAGTTATGAAAAACGTTCTTGTTGGAGTTTTTAGTATTGTATAAATGTTTACCTTCTTTGTAGAAATTAAAAAAAAAACAAAGATTATAGAAACATAATCTCAAGAAATAGACACTAAAACAAATTATAAAATGATTTATGTATTGAAAACTTCATATGACAAACAAATCGCCGCAACATAATCGCCGAGTATTCTCATTGAAAAGAAAAAAAATTGATTAATTTGTGTTTGTATCGTTTATGTGCAAATGAAAAGCGCGTGTTTGCCGAAAGGCTTACATAGTTTATTTGTCCCTTTAGCTATAAATGAAGTACCAGTACTTCATTTATTCGTAGTTTTATTTACATAGGATAGGTTAGGTTGTACAGGCCGCCAGTTTCATGAAACCAGGCTACTTGGGTCCTTTTAGTCCCGTTGTGTTGCCTGAGGGAGAAGTGCAGCCCATGAGACATTGCATGTCTTTGACGAAAAATTTTATAATTTATATAAATTTTTCTTTCTCGAGTCGAATCATTTTTGTCCATATTTTAAAAAATTCTATATAAATTTTCAATTCTTTAATATTGTTTTCATTATAAATCAGAAGATATGTCCGATTATATTTTTAACTTTTAAGACCCGCCTAACCTGAACTAAGCGTAGCAAATAAAAACTTTTTTCGTTAAGTTGCTCTTTTTAAATTTTAAGGCATGTTTATGAGAGAACTTTTTTCATGAACGATTGATATAAACAGAACTCGTTTTGTAAAACAATGGAACTTCGTAAAGCTAAAAACTCTAACGTGGCCACACTGAAGTATACGTTTATTCAAAATAATTTGTGTTGCTGCCGTGTTCAAAATATTTCTGTAGTCGCCTTCACAACAACAATTGCTGGTTGCAGCATTTGCTGTCGTGAAGTTGTGAAGTCTGCTGTGATCTATGTGTTTAAAGCTTCATAGAAACAAAGGGAAAATAAACATTTAAATATTCAAATTAAACGGAACAAAAAAAGGAACTCAGAAAAGTAACCAATAAAACGATCAAACTAAACTATAAATAAAGGAGTCGAGAAAAACTAAAGAGAGCCATAAAATTTAAACTTAAATTATAAATTAAAATCACACAAAGAGATTCAATGGCCGTGTTATCTCATATGGTGGCGATGTGGGTTGGCCGCCAAGATCATGTGATTTGAGACCATTGGACTTCTTTCTTTAGAGATATTTAAAAGAAAATGTATACGTCGACAAGCCAGCAACAATTTAAGAGCTAAATGATGAAATAATTCAGCGCATTAACCGCATAGAACATCAATTATGCTTCAGCGTCATCGGTTATTTTGGACCATCGGCCGATATTGTATTCCATATATAATTGAACTATACCAATATTATCATAATAAAAAAAATTGCCATTAATTTCTGAATAATGAAGTGCCAATAATTCCTGAAAATTTAAAAAGAAAGGGTGTAAAGAAAAGTAGAAATGTGTTCTGTTCTTTTGACAGGTGTTATTAAAACATTTTTCTTTTTACATTCTCAATAATTTATTTAGATTGTTGGGATATAAAGTTGAATGTTTGAGAATATCTTTCAAAAGGGAGCCTAGGGCCTAGTAGCCAAGGCCAAACTTTAACATTAGTTAATAATTTGTAATTATTTTCTAATATTATAAATAAATATATCTTCCAAAAATTTCCATTCTACTGATAATTAGGGTAGCTCCTATGAAATCTCGATATGTAGACAGCTGGGAGCATTGAATACAAGCTGTTTATAATTTTTTTATTGGTATCAATGTTAGAAGCTATATAGTGAATATAACATTTGTACTTTAAATTCCCGGTTAACCGTATTAAAAACCCGATATTCGAAAAACAGACATTTGAAAAAATGCGGTTTTAGCAAATCCAAAAAAACCGATCGAATAATAAACGTTCAATCACTCTAGGTCTTATCGTATAATGTAGAATAATGTAAGTCCTCAAAAATCCCTAAAGCATGAATAAAATCCACAACGATATCCCCAAACCAAAATTATTATTACCATTTCATAAAAATTCTCTGATTTGGGGTAATTCGCGTAATCTGACTATACGACCAAAAAGCTACTAATACTATTTCTAGCAGTCCTGATAGCCCCAGTTGCTAGTGCTTTGTTTAATATAGTTTATTGTAATTTAAATTATAATAAATTTGTAAATAAATAAATGAATAATTTCTAACAATATCTTTTTTGTAATTTAGCATTGAGGTTAAGGATTGGAATAAATAATAATGAAGCAACAGTTTCTAGGCGGTATAGCAGTGTCTTTATCAGAGATGGGTTTTCTAATTGCAGCTAAGTACTTTGAAAATAATCTGTTCGTATGGCCTCCGTGGCGCAATTGGCTAGCGCGTTCGGCTGTTAACCGAAAGGTTGGTGGTTCGAGCCCACCCGGGGGCGAAACTTTATTTTGTATATTTATCTATCTTCATCAAAAACTATCAGTAATATCGGTTAAACTTAAGAAATCCAATTAGTTAGTTCTACAGATTTTTGCTTTGGTATCAGGACTGCCCCAACGGAGTCAAAAATTCTACCAAAACTCACTCAAGGTTCCAGCAAAACATACTCTCTCATGTTTTTACCAAATTGGGTTGTTTATAGAGGTATAGAATCGTGAAATGCAGCAAAACAAAGATGAATTCTTTAAGTCGACATGAAATTTACTTTATTCGAAAGACAATTTTTTGTCATTATAATTTCGGTTATAGGCTCAGTCTATAAGAGATCGGTGGCATGAGGCAAAATATGGACGACTCACTGAATAATGATATTATTCTTATCTCCGAATGGGGTCGTAAGAACGGAGTGATTTAAACGTTCGTAAGTTCCAGTGTTGCTTATTAGTACATAAACTAATGACTATGAATGCTGCTTCATCCGTACGCATAGTGCATCAAAATAATTTTTGGGGTTAGTCAGTAGTGATGGTTGACGGGTGAGTTGGTTTAAGGGCTGATGTACGTAGTGGTCTCCGCTCAACCAAATCATTAAGCCTTGTTTTCCATTGATTGCTGAAAAATTGCATACAGGAGGGGTTAGAAGGATCAGACTTCTCAGCGAGGCGTTGCCTATATGGCTACACATATATGGTAATAATAGCAGCCTGTGTGTTCCTGGTAAGCCACATGCAGCGCTGGTGAATCGTGCATAACTCGTTCCGTGGAATTGGTCCTAAAACCTCGCCGCAGAGTGGAGTGCATTTTTCTGTTTTATCGATACTACAATGAATTTTGCTCTGACTACATGGATTAAGGATCTTGTTCCCGAAACCTACATATGTTTCGCTTCGTTTTTCAGTCGTACGTTTCGGTCAATTACAACGTTGGAAAGTTCAAGTCAAATACTTCTAACCTATTTTCCTAATTCCGATACAATGCACTGCTTAAAAAGGGGACTTCTCCTGAGTGCTGATTCAAGATAAAAAAACACATACAAAAAAATATGACATATGGCTTATGATCTTACGTCTGGCTCAGACGAACATAGTCTAATCTAGAGCGTACCGTTTAGTTAGCGATTTCACTTATTTGCACAGAAAGTAATTTAGCAGCCTTAAATCTCACTATATTGAAGGTAAACTCACGGTTTCAAAACGTAAAATCAGCGGCCTTGCTGTATGATATGTTGCGCCCTCCTGTTAAAACCGCAACTACAGATGTACCGTCCCTCAATATATATTTGAGGATTAACGTCACTTCTAACATGTCAGTTTTGTTTATTAACATATCCATTGCAAATAATAGTAAGGAAGAAACTTTACACATGGAGCAACAATGTCGAAAGACAGTTCTCGTACGTATAAGTAAAGTGATTTAATGAACCCTGTTCAATATTTAATATGCCACTTTTAAAAGATCACCCATTTAGTGAAAACGGAGGAGTAGCGTGCTACTTTATTCGACTTAAATGTAAAAATTCAAATGGAGTAATAAACTAGTGGAAGTAGCGCTAATTTTGTATTGCAAAATAAAAAATTCTGTGCTAAAAATATATAACAATTACTCGTAGTGAGTCGAGTGGATCGTTGACGAAAAGATCGGTGATTTATTTTTCAGAGCCTGAACAAGGAAAAATTATAGCTTTTAGTGAAGAACGAATCCAAATTGTATGGCGACTTTGCCGTAGCCATCGCGTTGCTCAAAATCTTTTAAAAAATCTTTCAACATACAACTTTTCGGAGCGGTCTGGTGTAAAACGAAAGCTAACTGAGCGCCAAGAAAGTCATATCGTCAGCTTAGCAAGCAACAAATGTGAAAGCATTAAAGGTATTCAATCGCAGACCAGCCAGAAATATGTAAATGAAGAATATGGAATGTTCAAAAACACCAAATACAACACCATAGAAAGCAGCGTAAACAGAAACTTAGTAAGCGCACCAGCAAACTAAAGTTTGCTGGTGTTAATATGATCACAAACTCGAAACAGTCATGTTCAATTAAACAAGTATTTCCTAAGAAAGATTCTGAAATATTAGTATTTCCAGATCATATTTTCTGAAGAGAAAAAAAAAAAATGGAATCTCGATGGAACAGATGGTTGAGGGTTATTGGAGAGATTTGCGAAAAGATCCTTTAAATTACCAAGCCCGAAGTTTTTGTGGCAGAAGCTTGATGGCATGGGGAGCATTTGCAATAGACTGAAGCCTAGATTTGACGATAGTTTCATGTTGAAAAACAGAAAATTGGATTTATTTTAAATTTAAAAAATTTTCAGTACAAAAGAAAAGACATGCATTTTAGACATGGCTTTAAATCATCGTGAAAATTTGCTCAATGGGGTAAAGTATAGCAGAACAAGTCATGGTTGCCTTTAATAAAAACACTACAGCATCTGAAGCTATAAAAACAAATATATACGCGCTCAAACATGAACTTTATTTCATAAGCATACCAATAAGAGATTTTTGTGTTATATATTTTTTAAAATAAGATTTCATTTTATAACATGGTACTATTATTATACTTAACACTAAATCGCGCATATTTAAGTTAAAACAAACTTAGTTGCAAAGTTTTAGGTGGTTTTAAGTAGGTATTATTATTAATAGGTATATTATTCTTCTGAGAATGGTTTCTTCAACAAATTTTTCACTTTGGTTTTGTTCAGGTCCATGTACCTAGATGCAAATTCCCACATTTGCGGAAGAAGACGATATGACTAACATTTTTGCTAAAAACTTATCCATAAAAGGATAAATTAGTGAAGAATAATTTTTGTCACTTTATTCCAAAAAGCATTTTCATATCTGTATCGTAGAACAAATTTTCCAAGTTTAATAGGCCATGTTGCTTTTATTCGTATCAAATTGCTCTCTTTCGAATTCTACGACGAAATGAGAAAACTTTGATTATATCAGAAAAAATACAATTGCAGAAAAAATACATTTTTATAATATTGTAAGGATTTATAAAAGTTAAAATTTAACTATCATAAAAATTTAACCATCTTTAAAATACACTATTTTACATATGATCTTTTAAATACATCTCTACGTAGATATGTATATCCCTAAATAAATATTACATAACATTTCAGTATTACATACATATTTACGCACACATTTATTTTACTACTGTTTTTTACACCATAAATATTACTTTCATTTCGTACATAAAATAGCCTAAAAAAAGGAAGCATGCATGTAGTTGTGAAACCAAAATTGCTTGAAAGTAAAAAATGTAATCTACAAAAATCGTCAAAAACAAACTTTAAATCGTCAATTCGTCAAAGTGCTATTTTCAGCACCTAAAATCGTCAAAATTACGATAAATCATCAAATATGGCAACGGTGTATGTAATTTTCTTTTTAAAATTTTTTGTTTCAGAAAATATTTTTTATCAAAAAATTAAAAAAAAAAAAAAAAAAAAACTCGGCGCCTAAAAAGCTTGGAAAGGTGTAGAGTGCAGAGAAAGTTTGAAACGCTTAAAAAGCGACTTTCTGGTTTACCCTGCCGACATACGACATCAAAAGCCTATTTGATTATTCTCGTATGATGCGGTTCAAGTGTTTTCTTTTCGCAATATTTCATGACCTTTTGCGACTTAATGAAGCCAAAGTTACAAAAAGTAGACCTGAAAGTACATACATATATTCATAAATGGTTTTAAGTCAGATTTGCATTTAACTTCTTTTAGCACATTATCAACTTGTCCCACATTTAACGTGGTCAACACCTAGATATTTTGCTATTTACTCTGAATGTTTTCTTTAATTTTTTACTTTAAATTCTGCTTTGTTAGCAAACATTTGTCTTTGAATTGCGTTAATACGAATGAAGAAGAGTGCGTTAAACTGTAAGAGGTTTAAATTATTATATCAAAACTGCAAGACTACACAAAAGAAATAAACGTTCAAACTGAAAATTTACTTGCTGGTATAAGCATTTAAAGAAAAAAATAAAACGTTTTTCTTTTCTTTTTAGCAAAAAGCAGTAAAAAATTTTAACAAAGCTATTTAAATATACATACATATATGTATTTTATTTAAAATATTCATATTATTTGATTAACCTTCTTGTTGGTGATATGTATTTGTATCCATAGAAACATAAATATATGCATATAAATGTGCACCTATATAATAATATACAGGCCTGCTCTGAAAGCACACTGATTTCAACGGTTTTAAAATCACATTGGGGATTTTTTGGTGTTCTGAAAATCACGAGATTTAAACACGGACAAATCTCATAAACTTGGTAGCCACAGATGTATTTTCGTACAAAAGAAAACAGTTCACTGCTAAAAAGTAAATCACAAAGATTGCCAAACAAAAGTATTTTTCTATTAAAAATGATGCCTTTAATAATTATATTACCAAGTCTGATTTGAAACCGAAATTTCGCTTAATCAAAATCGCCATAACTGTAAAATATGGTTGGCCCATTGCAATTATGAGTTATTGGGACTTCACTGTACAAGTACACATATGGTATTTGCACATACATATGTATCCAAATTAGTTTGGGAAACTTATTTTATGTATATTATATATATATATATATATATATATATATATATATATATATATATATATATATATATATATATATATATATATATATATATATATATATATATATATATATATATATATATATATATATATATATATATATATATATATATATATATATATATATATATATATATATATATATATATATATATATATATATATATATATAGGGTGTTTTTTTAAGCTAGATAGAACTTTAAATTGTAAAAAGTAACACAAAAAATTAAATTTTGATGAAACATTTTTTTTATTTGTTTCAGTATACTCTGACAAATCATCATGAATAGACTCACGCTTGAACAACGCTACGAAATTATCCAAATTTACTTTGAAAATCAGACCCGTTGTTTTATCGCAAAATTGTGTTCAGCGATGAGGCGCATTTTTGGCTTAACGGGTTTGTTAATAAGCAAAATTGCCGCATATGGAGTGAGACCAATCCACAAGAGACCCTACAGACTCCATTACATCCAGAAAAATGCACTGTTTGGTGCGGTTTTCATGCTGGTGGCATCATCGGAACTTATTTCTTCAAAAATGAGGCCGGAGCTCGCGTTACGGTCAATGGAGATCGTTACCGCACCATGATCAATGATTTTTTGTTTGAAAATATGGATGACATTGATCCGGAGGAGATGTGGTTTCAACAGGATGGCGCTACGTGCCATACGGCGAACGCAACCATCGACTTACTGAAATCAAAATTTGGCGATAAGTTGATTTCGAGAAATGGACCTGTCAATTGGCCTCCAAGGTCGTGCGATTTGACACCTCTCGATTATTTCCTGTGGGGCTACGTGAAGTCACTGGTTTATGCTGATAAACCAGCAACAATTGACGCCTTGGAGGCCAGCATTGTTCGTGTTGTTCGTGACATACGGCCAGCAGTGCTCGAAAAAGTGGCCCAAAATTGGACGTCCAGAATGCGCTTCGTCAAGAACAGCCGCGGTGCCCATATGCCCGAAATCATTTTCAAATGTTAATGTCACGTATTGATCTTTCGAATAAAAAAAAATTTTGATTACAATTTAATTTTTTGTGTTATTTTTTACAATTTCAAGTTCCATCGGGCTTAAAAAAACACCCTCTATATATATATATATATATATATATATATATATATATATATATATATATATATATATATATATATATATATATATATATATATATATATATATATATATATATATAGATAAATATATTAGCGGAATTTTCGATTTTCTGTATTTTAGTCGGTTTAGACTATATCTCGGGTATATATGGATCGATATCGGAAATTTTAATTTTCTCTATTGGGTAACCTCCTTATATTATCAGAACTTCTTTTAAGCAAAAAATTTTTAGACTATATCTCGGGTATACATATATGGACCGATATCGCAAATTTTCATTTTCTGTATTTTACTAACCTCCCTTATTACCAGAACTGATTTTAAGCAAACAAACTTTTTAAGCTCGCTTCCGCGATATTTTCACGAAAAGATTGGTTGAGAATATATCTCGGGTATTCGAGTATATGGACCGATGTCGGAAATTTTCATGTTCTGTATTTTAGTAACCTCCTTTTATAACCAGAACAGCTTTTAAGAAAAACAGGTTGTTTAAGTTCGCTTACTAGAGATATTTTTGAAAAATCGGTTTTGGCTATATCTCGGGTATATAAGGACCAATATCGGCAATTTGTATTTTTTGTATTTTAGTAACCTCCTTTTATTACCAGAAACAAAAAACCAAATCCTTAAGTTCGCTTACGCAACATTTTCAGGGAAAATCGGTTTAGGCTATATCTCCGGTATATATGGACCGATACCGAAAATTTTTATTTCCTGTATATAAATAACCTCCGTTTAATACCAGAACCGATTTTAAGCAAAACAAAATTTTAAGTTCACTTACGGTATTTCAACGACCGACGGACATCGCTTAATCGACTTTTCCATTAATGCTGACTCAGAGTATATTGCTCCTTTATTGCAACATAGTCATAACTCAAAAAAAGCTTGTTTCGAAATAAACAAATTTCAAATTTTTAGTTACCATACAAGTCTTAGAAATTTTTTTTAGAAAATATCTCCTAAAGGAAACAGTTTAAAAGTAATTTGAATGAATTTGTGGCACAATATTAAAGGTAGTACTGTTTTCAATTCTGCATTGTTAACTCGGAAAGTTAATTTTTTAGATATGACTATGTTGCAATAAAGGAACGATATATATTTACTTTATAGAGCCGCAAATGAAAATTGTAGAAACTACATTTTTGTGAAGGGTATAAAAAGTGTCTCTTCCATTTGTTTTTAGCCAATTTGAAACAAAATTATTATTAAATATTATTTAATTATAAAGTGTTAATATATATAATGTTGTTTTTCAATTAAAAATATGCATATTATTTTATTTGTTTCAAATTTTTGGAAAGTGTTGATGTAATTATTTTTTGCTAGTGGTATCATCACTGCTAACAAGTAAATAAATTAGTCTAGTTGTCAACGTCACTTCCTCTCCTCGGCACTCTCTACACTTATATCTTGCACGTAATTACAGATAAAAAAGTAGTACTCTTGGAGATGCCGGGGATTGAACCCGGGGCCTCTCACATGCAAAGCGAGCGCTCTACCACTGAGCTACATCCCCTTCCATAATCTTACTGCCAAATATCTGTATTCATTTTGTAACAATAATTGAAAAAATCTGAGTTTTAAAAAAATTAATAACATTTAAAAGCACTAAACTACAAATTCAATCAAAATTACAACAATATTGCGCCTAACTAAATTTTCTAAAAGAAGGATTAGATTTTTTGTCAATTAAAAACCTTAAATTTGTCCCCTTTCTTTCGAACACTTAAATGTTTGTAATTTTTCTCGTTTTCTTTATTTTTTTTCTCATCTCATTGTCATCATCAGTAATTTCCGTACTTTAATATCTTTTCATTTACCCCAAAGGATTGTTAGTTCCTTTCCATCTGCTTGGAAGCTCTTCCTCTAACCCTGGTTTTTTTTCAAATAGCATTTGTTTATTCTTACTTTGTTTTGGAATTTGGTAACAAGAAAAAGTTGAATGAATTGTCTTCATATGAATGGGTTTACTCATCGCTTTTTTAGTTTTTTTCTTTCTTTCTATTTTTGTTTCTTTTTTTCCATTTTTTAATCATGTGAGCCCCAAGTTGAAGTACATTTTTATCTTTGAGGCATTTTTCTCAACAATCATTAATGTGAATATTTGCACAAGTGCTAAGATGTTTATCAGAGCAGGGAAAAGAAGTCATAAATTTAAGAGTCAAAATTAAGAAAACAGAACAGCAGAACAAGCTGTAGCAAACTTAAAAAACTTCGCACGTAACTGGGTAAGCGTGATTCATCTCACACATTTTTTACTGAATATTTTTTATTTAATTTTAATTATTTATTATATCTTCAAAGTGAACAGACGATAAGTATAAGAATCTTAGCCCAGCCAATGTTAGGCAAAAATTTATTTCCTGAGAGTACTTACTATATCGGTAAAATCGCCAGTTTAATATTGGATATAGACATTGCTACAAATCGTCTGAAATTTCGCCCAAGTGTAAAATTAGTAGCGTGTATCAAATTTACTTATTTGTAGAATATACTTTGTAGTATGAAAATGATAAAGTTTGGTTTTCGCAGGCGGAGCTTAACCCATTATTGACCGAGCTTAAATTTCATAGGTAACTCTTTAGGGTATTTAATTTCTCGCGGATAGAAAAAAAGGATCTCTATTAATGGTATTTGGAGCCTTTGAGTATTTTTCCATCCACTTCGACCTACAGTTTTAGACATGTAATTAAAACATAACTGCACGCAAAGAAAAAGCATTTTGGAATATTGTTGTAGCAACATTACTATTTACTCTCTCATAATGTATATTGTTGCTTCTAGCGGCATATTATGGTTTTCAATATAGTTTAATTCTCTATAAATATACGAATGTTGAGATTTCCACATTTCTATTGTTATATTTCAAAATTTTTAAAATATGGTTATATGCAATAATAGTGTTTAAAAAAATAATTTGAACGCAACAATAGCTTTTGTTATGTACAATAATACACTATTTTTGTATGCAATGTATGTACCTATCTATAACACATATCCGTTAAACTAACTATTGTTGTTAAACATATCCATACATATTTCTATTTAATTTTTTTCAATTTTAAAACAATCAGTTTATTTCTGTGTATGCGTTTTTTTTATATTAACAATATTAAAAATAATGAAGACTAAATAAATAAATATTTATTTATTTAATAAAATGATCATAAAATTAGAGAAGGTTTGTATACGAATTTATGTACATAGACAAATGCATGTATGGATGTGTATTTTTACAGATTTATTTTGCCAGGAAGCTTGATGTACATCATCAAGCTTCCTGGAGTACCAAATTTGAACAAATTCACAAATTTGTAATCCATTTTTCAAAATATGAATTGGACTAAATATGCCAAATAAATTACAAAAGTGTTGTTTTAATTCAATATGTTATGTGTGTTTTTATATTTACAGCTATTTGTTATATATACTCACGTTCAACACTAGTACATGACAATAGAATATACAATTTTTCAATTATGTTAACAGGAGTGATAATATTATATGGTAAGGCATGACAGCTAAATTTTTATTTCAACAATAAAAGTATCAGGCATAATACAAAAACTATAACTTTTACCAAATATATGGTTATATGGTGTAATTTTGGTTTTTGGCTGTACTAAATTTTGTGTATAAATTTCGGTTTGAAACCATATTATGTTGTTGCTTCAACCATATAATTCAACAATAGTATTTTGCCCTTAAAATATTGTCATATCAACCATATTTTTTCTTCTACGTGTGTGATCTCTCATTCTTTCGGTATTTTATATGCTCTACTCTTATTGCAATAGAACTTTCATACTGAAAATATAGGTTTGATCTCTGCTTGGTTCTTTCTTTCCATTCATTTTCTATTTAGCTTTCTTAAATAGCAAGTCATTATTTAGAGAAAGGGTAGCTTTTCAAGTGGACACATAATTAAAACATGTTCAGTTCTGCTATTTAAATAACATTATTTTAATACCAATCAAAAAACAATAAACAGCTGGTTTTCAATGTTCCCCAGCTGTCTATATGTCTACATTTCATAGGAGCTACCCTAAACATCAGTAGACTTTGGAAATTCTCAAACATTCAACTATATATCCCAACAATGTAAATTTCAAAAGAAAAATGCTTCATTAATAAGGCCGGTACGGAGTTGTGACGAAAATTCACGTTTGGAAATATATATTTATTTCTACACGGAAAAATAATTTGTAGATTTGTGCAGAAAATGTAAATGTATACATTATATGTAAAAACTTCATCGTCCAAATATACGGCAACAATTCTTCCTCCATTTTATTAATAACATTTTTTTCAAATCTTAATAATATTAGTCAATTGTCAACAATTCCGTAGGCAAATACGTGTAAGTATGAACATTAATTTTTCTTTCAGTTAACGGAAAAAAGTCTCCACTTTTACTTTTAACATACCTGTAATAATAAAAAAAATATAAAAAATTCCGGTTACTTTTCTTTAAGAACTCCGTACCGGTAACCGGAAATTTGCATAAAGAAATTACCAACCTGAAATTCCGTAACTTTTTTACACACAGTGGGAACCTGAATTTCCGTAAGAACTGCGTACTGCCCTATCTATACCTGTCAAAACACAATAAACAAGCTTTTTCATTTATACACGTCGCTTACTTTCCTTTACACCTATCAAAAAAAAGAATGCTGCGATTTGTTTTATGAAAGTGTCGGCATATAGACAGCTAGGAAACATTGAAAACAAGCTGTTTATTATTTTTTGATTGGTATCAATGTAATTAGAAGTTAATATAGTGAATAGAACTCAATTGTTTGAATTATTTTAATATCTAATTTCATTTCTTTTTTTTTGTAAATACTTGTCGATAAGTATGTTTTAAATTATATCAGCAAAACTGTACCCCAATATTATTAACTAGTCATGGCAAAAAGACCAAGATGCTCCGAAAAGGAAAGGAAGGTAATCATTAATCTTAGTGAAGACGATGAATGAATTTTCTCAATTACTTGTTTGCTCCAGAGGAAAAATTTATAGTGCAATGAACAGTTTTGATAACCTTGTACCCAGAGACGCCAAACCTCATACAAATAGAGCCAACGACGATAAAATAGTCGTGAAGGCCTCCAAAGATGACCAATTTAAAAGTTCTAAACAGTTAAAAGTTGAATTAGAGTCATCATATGATATGCGTATTTTATCTAGAACTATTAGACGGCGCACAGTGGCACACTTGAAGAGATGGCGGCCAAGACTCTTCAACATTTTTTTTTTGTGTCACCGATTTAATTTTTTTTTTATATAAAAGTAAGCACATAGAAACCCTGAAATCCAGAAATGTAAGTTTTCGATAAAGTGTGGCACGACAGCTTGATGCACAAAATAAAGTTGAACTTGCCTGCAAATACTCACAAGCTTCTGGAAAGCTATTTATATGGCCAAAAATTTGTTATCAGAGAAGGTGATTTTATAAGCCCAACTCAATCTATCGAGTTCCCAAGGTAGCATACTGTTCCCCAAGGTAGCATACTGGGGCCTAGTTTATATTTGATTTACGCCTCCGACATGCCAATGACATCTAGAATCCACACTTCAACTTTTACAAACGACACAGCGTTTTTGAGCGTTCATGAAAACCACCAATTAGCTTCGCGAAATTTACAGGAATTTATTTCAACAGTGGAAAAATAGCTGAAGCTTTGGAAAATCAGGGTTAATGAGCAGAAATGTACTCATGCCACATTCACGCTGTGTAAACAAACATGTGCGCATATTCAAATTAACAACTCACCTATTCCACAGCAAAATGAAGTCAAGTACCTTGGTATTCACCTGGAACGTAGGCTAACGTGCAAATCTCACATTGCTGCGAAAGTCACTCAGTTAAAACTAAGAACTGTGTAACTAAATTGGGTTATGGGCAGAAATTCGACATTGAAGCTGGATTGCAAACTTTTATTATACAACGCAATTCTAAAGCCTGTATTGTACTACGGAATTCAACTATGGGGCACCGCTTCCACTTCTCACATTGAAAAAATTCAAAGGCGACAAAACCAAGTTCTTCGAACGATTACTGCAGCTCCATGGTACGTAAAAAATTCACGAATTCATAAAGATCTGAGTTTTCCGCTGGTAAAAGAGAAATTTTCTAAGTACGCGACAAGGTATGTCAGTAGACTGGAACTTCATCCAAACCCTCTTGCGCGGAATGTACTTAATTTTAGTGGCCACACTCGGTTGAGAAGAAGGGACACCCTTGCCACCATCAGAACGTTGAATAGGTGATTCAACTGATATTGCTCCTGCATAATAGAACTTTTTGTCTAGCATTGGCCGGACGTAAGTAAAAAGTACATTTCTTCTTATTTTATTAATTCTTTTATTTTTATATTTAGTATTAAGATTTGAAGATTGTTAGTTCATTTTGAAGATTCAATAAATAAATAACGCTAAAAAAATAATACTTGTCGAAATACAAAAACCAAGTTATTGATACATGTCTCTACATTTCGTGTTTCGTCCAGAATTGGAGGCATTACTGGTCAAGAACCTATTCTGCATCTTCGAAAACCTTCTCTCTTCCACCGCCATGTTTGTCTTCCTGAAGCGTTGAAACCACTGTCGGTACGTTATTTCACTAATAGCGGCTTGCCCTAGTTATTTGAGATCATTCCATTATCCGCAGGTGCAGATTTTTTTCATATTAAAGCAGAAAACTAAAACCTCTCGCAAATGACGAGAATTTGGATCGTAACCTGCTATGTGTTATCGAGAATAACTTTATGATGCAGAAACAAGTCGACTAATATTTCGATGGCGTTATGTTATAAGCTAATTTTATAACATCTGTGATGTATTTATTTCGACTGCCACTTACCGCCATAGCCAGTTATTTCAAAACGGCGAAAGCAAAGTTGTTCACCTAAAAGTTAAAATTTTTGGTTATACTTATACAAAAATAGGTCCAACACCTCCCAAATTGCAAGGTAATTAAGTAATTTCAGGACTCCCTACATGTAGTTGGATTTTACCCGTGAGTTTTTATGTTTAAGCTCCGTAAAATATGAAGATCAGCCCAAATGAATGATTTTTTTGATCCTTAAAGTATGCTTTGATATTGTGTAACTATTAAATGGTTTATTAACTTAACCCCTAAACGTACATGAAAAGCTGGCAGCAAGTCCGCCGAATTAATACACGTTCGTTGTGATCTGTTAACAAAAACAACAGTTAATAAACTTCCGCTAAGATATCAAGCTTAATGTTAGATCACCCTTTTCCTTAATACCGCCATGGGATATGTTTTGTTATTATTGTCTAACACCCAAATCAAGCTATCATTTTGCTAATGTTTGTTTCTAAAAAGATCTTCTGCTGGTTGAGTTTTAAGCGACATAACAAAGGTTAGAAGTACTCAATGCAATTACAACGCAAATGTGATTTATGTCGTACTTTCGTGCATATTGAGAAATAGAGTTTAAAAAACAGCGTCTTTAAAATGGCCTGGCATTTCCCTCAACTTGAAGCTTAGTTTGATAGTTCAACAAACCATAAGAAAGCAAAAGGCCGGCAAAACATTAGAAAATAGATGAAATAAATTTATTTTATTTGCGTCATGCAATTTAAAAGACTGGCCACTATTCGCCAATGAAATAACAATCTTATATAAGCAATAAAAATTTGGTCATAAAACATTTACAAACCATATTTTACTTCAACTAAAATTGGTATTACACGGTTAAACTTGGTATTTAAGAATGATATATTTGTGTAAAGGCTGACATAGAGTTCCACATTTTGTGCGAAATTCTCTCAAATTGCATACGATTGTGTTTCCTACGAAATATTTGCAAAATAAGTTCGGAAAAGCAGTACTGAGATTTTTAAAAGAAAAATATGCAATATATATCTGCAACATTATTTTAAAATCAAATTCCGGGATGAACCGTTTTTCCACTGCAAAATAGCATATACATACGTAGAAAAAAAAATATGGTTGATATGTCAATATTTTAAAGGCAAAATATTATTGTTGAATTACGTGGTTGATCAATGGTTTCAATACGAAATTCATTTACAAAAAAGAGCAGCCAAAAACCAAATTATATCATATAACCATATCGCTCCTGTATTGCAATATAGTCACGTCTCAAAAAATATGTTTTCGAGTTAAAAATGCAAAATTTTTAACAGAACAACATTTGGTATTGTGTCAAATTTATTCAAATTAATTTTGAAGTATTTCCTTTAGGAGATATTTTCTAAAAAAAAAAATTCCTAGACTTGTATGAACACTAAACATTTTAAATGTGTTTTTTCTCAAAACAACTTTCTAGTCATGATTATGTTGCCATAAAAGAGCGATATATTTAGTAAAAACTATAATTTTTGCATCATGACTAATACTGTTATTGTCCAAATTAAAATTTTGCTGTCATGTCCCACCATATTACATTATCATTCCAGACCATATTCTAAAAAAATTGCAAATTCTGTTATCGCGATCAATGGGACGTGAACGCCGCAATATTATATGATTACATGATGAATACACATATATAGAAACGATACTAAAGACCCCCGTGGAAGAGCTTGTGGAGGTTCTGCAATCTTGATAAAATCTAGGATAAAGCATTTTTTGTTGAACGACACATGTGAGGACTATCTTCAAGCAACTAATATCTGTGTGGAAAATTTTCATTACAAATTGGTCATCTCATCGATTTATTCGCCGACTCGATTTTCAGTAACGGAGTCACAATATTCAAGTTTTTTCACCTCATTAGGACCTCGTTTTATAGCAGCTGGAGATTACAACGCAAAACACACTTTTTGGGGCTCACGTTTAATCACCCCGAAGGGTCGGGTGCTTTTTGATACAATTTCTAAAATGGGCTTAGACGTAATATCAAGCGGGCATCCCACTTACTGGCCGACTGACCGGCGAAAGATTCCTGATGTGATTGATTTTGGAGTGGTAAAGGGGTTCCCTGTGGAATGGATGCAAACTGAGCCTTCGTTAGACTTGTCATCGGATCATTCACCTACTATTATTTCAGTGCGTTTTCCCCAGGAGACTTGGTCTCCGATTAACAATTTGCATAGGACTGTCACCCGAGTGAATTGGCTAAAATATAAAAAATTTTTGAGCACCCATTGCACTGAGAATATTGTTTTAAGAACACCTGAAGATATTAATGCGTCAGTAAGCAACTTTAGCGAAAACCTTAAACAAGCCGCTGAACTTGGTTCTAGCGTTTATTTAACACGCAGAAACCTTCAAAATAGAATATATTCTTCAGAAATCGAGCAACTTGTGTTAGAAAAAAGAAGAGTTCGACGACAGTGGCAACTTCGCAGGTCTCCGCAACTAAAAACAAGGCTACGTGAGTGCACAAATCAACTAAGAAGTTTGCTTGCAAACCAAAAAACGGCTTCTCTACAAACGTATTTAGAAAGTCTGGATGGTACTCCTCAGTCCGATTATTCTTTATGGCGGGCGACTAAGGGCTTAAAAAGGCCAGTTAGAGGTAAGCCGCCCTTGCGAGAACCGTCTGGTGACTGGGCTAGAGATGACTCGGAAAAGGGTAATTTATTTGTTAACCATTTGAAAAACGTTTTTACCACAAATACGTCTGATCATGCAAATGAGTTGCCACCTATTGTTAGAAGACCTCCTGTGCCTTTAAGATTCAATTTCCAAGAAGTTGAAAATGCTATTGGTAATCTAAACCTTAAAAAAGCTCCAGGGATGGATAAAATCAGCAACAAAATGCTCGTAGAGCTGCCTCGTGTAGCTAAAAGAATTGTTCTTTTTATTTTTAATGCTATTTTACGACTTGAGTATTACCCTGCAGAGTGGAAGGTGTCCATGATAACAATGGTTCCTAAGCCAGGGAAGGATCACACGAAAGTAGAATCATACCGTCCAATAAGTCTACTGTCAACAATATCAAAACTTTTCGAAAAATTGCTAAAGGCGAAGTTGGATCCAATGCTTCATAAGGTTGAATGTATTCCTGATCACCAATTTGGTTTTAGAGCGAAACATGGTACCATTGAGCAAACATACAGGTTAGTTAACATCATAAGAAAAGCATTTGAAGATAAAAAATATTGCTCTGCCTTATTCATCGACGTCTCACAAGCTTTTGATAAAGTGTGGCACGATGGACTAATGCATAAAATAAAGTTTAACTTACCTGCAAACGTACGTAACCTTTTGGAAAGCTATTTATATTGTCGCCAATTTATAATAAAAGAAGGCGATTTCATAAGCCCCGCCCAGCCTATTGAAGCTGGAGTTCCCCAAGGCAGCATATTAGGGCCTATCTTATATTTGATCTACACATCTGACATGCCAACAAGCACCAACGTTCACACTTCAACATTTGCAGATGATACAGCATTCCTTAGCATACATACTAACCAACAGCAAGCATCAATAAATTTACAGGAACATATCGACAAACTAGAGAAATGGCTCAAGCTTTGGAAAATCAAGGTTAATGAACAAAAGTGTGCCCATGTTACATTCGCACTGCGTCTAGGAACATGCTCACCCATTACTATTAATAATAAAGTAATACCTCAACACAGTGAAGTCAAATACCTCGGTATTCATCTTGACCGTAGACTAACATGGAAGTCACATATCGAGGCAAAAGTAACGCAGATGAAATTGAAAGCAGTGCAAATTAACTGGCTACTAGGCAGAAATTCGACCTTGAATCTTGATTGTAAACTTTTGCTGTACAACTCGATTCTAAAGCCAATATGGTGCTATGGGATTCAATTATGGGGCACAGCCTCGGCATCCAACATTGAAAAAATTCAAAGAAGTCAAAGTAAAATTCTCCGTAGAATTACAGATGCTCCACGTTAAAAACTCACGAATCCACGCAGATCTGAACGTACCTTTTGTGAAATCTGAATTTGTGAAGTACGCGACAAGGTATATTAACAAACTTGAACTCCATCCAAATCCTCTTGCAGTTAATATTCTTAACTTTGGTGGTCATACCCGTCTGAGAAGGAGGGATACTTTGGCTACCATTAGAGCTCTAAACAGATGACTGAATCCTGAAATAATATTCGCATAAAAATAAATTTTTGTCCAGCACTGGCAGGACTTTAATCACAATTTTTTTTTAGTATTAAGAATTGAATACCTATTGTCATTACATTTCTTATGTAGATTCAATAAATAAAATAATAAAGTTAAAAAAAAAAAAATATATAGAAACACACACATAACTTCTATAATTAAAACAATACTGTTGTAATTTATTAAATATACTTTTTCCAATCCATTGAGTTTTATTCACTATATTAGCTTCTAATTTTGATACCAATCAAAAAATTTTAAACATCTTGTTTTCTATGTTTTTCAGATATGTACGTACGTCGAGGAGAAAAGTAGCGACGTGTGTAAGAGAAGAAGTTTGTTTTTTGTGTTTTGACAGTTGTTATTAAAAGAGGTTTCTTTTTAAATTCCCAATAATTTATGTAGATTGTTGGGATATAAAGTTGAATGTTTGAGAATATCTTTCAAAAAATTCCAAAGTCTACTAGTGATTAGGGTAGCTTCTATGAAAAGTCGACATATAAACAGCTGGGATATATAGGAAGCAAGCTGTTTATAATTTTTTTATATTTTTTCCACTTAATATTTTAACAAAAAGATTTAAACTTATAAAGTTTGGCAAAATCTTGATACAAGAGATTGATATTTGAAAAAAACACACATTCATGCAAACAAACTGATTGCTACAAAATATAAAAATAAAATAAAAATGTATATAAATATTTTTAACAACAATAGTTAGTTCAATGGAAATATGTTGTAGATACAGATATTACATGGAAAAGTTTATTGTTTTACATTACAAAACCTATTATTGTCTTCAAGTTATTTTTTAACATTATTTTTGCATTCAACCATGTTCTCAAATGATGGAAATGTAACAATAGAAATACTTATATATTGATATATTTAATACTTATATATTGATATATGATTATACTATATTGAAAATTATAATATACTGATAGTGGCTACAATACGGAATATGGCAGAGTAAATAGTACTGTTTTCATAATAATATTCCAAATTAGTTTTTCTTTGCGAGCTTTTTTCATACGAACTACATACAAACATAAAATTAAAAAAGAAAAATAAGTAAAAATGCGCATTGGCTTCATTTGGTCCATATCACTTTTTTCTATGTCGAAATTGTTTTTATTTATTAATTTCATAAACT
This sequence comes from Thecocarcelia acutangulata, assembly GCA_914767995.1. Classification (NCBI taxonomy): domain Eukaryota; kingdom Metazoa; phylum Arthropoda; class Insecta; order Diptera; family Tachinidae; genus Thecocarcelia; species Thecocarcelia acutangulata. The sequence continues at coordinate 67,331,623 of OU612095.1, forward strand.
TTTCTAAAAAAATAAATTCAATTCTAAAAAAAGTAAAATAAAAATAGCTGATTAACATAAAAATTCGATTTTTTAAAAATATTATATGAACAAGTCTAATAAGCATAATTTTTCTAAATGAATTACTAATTAACGATGAAAGGTACAAAATAATACTAAAAACTATATTAATATTAATAAAAATAAGATTAAAAGCAAATTTATTCGTACAATATTTCTATTTTAAATTAAAACTCTTGTTTTATTTATTCACGTTAAAGTGTTTAGATTTATAAATTTTTTAAAATTTGTAATTTAGCTTTTAAATTTTTTGAAATTTATTACTAAATAAACTTATTGATATAATAAAAGTTAATAATAAATTAAGAGAAAACTGCAAAAAAAAAAAAATAAATACAAAGAAACACAAAATAAAAAACATTTAGTCCACAAAAGCTGCAATGAGCTTTGAAAAGAGATAAATACAAAAAAAAAAAAAAAAAAAAAAAAAAAAAAAACAAAATTGAATAAATACATTGCGTTGCTGTTGGGAACTCCATACATTGTCATCCTCCATTATCTCTTCAGTTAACACAGTAACAGCAAATGCTAAGGAGGCTAAATATAGAACAGTAAAACGAAGCGCGAATTAAGCGCTTTCTAAAAAAAGGCGCTCAAATATAAAAATGTTATTTTTGTAACGATAAAAAACCCTAAATCTAGCACGAAAAGAGCTAAATTTGTATCGCTGGGGCCACTTGTCACACAGAAAGTCAACTGAAGTTTTAAAAGAAAAGTTCGAAAACCAAATTATTTTTCGTAAAGTAAGAGTAAATTGTACTTCAAAATCGTGGGGTTTGACGCTCTTAGATTTATTGTAAGTTTAAGAGCTTCAAATCAGTTTATTAACACACGTAATTAATAATTTTGGTAAAAGATTCCAAGGCGGCTGATCTAGTAGGGGTCGAGTGACTGCAAGCTTGAACCATAGAATTTATCGTTTTTAGTCGGAACCCAACTGTAATATACTGAAATAAAACTGAAAAATAACTGAAATAAAACTGAAATCTGAAAAAAACGTTTTCTTTCCAGTATAATTAAAATTTTAAATATATTCCTAGTAAAACGGCTAAAATAAACACTTTTCGGATGACATAAAGTTAATGTTACTACATTGGTAATAATAACAGGTCAAGTGCATTTCAGGGTTAATATACTTATAAACGATATGCATTCGTTATTTTCTTAGCATATGCTTAGGAGCGCATTTAAATGATACGTTTATTGAATTAATGTGCACTTTGTAAAGTCAACTTGAGCAAAACTTTAACGTTTTTTTTTTCTTCAATGCAAAATCTAAACGATTTTCAAATGTTAAAAACAAACAACTATCTTGTCATTGAGGGATTGAGTTGATATATAGTTTCTTCTTAAGAATGAGAAGTGACATTTAAGTAATTAGTGCGTACGATAAAACGCTTTGAAAACGGATAGGATGGAGAATGGCCAGATGGTCAAAGAAAATATAAAGAGACACTAACGAAAAGGATGGTACGATTTGTATTAGCTGGGTGCAAATAACAAATAGAAACGAAAAAAAAATTAACGTACGGCTTCCCAGCTGAATTTTGGACATTTAATTCAGTAGTCTACACTAAGTCTCTGCCATCTGGATGCTCAATCTTATCAAAAGCTAACGACTTATCAAGTGTGTAAGAAGTGGAAGAGTATTAAACCATTTGACTCTAATGTGGTAGAGTCAATTGCTCAATTCAGGAAAATTTACTATACCTATCTCATCGCGTGCTTTTTCAGTATTAAATGAAATTTACATTAATCGAAAGATAACCTTCTGGCATTATAATTTAAATATGACATCTGGTCATATGGCGAATTGCCACCATGGTTGATTCGGACGTAGTCTAATCTGGAGGTCTAATTTCTAATTACTTTTTTTTAAACATTTCTTATATCGCTCATAATGTGGCGAATGTTATCGTCCAAGTGATCGTTTCGGGCTTATCGGCGTAGCAGCCCTAGATCGTACGATTGTAAATCGTGCGATTACTAAGCCGAATAAGAAACGTCTAATAAGATTTAAACCTCATTGTCAAAATAATTGCAATTTAAGTATACACATTGATGGCACAGAAGTAGAGGAAACCAGTAACATTAAATACCTGGGAATAAATATTAAAAAGAATCTCGTATGGAGCTTCCAGATCCAAAGTTTAAAGCGAAAAACTGCCTAAGCAATAGAGCTTTAATAAAAGTTTAACAACAAATTCAACACAAATGAAAAGCTTTTAATGTACAACTCATTAGTTCAAAGTAAGTTTTTTTTTAGCTTGGACCAGTACTCAGGGGATGACCCCTACATATGCAGCGCATTGTACCAGAACTAGGAAAATAGGTTATGAGGAGGGGGAAAGAGGGAGTAGTGTTTGTGAACATTTGACTTGAACTTTCCGACGTCATAACCGACAGGAAACATGTCTGTGGGCAACTTATTTCATAGGCGAAGCGTACGGCTGAAAAACGAAATCTCTCTGTAATGCGTTGTACGATTCCCCGGGCAATCGACCACAAATGGATGAGCTCTGGACGAAGAACGCGTGTTACGTAGAAATGTGTGAGTTTCAGGAACAAGACCCCTAATCTCGTCAGAGCAAAATCCATTATAGTAACGATAGAACAGAGTAACGCACCCTACACTGCGGCGATGCTCCATTGAATCAATAGCGTTGGATACCCTACTGTCACCGATAAGCTTCTTCGCCCTCTCCTGCACACGGTCGAGTAAACCCAAAATAGACTTTGAGGCACCGGCCCAGACAGAGTTGTATTCCATTTTCGGTCGGATATAGGTTGTATAAATAGTAAGGAGATCGGATGGAATGAAGTACATCTTACACCGTTTCAAAAAGCCGAGGCACTTGAATGCTTCTTTAGAGACATGAAAAATGTGATCATCAATATTTATACCATCCATGAGTACAGATGAAGCAGCACCTGCCGTCGTATGTTTGTATGTTAATAAACCACACTGGGTCTTACGAGCGTTAAAAGCGACTCTGTTTTTACGACCCCATTTGGAGATTAATAAAAGATCACTATTCAGTGAGTCATTCATATTTTGCCTCGGATAGGCTGGGCCTATAATAAATAATTAAATAAGCAAAAAAAAAAAAAAAAAAAAAAAGCACGGGGCCTTGTGGTACCCCTGAATTAATCTTGAACCCGTTTGATGAGACCCCATCTATAACAACTCGTATAGTGCGGTCTCTGAGAAAACTCGACATAAACCGAGAAAAGTTATCACCGACACCAAAAGCAGTAAGTTTTGCCAGTAGTGCAGCATGCCACACTCTGTGAAATGCTTTGGGGATATCTAGAGCCACCACTTCACTTTCGCCAAAACGATGGATTGAGTGGCACCATTTCTCGGAGAGGTATGCCAAAAGATCTCCAGTAGAGCGACCTTTACTGACGATCACAAAGTAATTTATGAGACTCTAGATACCTCACAAGGTGGTAATTAACCATACTTTCCAGTACTTTGGGAACCGCAGAACAAATTGCAATTGGGCGGTAATTTTCATGGTTATTTGCGTCCCCTTTTTTTGGGGATTGGCGTTACATTAGCAGCCTTCCAGCACGATGGAAACTCACCAACATGGTAAAGTTTGCTGAAGAGGCACGCTAATGGGCGCGCAAGCGTAGAATAACACTGCTTCAAGACCAGTGCTGAAATGCCATCCAGTTCAGGAGTCTTATTTATGTCGAGGTCGGCCAAAACCCTTTTGACTGCTTGAGCCCGGACAAATATCTTTGGCACAGTTACAGATACTCTCTCAAGCTCGTGAAGTGGTGAAATTGCTATTTATTTACCTTTAATTAACGAATATAAGAATAGTTCATTCAAAATAAAGCGTTGAAATTGTTCACAATCTACCTTACACATATTCAACAGCATCATTATTTAAAGATATATTTAAATCGGTGTTGCCTTTAGGTTCTATATACAAAACGAATTTATTAATCTACGTTTTCAAATGCATCAATAAGATTGGTCATCATAAATACAAGAAATAACAATAACCTTTTGGTTGCAAGATGTCGATTAGAACACAACGTGTTGAGTATATTGGTAGTAATGAGTTCAACCATTTGCAACTGAATTTAAAATCTGAGACCAGAATATCGTTTTTTCAGAAAAGCCTTAAGGAATTTCTTTTGCAAAATGTGCTAGAATTTGTTACATAATATTATAAATCTAGATGGAAATATTTAATTAATATTTTGTACTTAACCAATTTTTATTTGTTAATCTATTACATTTTTTTCCTTTTTAATATAGATATATTATATGAAACTATTATACAACATTATGTAAAATTTTACAGATTGCAATTACAAAAACAAAAAGTTAAATAAATAAATAAAAAAACGATTCCTTCGATAAATTCATTGCGGTACGAGCTGTGTGACATTTCGTTCCGTCATGTTGAGAAAATAACTGTTGTACGGGCAAAATCAGCAAACATGGCTTTACAGCGGTTATCATTAACTGTAACGTTCTGAACATCATAATTTTTGAAGAAGTACGGACCAATGATTTCACAAGCCCATTAAATTAACAGTCTCAGCATAAACTTCAGGATTATCAGCACTCCAAACACGACACTTACTTATCGACGTATGCTTCGCTCTACACCAGCAACAACTTCTTCTGTACATACTGTACGACGTCGCTGCGAAGGCGTATTATCATTTAGAGCAGTAGTACCCAAGCCCTATGCGATTGATGCACACTAGCAAAGAAAAATACACAAACAACTTTGTCTTATATATTTTTTTCGTTCTTCACTGTAAACACACAAGAGCAAAGCAAAAACACTTTCGCATGCTTTGTTACCAGCGATTATCAGTGTAGCTTTTGCTTTTGTAAATATGTTTTGTTTTTACAACAAAAAATATTAAATAAAAGTAGTTTTTACTTAAATTTATTGCTGCTTGCTCTTCCATATAGAAGTTTAGGCTACCCCAGATTTAGAGTAATCATCAGAGATCTGCAACCGGTGGCTTTTTTAATGATCTAAGTACACATTTTATATATACATACGTAAGAATTTGCAGTTACACATTTACCGTATCCATGAGAATGTGTGTGTTAAGTTTCCTGTATTTACTCACTCACATTCGGTAAACGTATTCGTACTTAGCGCGGCGTTGCCACTTCATGTTTTGGCGATTGTGTTTTGAAGAAAATAAATACACATATTTTATTTGAATATATTTAGGACAAAATCGGTAAAAATAATAATTTTTATTAAAAAAAAATAGAGGTTTTTATGAAGCACATTTTCATCAAATTTATTTTATTTTATGTTCATTCATTTAAAATAATTTTATTTCTTGGTTTTAATCCATAGCCACAATAAATACACAATTACACACACATATAACCAATTGTGGATAATATTTTGTTTGAATTGAACTTTCGTTACAAAATTTTCAGCAAAAACAAACTTAAAATCATCATTTAGTATATTACTGGCAAAATCGTCAACATGGTTGTAAATTATTAAATCTGGCAGCCGCAATTTCAGTTAATGTTAAATACAAGGTGACGCATATACACAACAAAATAATATGTCCAGTGTTGTTTTTACAAGTTGATTTTGTTACGTATTATTAAGAAACCGATTAGAAACGAAAATAGAAAATACTCAAAATGTTTCTCTAAGTGCTAGTAACATTAGCACTCTTTTTGTGGTCGTTTCTTTTACTCTTAACAAGATACGAAATTCCATATATTTTTGATTATCAAGATTTCAAACGAACGACAGGTATAAATACCCCCGCATCAATTTTTAAAAGTGTTTAAAGTACTCGAATGTGAAAATTATTGGATAAACAACCGGTGTACTTATGGTTGCGGTACACAGGTGCAGATCTCTGGTAATCATAGTGCGAAAACATTAGTTAATCGGACACTGCTAGATTGTTTGTGAACCTTGCGTTGAATGCAAGTCAGTTTCTCGAAGAAAATATTGTGTGGTGTCCCATATTGTTTATACTCGTACGACTACACTTGAACGCGTGTATTAAAATGGGAATTTTTTAAATGTCATGAATTGGTAAGACATTTTTATATAAGTATGTCTTTATAAAGAAATATTGTTACATATTTTACTGGGTAGTAAGCCACTACTTTTAATGATTTGGTTTGCATTTTTTGTAATGATTTTAGGTACGTAGTATTTTTATAGCCGTATATAATGTGCGTTGATCAAATTTATTTTATGGGGTTTTAACATTTGTGCATCGGGTTTTTGTTCAAGTTTTTCCTTTCTTAAGTTTTTCTTAAGAAGGATTTTTTACAATACAAATTAGCAAAATACACATAAGTATTTAAGAAAAAAAAATTATATACCGGTAACACTGTTTTCTCACTAATCGAGAAACGATGAAATTTTTTGTTTCATAGTTTTCGATATGAAAACAAAATTTACAGATGCGAGGTACTGGTCTTATTTGCATTTGAATCAAAAATGTAAATTCTGATACAAGATCTCCATCACATTCTACATGCAACATTTTTATGCTTATATGGATATAATAAACAAATACGTTCTGCATAAATAAAAAGTATTTCATTAAGCTCAACATTTTTAATATCATTGATGTATGTATATCGAAAGCAATATTGGCCCCAACACGCTGCCTTGAGGAACGCCATGTTCTACTCAACCAAGTGAACTTTTCCACTTTAAACAAATTGCCTATGATTTTTTAAATATTCTTTTCGTAAAGTTAGCTCTTTGCCCCATATGCAATAATATCTCAAATTTTAATCACGATTTCATGATCTAAAATATCAAAGGACTTCATTACATTGAAAAACAAGCCAAGCTAACCAGAAACACCATCATCGAAGCACATTTGTTCGCGTTTCTTCTGAGCCACATTCTTTTTTAAATCCATACAGGGCCTATACATATTCGCTGTGCAGGAGTCATTTCCCTTCGGAATCGCACCACCTTATAACTGAAGATAATTACTAGGATTGGTGTAAGCTTATCTCTGTTATTTAAAACTGTTTTACCCGTACATTTACATGGGCCGTTGTTAGTTATAACATCGTGTACTTCATATAAAGTAGTTTGCTTGAAATAATGTTGGTAAAGATATGTAGTAACAATTCTCAAAAATATTGAGTCAAATAATACTGAGAATTACCTCCCAATTGCAATTTGCTCTACGCTTGTAAATTTATCCTTTATACTCGCACGCTTTTCCAAGTAATGAAAAGTATGGTTAATTACCATCATGTGAGGTATCTGAAGTTGCACAATTTACTTTGTGACCGCCAATATGGATTAAGAAGGAGACGCTCTACCGGCGATCTTTTGTCATATCTCTCAGAAAAATGGTGCCACTCAAACTATCATTTCGTTAAGAGTAAAGTGGTGGCTCTAGATATTTTCAGAACGTTGGATAGGGTGAAGCATGGTGCATCACTGACACAACTTATTGCTTTTGGAGTCGATGATGATTTTTCTCGTTGTATTTAGAGCTTTCTCAGATACCGCACTATACGAGTTATTGTAGATGGGGTCTCATTAAACATTTCATGATTAATTCAGGGGTATTGCAAGGCTCGGTTCTTTCTCCTACCCTATCTCTTATTTTTCTTAGTGACCTTCTATATCAAACTTCTAACCCTATCCACTTATTCCCGGATGATAACAGCATTTGCCATTTGTCCTGTCTATTCAAGACCGATGTCAAGAGGCAAAATATGAAGGACTCACTGAATAGTGATCTTCTATTAATCTCTGAATGGGGTCGTAAATACATGGGCGTCTTCAATGCTCGTAAGACCCAGTATTATTTATTAACACACAAACTGAAGGCTGTAAATGCTGCTTCATGTATAGGGTGTTTTTTTAAGCCCGATAGAACTTGAAATTGTAAAAAATAACACAAAAAATTAAATTGTAATCAAAATTTTTTTTTATTCGAAAGATCAATACGTGACATTAACATTTGAAAATGATTTCGGGCATATGGGCACCGTGGCTGTTCTTGACGAAGCGCATTCTGGACGTCCAATTTTGGGCCACTTTTTCGAGCACTGCTGGCCGTATGTCACGAACAACACGAACAATGCTGGCCTCCAAGGCGTCAATTATTGCTGGTTTATCAGCATAGACCAGTGACTTCACGTAGCCCCACAGGAAATAATCGAGAGGTGTCAAATCGCACGACCTTGGAGGCCAATTGACAGGTCCATTTCTCGAAATCAACTTATCGCCAAATTTTGATTTCAGTAAGTCGATGGTTGCGTTCGCCGTATGGCACGTAGCGCCATCCTGTTGAAACCACATCTCCTCCGGATCAATGTCATCCATATTTTCAAACAAAAAATCATTGATCATGGTGCGGTAACGATCTCCATTGACCGTAACGCGAACTCCGGCCTCATTTTTGAAGAAATAAGGTCCGATGATGCCACCAGCATGAAAACCGCACCAAACAGTGCATTTTTCTAGATGTAATGGAGTCTGTAGGGTCTCTTGTGGATTGGTCTCACTCCATATGCGGCAATTTTGCTTATTAACAAACCCGTTAAGCCAAAAATGCGCCTCATCGCTGAACACAATTTTGCGATAAAACAACGGGTCTGATTTTCAAAGTAAATTTGGATAATTTCGTAGCGTTGTTCAAGCGTGAGTCTATTCATGATGATTTGTCAGAGTATACTGAAACAAATAAAAAAAATGTTTCATCAAAATTTAATTTTTTGTGTTACTTTTTAGAATTTAAAGTTCTATCTAGCTTAAAAAACACCCTATACAAATCCAGAAATTGCTCATGGTAAATCAAAGTTTGGCATGACAAAAATATTTATAAATAATTATTGGCATCATTTAGATAGTTTAGGACCACTTCATCCCTACAACATTAAAATCATTAAATGGAAGAATACATCTCCAGTAGTATGTTTCTAGGGATACTAAATAATATGGGGGTTTCACATAACGAGGCCTCCTAATGGGGATATTAATTAAAAGGGGATATTTTCCCTAAGAACGTCTCCTTATAGGGGGAGAGCATCGGAGGCGTCCTTAGGAAAATATCCCCTATTAATTAATATAACCACTAGGAGGCTTCCTTATGTGAAACCCCCATATTAATTAGTATCCCTAGAAACATACTACTATCTCCTCGCATGCGTCTCTATGTCACAATGTGCCTTCAGAATATAAGAATAAGGATGTGTAACTATGCAAGTTTGTATATATTCTAATACAATATTTTTCACACAGGTTTGGATTCACTACAAAGCCAGTATTAAAGGAAAACGTGTCAAGAATAAGTAGAAAAATACTGCAAACGTTTTGGTGGAGCCACAATTCACGCATGCGTATCATCCATATATCCCAATACAGCAGGAAATCCACTTTTTAAAAAGAACCAAATTTTTGACACATATTTTTTTTCTCCAGTCTTTTGTGTTGTAATTCAAATCACTGCTCCACGTCATTTAAAACTTTTTTGTTGAGCAATAGACATTGCGGACTGAGCTACGAGTGTTCCTATATTGAAGTCATTCCCATAGTATTTTTGGTCGCTCCCAGCCGCAAAAAAAAAGATCTGTAATCTTGTCAAGCAAATAACAAAATAATAATCAAACCTTCAGGTGGAGGACAACTAGCTGTTTCATAGGCGCTACACTGCTCATCAACAACCTCTGGGATTTGAAGTCGGGTCATGACGTATCATGAGCGGTTAAAGCAGCAGATCATGATACGTCATGACCCGAGTTCAAATCCTGGTGGGTGCTGATGAGTAGTGTAGTGACTACGAAACAGCTAGTTGTCCTCCACCTGAAGGTTTGATTATTTATTTCAGGTTGATTTTTTATACGCGGTATTATTTGCAAAATAATAAATATAAAACGTAAAGTAAAATAAACCAATCACAAAGTAAAGCAACAAATCTTGCAACAAAATAAATCTAGTTTTTTTTCTCGATTTAGTGAATTATTTTGTATAGAATAAATAATTTTACTTAAATGATCAATAGAAAACACATTTAATTATTTAATAATATAATAAATTATGAAATTCATAATAAAGTACGTGCAAAAATTAGGATGTGATTTCAAATTGATTGCAAGTTAGCTTACTGGTTTAAAATCACAAAAATCAAAAATATTTGGTGTGCAGAACACCTTTTTTGTTTGATTTCAAATCACATTCACAAAAAGTGATTTGCAGAACAGCCCTGGAAATTTGAAATTATTACCACAAGTTGACACAGGTTAATACTTCATATGTTTTGTCGATTTTAAAAAGTTTTGACGGCGAAAACGAATTTATCACATACCTGAATGTTATTGTCGCCAATGAATACATTCATATTTGCTTGCTTTACTTTATAACAATACAGCTGGTAGAGCTTATTATCAAAATAATATTTTCAGCAATCATGCGCACATTTGCACACACATCTCCAACTTCTACAAAAACATTTAAATTGATATTTCTTAGTTTATTGCAGCAACAACGACTAATCGTTCTTAACTAATAGAGTAATTTGATAAAAAAAAAAAAACGAAATAAAAATTTAATTCAATAAGAATAACTTCTTGCATGTTAATTCCACTTAACTTTTAACTGCTGTCGTCGTATCAAAAACTTTACATCTCAATAAACATTTTAGCAAAGAATACTCGCAAAACTGTAAAAACAGCCTCAAAGAAAAACTTGAGTCATATTCAAACCCAGAACACCAATATTTTGTATGAAACATATTGGCTGCCATTGAACAATATCTTTAACTCTGCACAGGACCACAACTAGCAAGAACAAAAACAACAAGAGCAGCATCTGCAACAACAATATCAATAAACATGCCTCATTATAAATGCAGCGCCGATTTGTTTTGTTGTCCCCACTATGTGACTTTAAGGAACAACTAAATACAACAACAATCCTTGTAAAAGTAATCGCCTTCTATTAAAAGTCAACGATAACTTTTTACATCTTGTCTATTCTTTTTTTTCTGTTTTTGGCTTCAAGGGTCGTGATTTTTATTGTATATTCTATATAAAAAATAAAACAACAATAAAACAAGGTCTAAGCGGCTATAGCAACAAACAAAAAAAAACAAAAAACAAAAAAATCGGCTAAAAGAGCAACAAATAACATTTGAATTGTGTGCTTAGCGCATGCTCATGTGCATGGCGTAAATATTTAACATTCGCATAAATTTACTTAAGCTTTTTTTTCGGGCATCAAAAGAAATTTAAGCTAAACGGTTGGTTGATGACGACTTGAAAGTTCTCTTAAATGAGCATTCTAATGTGTGGTCAAATTAGAACACATAACAGCTGTTATGATTGCCATCAGAGAAGTGTTTCTCAAGTAGAAATGTTGGCGGTTGCTGCATCCTCTATGGTGCAATAAAACCGCAATAATCGCGCAAATTCTTCTTGCGCCATATCCATACACGACAACAACTGTACTTATCAGTCAATGTAAGCATGAGCTAGCTGTTAAGGTCTGCGTGTCTATCTGCCTCCACTTAAGTTTTAGCTAGCCAAAACGAGATCTACTTTAGTTATCTCCATCGCGGAATGAATCAGAATTCCGATTAAGTTTGTATAAGTGGCGTTTCCAGACTTGTTCTTCAGAAGGCTACAAATAGATGTCAATATCTGGACTAATGTGGCCAAACTCTAAACTAACTAGACAACAGAGGGAAGACATCCAGGATGCTAACAGTAATAACAATGAATTTTACCACAGTTGCCATGATAGGGAGACGTAAAAGACCATCTTTCACCTTCTCCAGGACCAGACTTAATGATCTACTGCTACATATATCTATGTATCTACGGCTAGGGATGTATTTCTATAATGATTGCACTATGGTGTAAGTGATGGTACTTTCAACGAGTGGTGTGGTTCCTTTCGACACTGCGTCAATGTTTGCGCAAAGTGAGCTACCACAAGAACCAAAGAAATCAACCAAGGACGTGTAAGCATATATTTTTGCAGGCTTTGCTACCCGTCCACACGGGCAATCTGATTGGCAGTTATTGCCGTGGCAACTGATATTTGCGTGTGCACCGCACGAATATGTGTTCAAACACATTTTCAGTAGTTATTGCTATTATTGAACATAAGCTGTCAAAACTCACTTATTATCACTAATGTTTACGAACATACATACAAAAATACGCCTCAAACATATAAACTAATGTAGAAATTATTATAAAAAGTGATTTTATCAACAGAAAAAATTTAATTATTTACATTTTTGATTTCATAAAAAAGAGAAATGGAGTGCTCGGAGATTGATGCTTCAAAGCACTCATTTGTAAAAGAATAAAAAATATACAACAATTACAATTAATTGAAACATGCGCAACCTGCTTTGCCAAAATATTTCAAATTATGTTTTAAGATATTTACACGTTCGCCAACTAAAAGTACAGCGTTGAACATTAGCAATTTGATGATGTAATTCTGACGGCGTTGTTGCTAGTATTAAGGCACAACAGATTGCCTGTGTGGTCGCACTGTTACGTTTACATAAAACTTATTAGGCGATGAACATCTGATTTATATAGCGTGTCTGGTGGCAAATTTATATTTTTAAGTACGATTATTTCAAAAAGCAATAAACGGAGCAGGAAAAGGGGGTTCCGACATGGGAATTATCGATTGTGCGGATTTGCCAGTCACGATGTTGCAGTGGTGTGTAGACAGTTTTTAAGAGTACGAGTAATGATTCTTTCTTAATTTCTGGTCGACCATTTGGTATTCGGTGAACTTGTGATGGACCGAGTATAAATATAATTCGTTCGTGGGTGTAGAGATTCCACGCAACTGCTTCGGCTATGAATAACCCACGACCATGACCTACTCGATCTTCAAGGCTCCCGAAAACATTTAACTGATTGAAAGCAGTTTACGTGAAATTCCGCGACTTTCAATACGGAAAACAGCAGCCTCACTAGAACTTCGGCGGTTATTCATGAAATTTTAAAAACGGATTTGAAAATAATTTTATATTATTAATTGCTGCAGCGTTTCCGCACTGTAAATCGTATTTGCTTATTTTCACTTAAACGACCACGTCAACAAATAAAACTGCCGCTCGGTTGAAACATCAAAAACTACTGCATTGTATATTATTGTAGATAAGTGGACCATTTTTTTCCAAAACTATCGAGGCCAGGCGACGAATGTCAACGGTGAAAATTATTGACGCAGGATTACGGAAATCTTTTTGCCAAACTTGCGATCTCATCAATTGCATGTACTCTTTACACACGTGGTTTCAACATGATGGGGCCACTCACAGTCAGAGATTCCATGAATTTGCTTCGGGAAAATTTGCCCCAAAAACTGATCAGTTCATTTGGGGACATTCCATGGCAACCGTCACCCGATCTACCTCCCATGGATTTTTGTACGGAAGTACTTTAAAGAGAGAGTTTACAATGACAAGCAATGGCTTTAAAGGAAAACATTAGTCGAGAAATCGGCTCATTAGAACTAAGTTTACTAGGCTTGTGTCGTTCATGAATGAATTAATTCAACTGAATGATTCTCTCAAGTGAAAGAATGAAATTCTTTCTCTATTTCTTTCATCATGCTCTTTCTTCTCATATTTCATCATCTTTCATTCAGTACTTGTAAATATTCAAAATCAATTATTAGTTTCTTTCGTACTTTTAAATTTAAATCAATTTTAAAAAATGAACATTAAATATGTAATTTTTTTATACATATATTGCGTTTAAACAAATTGTCATACAAACAAATAATTCAGTAGTTGCTTTACCCGCATAATAATTCGTTATGCTGCCACCTGACACACATAATTGAAACATTTTCATTCATTCTGAAATGTTTGGCAAGCAGAAAGATGAAAGAAAAGAATGAATTAATTCACTTAACCTTTCTGAAAGAGAATGAAAGATTCACACAAATGAAAGATTTTGCCCAATACTAAAGTTTACTGCAGCGTGTAGCGCAGAATATAAACTTTGTGCCAATTATTACGTATTTTTATTTAAGTTTGAAAATATAAATCTGCTACCAGACACTCTGCATTCGTCCGTGCCTTCTGTATACATATGTTAATTAACAATTTTTTTTTGAAACCAAATTACACCAGAATAAGTAGCAAGCCGGAATAAGTAGTGGGAGAGTTTGATGTTTCCTGAAGCCGACTTTGCGAATTCCCAAAATACTCGGAGCTGCATGGTTAACTGAATCAGAACCCAAAAAAAAAACTCGGAACGCGGCATAGTTATCTAGTTATATGGATAATTTAAAAAGAAGCTGTAACAATACTGAATGAAGAATTTGAAATTTGATATCGGAGCGTGTTTTTTACTCTTAAATTATATTTATTTTTTACTGTAGTCCTTTATGTGTTCAATGTGGGAGGTGTTGGGCTCAGTTTTGTTAGTCTGAGCAGTGTTGAAGGTGTACATATGTACACCGAATACTGATCAGTTGTAACTAATACCACTATTCCCTCTTTCCTACTACTCATAATCTAATTTCTTATTTCCAGTACGAGGCATTGCATATGTGGTGGAAATCTGCTGAGTACTGATCCAAGATGAAAAAAATAAGCACCGGTGAATGTAGATAAAACAATAGAAAAAATAGAAGGTAGTTCTGAAAGATGGTTTTGATTAAAAATTGTTTATGAACAAGGCAAATATGTATCCAAATTAAAACTGTTTGTCACTTTTCGATTGATATGTTGAGAATGCGCACTCACGTACTGCGTAGCTTAGTTTGTATTGCTGTCGGAGATTTTTAAGTCCTGTATTCTATTTCTTTTGTTTGGTGAATAATTTTGTTAAAAGTTGACTAGTTTTTTTCCTATTTTCTTAAACGCCTTTAAATATTTTGACCGATTTTGTGCAAAAGATTTTTTCTTAAAGGCAGCACACACACACACACTAAGACACAATTACATATTTACATGTTCGAGTCACACGTAACTCGGAGTATGTTAATGTCTGTTGCAAGTTGACCAGCAGAGCCTTGTGGCAGTTTTATGTATTGTGTGGCATGTTATTTTTGTTTTAAACTGATGTTGATTTGTTGTTGTTGTTGTTTTTGTTTTTTATTTTGGTACATTTTCAGCTTCGCTTTGTTCTATTCTGTTCTGTTATGTTATGTTGTAGTTGTTATTGTCTTTAAAATGTTGTATTAACATATCATTTAAAATTCATGTAAACACATGTAAAATAAAACAACCATATAGAAAAATACACTCAGATACAAAGATATTGCTGGATGATAACGTGCGATATAACTGAATAAGAAGAAGAAGAAGAAAAAAAAAGCAAGGAAACATCATGTGTTCTAAGGCCCTCTGCACTGACTTTGAGTTCTCTTTCAACTTGGAGTTGAATTCTTAAATAGGCGCATATGGATGAGGTAACAACAGCTATAAAAAATCATATGTTAATAACAAGAAGAAGAAGAAGAAGAAGAAAAAAACTGCAGTCTTAGACACAGTAGTGGACTGGAGTGTGTAGTTATGAAAAGGGTATTGGGTGTAAGCGTTTGCATATTTTGGCCAGCATCTTAATCTGCATACCATAATATTTTGAATGTCAAAGACTTTCAAGCAGAGGAAAAACAGTTGAATGAAAGTTGAAAACTAAGGTGCAACATTTATGCTTAAAGTGTGGGCAAGGATGGAAAATATGCGCTAGCCAGCAACATATAGTAACTTTCGACTAAAAGCAAGCATTCAGCGCTTAAGTAAAACAACATGTCACGTTAACTTGCGAAGCACTTTACATTATCCTTGAAGTTACAACAAAATAGTTTAATTTTCCAAAGTATGATTGATACTAGGTTTGTACGCAAATAACGAATTCTTTGTTTATGATCCAATATATCCAAATTTGGATATATAAATCACAAAAAGTAGGTAATTGGTAATGTTTTGCAATTCAAGCATTATACACAGACTACACAACAGACTTTACGACCTGACGACAACAAATGCTGCAATCGGCAATTTGAGTCGTGTTGTCCATTACGGACGCAACATAAATTCATTTAAATACGAGTGCATTTTTGCGCACCCCCTTGGGAGTTTCAAACTTTTCCAAATTATGTTAATTTCCAGAACGAGTTCTGTCTATATCAATATTTTATAAAACAATTCTACTTTCAAAAAAAAAAGTATATACATAGACTTAAAATCTAGAAAACGAACGCGTTAACCATTTTTTGTTTATTATACCTAATTTAGGATGGACAGACGTGTAAAGTTGAAAATAAGTTCTGTTCTTTATCGACGTATAAAACTTTAAGTTTTTAACTGGCGGCCAATTTTTCAGTTGTTGCGAGTAAGTGATTTATATTTAATATTTAATTATTTGATCTTGTTTAAGTAAATATTTCTTATTTTTGCAGCTAAAGTTTTTTTTTATTTTTTATAAAAAATTCAACAGTATGTATTTTCAATATTTCGATAACAATTTGTTATCATCGTCAGGAAATTTAATATGTTATTAAAAAATTTTTCAAAATCGAAAATTTTTTTAATAATATTAATTTTCCTTACGATGATAACAAATTGTTATCGAAATATTGAAAATAAATACTGTTGAATTATTTATAAAAAAAAAATAGATCTTAGCTGCAAAAATAAGAAATATGTAATTGATTTATATTTCGCTTGGTTTGATTGTATTTCGTTTGGAATAGGCCGACGTCTAAAAAATGCTTCCAAATTGTGCAAACGAGCCCAAAACAAGATTGCTGTTGATCCCGATTTTCATAAGCGAATTTCGTTTACACTGAACCAAAAAATTTACTTAGATAGTGCAAAAGGGGGTGTATACTTGAAGAAATGTAGTTTATTTACAACCTACAAAATATTTTATTCAAATTTACTCGGAATTTCAACTATTGTAATTTTTTTAACTAAAATAAAATAAAGAAATTTCTTCATTTCTACAGATATTTATTCAATAATACATACCTTTAGTTCAATGGAAAGAATAGTATTCAGGTTCAATAAAATAAATTATTTGAATATAGAACAAATTACTCAAATCTACAGGGTGAGTTTTGCTGACAATTTTTTATTCAAACTAACATTCTTTCAGAATGTAAACTTGAATATTTATGTATATGTGATTTTACCTTACTATTAGTCACTATTGTTTTAAACAAATTTTTACTGATTCAACACAATTTTGCCTACATTTTTAACAAATCTTTTTTGAAATGTACAAATTTATATTTTTAACAAAACCCATTTGAATAAATTTTTTTCCGATTTGAAAAATAATATTTTGATTTGATATTTATTTTTCGTGAAGGGTTTTCCAAATGTTATATTTAATAATACCGACGAAATTTGGTTCAGTGTAGCCATGCAGCTCACATTTGTTTGAATGGATACGTCAACAATAAAGCTATAATAATTTAAATAATGATAATCCTCAAATGCATGTTGAGACACCAGAAAACTGACTGTGTTGTCCTATTGTTTTCTTGTTGTTGATGAACCTTATGCACAAATGCTTAAAATGTCACAATTGACTCAATAACTAAAGCTTCTTGACCATTCCAAGCGGCGTCAATGGGTAGAAATGGCAACATTGGATAATCAATTTCCGAAGAAAATCATCTTGAATGATCGGGCACATTTTACCTCAGTGGATTCGTCAATAAACAAAATTATTGGCTGGTGGCGTTATCGGTCCGTATGTTTTCCTCAATGAGGTGTTCGCTATCGTGAGATGATAATGAACTTTTTATGGCCCGAATTGGCAGATGTAGATGTGGACGATATGTGGTTTCAACAGGATGGTGGCACTTGCCACACAGCTAACCAAACAATGGGTCTCTTTTGCGTGACAAATACATTGGACGTGTTATCTCACCTGGTGGCGATGTAAATTAACCACCAAGATCATGCGATTTGACACCGTTGAACTTTTTTATTTGGCGTTATTTGAAAGAAAAGGTGTACGTCGATAGGCCAGCAAAAATACAAGAGCTAAAGGAAGAGATAATTTTTCACATTGACATCATAGAACTTGAACTATGCCTCAGCGTCACCGACACTTTGGGCCAACGGCAGGAGGTGTGTCACCGAAGCCACGGCTGATATATGACCGATATTTTATTTCACACATAATTGAACCACACCAATATTATCATAATAATAAAAATAAATACCAATAATTCCTAAATGATTTGTGTTTTATTCAAAGTCAACATCGGCCCTTAAAGTTTAATCACCCTCTATATGTCCAGAGAACAACGCATATAGAAGAGGTTTAAATTTCCCAGCTAGCTTGAAGGGATGTGCCTTGTGGTTTCTCAACCCGAAAGTTTTGGCACGTTACACATAATAATCTACTTTCGTACCAATACCAGCCAAAGAAGATTTAAATTCATACAGTTTGTTTCTACTTAACGAAAATGGCAAGCTGTTGTGCTTCTTGGGGTAAGATTTTTCCCACCCTGCCGAAATTTTTTCAGACACCCGTGATCGTTTAGTACCCAGTATTTGATTCATATTGCTTTAGGGGTAGGTGGGGTCATTGGTCCGTACTTCTTTAAAAATGATGGTGGTCAGAAAGATATGTAGTCAATGTTGACCATTATAGGTGATTATTACAGACTTTTCAACCACATATTAAAAAAACCATGAGAGGTGATTTCAACAAGACGGCACAGCTATCAAACAGATCATGACACAATTGATTTATTGAAGGAAACGTTTGATAACCAGATATTTTTATGTTTTAGACTCGTTAATTGGTCTCCAAAACCGTGCGATTTAATGCCGCTAGGCTATTTACTGTCGTTTGATAACCAATTGGAATACAACATTCGCCGCCCTATTGCCAATCTACTATCAAACAGAAATAAAATTCGATACCTATTGAGTTACTTTATGATGTCATTCGATTGTTCTCGAATCACGCTTTCATATCGTATGTAAAAGATTTTATTAGCATTGTAGAAGAGTCGAAACATTTTCATACCCTTCACAAAAATGTAAAGAGTATACGTTTGTGATTCCGTTTGTTATTTACACAATTTTCATTTCCGACCCTGTTAAGTATATATATTCTGAATCAGTATTGATACAAAATTCGATTAAGCGATGTCCGTGTGTCCGCCGTTCAAATGGCATCTCTGAGAAAACTAATAGACTTAGAAACTTTTTTCTTTCACCATTCTATTACTCCATCGATTAATGGGTTCGCTATTGAAACTCAGTAAAATCGGTTCGCGTATAGCTGATATATATCCAAAATTGCGAAAAATAATAATTTTTTTTACAATTTTGGACGTGTGTGAATCGGTAAAAAAGTACTCCCGTAAGTAAAATTTTGACATTTCTGAGGTGAATAAAATTTTGCTAGCTCTAGGGGCTAATATAAATTTTGCCAATAGGATAGAAATATTTGAAATGTAGGAATTCGATTGAAATAAATTATAATTCAAAGTTTTATAATTAAAAGTAAAAAAATCAAATAATACTAAATTGAAAAATGGCTGTATTATAACTATTTCTTAATTTATTCATTTTTATTCATTTTTTTATTAGTTTTGCTAAAAAAATTTTTCTGTTTTGTCAAAATTTTATGTTGTTAAATATAATATTTTTTCACACAGCAAAAACATGAAATTTCTTTATCACAGACACATTATTTTTCACCATAGTACTTTGCTACCGTTTCGCACACGTCCTTTGTATGACTCTTTTTCAAACATTTTTTTTCTTTTTGCTTCAAACTTAATATAATAATTTGGCATGGCACTGATTACTGGTATATGTAGATGTTTGACTTGAAGCTTTCAACGTTATATCTGGCCTTCAAGCAATTTTTTCCGCCTTCGACCCGTACGGCTAAACAATGATTGATGTCTGTATAGTGCCGTGGTAATAAATATAAGGGTTTCTGCAACAAGACCCCTAATCTCGCCAGAACAAAATCTATTTTAGTAGTGATAAAAAAGAGAAACGCGCCCCATAGTGCGGCGATGCTTCAGTAAGACAATAGCGTTGGATTCTCTACTGCAAACGATAAACTTCTTCGCTCCCTTTTGCACAAGTTTGAGTAACCACTAGGCTGTGAAGCACCGGAACAAACATGAGAGCTATATTCAATTTTCAGTTGAAAGAATGTGGTATAAATAGTAAAAACATTAAATGGAATAAAGAACATTTTACACCATTTCAAAAAACTGAGACACTTGAAGCTGCTTTGGAGACTTGAAAAATATATTCAGTCCAGCGAAAATCACACAGTATTTTTATTCGGAAGACATCACGAGCATCCGATTCCGCAATATTTATACAGATGAATCAGCATTTACGAGCTTGTGTGAGCGGTCGTTCAAATCGATTCTGTTTTAACGATAAAATTGGACGATCATTACTCCAATTTCAAAATTTCTTTAATTACGTATTTTTGCTGTTATACACTGTCAAATCGAGCTATTTAGTATATTTGTTTTGCAGATTGTATTAAATTTTCTAAGCGTAGAGCAATGCTGACAGGCCAAGAGAACTGTGACAGTAGTGGTTTATATGAAAATGTTCTAACAGATACTGAAATCAATTTTAGGGAAAAATTCGATAAAAAAGCATTCATAAACGAATCTAACGTTCAAATATTCTTTTTAGCACTTTCTTAAATCAACAATTTTTAAAACTGATTGCACCCATTTTAAAGGCAATTTTAAGGCGACGTTTATGTTTTTTGTTTGTTTATATTTTATATATTGTGAAAAATTTTATTTCAATCTAAAAATTTATTTATTAATCATAGCTCCGCTTCTTTCTGATAAAAAATAATGATAATAAAAAAAGCATCGTTATAAAAAACGTTGGATTATTCTAGGTCTTTATGTTTTTTTTTTTGATAGAAGAGGTGGCCGAAGTTTTGAGCAGCCGGCAACAGAAGTTTTTCAAGTTAAGAAGAGCAACATTCCTGATAAGCAAAAACACTTTACATATTTTTTTGGTCTTTTTAATTATATATTTATTCATAATTTTTTTTTTATAGAATTAACATATATTTATGTTTTTTTTAACCTTAACTTTCATAAAAAACAATAGAAAACATTTCTTTACATGAGTACTATGAGAACTAATAACAGTTTTTTATGCAGTACTATCATTCAGATGGGAATTGTCAAGGCAGCTTTAGTCATAGAATTACAATAAATACAACACCAAAAAAACATCAGCTTGTATTTTGTTGATAGAGTTTACGAACAATTGTCAAAATTTTGTTTGAACAAGGAAGGAAGTCTATCGGGTATGTTCTAGATTCTACTTTGAAGTGAAAATAGTTTGAAATCACTTCAATTTGAAGCTTTGGTGTTCCACATTCTACTCTATACTTTTCATTTGTGTTTTGTTTTCGAACATTAATTTGTAGTGAATTGTCTGGTTCTTGAAACTACTTTTACACAAAAAGTAGTAGTTTGAAACCACTTCTTAATTTTATTGTGAAAATGAAGTATTTTACAGAAATTACAATCCCATTGAAATAAGAGGGTTATATGACGGAATATTTATTTGAGATACAATTGTGCATATGTATATTTATAGGGAAAATAAGGTGAATATTATATAAAACACTAATATTCGTTATTTTATTAACTAAAGTCGATTGGTGATATCATCTCTTATTACAGCGTTTACCGAGCCACTAACTCGTCCAAATCATCGTCACCACTTATATGTCTTTCGTTTACCGCCACCCGCTATATCAAACTTTTGCATAAAATGGCACCTAAAAACTTACGATCATTGTTGCAAATTTTATAAACCTAACTAAAGGCCGTACCAGATAAAGCTTTTGCTTCGCTTTGCGTTGCAAATTCGCTTTGACATCTAAGATAAAACTTACATACTTATATGAAACATGTCACATAAAGTACTTTAACGGAACGTGAAACGAAAAGTTCAGCAACTCTCATGTTTTTACTCGTTGAAGTTTTTTATAATAGCTCCAAAGCTTTATGCACTAAGAAAACAATTAGAACCAATTTCAGAAGTTCGTCCAATAATATTTCTAACTTCTATTATCATAAGAAGTAATTAAATATAAAAATTAACAACCAATTTTTTAGATAAACAAACAAACCGTGAGCGTTGCCAAAGTTTTCATTGTGACATACACCTTTTGCTTTGCGTTTTTCTGCTAAAGCTTTAAACATCACGTAAAGCGGCAAAGTGTTATCTGACATGACATTAAATTTTGTTCTTATAAAATAACAAGCATTAAATAAAAAATTTTCCATGTCGTTTTTTGGGCAAAAAAATAAAATGAAACTGAAAATATGGTTCATTTCAGTACTGGTTTGTATAAAAAAAAACAAATAAAATTGAAAACATGGTTCGTGTCAGTACTAGTTACTGCACAATTTATCCAAGTTTTATTTTCGAAGTTCAGTTCGAACGAAAGAATGAAGCATACAAACTACTACTTTTTCAGAACAACAAAAATGAAAAGTTAACTTTTCAAATCATTTTTTATTTTCATTCCACTACTTTTCTGGAACATGCCGGTATGTGTTTTTGACAAATTTACGCAGAGGAAATCAAAGACAGCTATGCTTATACCATTAGCGTATTAAAGCTGCTTTAGGAGTTGTATATGATGGCGTTGCCAGTCACAAAGAGAAAATTTCAATAAAATGTTTTTATAGCGCATTTACACCAACTCAAAATCTAGTAGATTTGAATTGAAATCTACAACGAAATCTATATCGTTTACACCACCGTTTTTTGACATCTAGCAAGATTTCATTTGCTCAAAAATAATTTATGCATGTGGGTTTGACAACACAATATTATCAGAGACTGAATACACCAGCATTAAAGTGTATATTTTTTGTGCCCAGAGACTGCATACACCACATTATAGTGCAATTTTTGTTGCAGCGTAGTATTTTTAAATACTTTTTGCTAGAAATCACAGATGCATCGCTTAGTACTGAGTAGATTTCAGGAGATTTCGTCGAAATCTACTCATAAAGTAGATTTCATTTTGTATGGAAAATCTTCTCAAAATCTACTAGATTTGGGTTGAAATCTCGAATGAGCAGATTTCGCTGTGGTGTAAATAGGCTATTAGCTAAAACGATGCTTATGAATACGTTTTTATAAAATCAGTTTTTTACTGATAATTTTGTTTTAACTAAAAAGTTGAAGACGTCTGTTAATGTTTAATAATGCTAAGGCTAAATTGGTTAAAAATTCTAAAATAAAAAGTTGTGTTCTCATTAACGGTAGTTTAAAATTTTTTGTAATAATGAACGCAGTAGCAGTGTGAATTTTAATAATTTTTGCTGTGTATCAACACGAAAACTCTAATTTGAGAGATTTTCAAGCGCTGAGCGAAATGCACTTGCTTTTTTGAAAAGTTGTCATACATTTGCTGAGCATTTTTATACATTTAAGAAGCCGATTGATGTTCGGCTCTCAGAAATTTGTTTGGCCAGCATTGGTGTGACCAGATCCAAAAAATGTTTGGAGCTAAATTGGCACCAAAATAGTGCTAAAAGAATTTTAAGTGCAAAAACATAGTGCTAAAATTAAAATGTCTCAGTTTTAAGCAAATATTTACTTTGAGAGTTCATAGTTTTATCTTCTATGCTTATGTTGTCTTAGATATATTTATTTCCATTGAATGAAACAAAATTTCTTAAAACAATAAATTATTTTTTAAACAGAAAAGATTTTAAAAACACGACAAAATTAATAATTTAGTCTTTAAATTAAACATTACATACACATGCATACGTTGCCATTGATGTTTCAAAGTGGTTATATTCTCTGCCGTATAGTCTAGCATTTCCTCCTCAAAATGTTCGTGCAACTTACTCTTAAACGCAACTTTTAAACTATTTTCTATAGAAAAAAATTGTATTTTTTAAGGTTAGGAAAATTTTTGGTAAACGTTGTCGTAACTGATAAGTCAATTGTGCAATAAAACTTCGACATACTATTCATATATCTTTTTCCGTTTCAGGTTTTGTAGTTTCTTTGTTAGATTTAAAAAAATTTTATGATGATTTTATTAAAAAAAAAATCATCATAATATCTCAGAAAAATTCAATATTTAAGTAGGAAAGGAATATATATAGGGTGTTTTTTTAAGCCCGATAGAACTTGAAATTGTAAAAAATAACACAAAAAATTAAATTGTAATCAAAATTTTTTTTTATTCGAAAGATCAATACGTGACATTAACATTTGAAAATGATTTCGGGCATATGGGCACCGCGGCTGTTCTTGACGAAGCGCATTCTGGACGTCCAATTTTGGGCCACTTTTTCGAGCACTGCTGGTCGTATGTCACGAACAACACGAACAATGCTGGCCTCCAAAGCGTCAATTGTTGCTGGTTTATCAGCATAAACCAGTGACTTCACGTAGCCCCACAGGAAATAATCGAGAGGTGTCAAATCGCACGACCTTGGAGGCCAATTGACAGGTCCATTTCTCGAAATCAATTTATCGCCAAATTTTGATTTCAGTAAGTCGATGGTTGCGTTCGCCGTATGGCACGTAGCGCCATCCTGTTGAAACCACATCTCCTCCGGATCAATGTCATCCATATTTTCAAACAAAAAATCATTGATCATGGTGCGGTAACGATCTCCATTGACCGTAACGCGAGCTCCGGCCTCATTTTTGAAGAAACAAGGTCCGATGATGCCACCAGCATGAAAACCGCACCAAACAGTGCATTTTTCTGGATGTAATGGAGTCTGTAGGGTCTCTTGTGGATTGGTCTCACTCCATATGCGGCAATTTTGCTTATTAACAAACCCGTTAAGCCAAAAATTATGTACGATTATGTACGCCATACAAATGACGAAGTCGTCTATAAGTTGCGCGAATCGACGACTGATTTTCAAAGTAAATTTGGATAATTTCGTAGCGTTGTTCAAGCGTGAGTCTATTCATGATGATTTGTCAGAGTATACTGAAACAAATAAAAAAAATGTTTCATCAAAATTTAATTTTTTGTGTTACTTTTTACAATTTAAAGTTCTATCTAGCTTAAAAAAAGACCCTATATATTGCTAACCTCTTTAATCTAAATATATCATATTGTTAACAAAATTATATCAAAAGAAAATAAATAAATTGAATTGAAAAATAAATAATATACGGCATTAGTGCAAAGAAATTTTCTAAGAATGAATGTATGAGATCAAAATTGCCTATTTTAAAAACAATTTCGTAACAATGGTCTTTTAAATGGTTGCTACATGAACAACTGGAAAGTGTTAAAATCAAAATTTTTGCTGCTAAACCAAGAAAAGAAGTGCTAAATCTGGCACGGAAGTGCTAAAATGGGCACCCTGGTGTAGAGTAATTAACTCGTATTTAAGCTCTTTCAACGCGCTCTATCTGCCCATCGCTGCTTTAAAATAATTCCTTGGTAAGTAATTAGTTATTCCGCTTTGATGCTTAAAGTCGAGAACTGAATAATATTTTTCGTTGATGGCAATGAGTTAATAATATCTAGATGCTTTAATATTTTTGCCTGCTCGTCGAAAGATTTTAATTTTTTTTTGTTATATAAACTTCTTGTGATTACTGAAAAGCTCTAGGGAAGCAAGGAAAACTATGTGATTAATATTATCAGTTCCATATTATTATTTTGCAATCGAGATTAAGCTTTAACTGCGAGAATTTAAAGTACAATTTTGCATATGAGCAGACTTTGCCAAGTTTATCATTCCCTGTAAAACAGAGCATACTTGTCTTTAAGCAATCGCCACAAATCTCAATGACCATTATGAATGTTTCAGTTTAAAGTTGCAACAAATCCTATTTTGCATATCGTTGTAGGCCCTAGCATTCAATTGTAAAAGTTCATGTAAGACATACATCAACAAACGCTGAAAAAAAACGGTGGCGAAAACATGTGCATAAGAATAGTTTTTTTTTTTTTTTTTGTAATCTGTTTTGCCTCTTAAACACTTTATGCATAAATCCCACAATAAAGTTTACAAAAATACACCACGAATGAAGATGTCTTTTGAGTGAATTTAATTTGTAAACAAAACCCCTCTTTAGTTTATGACTTTTATACTTCCTACTTGTTGATTTTGATGTTTTCGTTGCAGATATTCATATTGAACACGCTACAACTAAAAGGAGCAGTTACTTAAAATTACGATAACTACACAGCATTCATATAAAGGTAAAAACAAGATGACGTGGAAGAAGAAATTGTTTTTAAAGAGCTGGTCACCACACTGGTGATTGGGATACGAATAACGAAAAGCAAGGCAACATCTATAAGCAGTTAACCTGGAATATATGGGGTGACCCAGAAATCAACGCCAAACCGAAACAGGGTGACAAGATTGATTTTAACTAAAGGGTGGTTAAATTTCAAGGGCCGATGTTGATTTTGAATAAAACACAAAGTATTTAGGAAATTATAGTAATTTTATTTTATTATGATATATTGGTATTATTCAATTATGTATGGAACAAAATATCGGCCAAATGGGCGCCGCGACCACGGCGGCACACCACCATCCGATGGTCCAAATTTTCGATGACCCTGAGGCATAATGGAGGTTCTATGGCGTTAATGTGCCGAATTATCTCATCCTTTAGCTGTTGAATTATTGCTGGCTTATCGACGTACACCCTTTCTTTCAAATAACCCCAAAGAAAAAAGTCCAACGGTGTCAAATCACATGATCTTGGCGGCCAATTGACATCGCCATTACGTGAGATAACACGGCCATTGAATTTGTTGCGCAAAAGAGCAATTGTTTCGTTAGCTGTGTGGCAAGTGGCACCGTCCTGCTGAAACCACATATCGTCTACATCCATATCTTCCAATTCGGGCCATAAAAAGTTCGTTATCATCTCACGATAGCGAACACCATTCACAGTAACTGCCTGACCGGCCTCATTTTGGAACGAATACGGCCCGATGATGCCACCAGCACATAAACCGCACCAAACAGTCACTCTTTGTGGGTGCATTGGTTTTTCGACAGTCACTCTTGGATTCTAATTCGCCCAAATGCGGCAATTCTGTTTATTGACGAATCCACTGAGGTGAAAATGTGCCTCATCACTGAAGATGATTTTCTTCGAAAATTGATCATCATTTTCATAATAAGTCTGGATAACTTTAACACGTTGTTGGATTGTGTTCAAATTGAGTAAGTCTGAAATAGAGAAATGTCAAATAAAATTCGGAAAAAAGTTGGCGTTTAGGTGTGGTTCACATTCAACATCGGCCCTTGAAATTTAACCACCCGATATTATGAAAAAAGTCAGAAAAAAATGTTAGAAAAAGGGCTTGTGCGAATAAAGAACATTTGAATTGAGTAAAATGCTTTTATTTAGATTTTTCTTCTGACTTTTCTCATGATGGTTACAATCAATCTTGTCACCCTGTTTCGGTTTGACCTTGAGTTCTAGAACACTTTGTATATACATCTTTAACAACGACAATGTTGTAAATTAAGAAACACTCGCCAACGTGCATATGCGAAATGGTGTTTTTATGGAGTTATAAAACTTTACGTTGGCAGCACTTTTTTGGTTTTGTCGGCTGTTAAAGCATTAATGTACAGCTTGTTTGGGATTTCAACATGAATAGACTGAACCTCGCAACCCACGCCGTATGAGTGATTATTATATATCTTGGTATATAAAATTATTTATATGTATAGCTTTTTGCCATTTTGGTGTAAAAATTGAAGTTGCCGTATTGCGTACGGTGAAGTAGGGGTATTCTCGGAACCGCATCACTAACTGGCTTGGAACTGTTGCATGTTGTTGCCGTGAAACGTGTGTCAGAACTATTAACGGTCATTTTGGACCTGTTTATACGGGTAACTATCCGGTTTTTTTGTCGTTTTTTACCGATTTGTGCTTGATTTTTCACAAGAGTACTAGCATTTTTCATTCACTGTTGCTTTAAGCTTACTTTTAAAACTCTTTTTACTAACCCAAATGTAAAGCCTTCGTAATCAAATCGCATATTCTTTATTTACTCAATAAGTAAATAAATATATTCAAATGCCTTTCCAGCGTAATGTTTTCTAAAATAGCAAAAAATAAATATGGTTATAAAACTGAGAAAATCGCTTAGACAACAGTAATTGAAAAATACTGGTATTATTGTGACATAAGTCATTCAGGATGCGGTTTTCGAACAAATTGGACTAAAAGTAGACTGCCCCAAGTATGGATACGAAAACTCAAATTATGAAAAATATGGATAATATGGATAATATGCCTCGAAAACTGCGTCTCTTTCAGCAGTGAAAAAGTTAACTCCGACAGTTCATAAAATATTGTCGCATGGCAAAGATATAATTGAATATCAGACTTTGCCTATTGGAGAGCTTTCTGAAGAAGCACAGTGGTTCCTCAACAAATTTTATAAAAAATATAGATTGGTGAATACTTTCAAATCATCAAGGGTAAGAGAAAAAGAGGAGCACTTCAACATGTTAGCAGCATCTTCCGATTCACTTATTTCATCACTGCGGCAGGTAGTCACGAAAAGAGTTAGAAAACAAATAAGGTTCAGAAATTATTAGTCTTTTAGATTGTGAGAAATATTTTACAAATGAAAATAATTTTTGCAAACAAAACAAGCAAGAGTGTGGTATATTCGGTTGGGCCGAATCTAAAATACCCTTCACGATAGTCACATATATGTATAGTATATGTTACAAATTTGAGCTAAATATACTCGGATATATATGAAGCGGTATCAGAAATTTTCATTTTCTGTATTTATATAGCCTACCACAGAAAAAAAAATTGTTTCAATGAAAAATCGGTATAGACTTTATCTCGGGTTTATATAGACCGATAACAGAAATTTAAATTTTCTGTATTTTAGTAATCTCATGTTGTAATCACAACTGCTTTTAAGCAAAAAAAGTTGTTTAAGTTTGCTTACGCGACATTTTACTGAAAAAATCGGTTTAGGCTATATCTCGGGTATATATGGATCGATATCGGAATTTTTCATTTTCTATACATTAGTAACCTCCTTTTATAAACAGAACTGCTTTAAAGCTAAAAAAAAATTTTTCACGGAAAAATCGATTCAGATTATATCTTGGGTATACATGGACCGATATCGAAAATTTTTATTTTCCATATTTAAATAACCTTATTTTATTACCAGAACTGCTTTTAAGCAGAAAAATTGTTTAAGTTTGCTTACGCGACATTTTCATTAACAACCCGGGTCAGGCTATATCTCTGGTATATATGGACCGATATCGGGGAAAATTGTTTTTTGCCTTTAAATCGCCATGTTCATGAAGCTTGAAGCAAAACAAACAACTTTTTTTCAAAAATTTTCATTACAAAATTGCAAAAAATGGCTTTTTTCGGAATTTTGGATATGTCTAAGCTATATGTGAACCGATTTTACTGAATTCCAATAGCAGGTCCTCAAATCGATGTGGTAACAGAATGGTGAAAGAAAAAAGAAAGTCTAGTGTTTTTTACAGAAACGGTATGTCAACGGCAAACAGTCAGACATCGCTTTTTTAGCATTTTTTTATTTATTGAATCTTCAAAATGAACTAACAATATGTATTCAAATCTTAATACTAAATTTAAAATTAAAAAAAAAATGTGCTTAATACTTAAGTCCGGCCAATGCTAGACAAAAAGTTTTATTTTGCGGAGGCTATTTCAGTAAAATCACCTATTGAGCAATCTGATGGTGGCAACGGTATCCCTTCTTCTTAACCGAGTGTGACCGCCAAAATTAAGAATATTGCGCGCAAGAGGGTTTGGATGAAGTTCCAGCTTACTGACCTACCTTTTCGCGTACTTAGAGAACTCGTCTTTTACCAGTGGAACACTGAGGTCTTTATCAATTCGTGAATTTTTTACGTACCATGGAACTGCAGTAATTGTTCGAAGAATTTGGTTTGGTCACCTTTGAATTTTTTCAACATCGCTTAATCGAATTTTCTATCATAGCTAATTCTGAATAAGTATACTATATATGGTCGGAAATGAAAATTATGGATATTACAGACGGAATCAGCATCTTAATTTACATTTTTGTGAAGGGTATAAAAACACAACTTCCGAATGGAATGTGTGTTGAACCTGTCAATCAACTCGAACAAAAACCAGAAAAATTTTTGAAATCGGTGCAAAAATGGTGAAATTATTTAAATACCGATTTTTAAAAAAAATTTATGGGACCCAACAGCAATTAACACCTTTCATACAAAAAAAGAATTATTAACAACATAAAAAAGGACAAACTAGTTGATACCCTCGTCCTTTTTTGAAGTCGTTTAAAAAAATTTATATCTTTTCTGGCAGAGTTTTCGGTTCGCCTTTAAAAGACATATAAAACATGAAAAGTTTTAAAAATTCTTTCAATCTTTTCTTGTCTTCTTCAATCAAAAATTATTGATTACAGCAAAATTGTATTGTAAAAAATCCGTTAAAAAAAAACTTAAGAAAGGAAAACCTTGACCTAAAACCCGATGTACGTATGGGCAAACCAAATCTAGCTTAAAAATTATAAAAATAAAGTTCAATAAAAAACAATCTTATTTTACTTCCCATAAAATTGATTTTTCCACAAATTTAAACTATGCTAACTAGGCACCCAAAAAGCGCAGAACCCTTTTCAATTACTCTCTTTATAGGCTGAACAGTTATCCATAATATGCCTTTTAAGTTTTTTAATTATCTGCTTTGGTTCAAAAGCTAGGATTTTTGCAACGAAAAGACTCAAATGGCACCACTGTGCGTTGGTTAAATGGGCCTTTACGGTCGGCCAAATTGTCGTTTATACCTACTTTCTTAAGTAATTTTAGCTTATTTTATAATAATTTTTTAAAGAAGAAATTAAGCAGGGTATCACAAGAAACCGACTGACTTGCTTATGCTGTTTGGCTGAGGAAATTAGCATACCTTTCTTTTCCAACTTGCTGCTGATTTTCTTTTTCGTATTTCTTTTTTACAAATTTCAACTTTAAAGAAATTTGTATACAATTTTAACGTTGGCACGCATCTTTCTTTTCCTCTGGTTTTATTTATTCTTTTTTGTTTTTGTGCGATGAGCACAATCATGTTGTATCTGGTTGTTCTGTTCTGATCGGTTCTGTGTGGTAATTTGCATGTTGCTGCATGTTAAATCAAGCATTTCATCATTATGTTGGGTTTGGTTTATTTGCTATATTGTAAAATAACTATGGCTAATACCGTCTTTTTGTTTCGCTTTTAGGATATTCATCAGTTGGCAAAAATGTCTCTTAAATCTCTTTGATGGCGGCTTACATGTACTTATGTACATATGTACGTATGTATGTGTGCAGTTGGTGATGTATTTCGATGTTGTTGGAAACGAATAAGCACAGATGCATCCACAATTTATTTATTATTATTGTTACACTAAAGATTGCTTGCAGCTTAGTGGGATATAGCAACTATTTATGCTGGGAATATTTTACTTGATATGTTAAAGGAAAAATGTGGGTAAGCGCTAAAATTCACATTTGTAAAATTAAACATTTTTAGTTTGAAATGTGTAAAACAAATTCATGAAATCGAAGGACAAAATTGGGAAATAATTATTTTTTTATTATTTACAAAAAAATTTATATACAGGATGACTGATCAATTTTGCTACATGAAGAAACTCAAATAATTTGTTGTAAAGTTTATGTAATTTATTTTTTAGTGATTCACTTGAAAAATAAGAAGTTTTTATTAAAGTAATTGTTAGCGAATTACCACGCAGCAAAACAAACATGTGATCGACTTAACAGATCAAATGCTTTATTACGACTTAACATAAAATGGAAAAAATAAAAATATATAATCAGTAAACGTAATGTAATACATAAGAGCTAAAAATGTAATACATAATGAGTATAAATACAATACATAATGAGTAAATGGCTTGTAGAGAGAAGGGAATCATATGAAAGTGTGTTGCCATTATTTACAATTATTTTGTATGAAAGACAAACGCTACCACAACACATATTCATATGAAAAACAAAACTACAAAAAATTCAATTTCAATAATTTACAAAAATATTCGTGTTTTATCTTTGACAATATTTTCGTTAATAGATCAGCAACATTTTTATCAGTTGAAATATAATTAATACAGATTTGGTTTTCCGATATTTTATGTTTTAAATAATGATATCTGATGTCGATGTGTTTGCTTCGTTTTAACGTCATTTGATTCTTAGCAGATTCTTAGATTCTTGTAGTTGGCAGTCTGACCACAGATTCATAACCGATTTCTTTCAGCAAACTACGGTGAAAAGCTATTTCTTTAGCCCCCTGACACATGGCAATATATTCAGCTTCCGTGGAGCTGAGTGCAACGACATTCTGTTTCTTCGATTCCCAGCTGATAGGAGCACCTGCGAAGAAAAGAACAAAACCACTAAATGACTTACGGTCGATTTGATTCGATCCCCAATCAGAATCAGTATAGCACAGCAAATTTTCTTCCTTTCCATAAGTTGTAGACACATTCGAAGTTTTCTTTAAATAACGCAGTACATGCTTTGCTGCAGAAAAATGAGTTTTGTGAGAATGGGAGCTAAACTGACTCAAAATAGATATTGCATGAGCAATGTCAGGTCGTGAAATCCTTGCAACGGTACATCAAGCCCCCGATTAATGACTGATATTCTTTTACATGTTCACCTTTACAATTTTCGTCTTCGCATTTTGACAACAAAGTTCCTAACGGCAACGGTGTTGACGTCGGTTTGCAATTAAACATTCCCCACTCTTTTAATAATTCCTGGGTATAACTATTTTGATGTATTTTTAATGCTCCTCTTTCCTCCATTCGTTCAATTTCCAGGCCCAGATAATGACTGACGGGACCACGATTGATTGCTTTAATATGCTTATTCAGATTCAATACAATATCTTCCATATTTTTTCTTGTTTTGCATACCAGAAGCATATCATCTACATAAAGAGCAATGATGTTAATATATTCACCTTTTTTCATCACATAAACGCAACTGTCCGTGTGACAACGATAAAAACCAAGACTTAGTAAGATTGTGTTGATTTTTTCGTTCCAATCCTTACCAGCCTGTTTAAGGCCGTATAATGATTTATTTAATTTACAGACCTTTTGTTTATTATTCGGATCTACAAACATTTCAGGTTGATACATGTACAACTCTTCTTTTAACTCACCATTTAAATAGGCTGAGACTATATCCAAGTGATTTACCAACAATTGAAAACGTGCGCATAACGATAGTAACAATCTAATCGTACAATGTCGAACAACTGGAGCATAAGTATCTGTATAATCGACGAACGGTTTTTGAAAACAGCCTTGAGCCACGAGCCTGGCTTTGTGTTTCTCAATTGTACCATCAGACCTACGCTTTGTGGTGAAAACCCATTTACAGCCAATGATGTTTTTATCTTTAGGACGATCAACCAGGTCCCATGTTTTATTTTGAATTAAGTTATCAAACTCTACTTTCATTGCTGTGTGCCAATTTTTGAAATTTTCGCTTTTCATTGCTTCTTTTATACTTTTGGGATCAGTATTCGTTTCTGATATTTTATTTAATACTTCATGAGGTTTATTTCTTAGAAAATATTTATGAGGCCTTTCCATTTCTATTGTTTTCGATTTATTAGACCTGCCTCTTTTTCGTTTTTCCCCAAAAGTTTCGGGGTCTGACGCACTTTCGTCGGAATTAATTCCTTCCGGTTTATCTACGGCTGATTCTACATCGGATAGAAGATCCTGAGAAAATATACTCGCGTCATCGTTATTCATGATGAACCAATCAGTGTCATGTTCCTCAACATTTGAACTATTAAACGAATTCTCAAAAAAAACAACATCTCGAGATATAACTATATTCTTCTTTATTTTATCATACAGTCTATACCCTTTTGTAAATGACGAATACCCAACAAGGGAATAAATATTACCTTTAGGCATCAGTTTATTCTTACCAGGCTTTTTATTCAACACAATGGCATCGCATCCAAAAATTTTAATGTGTGAAACGGATGGCTTTTTGCCAACCCATTTGTAGTACGGTGTTTCATTTTTTAAGAGTTTTGAGGGTGAACGATTTCGGATATAAGCCGCGGTATTAATAGCTTCTGTCCATAAACTTTTTGGTAAATTAGAAGCCTCTAACATGCAACGCGCCATTTCCATTAATGTCCGATTTGCCCTTTCGGCGACTCCATTTTGTTGCGGAGTATAACTATTTGTCGTTTGATGTAAAATACCACGTTGGCGTGCGAATATTTCAAGATCTCGTGTTAAATATTCCGTACCGTTATCACTACGTAACTTTTTGATTTTAAACCCCGTTTGATTTTCTGCCATATTTATAAAGTCTTTTATTACATTGAAAATTTCCGACTTATATTTCAAAAAATATACTGTTATAAAACGTGTAAAATCATCTACGAATGTAATAAAGTATACCGAACCACTTTCAGATGGAACACGAATAGGTCCACATACATCGGTATGTACAAGTTCTAACGGTTGTTTTGAAAATATGTTATTAAAGGAGAGAAACGGTTTTGTGGTAATTTTACATTTAGCACATGTGACACATGGATATTCAGTTATTACGTTTTTATTTAAACCGCGCACCATTTCATGTTTTATTAATTTGTTTAAGTCTCTAAAATTCAAGTGTCTGAATCTTTTATGCCACAACTCGTTTTCCGACCGGTTATCGACTGACATTAAATGTTCAAGGTTCGAAGTTAACCTCACTTTGAAAATTCCACCATTTAATTGAGCACTAAATATCATGCGTTTATTAGGATTGAGAACAAACGCCTTATCTCTCGAAAATTCTACGGAATTACCATTCGCAATTATTTTGCTTACTGACAAAAAATTCGATTTTAATTCCGGCACATACAATACTTCGGATAGTGTAATGTCAGCAAATGCTGATTTTAATATCACATTACCTATACCTATTGCTATAACGCTTTCTCCAGAAGCTAAATAAATTTGTTGGTGGTGTTCTCTAAGCGTTGAAAACAGATTCTTATTGACACAAATATGGGAAGAGGCACCGCTATCTAAAATCCAGTCATCGTTGATCGGATTCAATTCATTAGCACAAAGAACAACGGGAGGCGTTTTATAAGTAGAATTTCTGCACTCTGACTTAATGTGGCCAAGATTTCCACAACAATAACATTTTATGTTTCGTTTTCGGTTCTGCTCGTTGTTTTCTTCACTCGTCTTAAAATATCTCCTTTTCTGAAACTTTTCTGGCCTTGTTTTAAAAGCTAGCACCTGTTCTTGACTTTCATTTGTTTTATTGCCTCTTCTTTGCTCCTCTTCTAAAATTTTAATTTTTAACTTTTCTCTCTATAGCGACTACAAAATTTTCTAAATTTGACGGAAGGCTACATAAAAGAAGGATGCTCAGGAAATCATCTGGTATATACATATCGGTGTCTTTCATATCACCGGCAATAGTACAAAAACTGTTTATTTGAGAAGAAAATCCTTCTGATGCGTTAAACTGAAATCTCACAAGCTTTTTTAATAAGTTCACTTTCCGACTTGGTCCTTTACCATTGAATACTTCTATCAATTTATTCCAGGCTTCCTTGGCCGTCTTACAGTCCTTTATGTACTGCAGCTCCGTTGACTTCACGCTTAATAAGATAGCTGCAAGCGCCTTTCTATCAATGCTTTCCCAACACGACAGTTCCTCAGCTTTATCTGCACTAGGCGCATTATTTTCAATTACACACCAACAGTCAACAGAAATGAGCAAACTCTTCATCTGGACAGACCAAGACGAGAAATTTTCGCTACTCAATTTTTCTATCTGCATCAACTGGTTCGACATATTTAAATTTTATTTAAATTTTTGACCAGACAAAATTACTCAAATATATGACAAACGTAACTTTAACTACATATATTTTTACAAAAACCGCGTGGCAGCTGGGCCCATAACCTATGTTAGCAAATTACCACGCAGTAAAACAAATATGTGATAGTAGTTTATAACGCTATCCTATGATATGATTATAATATAAGAGATATCACGGAACATCACAATACTCTTTATATGAAGTTGCTATTCTCGATTTGCTAAAGATTAGATGATTAATTTTACTGCACAAAATTATTTATGTAAAATAGCCTATTTACTTATTGGAACGCCTTCAGTTTGCACGTTCTAAAAGAGGAAAAAACATTATACAATTCAGTCATCCAACAGTGATATCTGAGTTCTTTAAATATACCATGCAGTTCTTTAAAAATACCATGCGGCTGTGGAACTCACTACCCAATACTTTACAACATACTGGCAACGCTATACAATTCAAACAACAACTGTTGCTATATTTCAGTCAGGGCTGGGCATAATACTCACCTAATGTATTTCAAATACAAGATACAAAATACTTTCCAGTTCCGTATTTCAAATACAAAATACAATATTTCGATCTCATAAGAATATACCGTGCTGGGCTTAGATACATATTTTATTTTACATATGCACGCAAACTAAGTTGTGTATTGTCACTTAAAACTTCAAAGGATGTAACTGGCAAAATATTCAAAGCCTACTAAAATTTGTGGATAATTGTATTATTGATAACAACACCTCCTCTTATTAAAAATTACGGATTAGAATATATTTGTCAGATACGCTCTTTTTCGTTTTAGGCGACAATATACATATATGTTCATACTTACAACTGCCTATATAATTATCTTCATATTCAAATACTGGAAATAAAGTTGTGTAATATTATATAAAAAATGTTTTATATTCATATCATTTTTCTAAGTTCGCAAGCTGGGAAATTAATAGTGAAAGGCCAATGTAAGCGGCTGGCGGCAACGAGCGGCAACCACCTGTTCTATTTGCCGCTTGAGTTTATTTGTTGTGAGCAAATGAACGCGGCTAATTGTAGAAAAATTTGTTCTTCGAAGATTAAACAAAAAAACATTTTGTTTTTTTTTAAAGCCAGAATAAATGAACAAATTCAATTGTTGAAATTTCAAAACCGAAAATTAATTTCTGTCTTCTATATTTTTCCTTTACTTTTTGGTTTGACAAATTGAAGCGGCAAAACAAAAAGTTAAACTGAATTCAACATTGCCACTCGGCCGCCTTTAATGGCACTGCCAAATTAAATTAAATTCAATATGTTGAAATTTATGTACGAACATTTTTATAAAAAATATATTTTTTTGTAAATGGGTCACATTGTTGCCGCCCGCTGCCGCATGCCGCTTACATTGGCTTTTTACTATAAGGGTACAAAGTTAATATTTGATAGACTGTAAACAAAAGATTCATTCGGTAAAACAAGTATTTCCTTTAATAACATCAAGATATTTTAATGAGTTATCTGCCAAACGAACTCTTGTTGGGGAGTGAAAAAAATAATATTTCTACAGGTCTTCAGGAATATAAGCTGCTGCCAAAATCTATAAATGCATAAAAATAATAAATTCCTCATCATCTTTACTGCAACTACTACTTCTTCTGCTGCATCCATATTCGGTTTCAAGTTCTTTGTAATTTTTCTCCAAGGAATCTCTTGCAAGGTTTTGAGTTCGTTGCTTCGCTTGTAATGAGATGCTTTCTGGTAACCAGGGCATTTTGAAACTAGGGTGGAAACAAGACGCCAATATGGCTCTATTTGCTTCAGGGGTCATCATGAGAAACTCATTAAATCTCCTTTCCAAGCTCTCCATTAGTTTTGTTAAAATACAACAGAAATGCCTCAAATTATTATTTTTGCAGCCGATCTAATCTGGTTCTTACAGATATTATTGTAGGCAAAAGTTTTCCATAATAACAATTATTTCCCAGTATAGAATCCAAATCGTTGGGAAAAAGCTGAATTGCAAGTTTGCAAAATGATAAGCATATTAATGGTCGTAGTTTGTAGCAATTTTAGCTTTTGTTTCATACAACTTATTTTGAATTTACTATAATAAATAAATGTATTTTGCAATAATGTAATTTTTGAAGCACATGTATTTGAAATACAAAATACTTTTAAGTTATGTATTTACAGTAATTTGAAAGTATTTATTATACTTTCAGGTCGTGTATTTGAAATACTGATACAAAATACGTATTTGTATTTCAAATACAAGTCTATCAGATACTGCCCAGCCCTGATTTTAGGTAAGTTTGAACCTTTATATTTTATTCAATAATTAGTTTTATAACAATACTGTTGTTTTGCTTGCTCTTCAAGTATAATACTTGAATATCGCAAATTTACTGTTGCAGAACTTTAATGCATTAAAGTTTAAATTTTATATGTTATAACTTTTATGTAAAATAACTTTAAAATATATATTATGCTATTATAAAATCACATATTATAATTGAAAAGATTTATATCTTGTTGTATGTGATATATATTTTCCATAAAAATAAATAAATAAAAAATAAATCTAGCACGAAAGGCGACAAATTGGCAACAGTGGTTAGAAATAATCAAAACCGGCAACTCTGCTTGCATTTCTTTCCAGAATTAAATTTTCCCTGTAGTTAATAATGCAGCAATAGAGAACCCCATATATTTCCTTGAGAAGCTCCGTGTTGTACATATTAAAAAGTGCCTTTTGAGCTATTTATCTGGAAAACCCAAATGTTCACAGCTTTCGAAAAAGAAAAATTTAAAACGCATTTTAGGTTTTCAAGGCAAAACATTTTTGTCTCTCTTCCACCAGATTCGCCCATTCCTTTATTCTGCTTGTTTATTATTATCAGCTTTATGGCCCAAAAACTTTACATGTAACGGAACCAACGAACAGAAAATGCGGGAAAAACTGCATTTTGAATTTCTGTAATTATAAATCTTTAAGCATTTAAGAAAAAACACATTGTCAATATACTCAAGCATAAGTTTTAAACAGACTTACATTTTTCAAACACGGACATATGTATCTATGTAAGCATGTGCTATGTACTTTGTATTAAATTACAAAATTCCATTAGTTTCATATAGTTTATGGGTCACCAAATTGCCACAATTCACCCAAATCAAACGGCCAACAAATTATGCACATAAATAGGAAAATTGAAAATGGAAAGAGAAATAATATTAAAGTCCAACAACTAAAAACAAATTAAATCAAACACCCTCAACTTAAAAAATGATAATTCGTGCAACACGATTTCAACCAGAAATCATAATGTCTCATAAACTTCGTAAACGAAAATTGGCTAAGAAAAAATAACAATATACTTTAACACCTTCTTGGATTACCATAAACTATTAAAACCACCAATGCTCGAGCGCCAACGTCATCGCCGTCATTAAACTGTTGAAAATAAAATTAGGCGAAAAAAAAAAAAATAAACAACAAGACACAGAAAAAACAACAAACTGCCAGGAAAAAATATCCAACGCTTAACCACAGGCTGCCACCGAAAATTTATGCCACCTTCTTTATGACTTGTAATAAGAAAACCCAATAATTTTACAACACAGCAGTTGAAGCAGTTGAAGAAAAAACGGTCGGTCGAAGCAGAAAATGAATAAACGTTATTTGTTTGTTATTTAGATTGAATACTACATAAGTTTCTGAAATCCACAACATACATACAGACATGCATAAGTATATACATATGTGCTATGGAACCAGTTCAGAGACAAGGACTTGCAAGTTTTACTTAAGCCCAGCTCAGACTATTATACTTTGTTTTAATACTTGTCAAAAATTCAAATAATACGTGCAAGTCTGATAGTCTGAATGTGATCCGTCATACATACGAAAAATAATACGATAAAAATCTGACGTCCCATACGACTTTGTTGTTTTTTGAAACTTTTCAAAACGATAATACTTTACATTGGATCAGGGTTGTGTTTTTTAGCAAACCAGCTAATTAAAAATTGAGTAGTCGGCTATTTCGTAGCCGATGGCGTGCC
This sequence comes from Thecocarcelia acutangulata, assembly GCA_914767995.1. Classification (NCBI taxonomy): domain Eukaryota; kingdom Metazoa; phylum Arthropoda; class Insecta; order Diptera; family Tachinidae; genus Thecocarcelia; species Thecocarcelia acutangulata. The sequence goes on from OU612095.1 coordinate 67,371,637, forward strand.
GTCACTGATAGCATTTTTTGTGGCGATATAAAAAGCTCGAAATTTGGAATTTAGCTGTCATGCTATACTTAGAACGTAAAATATGTTTGTGCTATTGAATTTGGATGTGTTATACATAATTATCATTTTAACTGTTGAAGAATTTCACGCGCCGGCACGTCTATAGCCTACGACGAATAGCGCACCTGCCGCCGTGAAAAGTTTTATGATGGCACATCTATGTTGGTTTATATCAAGTGTGGTGGTGTGAGTGCAAAATCTAATTTACGTTAGACTTTTTGACAGTCGCAAGAAATGTGTTTAGACCTTTATCTCACAAAATCTAATGAAAGTATTTATACTTGTGTAATAGTCTGATTGGGCCTTTAGCTCGCAAATGTATATACGAGTATATTATTATTACAAATTAAAAAGCTCCCTAGTTAAATAAAAAAAAAACTAGTTCAACTTGATTAAACACCTTACACCTCCCGCTATAACAAATTTATATATTTTTTTAGAGTTACAGAAGTTTAAGTCAGTAAACTAAATACAACATAGAATATACATGGGCTCAAAGTTACAATGGAACAGAATGCTGTTTAAAATATTGGTACCAAAATAACGTGGACTAGAAAAGATTTAGGAAAATGTATGAAAGTAAGCTTCTAAGATCTAAGAACAATAACAAAAAGCTATTAGTTCCAGCAGAAACTCTTAGAAAATTATAAAATTTGTTTAATTTCAAAAAATACAAACAAGTGCGGTGGCAGTGCATTGTTATTGTTGTTATTGTGCGCGAAGATTAACTACCCAGTGGGAAAAAAACTATACATTAAAATTTTTTGTTTTCTTACAAAACCGAAATAAGTGGAAGAGCGAATTTATACAAAAGAAAAACTTTATGACAATTATTTTTAAATACTTTTAAATTAAAAAAAAATATAAAAATAAAAAACAAAAAAAAATTGCATGAGTGCACCTAGTAGATGCAATTCTGAGAGGGAGCTTAGCTCCACTAGAAAAAACCTCTGGATTTCTGAGGAAGAATCTTTAAAAAAGTCATTGGATAATCTCCTGTCTCTAAGAGATAAAAAACGCACGCGGTCGTGTTCGCCAAACATTGCTGTTACAACAGAAGACCAACCATCCACCAGTTCAGTAATTGCAGATAAGCCGAAAACACAAGTAGGCATGGACAGGTATGTAACCGTGGTTAAACGTAAGCGAAGCCCCAAATCCGCTCAAATATCATCAAATCCGAAAATTTCCAAAGATGATAATAGGACTACGGCTACGGATAGTAATAGGTTTGCTATCCTTCAGACTGACGAGCCAACTTCATCAAAAAAAACATTTAAACCGCCACCAATATACTTGAGAGAACCTACATCTAATGAGCTGGTAAAAGCACTTATTACGGCAATTGGTAAAGACACCTTTAACGTAACATCAGTGAAGCACGGACAAATAAGTGAAACAAAAATTCAAGTCAACTGCGAAAATGATTACCGAAAACTCTCTGCCGCTCTGGAAAAAGAAAAAAGATCTTTTTATACTTATCAACTTAAAAGTGCTAAAGGCCTTCAGGTTGTTATAAAAGGTATTGACCCTTATGTAGACACGGATGAGGTTAAGACTGCACTGCTAGATAAAGGCTTTAAAATAAAAAATGTGGTAAATATGCGGAACCGTGAAAAGATGCCTCAACCTATGTTTAGGGTTGAACTGGAACCAGGGGATGTTATTCTCAAAAAGAATGAAACTCACCCAATCTATAATCTCAAATTTCTTCTTCATCGCAGGGTTACCGTTGAGGAGCCGCACAAGCGTTTAGGGCCCATTCAATGCCTAAACTGCCAGGAATTCGGTCATACTAAGGCCTATTGTAAGTTGCCCGCAGTTTGCGTTGTGTGTGGTGAACTGCACGGCACATCACAGTGCAAGAAGCCAAAAACTGATTCAAGTGCTAAAAAATGCAGTAACTGTGGAGGCAACCATACTGCAAATTACAGGGGCTGCCCTGTCTATATCCACTTTAAGCAGTCAATGACAAATAAGCCATCAATTACCTTTAAGCAACCCCAGCAGTCAAACATCATTTCTGCAAACAATTTTCCCCAGGTAGGCCAGTCAACAAGCAATATAATAATGCAAACCCCCAAACAAGTTTCATATGCCAATGTGGTCAAAACCGATACGCAAAACTTGAGTCAGGAGACCAAGCCCCAAAATTCCGATCAAAATTTTAACAATCTTGAGGCAACTCTGCAGACTCTTGTTCAATCCATAAACACATTTACGGTTTCTATGACGAACATGATGCAGGAAATGCTGAAAATGCAATCCACTATTTTGCAGGCAATTTTAACAAAATGAATTGGTTAAAAATATGTTTCTGGAACGCAAACGGCATCCGCCAACACAAAAATGAACTTGAGCACTTCCTTATGGAAAAACAAATCGACATAATGCTGATTGCTGAAACTCACTTGACAAGCAACAGTTATTTCAAAATTAATGGCTACACACTGTACGACACTAAAGATCCACGTGGAAGGTCTTGTGGAGGCTCAGCAATTCTAATAAAAAATAGAGTTAAGCACTATTTTCTACATGAGACACGTGAGGAGTATCTCCAAGCAACAAATATATGCATTGAACATCTTAATGGAAAAATAGTTATATCATCAATTTACTCACCGCCCCGATTTTCAATAACAGAAAATCAGTACTCACATTTTTTCAACACACTTGGGCCTCGATTTTTAGCGGCTGGTGACTATAACGCCAAGCACACTTTTTGGGGATCACGTTTAATTTCTCCGAAAGGCCGTGTGCTTTTCGAAACAGTTTCCAAACTGGGCTTAGATGTGATTTCAAGCGGACATCCCACTTATTGGCCCTCAGACCGACGAAAGATCCCAGATGTTATAGATTTTGGAGTTGCAAAAAATTTTCCTTTAGAAGGGATGCAAGTAGAGTCTTCATTAGATTTGTCATCGGACCACTCACCCACTATAATATCCGTTTCGTTCCCCCAGGAGGTTGGCTCCCCGTTTAGTGACTTGACGTTCGCCATAACTAGAGTTAATTGGCTAAAATATAAGAAATATTTGAGTACTCATTGTACAGAAAATATTGCCTTGAGAACCCCTGAGGATGTTGATATATCAATTAAAGATTTTTCTGAAGACCTTAAACTGGCCGTACAACATGTTACCACTAGCCATACAAGATCCAGAAATGTGAGCAATAGAACGTATTCGTCTGAAATAGAGCAACTTCTGTCAGAAAAAAGAAGAGTTAGAAGAGAGTGGCAACTTCGAAGGTCTCCCCAGCTTAAAAGCAGGCTACGGGAGTGCATAAATCAATTAAGAAATCTGCTTGAAATCCAAAGAATGGCTTCCCTCAAAAATTATCTAGAAGGTCTTGATGGTAGCCCACAAACCGACTATTCTTTATGGAAAGCGACAAAAGGTCTGAAAAGACCCGTAATAGGTAAGCCACCTTTGCGAACTTCATCTGGCGACTGGGCAAGAAGTGATTCTGAAAAAGGGATGGTGTATGTTAATCATTTGAAAAACGTTTTTACTGCAAATGATACAGTGGATGATGTTGCTGAATTTCCGCCATATGCTGTTAGACCGCCTGTGCCTTTGAGACTTAGTTTTCAAGATGTCGAAAACGTTATAAATAAAGTAAACTCAAAAAAAGCTCCAGGTTTTGACAAAATTACTGGCAAAATGCTTGTACAGTTACCTCGTGTTGCTAGAAGAATTCTTCTTTTCATTTTTAACGCTATTTTGCGCCTAGAATACTATCCTGCAGAGTGGAAGGTGTCTATGGTTACTATGATACCCAAGCCAGGGAAGGATCCCACTAAAGTAGAGTCATATAGACCAATAAGTCTACTGCCAACAATTTCAAAACTTTTCGAAAAATTGTTAATGGCGAAGTTGACTCCAATATTGAATGATGTAGGATGCATCCCTGATCATCAATTTGGTTTTCGGGCTAAACACAGCACCATTGAACAAACGCATAGACTAGTTAATGTTATAAGAAAGACTTTTGAGGATAAAAAGTATTGCTCAGCTCTATTTATTGATGTTTCCCAAGCTTTTGATAAAGTGTGGCACGAGGGATTAATGCACAAAATAAAGTTGAACTTGCCTGCAAACACTCATAAGCTTCTGGAAAGCTATTTATGCGGCCGGAAGTTTGTTATCAGAGAAGGCGACTTTATAAGCCCAACTCAGCCAATCGAGGCAGGAGTTCCCCAAGGTAGCATTCTGGGACCCACTTTATATTTAATTTACACTTCTGACATGCCAACCAGATCTAGTATTCACACCTCAACTTTTGCAGATGACACAGCATTCTGCAGCGTACATGAAAACCATCAAGTAGCTTCGCGAAATTTGCAGGAGTATATTTCAATATTAGAGATGTGGTTAAAACTTTGGAAAATTAAAGTTAATGAACAAAAGTGTACTCACGTTACATTCACACTGCGTAGACAAACATGTTCAGCTATCCAAATTAACAATTTACCTATTCCGCAGCAAAGTGAAGTCAAGTACCTTGGTATTCATCTTGACCGTAGGTTAACGTGGAAGCCTCACATTGACGCGAAAGTCACTCAGCTAAAATTAAAAGCAGCGCAATTAAATTGGCTTATGGGCAGAAATTCTACATTGAAATTAGATTGCAAACTTTTGTTATACAACGCAATACTAAAGCCTATATGGCGCTACGGAATTCAATTATGGGGCACCGCCTCAGCGTCAAATATTGAAAAAATTCAAAGGCGACAAAACAAAATTCTTCGAACAATTACTGCAGCTCCATGGTACGTAAAAAACTCCCGAATTCACAAGGATCTGTGTGTTTCACTGGTAAAAGATGAGTTTTCAGAGCATGCGACAAGGTATGTCAGCAAATTGGAACTTCACCGAAACCCTCTCGCACGAAACATACTTAATTTTAGCGGTCACACTCGGTTGAGAAGAAGGGATACCGTTGCCACCATCAGAGCGTTAAGTAGGTGATATAATTGGCGCAAAATAAAACTTTTTGTCTAGCATTGGCTGGACTTAGTTAATTTATTGTATTTAGTATTAAGATTTGAATACTTATTGTTAGTTCACATTGTGAAGATTCAATAAATAAATAAAAGCTAAAAAAAAAAAAAAAAAAAAAAAATTTCAAAAAATATATACTTATATACTTAACTCTTAATTATTATTATTTTTAAGACAGGGCGAAGGCCTCTGCAGCCAGTCCCTTAACTTTTTTTGTAATATTAATTGCGCAAATTTATTTGCCATTAATATAAATAAATAAATAAAAAGCTATTACAGCTAAATTAAAATAGGTCTGTGGCTGTGTTCTGTAACTTTGGCTAGAAGTTCTCGCGTCGAAAACTTGTGAAACAAATTGTTCCATCGTTTCTCGAAAAGTGAGAAAAAATTTCGTCTGTAACTCATGTCGAAAACTATCTAAAGTGATTACGTCGTTACGTTAGAAATGTCAGAAAATATAAAACGAAGCCGATATGCAATTTTAAAAAAGAAAGCGCCAGCCACAATTAGGACCGCCGCCGACCAAACTTTACTAAAGTTAAGAAATTTTGTTCGACGGCGTCATATTATAGCCGCCGGCTATTCTAGAAAATGGCTCTAACGTTTACATTTTATTTACAAATACATACTTACATACTTATGTTCAAAAAAAAATTTTTTTATCTTGGACCGGTATTCAGGGGATGGCCCCTACATATGCAGCAAAATTTTGTAAAATTAAAAAAACAATTGCAATTTGTGAATTCTGAGAAAAACATTATAAAAGTATTGCAATATACTTAGTTGGGTTGGAAATTAATATTGTAGAAATTACACCGCAGAAACTGTAGAAATTAGTATTAAAACTTCTGTGAAGGGTATAAAAATTAATTAAAAAGTTAAAATAAAAAAAAAATTATAATTCTAAACTGTTTAAATAAATATATTAAATGTAATTTAACAGTAAAATACTTATTTTTTCAGCATTATTATTCATTTAATGATGATTATTGTTACTTGAAATACTGTCTAACAGCCTTTTTATTTGCGAGAAATAATGACAGTTGAATGCCGGAAATTTTTTCGCAAAAGTTTTACAGACACAGTTTTTCTGTAAAATGGCGAGTAATTTCCTTACGTGACAGCTATTACTCACCAAAAAAAGTTATTGCTACAGTTTAGTGAGAAAAGCAGCTGTTTGTTTCAACTTTGTTTCATTTCACATGTTTCAGTCGAAAAGTTTCTCGTGGCGAGAGTTACGGAACACAGCCACTGGTTTAGCCTCAAGTTATTATGGAATATGTTTACAAAATATTCATTAAAATAACCGCATACAAATACAGTTTAGTGTCAACTCATACCGTTAAATTATAGATTTCGCGTTTTTACCTCTTTAAAACTCGTGTTGTAAGGTTATTTATTTATTGTGCATCAGTATAAGACCAAGAGAAAGGCAAACTGCGGCTGAACTGATGGAAACCACTGTTCGACTATCACTGACGACTGACTTTAGTGCAATTGTTAATCGAGCGCCAACCATAGTATAAATATCGCCAAGGGCTTCCAAAATGCTATAAACAAGTGAGGGTCAGAAACCAAGCCAAAACCTACTAAGAGTAAGATGAACGTTCAAACTACAATGGGATGGAATTCCCATTTGGTTTTTATTGGACTACCACAAAGAGAGGGTTTATAATGACAATCCCCAATCTCTTGTGGCTTTCAAGGAAAATATCCCTTGAGAAATCAGCTTAATTGAACCAGCTTTAATGTAGCATGTGGCGCAGATGGCAAGGAACAGTGTGTTCAACTCAATGGAAGACATTTGGATGATCAACTCTTTAAAAAATCAAATCCGCATTTCCGCGTTACACATATTCTATCCTATGAACCAAATATACTTTTTCGGAAAGGGGAGAAAAAATAATATCACACGTGTATCGGCGATTTTCATGTACACGTTAGATTTTTTTCTTTTGCATAAAATTTAAAGCTCGTAGTGTTCGTCTATTTGTCTGTGTGAAAGATTATAGATAAGTTCTTTTTTTTTTAATCTTGGACCAGTACTCAGGGGATAGCCCCTACACATGCAGTGCATTGTACTGGAACTAGGAAAATAGATTATGAGAAGGAGGAAAGGAGGAGTAATGTTTGTGAACTTAACACACGAAACAACCAAAACAAACGTTATCACAGCATTTAAAGTGTTCAAATTAAATTAGTTAAAACTGATCAGTGCCCAGTGTATATACATGATGCAAAACAAAACTCTACCTATTCCGGTATAATTTCGTTATTTACAAATTAATAATAAACATAAGTATAGATATAGAAAACACGGACGGCAATGAAAAACACGTGTGTTAAGAACGAAAGACAAAACACTACTCCTTTTTAACCCTTTTTCCGTGATCAAGCTGAATTTTCGCAGGCAGACTCGTGGAAATGTCTGTATCTATTAGAAAGAATAGCTTTTTATCAACCGAAACGCAGTGGACGTCCAAATGAGGTAACACCAGAAAACAGAAAAAAATCCACAAAATCGTTTTGAATGATCGAAAACTGAAGTTGCATTTAGTTAGCTGACATCGTAAAGATATTAAAAAAACATATTGGCTTTGTATTGCATGAGCATTTAACTATGAGAAAGCTCTGTTCAAAGTGGGTGCCGCGTTTGATCACTGTTTACCAAAAACGAGAACGTGTTGATGATTCTGAGCAGTGTTTGGCCATGTTTAAACGTTACAAGCTGTGTATGTGACAATTGATGAAACATAGATTCATCGCTTCACTCCAGAATTAACCCGTTCGTCATCGGAGTGGACAGCAACTGGTGAACCTCGTCCAAAGAGCCCGAAAGCACAACAATCGGCTGGAAATGTTATGGCCTCAGCATTTTGGGTTGTACGTGGTGCAATATTCATCGACTATATTGAGAAAGGAAATACCATTAACAGTGAATATTATATAGCGTTGTTGGAGCGTAGGAAGGCCGAAATTGCAAAGAAGCGACCGCATATGGCAAATACAAAAAATGTTGTTCCATCAAGACAACGCACCGCGTCACAAGTCAATCACAAGATTGGCAAAACTACATGAATTGAACTTCGAAGTGCTTCCACATCCACCGTATTCGCCAGATTTGGCTGACCAAAAAAGCTGTGTTTTCTTTGTTATTCCCGAGACTTTTCAGCCCATGTGTTAAATTTGAACAATTTTGAATTTTTCTGTTGTTCAGCCGGCACAAGCTGAAATGCTTATTTTTATGCCCTTCACAAAAATGTAAGTTTGTGATTCCGTTTGTAATTTCTACAATTTTCGTTTCCAACCATATAAAGTATATATTCTCAATCAGAATTAATGGAAAAGTCGATTAAGCGATGCGCGTCTGTCCGTCCGTCTGTCCATCTGTCGGCCATTGAAATACCATTTCTTAGAAAACCATTAGACTTTTCTATTTAACCAATCTATTACCCCATCGATTCATGGGTTGGCTATTGAAATTCAGTAAAATCAGTTCAGTTCAGGTAGATATATCCAAAATTGAAAAAAGGAATTTTTTTTAGCAATCTGTTAAAAAATATTGCAAAAAATGTATGCAAATTTTTGATAGAAAAAATTGTTTGTTTGGCTACAAGCTTCACACAATTATTAAAATGGTATTAAAATAAGATTATATAAATACAGAAAATGTAAATTTCCGATATCGGTCCATATACACTTGAGATATAATCTGAACTGATGTTTTCTTAACTTAAAAGCAAAAACTTGAGCTAACACGCGATGTACAAATGTACAAACCAAAAATCTAATTTAAAAACAGTGCTGTTTATAAAAGAAGTTTACTGAACTATAAAAAATTAAAAATTCCGATATCGGTCCATATATACCCGGCATACCAATATACCTAAATTGGTTTTTAATATGTGGCGTAAGCGAACTTAAACAACTTTTTTTGCTTAAACGCAGTTCTACTAATATAAGGAGGTTACCAAATATAGAAAACGAAAATTTCCGATATCGGTCCATATATATATACCGAGATACAGTCTAAACCGATTTTTTCATGAAACAGATTTTTTTGCGTAAAAATTGTGGTAATAACAGAAGGTTATATAAATACTCATACAGAAAGTAAAAATTTCCGATATCGGTCCATACATACCGAGATATAGCCTAAACCGAGTTTTTCATGAAAATGTCGTATAAGCGAACTTAAACAACTTTTTTTTCTTAAAAGCAGTTGCGGCAATAAAAAGAGGTTACTAAAATACAGAAATTTCAAATGTCCGATATCGATCCATATATATCTGAGAATAATTAGTTCAAAATCGTAAAATATATACTATATATTTACGCGACTATCGTGAAGGGTATTTTGCCCTTACTTTTTTTACACACTTGTTTTACATAAATTTGTTATACAGCGCTGAAGTACCATGCAAATAATTTTTTTATTCCTTCTTTACAATATCCCCGGGGAACTGGTTTTGCCTTGGCTTAGTCGCAACCAAGGCATTCTGTTTTCTGGGGCATACAGGGGAAGGAGTCCCTCGTTTGTTGTAGAAAACAAAACTCTATTAAGCCGCATGACTTATGTTGTGTTCCGAAATCCGTACCAAGGATTAAAATTGGCAGAACGGGGATGAGCAAAGCCCCCGGGATGTTCTGCCATGTGGTTTAAACATAAAATCGCAGGAAGAGGAATTAGTATCCCTGATATCTTTGGTGCATGCTGGTGTACTGGGTCTAACAACTCCCCAGTTGTTGTTATCTTGCAACAGATACCTGTACTGTAAGGAACCAGGAGTGATGGTTAGGTGGGTGAGTTGATTTAAGGGCTGATACTCTTAATAGGCTTTGACCTACCAACTCGAAATTGACTGTTGGGAGATTGCATACAGGAGGGATTAGAAGACCAGAACTCTTAAGCAAAGTTTTCGTCTATAGGGCTACAAACATATAGCGAAAAATTGCCATCTGTGTGAGCTTAACAATCCACATTGGGGCGCTGGTGAATCGTGAATAATTCACCAAGTGGGGTTGGTCCATCATCAGATTGGTCCGTAAAGACAGATGCTGATGTAAATCGATTTCACAACTGCTTCTTTACAATATGACCCCCCTAATAAAAAAGCAATACTTCAATGGTTGTAAAAATATTGCGCTTCTATACCTTAAAAGTTATTGTCCTATCAAGTAGTGCCAACAAATCACAGATTTAATTTTGCAACATGAAAAGAAAGAATAAACTGAACGCACTTAGATAAGATTACAGACTTAAGATGTCGAAAACAGATCATATGTTAAAAAGTTTCCAGCCAGCTTCCAACACATTTAACACATGCAGCATTTACAGATAAGCACTTCTAAAGATTTTAGTTTATACTTTTTGTACTCGCACGTTGTTTATGAATTCGAATGCATTTTATTAGGGTATGAGGAAAACTTGGCCAAAAAACAAGTCAGAAGCGCAGTTGATGGTAGAAAAGCATCTTTGCGAAATTGATGTCACGTGCTGATTATCACACTAAATACTCGAAAACTAATAGTTTCAAGCCATACAATTGCAAACGTCTTTTATTTAATACCAGAAAATACAAAATTTAGCTTACGAGCATAATATCTGTGGAGTTGTATCATCATCAGCCTAAGTTAACATGAGACCAAAAAAGTTTTGAAGATAAATTTCAATGAAGAGCTATAGTTAAGAACAAATGGAAATAAAACAAAATTTCGTCAATTTTTACGAAAAATTTATTTGGCAAGCAACATTTTTAAATACTTAAATTGGATATAGTTTTTAAAATTTTTAAAATTCGACTTAAGTTGTTAAGATTCAACGCCAGAGATGTAATTATGAGTATAATTCTATGAAAACACACATACAAACTCATCTTTGTTGTTTTTGCAAACCAAAGAAAGCAGATTTTGATGTAACTTTTACTACGTTTATACGCAGCCTATTCGCAAATAAAAACTATTATTTCACTGTTTATGCGCTTTATTTTTTAGTATGACAAATGTTCAAAATATAATTAATTGGTAGCGTTGTTAGTTTAAAAAGCATTTTCCTTACTGAAATTATAGCAGAAAAATAAAAAAATTAAATGATTTTTGTAATTCAATTAATGCAAAGGTTATTAACAATTAAAATTTTTGAATATGTGCGTCTGTACGTAGTTTTTATTATATTTCATGTGTGCCACATCGACGAAATCTTTGAAATTGTGAAATAAAGTGGCAACTATTTTTGTCTTATTTGCAAATAAGTTTTTAATCAGTAATTGTTTTCGTGAGTTAGCTAATCTCAAATAAAAATTTTATTTACTGTTTATACGGTAATTTTTGTTATTTGCAATATTTTTATTCGCAGATAACCTGCACGTATAAACGTAGTATTTGTTATGTTTATATATCTACCAACAAAATACGTGTGAGTTCTTTTGTGTTGATTGCAGAGAAGCTTGCACCTGCACTCATAGAAAAATTAAGCTTCACACTGATGATTGCGTATCATTAGAATTGTGACATCAATATTATGTTAATAATCATCAATAATGTGAAAACAGATACTGATCATTAGATAATTTTGTCAAGTAATGAGTATCTTCACTCATGCTATAAATATGGCGGAATCAATTCAATGATTAATAATTATAATAAATCGAATTTATAAAAATTAAAAAAAAAAACAATGCTAACTAGCGTCACAATATTTGCTTTTTTTTCGAAGAAGAATTTTGTCGCTAAATTTATTATTTTTGTATGGAAAATAATTTTTAAGAAGTTGAAAAAGTGCATCATATTGATGTAAACTTGTGATCGTAAATAATATTCTTCAAGGAGAGACAAATAACCGCAAGTGTAACGAGAATATAAAGGGTATTTTTTATAGAGTTATATGGATTTGAAATAGAATAAAACAAATATGATTTTTTATCTTGGATCAGTACTCAGGGGATAAAACTTACGAGTACGTATGCAGTGCATTGTACCAGAACTAGAAAAATAGTTTGTGAGGAGAGGGAAAGAGGGAGTAATGTTTGTGAACATTTGACTTAAATCTTCCAATGTAACAACAGACAGGAAACACATCTGCAGACAACATATTCCACAGACAAAGCGTTCAGCTGAAAAATGAATTCACCAGACAATCGACCACATATGGATGAGGTCTGAACAATGCACGCGTGTTACGTAAAAATGTGCGAGTTTCTGCAGCAATCTCTCTAATTTCATCAGAGCAAAGTTCATTGTAGAAGCGGTAAAACATGCACCATACACTGCGTCGATGCTCCAGAGAGTCAATAGAGTTGGATACTCTACCGTCACCGATAAGATTCTTCGCCCTCCTCTGCTTACGGTCGAGAAACCCCAAAATAGTCTTTGAAGCCTAAACATGAGAGTTATATTCCATTTTCGGTCGGTCATAGCGTGACACCAAGGAGATCGGATGGAGGGAGTTGAAGTCCATCATCCGAGGCACTTGTATGCTGCTTCAGAGACATGAAAAATATGTTCAGTCCAGCGAACATCGCATTGTATTTTCAATCCAAGAACATCAACAGCATCCGATTCCTCAATATTTATACCATCCATGAGCACAGATGAAGCAGCGTTTGCGGTCGTTTGTTTGTGTGTTAGGAAACAAGTCTGAATCTTACGAGCTTTAAAGGTAACTCAGTTTTTACGGGTCATTCGGAAATTAATAGAAGATCACTATTCAGTGAGTCATTTATATTTGCCGAAAGAGTACGAATGCCAAATCCTGCTGTCATCCGCAAAAGAGTGGATAAGGTTGAAAGTGTGCTACAGAAGGTCGTTGCGGAAAATAAGGAACAGAGTAGGAGTACTAGGATTAACAGAACCTTGCGGTACACGTGAATTAATTTTTAAGTCATGTGATGTGACCCCATATATATACAAAATAGTATAGTGCGCTCTCTGAGAAAGTTCGATATAAACCGAGAAAAGTCATCACCGAAGCCAAAAGCAGTAAGTTTTGCCAGTAGTGCACTATGTCACACTCTATCAAACGCTTGGGTAATATCTAGAGCCACCACTTTACTTCCACCAAAATGATGGATTGACTGGGACCATTTCTCCGAGAGATATACCATAAGATCGCCAGTAGAACGACCCTTACGAAATCCATATTGGCGATCACAAGGCAATTTATGCAACTCCAGATACCTCGTAAGGTGGTAGTTAAACACATTTTCCATGACTTTGGAAAGTGTAGAGCAAATTGCAATTGAGCGATAATTTTGAGGGTTGTTTGCCTCGCCCTTTTGGGGAACTCACCAACATGGTAAAATAAGCTGAAGAGGAGTGCGTAGAAGGACACTGCAGGAGCATAATTTATGTCGTGATCGACCAAATCCCTTTTAACTGCTCAAGCGTGGAAAAATATTTTTGGCATAGTTGCAGGCACTCTTCCGACTTCGGGAAGTGGTTGTTTGCTCTCCGGCAAGTAGGAATTGCTTGCAAAAATTTCAGCCAGCAGGTTAGCCTTGTCAATCGGGTCAGTGAACGCTTGGTCATTCTTTAATGAAGTTGGAATTGATGAACTAGCGCTGTTCTTTACTCTGTTAACGAACGACTCCTAATGTCCCGGGGATCTTGGCTCAAATATGTTGTGCGTTAAGAAACTTTTCGCTATTTATGTTAAAGTACATCAATATAATGCTATGATGGATGTTCTATGAATGTAGTAAAGCAGCCTTGATTACCGCCTTGTTTTCTTTATTTGAGTATCGCTTTGAGAATAGTACCCTCTATTACTGCCTCCCTGTCACAGCTATTTGAAAGTGCTTACAGAACTACACACATTACATTATTATTAACCATTCAATTGCATTTTTGTTTTCTTTTTTATTTTATTTTTGGCTTTTGGTGAAAATCGATCCATACCAAAACAGTATTGATCGTGAGCGATTTATGTTGCATTTATGGTAGTTATAAGTGGTTAAGTAACACCCGCACACGTTCAGCCATGCAGAGGTTAACTATGCTAAACAATATCCTTATTGAGCTAAATATCTACTCGCTAAAAACGAAAAGAAAAGAGGAACAAGAAAAACACTTTACATGGTTATAAATATTTCAAAGGCCGATGTATCTGATATTCGTACTTAGTTTTGTTAGCTGTAGTAAACGTTTGTTTAAATAGAAAGATGTGTGCCTGTATGCTTTTGTGTTTTTGCGAAGTTCGTAGGAAAACTGGAAATGATACATAAAGTAATTATTTGTTATTTTGTAATTTAATACTTTCCCTCCCTTCTCCACATAAATATTATAAATGTTGGTATAATTGAATGTGTAATTGTACAAAATATGGAACAACCTACAATCGTCATGTAACCGTTTCTTCGCCATCCTCAGCACACTCGTACATATTTATTAAATAAAATTATCAGTTGTTCTGCCTGCATTGATATTCGCATTTAGTCATTACTGCATATTAACATTAAAAGAACAGGGTGTTTCAAAAAGCAGTGGTTTAGTTAACAACAATTAGTTTGCAAAATATGGAGATTATTACAACTGCGAATGCTCTCTTTCTTTTTAGCTCATAATGGATTCGGTAGCTGATCAACGGTAGATGATAAGTATATAAACTCCAAAGTTATCACAAACAGATAGATTGATCTATTTCTGGCCTAATATTGGAAGCAGCGTAGTTTTAAGTCTAGATTTAGTAGCAAAGTATCTCTACCAGGTAGTTCTAACAGCACAGCTGCCTTTTGTTCAGGTACTATATACGAAAAATTTCAACTTTTGTTTATAAGTAACACAATTCTGAGAGTATATACGAGTACACATAAAAACATAGAGAACACATATATTGACATTAGTGTGTTACTTTCTAGAGTATGCTGTATTTTTGTAGTTATACCATCTCTGGATGAAGCTGCCTTGGTTAGTAGAGTCAAAACTACGTTGCCTAAGAGTTTTGATTATGTATGGTGTCAGGGCGTAGACATTAGCCATTCTCCGTACGAAATAAGATATTAAAAGAATTCCTAAATAAGCTTTCACTAAAAGTTTTAACTATTCAGTTATTCATCTAAAATAAGTCCCAGATACAGCGTTGTCGATATGAAGATTTTACCATAATCTCTCTCTCTGTCTTTCTCGCTCTTTAAGATTTTTAAGACAATATTCAAACATTCAATTAAGTTATGTTACATATAGTTTTGCAAAAAATGTGGTATAAATAATTATACTATTTATAATCTGGCTCAACATTATACTACTTTTTTTTATCTTGGACTAGTACCAGAACTAGGAAAATAGGTTGTGAGGAGGGGGAAAGAGGGAGTAGTGTTTGTGAACATTTGACTTGAACAGACAGGAAACACGTCTGCAGGCAACTTGTTCCACAGACGAAGCGTACGGCTGAAAAACGAATTATTTCTCGTTTCGAGAACAAGATCCCTAATCTCGTCAGAGCAAAATCCATTGTAGTAGTTGGATACCCTACTGACCCCGATGAGCTTCTTCGCCCTCTCCTGCACACGCTCGAGTAACCCCAAATTAGACTTTGAGGCACCGGCTCAAACATGAGAAATGTATTCCATTTTCGGTCGGATGTGGATGGTATAAATAGTAAAGAGATCGGATGGAGTGAAGTACATCTTACACCATCCGATCATTGAGGAAAATAAGAAATAGAGTAGGAGAGAGAACGGAGCCTTGCGGTACCCCTGAATTAATTTTCAGCTCGTTTGTGCTTGTAAGCACTTACAGTATTAATAAAAGTTATCATATTATTGTCATACCCAACAAAGTTACATTACCAACTAATCATACTTATGCCATAAATAACCATATAACTTTTATTAAGCGACCGTACTAAATTTATAAACAGCTTTATTGGCATTGAAGACTATTTTTGTCATAATTCTCCATATAAATTAAGAGGACTTCTGTTCTTCTTTGGTCTTATTGTTTCACAGCAATTATTATTATAATTAAAAATAATCCCTCTTCTTGGACTCAAATCACAACTACTTAGTTAATATCGTACATATGTAAAAAGATTACATTTCTGAGTAACCAAGACTATTTTATATATAGCCATAAGGCATAATACACATACGTATAATAATAAATAAAAATAATAACGTTTAGTAAAGGGTGGTCCAAACATAATGCATGAAGTTAATTGTAAGTCACATCTTAACGTAAATTTTCTTGACCAACTTAATTCCATATTTCTTTCCTGCAGTGTTGAACAAATTTAACCATCAAGAAGTACACAATTAGGCAGCGTTTTAAGATTCTTGAAACCTTTTATAAAAATGGACGTTCAAGTCAAAATGCACTTTCCCATTTTTTTGATCAGCATAATTGGCGAAATGTTTCCACAATCGGGTGAACTATACGCATCCGGATCGTGAAAGATATGTGGGCCCAATAGGATTGTGCCACTTGCTATACAGAAACGACATAATGGCTACTTTGCATGAGAGATTCAATGACTGTGGTGTCTCACGTCATGGCAATGTTAATTGACCTTCTTTCTTTGTGGATATAAAAAACAAAAAGTGTACGTCACTAAGAATGAGATAATACGGCGAATTCAGGACATTGCACCTGAATTATGTCTCAGAGTCATTGAAAATATGAATCATCGGGGCCTTTGATGATCCCCGTAAGAGGTTTGAAAATCCAAAACAATATACTCGTAACTTATGCGGCTTCCTAGAGTTTTATTTGCTACAACAAACGAGAGACTCCATCTCCTCTATGCCCCAGAAAGAAGAGTGTCCTAGTTTGGTGTACGCTAAGGCAAAACCTGCCTTCCGTGGGAAACTAATGCTGAGAGAGAAAAAAAAGATTGACATCAGTACCTGCCTTTACGGCCTATTCCACGGAGTGAATTATTCACGCACACATAGGTAGCAATTCCTGCCATATGTTTGTAGCCATATGAGTAATTTCTTGTTCAGAAGTTCGGGCCTTCTAATCTTTCCTGTAAGAGCATCAGCCCTTAAACGAACTCAGCCGTCAAACCGTCGCCACTGGTTCCTTATGTCTATAGGATCTGTTGCCAGACAACAACACCCCGAAAACCACGCACCAACAATTATCAGGGATACTAACTGCTTTCCTGCGTCTTTGGATTTAAACCACAGCCATAACGTTCCAGCCAAGGTAAGCACCTCAACCATGATCAGCCCGGGGCAATACTGATCCCCGTTCTGCCAATATATACCCTTGGTAAGGGTTTCAAAAGTCAACCCAACATAAGTCATGCGCCTTCCTAGAGTTTTATTTGCTACGACAGACGAGGGACTGCGTCCCTTCTTTACTCGAAAAACAGAGTGCCCTAGCGTGGAATACGCCAAAGCAAAACCTCGGGCGAATTAATGTTGACAATAATATGTTTGCTCTGTAAACTTATATTTGTTTCATGTGAATAAGGGTATCATACATATGATAGAAATAAATGTTCTCAAATATACAGATGCTGTTATTACACAAATGCAAACGAATACATATTTATGGAGAACTAAACTATAATTAAATAAAGTGTTTTTAACAATAATACACAATGTTATGGCGTATACACTAGTGTTGCTGTAACCATATTTGCCACTGTTTTTTTCTGTAGAAAGTTGTGGAAATAAATTTTACTTCGCAGATGTTTCAAGTCAGAAAAAAACTGGTTAGAGCCTTTTATGAACACATATTTGTTTTGAAATACCAATACCATTAAAGTTTAAAAGTTCGTTGGAGACCATTAGTTCGGGCGTTGGATCTGCGAAACGCTTACAAACCAAACATTCGATATCGCGTTGTGTCGGCCGAAGTATATTCCTTTTCAATATACCCTTTCTTTATATTTCGGCCCGTGCATTTTGTTACCTCCCTTTCATTGTAAGTTTTAAAAACTTAAGTATTATTGGCCAAATTAAAAGGCTTTTGCTACCACCACCATTACTACGAGTATTAAAGCAAAAAAAAAAGAAAAAACTAAATAACACTTTAAAAGACTACAAAACTGGCATTAACTTTAAACAATGAAACATTTAAAACGAATGCTAATAAATATTCTTTTCTGCCCTTTTCCTTTTGTTTATTTCATTCATTTCATTCCAGCAGGTTGTTGTCTCTTGTGTTTGTTGCTTTGCCTTCTTGCGACGAACGCTGTTGAACACAAAAAGAAGAGAGGACACACTTTTCAAGTTTAAAAGCATGAAACATGAAATTTTTTACCACAACAACAAAACCGAGTCAAACTTATAAGTCAAGCTGATTGATTGTGGTAACGCGTTCGTTCTGTGCTTCAAATGAAAAGCCGTAGACACAATTTAAAATGGCTTATGTTAGGTCAGTTAGCAAGAGAACATGTACAAGTTGCGGGTATTTTTGAGAGGTTTCTTTCCTCTACAATGGAGTTGTAAGCACTTTTGAAAAATATTACGGCTCGTGTGTGTAGGAATTTGTTACGCCCTTTTGCTCCAATTAAACTTTTGCTCATTCTACGAGTACCGCGTAATGATAAACAAAAATTGAAGTCGAAACTCAGCCAGCAACAAAATACCGTTCGTTTTTGTTGAACTGGTCGCAACAAACTTAAAAATCCAAAAATTAAAAATCTCGTGAAAACTTCAGCAATTAAAATTTAATTCTTTAGCAATTTTCTTATCCTCTGTATGATTCTCAGGAAAAAAAATCATTCTCTAATCAAAAATACTAAATCAGAAGGCAGCCAACGAAATAAGAAGAAAAAAAATTAACTCCCTAAAACAACAACGAAAACCGCAACAAATCGGGCATGACTAGAAGCAATCAGTACAAATTCCATGTAAAACAAAAATCAAACTTGAAAATTCCAAGGCAGGAAAAAACAAAAAGCAGTCCAGTCAAACAGTAGTAACAAATGGAATTCATAGTCGAAGATCGATTGCCGCTGGCCACAAGAATAGAAGCAAAAGTCTTTTGAGAGCGTTGTGTTTCTATTTTATGTTTTCCAGCATTTACTGAAACTTTAAAATATTTCCGTACAACTCCAGAAGACAAGTTAAAAATCTTCAAAAAGCTTTGAAAGGTCAACTACAAAAGTCAAGTGCGCTTAAATCAAGAACAGCTTCCAATGAATTAAAAAGGGCATCATAGAACACATTGCGAATTGAGTTCATAGCTGCCTTAGCAACCGTGTTTGTTGCTGCTTCAAGATCCGTGTCTTGAAGCTGCACTATGGCATGTTTAAGTTTAAGCCAATTGAGTGTTATGATATTGATCAAAAAGACAAAACAAAGTTTTTTTTTTATTATTATATTTTGGAACGAATTTTCCGTTTGAGGAAACAAATGAAACTTTTTTAAAATCAGTTTGAACAAGAGGATTTTGGAGTCTTGTTGCAAGACAATACTGTTTGTAACACTGCAGTTTCCAATTTATGACATGACATTTTCATCAAAGACCTGGCATCACCAATTTGATATTTTCTTTTAACCGAAAATAAACAAACTGCTCTTTCAAAGGCAACTGACAATAACCCACAGAAGCTGGGCAACTAAAGATACACTTGGGAATCCAGCGGCTTGCCTATCTTAACCTTACTCATTAAAATCTAAACAGCAACTAATTTGATGATCTTTGTTGAAATGTGAAAAAATTGTAGGCATTCTCTTTTCTCACTTGGACTTTTATAGCGTATAATGTTTCCTAGTCTACATGAGGGCATGAGTCCGATAGCCGCAAGCTATCCACGATAGCCGACAGCGTCCACCAAAATTCACATTTTGGTGGACGCTGTCGGCTAGCGTCCACCAAAATTCACATTTTGGTGGACGCTGGTTTATATATCTTCATTAAAAACGATGATCGAAATATTGTTGCCAATAGGGAACGCCAACCTTGGAGCAGGTATTGCCTTGGTGTACATTTAACTAGAACACTGTGCTTTCTGGGGCACAGAGGTGTT
This sequence comes from Thecocarcelia acutangulata, assembly GCA_914767995.1. Lineage (NCBI taxonomy): Eukaryota > Metazoa > Arthropoda > Insecta > Diptera > Tachinidae > Thecocarcelia > Thecocarcelia acutangulata. Next base: position 67,391,626 of record OU612095.1, read on the forward strand.
ATAGCAAATAAAACTTTAGGAAGTCGAAGTCCATGCCAACGGGGATTGACAAAGCCTCCGGTAGGTTCTTCCTTGCAGACCATACCGGTGTTGAACGTCGTGGCTATAACATTTTGCCTGTGGTTTAAGCGTAAATCGCAGAGAGGGTAATTAGTTTTCCCTGATAATTATGGTGCATGCCGGTTTTCGAAGAGCTAATTATACTCCTCGCGGTGCTGTTGTTCTGCAACATATAACTGTAATGTAAGGAACGAGTAGGGCTGATGTTTTTAAATGAACTTCGGCCTACCAACTCATTCAGCTTTGTCTTAAATTATATGCCTGGGGAGGAGGGATTAAAAGACCTGAGCTGCTCAGCAAGTGCATAAAGAATACGGAGTGTTAAAAGTGACTTTTGTAAAATCACCTTATCAGCTGTTAGAGAGTTGTGTCACAAGTGTCAGATATAATGTAGTCCGTGTACGAATATCTGATGTAAACAAACACAAAAATAAAACGTTATGTATGAAAATAATAGTGTTGGAACAACAACTAAAACTTTCCGCAAAGATAAAAGTAGTAAATTAAATAATTTAATACCACGAAAACTCTTATCAAAGGCGATCCTATACTACATGGTTTTTGTCAGGAGAAACTTGTCACATAAAATTTGTTGCAGTTGGGTCTTATGAAGAATGTAGACCGGAAGCTGTTGGCATCTATCAAAAGTTGGCTGAATTGGCTGCTTTAAAAGAAGACTATTCAAATATTGTTGTCAAATGATTTGGAAAAGAAGCTGAATGAGTTAGTAGAAAAAGAACCGCTTGATGAGTGAGTATACACTGGGGGACAAAAGTTACCGTCATTTGAGTTTTAAATGTTAAAACAGCTCTCAATACCCAAAATTAATGAAAAAGCTTCACTTTATTTAACTCCTATTTCAAGTGAAATACTTTTTTATTTAAAAAGTTGTTAAACATGTTTGTTGCGGACATTTTTGTTGGGCAAAAGTCACTGTCAGTAAACTAAAATCTTAAAGAACTAAAGTTATAGCTAGTATGAGCTTTGTTTTCCATTGTGTCTAATAACATGTTCCAAATATTTTTGCGTCGAACGCACCAATTTTTTGTCTCCCATTACTCCTTGGCAATGTATTTGTTTCCCATTAATTCTTAGTTTTTGGTTTGGCATGTTTTTTTGAGGTAAAATGATGCTCCTGGACCTGCGATCTACGTGATTCCACAGACGTTCTATTGGGTTTAGGTCTGCCGATTGCGGGAGGTTTTAAAGAGTGTGGGGGATATTATACAATACCCAAAAACGAACTATTTTTGCAGTGTACTTAGAGGAATGGTGCTCAAAATGAAAAAGTTTTTGTATTGGTGAAAAAGACGAAAAAGTAAACGAAAGGGCTTTTATAAAATTGTAATCGTAAAAAAATTATTTCAGTTTAAAAAGTATGTTTTATAATTCAGTTCATAATAATTTGAGTACAACCGAAAATTTTACCTTATATATAACACCTAAAAAATTTAATATTGTTTTTTTTACTTTTTTTTTTTTATTATATTTACATAGAAAAACATAAGAAATTAAATTTAAATTCATTACAGTTGGAAAACGTAACGTTATAATAATTTATTATGTAGTATATAACAGACTCCCAAAGTCCTTTAAATGTTTTATAGCACAAAAAGCATTGAGAATTACCAAATGAATTATATAACACGAAAAATTTTCGTAACGGTACCACCATTTTTGTTACGAACTATTTTTAAAAGCAATCAAAGCATCCTCTATGCATGTGCTCTGAATTAAAAGAGCATAACAAATTTCTGGGCGTATCCAATAAGCAATTGCTATATGAAACGACTCAGAGTCATTGTCAAGTTGTATTTAGTAGTAGCCTTCAATGACAAGTTTCTGAGCACATTTATTTGGATTATCCTTTAAGATCTTCAAATAAAGTCTTTTGTCCATTGTTTCATCAATAAAGACGTGCTCTCCGACAACCAGTAGCCGACATATACCCCTATAGCTCATACCATACATGCTAAAGCCCTCAGCTTTACCATGTTTGACAGTTGCTTGTATATGTTTTCTGCGAGAACATTGCTCCTGTCAGTCCAAGTTATACACAAGAATTTGGTTCATATGGATACAAACTTGTGACAAACGTTTCAATCTGTGTGACCTGTGGAATTGTGAATAGTTCACCCCGAGGAGTTGAGTATACTTTATGTCGTACCCCAATTAATCTAGTTAATATGTAGCTCAACATGACATAGTCAGACAGTGCCATAATTGATTTATTCAAAGAGACTTTTGATGAAAGAATAAAGTCACGTCCTATGGTCCAAGATCATGGGATTTAACTTCATTGGATTATTGCCTTTGGGGTCGTGATAAACCAGAAACAATTGGAAACCTAGAAATCAACATTCAAAGAGTTATTGGCGAAATATGGCGGCATATGCTTCCAAAAAATTATTGAAATTAATGTTCTAGATTGCGCAGCCGTGGGAGCCATAAAAAGGTTTTAATTCCATAATGTTTTTAATCCAATTAAGGCCATTTCACCGATATTAAAAATGTATATCTTTATTTAATAGTGATTTAAATGAAAGTACTGAAAATTGGATCGTTAGTAGCCTCAAAAGATGAGTAGCTCTTCAGAAGCTGCATGAAAGATGGAAGAGCGTAGTTGCTAGTGACAGATAATGCTTTGATTATATATAAACTGATATTCTTTCAAAAGAAATATTATAATAAATTATCTTACGCCTTGTTTAAGCTTTTAAACCTCTTATTATTATTTAAACAAAAATTTTTTGTAGGGTACTCAACATTCGTCATTAATCTTTCAAAAGATTATTGTTATTTTCATCGTATCAATAATATTTAAGTACTTGTAGGAACAGAGATTTTATTCCGCTGTCTTCTTCTTTTTTTTTTAACAGCACCAAATAAATAAAACAGTATTTATAATCTGCTCTAAAATCAAACTTACTTATTATTAAACGTGGAGCACGTAAAATGTTAGTAAGTAGTTAGTATTATTACTTGTTAGCTGTAACTTAAGTAGTGGGAGCTACCGCTTGTACTAAACATCAGCCACGAAGAGCGCAACGAATCTAATGCTTTATGAAAGTAGCAAATAAAGAATTCAACAACTGTACTCTTGTTACACAAATGCTTTTAAGAAAACGCTTATAACTTTTGCAAACATGCATCACGTTTCAGTTGTGGTGTGGTGTGGCAAGCCAGCACTTGCGGAGAAAAGAAAAAAAAAAATTTTAATATCTTGATATTAAGTAAGACTACTTTTAAGCAGCCTTAACTAAGCGATCACTTGCTGACGATGACGGAATTACGATGATCATGTGATCAGCAAAGTATAGAAATAAATAGAAGCATAGAAGAAAGAAACCAATAGATACTGCCCGTACAATAAACGGTATCAACAGCAGCTTGAAAACAGTTTAACATTTTAATGTTTTTTCAATGTTTTGCTGCTTGCTGAAATCAGTTTTACCTTAAGGTACGAGTATTTTTCGCGTATTTAAGCTACCGATCGCCTGATTAGCCCCCAAACTCATTCATATGATCGTTCGATCATGGTATTGCTATCTGCCTCTAACTTCTGCTATCCCTTTCACTTGTACATTTGTTGTGTTCTTTGTTGGATTGAGTGTATGCAGTTTTCCTTTTGAACATGACTTTGGGTCTTATCGATTGTACGGTGGTACAATTTTCCCGCAGTGAAGTGTAAATCTGACAATAAAGTGTTGTTATAGTTAAAGGCAGCTTGATATACGGTTTATAAACTTTACCATCTTTCGTTTGCTTTTTTCAACAATTCATTTTCCAAAAATGAAATAAAAAAGCTTTCTGTTTTAAATTCGTTACAGTAATTTGGCCTTTGAACTATTCAAAATAGTTGGTATAATTGCTTAAAATTATCGCCGATCTGTTTCGAATACAGCAACCTCTTGTACGAGTAGTTTGCTTTTCAACTATCACTAAATTTTTTCTTCCCTTTTCACTCCTTTCTATGGTAATTCTTGCTAAGGCTGCAAATCAGCATTTAATCTGCCACAATTTTGTCAGTGGCAGCATCTTTTCTACGAGCAGTTTATTCCCTTCGATTTTCATTCCTATATTTCTATGCTTGAGTACATTTATGCTTGAGTACAAACACATGCAACACAACACTTACTTCTGCTGTTATACGAGTAGAAAGAAATGTTTTGTATTGCCACATTATTACCGTTCACAAATATGGTTAAGGGCATGTAAAGGTGTTTAAATTGCAGCAAACGCTAACGCTACTTGTTGCAAGTAGTCACGCTACAAATTTATTTAATTGCCAAATAATTTGGTTTTGCCCTATAATGTTTTCGATTTATGGCAGCGTGGTGATAAGAACTTCACATGATTGTTACATATTGATATGCAAAAGCATTTGCGACCAAAGAGTCAACTCTGTATCGTTTTATGTAAATATAAATTTGCCTTTATAACTTTAACAGACAACAAATCTCGTTAACGTTTTATTTCAATTTGATGTCACTTCTACGCTTGGCTGACTCACTGACAAGTTAAGTGACCAAAACAATAAAGAACTAGCTTCTAAAACTTCTCATAAATCACACATATACATACATACGTATGTATAAAACGCAACGATGGCCATAATCTCAGTTTTCTTTACTAGCGAGTTCTGTTGCATTGTTGTAAGCGGTGTTTGTTATAGATGTATACTACTTTATATTGACAACACTGGCAGCCATTTTGTCAGCTTATGTGTGGTTTATTTTGGTTTTGCTTTTTGGCATGAATATACTGATGCCTGAACAACGCTTCGAAATTGTGAAAGTTTGTTTTGAAAATAATGGTTCTGTGCGAAATACGTATCGCGCACTTTTCCTCCATTTTGAATCGATACGTCAATAAACAAAACTGCCGTATTCAGATACCGTTATATCCAGGTTGTTTCGTGTGCTTATTGGCTGATGGAACCATTGTCCATACTTCTTTAAAAACGATGCAGGTCAGAACGTTACAGCCAATGGTGGCCGCCATAGCGACATGGTTACTGACTTTTTCAATAATCAAACCGTGATGTACAGGATATGTGGTTTTAACAAGACAGCGCACAGTGGGGCCAAAACGAAAAAGGGTAATATAAATATATGAAGGAAATTATATCACATGGTGACCTACAGGATGTCAAAATTGGCTACCTCGGGTATGAAAAACGTTGTTCGTCTGATAACTTTTACTATCTTATTGAAACAAACTTAAACTTTTTGGAAATCTATTAAACAGATAAAGAATAATCTTATTTTATTGAATTTTTGTTGAACTTTATAATTTTTTAAATTTGATACTTATTGGTGCTACGGATTTCAGTTACGGGACACTGCCTTAATGTCAAACATTGAAAAAATTCAAAGGCGACAACCCAAATTCTTCAAATGATTACTACAGCTCTACAGTACGTAAAAAACTGACGAATTCATAAAGATCTGAGTGTTCCGTTGGTAAAACAGGAATTTTTAAGTACGCGACAAGGTATGTCAGTAAACTGGAACTTCATCCAAACCCTCTTGCGCGCAATATTCTTAATTTTGGCGGCCACACTCGGCTCAGAAGAAGGCATACCGTTGCCACCATCAGATTGCTCAATAGGTGATTTTACCGAAATAGCTCCCGCATTATAAAATTTTTTGTCTAGCATTGGCCGGACTTAAGTATAAAGCAAATTTTTTTTAATTTTAAAGCACATTTTTTTTTTTATTTTAAATTTAGTATTAAGATTTGAATACTTATTGCTAAAAAAAATTAGATATTTGGTTTTTGTACATTTATACATCGGGTTTTAGTTCAAGTTTTAGCTTTCTTAAGTTTTTCTTAAAAAGGATTTTTTACAATACAAATTTGCTGTGATCAGCAGTTCATGATACGTTATGACCCGGGTTCAAATCCGAAAATGGGTGCTGATGAGTGTAGCGAAACAGCTACACTCATCACTAAACTAATTATCGATAAAACCAGATAAATATCCATATAACAGGTTCCGAGTTTTTTTAGAATGCTCAAATCGGCCTTAAGAGTCACCAAAACCCCCTACTTCCCCGGAAACAATATGGCAACTTCAATTTTCGCTTTAAATCGAATGACCGTTAATAGCTCAAATACACGTTCCACGCATGGATGCCAGATAAATCTGTTTTAAAATTGTCAAAACCGGCGAAAAAAAATCGTTAAAATCGTCAATATGGTTATCGCATTAGTCAAAATATCGTCTGCAAATAAAATTAATCTAATACTCGTATACTTATATTTCAATGTTGTATAATATAACAAAACCATTCGTAGTTGTCTTCAATAAAAAACTACACAATTTAACATGAAGTAACATGTAACAATACATGAAGTTAATTTCCATACATTGTATAATTACCGTTAGAATGCGTAGCATATTCTAACTGTTTTTGTGTATAACACATTTTTTAAAGTAAGTAAAGTAGAGTCACCTAAATTACTTTGTGACCGCCAATATGGATTTCGCACGGGTCGTTCTACTGGCGATCTTATGGCATATCTTTCGGAGAAATGGTGCCACTCAATCCATCATTTCGGTGAAAGTAAGGTGGTGGCTCTGGATATTTCCAAAGCGTTTGATAGAATGTGACATAGTGCACTACTGGCAAAACTTACTGCTTTTGGTATCGGTGATGACTTCTCTCGGTTTATATCGAGCTTTCTCAGGGACCGCACTATACGAGTTATTATAGATGGGGTCTCATCAAACGAGTTCAAGATTAATTCAGGGGTACCGCAAGGCTCTGTTCTTTCTCCTACCCTATTTCTTATTTCTCTCAATGCCCTTCTCTATCAAACTTCCAACCCTATCCACTCTTTCGCAGATGACAGCAGCATTTGCCATTCGTAATCTTTTAGCTATAGGCCCAGCCTATCAGAGATCGCAGCCAAGAGGCTAAATATGAACGATTCACTGAATAGTGATCTTCTATTAATCTCCAAATGGGGTCGTAAAAACATGGTCGCCTTCAACGCTGATAAGACCCAATGTTGCTTATTAATACACAAACAAACGACTGAAAGTGCTGCTTCATCTGTGCTCATGGATGGTATAAATATTGAGGAATCGGATGCTATTTATGTTCTTGGAATGAAAATACGGTGGGATATTCGCTGCAATGATCACATTTTTCACGTCTCTAAAGAAGCATTCAAGTGCCTCGGGTTTTTGAAACGGTGTAAGATGTACTTCACTCCATCCGATCTCCTTACTATTTATACCACCTACATCCGACCGAAAATGGAATACAACTCTCATGTTTGGGCCGGCTCCTCAAAGTCTATTTTGGGGTTACTCGACCGTGTGCAGGAGCGGGCGAAGAAGCTTATCGGTGACAGTAGGGTATCCGACTCTATTGACTCACTGGAGCATCGACGCAGTATGGGATGCGTTACTCTGTTCTATCGATACTACAATGGATTTTTCTCTGACGAAATTAGGGATCTTGTTCCTGAAACTCGCACATTTTTATGTAGCACACGTTCATCGTCCAGAGCTCATTCATTTGTGGTCGATTACCCGGCAAATCGTACTACGCATTACAGAGAGAATTCGTTTTTCAGCCGTACGCTTCGTCTGTGGAATAAGTTGCCTGCAGACGTGTTTCCTGTCTGTTATAACGTTGGAAAGTTCAAGTCAAATGTCACTACTCCCTCTTTCCCCCTCTTCACAACCTATTGAATTTCCCTTAAAATATCTCTTCATAGTATAGAATTTTAAAAAATGCACAAAATAATAACAAAATCATTTTTGATACCACCAGCCCACCAGGAAGTCAAAATGCTTTGCAGAAAAACAGAAATGAAGCACTTGATTTTTTACAAAAGAAAAAGTCACGCCGGTCTCTTATTTTCCCAACTTGTGATAGCGATACTAAAACCATTTTTTTTTTTTTTGCAAACAAATCACACAAATAAATAAATTAGCCATTTGAAAGTGTTGACATTTATTGTCGTCACCACTTAAAGTAACATGAATCGTTTTGTCTAGAGTTTTTATGGACTTACAAAAGAAGTTAATCTTAAGCTTTTTTAAAGAAAGAGCAGAAAAAAATTTTACACTCACGAAAGCCTAAAGCGAGGATCGCTTGAAACTTTCAAATTTATTTGAGATGATCAATTTTTTTTTATTATTATTAGTATTTTTTAAGTAAATAAAAAATCTAATTACAAAGTAATAGTTATGCCTCAGCGCCAAATAAGGCTATAAGAGGCTAAAGGCAACTAATTCATGTTATATTATAAACCAATAAAAACAAAAAGATTAACATAATATAGAATGAGATCATATAAAGGCCATGTTACACTATCATACACGATCGTGCGATCTACAAAATAAAGCATGTGTGCTGAAAAAGTACTAAAAATGCAACCGTGCAACAGACTTTTTGACAAATCGTGCGATTGGAGAAATTTAATGAAACTTTTCAAAACATTATAGTTTCTGTGCGTTCAGTGTGATATATATTGTGAAAAATATAAGAATATTGTTTGTTCCTCAAGAAAAAAATTTAAGTAATGTAAAATTATTATAACAATAAAAATTATAAATAGCTTGTTTTTTATGTTTCCCAGCTATCTATATGTCGACATTTCATAGGAACTACCCTAATCATCAGTAGACTTTGGAAATTTTTGAAAGATATTCTCAAACATTCAACTTTATATCCCAGCAATATAAATAAATTGCTGAGAATTTAAAAGAAAAATGCTCTAATAATATCTGTCAAAACACAAAAAAAACAAGCCTTTTCATTTATACACCTCTCTAACATTTCTTTACACCTTTCAAACAAATGAACAACCGTCGGTTGCTACGATTTGCTTTTTGAAAGTATCTTTCAAAAATTTCCAAAGTCTACTGATGATTAGGGTAGTTCCTATGAAATGTCGACATATAGATAGCTGGGAAACATAAAAAACAAGCTATTTATAATTTTTATTGGTATAAATGGTAGAAGCTAAAAATAGCGATTAAAAACTTAATTGTAAAATTATTATGTTAATAAGAGTTTTTAATTGTTTTATTGTGTATATAAATTATTTCAATCATAATAGTGTGGCCTACAACGCCATTTTGAAACGATTTTTTCAAGTCGGCCAGACTTTTGAAACAGTTTCCTGTGAATGAATCGTACGAACGTGTAGGATAGTGAATCAGGGCCTTAAGATGCAATGAGTGTACAACTTATAAATTTCATAATATAAGAAGCCTTTCGACATTTTCTATCAAATGGTCTTTCAGTTTGGTTTTATAAGTTGATAAAATTAGCGTATTTTTGAGAGTAGTCGGTAATAAGTTATGTTCTTTAGGCCCGGAATAGCGAATCTTTTGGTTTGTTAGTTTAAGACGACACCTTGCGATGGTTAAATGACTCGACTGCCTTGTTGTTCTATGTGTTGTAGAGATGTTTTGTTCAAATTCAATGGAATCCAAGCCAATATTCGTTATTGACTTAAACACATATATCAGCAACTCTTGCTGATATATGTATGTGCTAATAGGAAGCTCTGCTTTTGCCCAATTATTACATAAATCTAAAGTGCTGTAGCGTATGGGTAGGTTGAAAACAATTTTTAAGGATTTATTTTTAGCAGACTGAAGTGCTTGCAGCGATGAATTCTTTGTGCATCCATAAATCATTGGTAAATATGTGAGGTGTGAATGAATCAATGATTGGTAAAGCAGAAGCTTAGTTTTGATATTTAGCTTACTCTTAAATTTGTTTAAAATTCCTATTCTACTTGCGATCTTCATTTTTAAATAATCTATATGAAGAACCCATGAGACAAGTGAATTCCGAGATATTTAACGCTTTCAGATTCGCTGATAAATCTTCCATCAATATTAATGTGCATACATATATCTGACTTTGAAACATATGGCTTAAATTTAACGAATTTCGTTTTATTGGCGTTTAAAATAAGTTTATTGAATCTGATGAACTCAAGCGGCATCATATTCAACTTGTGTTTGCAAGACTTTCTCATCCTTATAATAATAAAACAAGCTTAGGTCATCTGCGAACATAAATAGTTTACCGAAAAATTTTTTATTTTTCAAATCATTAATGAAAATTTTGAACAATAATGGTCCAAGTACACTTCCTTGTGGTACTCCACACAATACGTCCAGTAGTCCACTTTTTGATTCGTTAATTTGTAGAAATTGCGTTCTATTTTCCAAATAGTTTTTTAAAAGATTTATTGTACTCTGCGAAAACCCAAAATATTCCAACTTTTTAATTAAAATGCTATGATCAACTAAGTCAAAGGCTTTCGATAAGTCAAAAAACACTCCTGCAACTCCTTTATGTCCTTCATCTAGACCATTACATATGTAATCTAATACAATTACATCCTTTGGTTTTATGAGAGTAAAAAATTCCTGGCATTTTGATTTAATAATAAAAACTAAGATTTCTACACCAATAACCAATAATCATTTAAGACAGTCGTAGTTAAATTAAATTCAAAGGAAAACAAAAACAAAATAATGTCTCTAAAGCCAATATTAAAAGCCGGCGAAGCTTTTAAAAACAAAAACATTTATGTTAATGGCTATTTAGGTAAAGAAACTATGAGTCTTTTAAATCATGCTAAATCTTTGAAAACCGTTGGTTATCGTGCCGTCTATGCAGTTGGTTCAAAAATTTTTGTTAAAAAAAGTGAATTATCCAAACCGAAATTTATTGCTAATGAAAGTGAAGTAGACAACCTTTTACTGGAAGCTACAACAAATAGGATGACCGGGCGTAGATCCCATTTTGAGGTAGCTGATGATGATGGTGAATTGGCTGGTGACGAAATTTTATCTCCATAATATTTGTATTTGTAAAATTATTAACAATGAATATATTATATTTTGGAGTAATTGTTATTTTTATTATTTTTCTTATGGATATGCAATATTTTAAAAATTTAAAATTGTATACAAATTATAATAAAAACAAAAGCAATTTGACATTCAATTGTATGTCAATTAATATTAGGAGTGTTTCATCTATTGAAAAATTCAATAAGTTTAAAGCGTTCATAGCAAAATTACCGTGGCTACCCAATATAATTTCTATCCAGGAAACATGGTTTAATGCAGATCTTGTTCAACTTTATAATATAGCTGGATACAAAAGTGTGCATTGTTGCAGACCGAGTGGTTATGGAGGAACTTCGCTATATATTCGTGAAAATCTTCGATATACAGTTGAAATCTGTGAGAGCAAAAACTTTTTTGATTTTATTGTTATAACTTTAAATAGTCTAAAAATAAGAGGAATATCACTTAAAGTGATATCATTTTATAGATCACAAAAATGTAGTAAGAATGCATACCTTTTACACTTAGAAAATTTGCTAAGTTCCTACGGGCGAAGTCCTTGTATATTTGCTGGTGATGCTAATATAGATATTTTAAATGCACCCTCATCGGAAGATCTGCTTAATCTGATTGCTAATTTTAATTTCATTAACTGTCATTCAATGGTAACACGCCCTGATAGTGGAACATGCATTGATCATATATACAGCAATGTTAAAGAATGTTTTGTTGAATCACTGGAATGTGAATTATCAGATCATAATGTTATTATTTATAAAATTCGAAGTAAAATTAATGATCGTAGCTATATAGAAGATTTTAAAACTTGTCGTGATTATAATCGCTTGGATGAAATAATAAGTAACACGTTACCACAAGTATGTACAACAGGATACCCCTCAACCGATATAAACAAATTAATATCATGTGTGAATTCTGCTTTGGAACTCTCCTCATTTGTAAAAAGGCGTAATAGAACGATAAGACAAGAAATAACTCCATGGATAAATGTTAACTTACAGAAATTAATGGATTATAAGAAAACAATTTTGAAAAAGCGTAGGAAAAACCGTAACATTCCCTATATTGAAGAAATGTTGAAAAGAATTAGCAATGTAATTAAAAAAGTTCATAGAGAATATATGAATAACTTTTATACAAACAACTTACGAAAATTTCAACACGATCCGAAAAAATGCTGGAAATTTGTAAACGAAACTTTAGGAAGAAACCCTTCCAAGTCAATCATTGTAAACGATGATAATGGTAAATCAATTGAAAGTGATATTCAAAAAGCAGAGAAATTGAATAGATATTTCCTAAGCTCAGTAAGGGAGCTTAAAGCAGAAATTCCGCAGCTGCCTGATGACTCTTGCAATTCTTTACGAACATTAATACAAACAAATGAGAGATGTAGCTTTCGATGCACAACATTAAATGAAGTTTACGATGTTATAGCTAACATCGCCCCATGCAAAAGTGCTGGCCATGACAACTTCATGCCAAAAATACTTTTAAATAACAGATATAAGTTTACACCATACTTAGTAATTATCTTCAATAACATTATTAGTAAAGGCGTCTATCCAGATATTTTAAAAATTCATAAGGTGGTTCCAATACCGAAGGGAAATAACTCCTGCACAGCAAATATGTATAGACCCATATCTGTTTTGCCCGTCATCGATAATGTCTTTGAACGACTTCTGTACAATCAAATATCAAATTATATGGAATGTAATAATTTTTTAAACGATTTTCAGTATGGATTCAGGAAATGATGTGGTACAGAAGAAGCGGTAGTAAATGTTATTAATTATATTTGCAAAAGCTTAGATGATGGGTTTTCTGGTGTGGTTGGCTTGTTTTTCGACTTATCGAAGGCCTTTGATATTTTTTTTGATCATGAAATCTTGATTAAAAAATTAAGATATTATGGCATATGTGGCAGAGAATTGACTTTACTAAAAGACTATTTAAGAAATCGCACACAGTTTGTTCAAATTAACAGCTGGAAAAGTTCACCTGGTAGAGTGGAACATGGCGTTCCGCAGGGCAGTGTTTTGGGGCCACTATTGTTTTCAATATACATCAATGATATCAAAAATCTTGAAGTTACTGGAAAGCTTTTTATTTATGCCGATGATATTTGTTTATTGTATCCATATAAACACAAAACAGTTGCTAAGGCGTACTTAGAACGTGATGCAGATCTTGTATCGGAATTTATAAGGATTAACAAACTTTATCTAAATGCGAATAAGACCAGTCTATTAATATTTAAACCCAATTATCAACCTGACAGCAACTTCAGCGTGTGTGTGGACGGCAAAGAAATTTTTGAAAGCAGTTCAGTAAAGTATTTAGGTTTACAGCTACAGAGCAACCTTGTATGGAATCAACACATCCAATGTATAAAGCGTAAAGTTGCGCAAGCAACGGGTTTACTTTACAAATTTAAAAATAAATTTGATCAACGCACTAAACGTCTAATTTATAATTCTTTAATTCAAAGCCATTTCAATTACCTGGCCATTATAGACGGCTATAAAAATACTATGGAATTAAAATCATTACAAAGAATGCAAAATAAAGCATTGAAAATAGTGGCTAACCTTCCAGTTGAATATCCAACAATATCTCTTTATAAAGATGTATTTAAAAACGTTTTACCAATTCATGGCATTTATAAAATGTATCTTTTAATATACGTGTTCAAGTGTATAAATAATATGGGACATCACACAATATGTTTTTCGAGAAATCGACATGCAGTCAATACAAGGAACATAAACAATCTAGCAGTGCCCCGATGCAGACTCGAAACTACCAAACAACGGATAGAATTTATGGGTAGCCATGAATTCAATAAGTTGCCCACATGTTTGACAAATATAACAAGAATTTCAAGATTTAAGGAACACTTGAAGAATTATTTATTGCAACAAAGCGTAAATTTTCTTACATAGTAGAATCCACTCCAATATTTCAATACATATATTTAAATAAATTGTCTAAATTTCTTTAGTTTACCTAATTGCTTTTTTTTTTATTTTATTTTATTTTTTGCCAACTTGCTTCAAAAATGCCTATAAGGCGCTGAAGCATTAAATTGTTATCATTAATATTTTGTACACATTGAAATAAATAAATAAATAATAAAAAAAAAAAAAAAAAAAAAAAAAAAAAAAAAACTTTCTATTCTTCAATTTCAATTTATTTATCCATAATATGTACATTTAGATAAAAATTTAATTATTGCATATTGAAGTGTTCAAGATTGTTTCTTTTTCAGCTTAATTATTGGTAAGTATTTACAATATTATATATACATACATATATACATTATTTTTGGAGGAGAAAATTGACAAAAACCTATTTGATTTTCATTTACAACTACTTATACAACTAACTACGACTAGATTAAAACCCTAGGATGAGTACAACTCATTAATATGATAAAAGTAAGAAATTTGACATCTGGTGGAAAAATGCCAGGGCAGATTATATATAAGTTTTAAAAGCTTGTTTTGAGCTACCTGTAATTTCTTTATATGGCAATTTGCACTAGTGGACCAGACGGGGACCGCATAGAACTTCACAGCGTTTAAAATAAGTTTTTTATTATTTATGTTAATAGCCTATTTACACCAAAGCGAAATCTGCTCATTCGAGATTTCAAGCCAAATCTAGTAGATTTTGAGAAGATTTCCCATACAAAATGAAATCTACTTTATGACTAGATTTCGACGAAATCTCCTGAAATCTACTCAATACTAAGCGATGCAACTGTGATTTCTTGTAAAAAGTACTTAAAAATACTACGCTGCAACAAAAATTGAACTATAATGTGGTGTGTACAGTCTCTGGGCACAAAAAATATACACTTTAATGCTAGTGTATTCAGTCTCTGATAATATTGTATTGTCAAACACGCATGAAAAAATTATTTTTGAGCAAATGAAATCTTGCTAGATGTCAAAAAGCGGTGGTGTAAACGATATAGATTTCGTTGTAGATTTCAATTCAAATCTACTAGATTTTGAGTTGGTGTAAATGCGCTATAAGATTTGATTTATGATTTATAAAAGGGTATTTTCTTTATTTATTACATAAGGTATGTGATCTCTAAACTTCATTTTTGGATCAAGCATTACACCACATATTTTACTTTTTGTTCCCATGGTATTGTATTGTTATTTAAAACTATGAAACATGCTTTACGCTTCCTTGTAAAATAAATCGCTTGTGTTTTATCATAGTTTAGCATGATCTTCCATTTATTGAAATAAGATGAAACATCAATTAACGCTCTGTTTAGATTTTTTTATTGTATCTGCCGCCATAGTTTCAGAGCTAAGAATTGCTGTATCATCAGCAAATAATGATAGCGTGCAGTATTCTAAGTGGGGAATGAAATATTAATACTTTAGATCAAACATGCCCAGGCCTATGTGCTTGATACTCAATTGTTTTTGTAAATGCGCTTAGCTATAGGGATGTGCTCTTTAATACACTAGCAACCAAACCAATTTCGAGACAAGCGAACGGATTTCGATTTAAGAGACCAATTACGTTGTAGAAAACAGAAAATAGGAGAGAAATTCGACACTTTTTATGATGCAGTTTTGCAGATATGCGATCGTTTGCGAACACCCATTTCAGAGTTTGAGCTCATTGAAATTTTAAAGCGAAACTTGCGAATGGAAGTTAGAAAAGAGTTTTGCATTTTGAAATAAGCTCAATTTCTCAGTTGAGAGGGTATGTTCCAAAGCATGAAATACTTGAAGAAGAGTTACTTAGACATAAATCGAATCAAGATTTCAATAACCGCAAGGCCGTGTCCGAAGTGGTTGAATTCAGAAATAATATTGAATCAAAAGTGGTAGAGGAAATAAAAGAAACTGTATGTTGGAACTGCTTGGATAAGGGACATATTTACAAAGACTGTGTACAGGAAAAAACTGTATTTTGTTATGGATGTGGAGCCCCGGACACTTACAAACCCAATTGTCCGAGATGCATCAAACTTTCAAAAATGGGGTCCATCGAAACCCCAAAATACTCACTCGAAGTCAACAAAAATCTGAAACCGGATTCAATTCCAATTTCAGACCAGTATCAACACAATACTCTTGTTACCTCCAAATGTTAAAAACCATGTCAGGAAAGATTACGAGAATACAAAATAGCAAGAGCAAGAATTTTTAATAAAGAAGTCAGCGCAAATAAAACTACAAGGAATACTAGGCGAATGAAAAATTTTTGGAAAACGGTTCCGAAAAGTCGGAAGCACTATTGTTCCGCAGTTTTATCTAAATTACAGAATAATGACATACGACCCTTCACCAACATAGGTATTTTTGATGAAAATGTAGTGGGTATGATTGATACTGGAGCGACCGTTTCAGTTTTTGCATCCAATTATGCGAAAGATTTTTTGGAAAGTAAGAAACATGCCTACAAGAAGTTTAATGTCTGCTTAAAAACTGCCGATGGCACGAAACATTCTGCTGTTGGAAGTATAACTACTAATGTAACTTTCCGGGGAGTTACAAGACCCATATCTTTTTTGATTATACCAAATTTACAACAAAATAATAATAATATTAATTTATTAACATTTTATATAAGTTGTGTTCATTTACTAAAAACTTTTACAAATTTGTAATAATTGTTACTAAAAAGCGTTCATTAAAACAAAAAATTTGCAACGAGAGAGCGTCAAAAGAGCGTAAAAAATTGAGAGTCATAAAAATTCTTGCAAGTTTTTACAAGTAAAATTTTTACTTGCAATAATTATTCCAACAGCTGTTTTGCTTTTGTGTTTACAAAACAGCATTTCTAAATTAAGTTAAAAATTAAAACATTTTGGAAAATTTAAGAAATTATAATTGTATGTAAACTTTTAAGCCGATTAAAAGTATTAAAAAGATTACAAATGTATTTTTGTAATCTTTTTAATAAAATAAGAAGTCTAAGGGAAATAAAGTAAGCAACACAGTATCTGGCACATCAGTGGCAAAGGATGTTCCGGCAAATTTACTTGCTTGAATGTGTTTAAAGCTTCTGGCGAAGCAATTAAATTCACACTTGGATCAATAAAACAGCGATACTTTGCAGTTTCTCCCGCCATAGAGAAACTTTTAGCCGAGGAAATCGACCGCATGTTGAAACTAGGGGTCATTGAGGAGTTACAGAGTCCATGGTCATCGCCGGTGGCCATTGTACAAAAGCCTAGAAAGGTGCGACTGTGCTTAGATGCGCGAAAAGTAAACAGTGTCACGGTAAAAGATGCATATCCGTTGCCCCTTATCGATGGAATCCTTAGTAGGCTTCCTAAAGCTAGATTCATCACCACTCTCGATCTTAAGGATGCCTTTTGGCGAATCCCATTAGATGAGAAGTCAAAGGAAAAAACAGCTTTTACAGTGCCGGGACGACCCCTATACCAGTTCGTCACTATGCCGTTTGGCTTGTGCAATGCGCCACAGACGATGTCCAGACTCATGGACAAGGTCATACCCCCTCATTCACGATCTCAAGTCTTCGTATATTTAGATGACTTGCTTTTGATGACTGAAACGTTCCATGAACACGTGTTACTTTTGCACGAAGTTGCTCTTTGTATAAGGAAAGCAAATCTTACAATTAACATAGAAAAAAGTAAGTTTGTTCTTAAATCTGTTAAATATTTAGGCCATATTATAGGTTTTGGGATTATTTCAACGGACCCAGAAAAAGTTCAAGCAATTCAGAATTTTCCGTTACCCACAAATGTTCGACAATTGAGACGATTTTTAGGTATATGTGGCGCTTCGTCAAAAATTTTGCTTCACTTACCGCACCTCTCACAGACATGTTGCGAAAATCAAAAAAAATTTGTATGGGCGGACGATGCTAAAAACGCTTTTGATGCGCTAAAAACTGCACTCTCTTCAGCTTCGGTATTGCACAATCACATTACAATAAATGGCGCCCAATGTGCTCCGCACTAGCAATGAAAAATACACAAACAACTTCGTCTTTCATATTTTTTTCGTTCTTCACCGCACACGCACAGAAGCCAAGCAACAATACTTTCGTATGCTTTGTTGGTAAACATCGACGACAGCAATTATCAGTGTGAACTTTGTTTTTGTAAATGATTTGCTTTTTACAAAAAAATTTTAAATAAAAGTAGTTTTTCCTTAAATGTATTGGTGTTTACTCTTCGATATAGAACTTTTGGGCATCACTGCTTTAGATCAAACACAATGTGCTATTTGCATAAAAAAGAGTTTATCAGTGCGATTCCTTGAAACTCTTTAGCATGTAATCAACCCTCGTTGCCAAAGCACAAAGTTCTGTCAGCGTTTTCACAGTTATCGTCATTAGAGTATTTACTTTCCTTACACGATTTCAAACTCTTTTCCTAGCAATCAGTTTTTGTGTGTTTTGCGATAGCACGCCAGTTTATTTACACACTGCTTGATGCGAGCAAAAAACAAATACAAACGAGTGCTTACAAAGTACTCGTACAACAAAGATTTCCTATGACCAAATACAACACAATAAATTTATTACTAAATAATTAATGTGCGTCGTCTTGGGTTTGCGAAATCCTAATGCGTGATCCTTCGGACAATACGACTCGTTCCCACTGCCACAACTTGCAATGACAAAATGAAAGCTCTGCCCGGAGTATAGCTGCAGTGAAAAAAGACACATTTAACAAGAGCGGCAAACGCAAAATGTTGTGTCAACAAAATGACAGTTCCACTGACAGCAAACCTGAGTTGCACCAGATTTTTACCAACATTGACACCTCATTCGAAGTGTAACTGTTGGAACGTGTACGTGTGGCAGACACCATTTAAGCAAAAGCCAGCCAAGCTGGCTGGCAGCATGGCAGCAAGTAACGATCACCAGCCCGCCTGTCTCACCAGCTTTAGAGTTTCAGAACACGATGGCGTATGCAACAAAACTGAACATAAATTATCCAGCAAACAGCGAAACTTTGGCTGTAAAACGAGTTACTGTAGTCTAAAGACATGCGTCAGTTGGCGTAAACTGTAATTTGACAGTTTAAGCGTGTTTGGCATTTTTAATGAACCCCAGTTAAGAGACGCGTTTCTTAAGGCTTTGCAATGCTTTCTCAAGTGCGTATGGATAAATACTTGTGAATTGATGTGTAATCGGTCTCGTATGACAACAATAACATTTGGCGGCTTTAATGTTGCAACTCTTATTTTGTGTGGCTGTTTTGCACATTGTTATTGTTTTTTTTATATATTTATTTGTTGTTGTTGTTATTGGTAGCCCCACTGGCGCTTGAGAACTTGTCATTTTATTGTCAATTAAAAAACAACATATTAACTTTGACATAGTGATCATCGTTTATCCACTTCGTGCAGCAAAACGTGTATGTAATGACGGCGCAATGCGGTGCCATATTTAGCATTACAGATTTGTTTATTTTCTCGATATCTTTTGAAAATTTGAAAGTGTGTTAAACATACGCAAGGAAAAAAATTATAACTGAATGTTATTTATTGACTAATCCCGAAATAAATATTAAATCCAAAAAGTTGACGATTTCTATATGATGTACGAGTATCATAGCAATAATAATGTTAGAAAAAGTCTCTATTATTATTAATACAACAGATAAATTTTCACTTGATGACTTTAACGCAATTAAAGTAAAAACGGCAATTAAATCGCCAAATGCTTTTTTTCCATCCATCGTTATGATTCTAGGGCATTCATTTGTCTCGAGGCAATCTTTCGCTTTTAAAGGTATATAAAATGCAAAATTGGAAATAAATATGTATATATAAAACCCAGATTTTAGTGTTCTGGTTGTTATTTTTTATTTGTTATTATTATTTGTAAATTAGCACACTGATAGAAAAACTTTTGTGTAAAATGAAGTTTTACATTAACATTACGATTATGTCACTGTTTTTGGGACAACGTAAAGCTTCGCTCAGGTTATGAATGGTGGCTGGCTTCTAAAATGTTCATATACAAAGTTTTTATAGATCAAGTGTGCCCAGCCCTATGCGCTTGATACTCAATTGTTTTTGTAAATGTGCTTAGCTATAGGGCTGTGCTCTTTAATACACAAATACTGCGCTCAGCATAGCGATGAAAAATACACAAATATAATTTTTTTCGTTCTTCACCGCACACGTACAGAAGCAAAGCAACAATACTTTTGTATGCTTTGTTGGGAAATATTGACGACAGCGATTATCAGTGTGAACTTTGTCTTTGTAAATGTTTTGCTTTTTACAACAAAAAATATTAAATAAAAATCGTTTTTCCTTAAATGTATTGGTGTTTACTCTTCCATATAGAACTTGTGGGTACCACTGGTATAGACTATTGCTCCTGTATTTTTATTATATTCATTTGCAGAGTTCTGAAACAATGTGCTATGTTTACTTTTACATTTAGAAATGAAGACTATACGATGCATCATACTCGAGAAACAATATTTGTGTTAGAAATAAACAAAAATGAAGAGTGAAGCATTTAAAATTTTGTTCCATAATTTTTTTAATTTATCAGTGGTTTTTTTTGTATTTGCATTTATTCGTGGCAACTCCCTGCCGGCAACTCAGTTAGCTTAAGATTAACTTTAAACAAATTTTTCTGTAGCTGATGGTGGGTGACACTTAGATTATTTTCAATGCAGATAACTGACTATTTTAACATGGCGATGTCCTAGGACGTAGTCAATTGTCCGGTTCTGCATTACTTTTCAGCTAACTTAAAGTTAGTTTTCTAAAAGTCAACTTTTAACGGACTTATATACAGCTACTCAGAAGTTAACCGTTCATCAGTGGATTTAAATTTGTTTTTTCAGTTAGTTAAATAACTAAGTACCTATTATCTAACTTCTTCTAGCCTATATGTTAACTTTAAAAAGGAAAATTCTAGTTTTTTCCTCTATAACAATCGACTTTGTTCAAAAAACATATATGCATCTTATAAAAATATAATTTAAAAACTAAAACCAAAACATTTTGACGGGCATACACGAGTATGATAGGTAAAATAAAAACTGTTTCTAACAATTGAGTTTTTTAATTTGTTAAATTTTTGTTGAACTGTATAATTTTTTAAATTAAAAATTTTTTGGTTTGTACATATGTACATCAGGTTTTAGTTCAAGTTTTTCCTTTCTTAAGTTTTTTTCTTAAGAATGATTTTTTACAATACAAATTTGCTGTGATCAATTGATTGAAGAAGACAAAAAAAAATAATAATCAAATCTTTAGCTGGGGGACAACTAGCTGTTTCGTAGTCGCTACACTACTCATCAGCACCCATGATCTACTGCTTTAACCACTAAGCCACCGAGCATTTATTTATTTTCTATCTATATTCATCTCAAAATCCTTCTTAAGAAAAAAACTTAAGAAAGGAAAAACTTGAACTAAAACCTGATATACATATGTACAAATCAAAAAATTGAAAACGATTCACTAACGAAGAAACAAAAACAAAACTACGCATTAAAATAAACCAAAAGAAATTAAATAACTGTGTAGAATAATAAATACACTTTCATTTGGGAAAATGCTGCATTACATTGTAGCTAGCTTATAGTTGGGCCAAAAAAATGAATTATTAGTTGACTACAAATTTGTTGGCAAGGCTTCTATAACAAAACTTTAGTCTTAAAATAATTGAAGTATAGGCAATGGCATATTAATAATTTAGTACCTGGGGCACCGAGCATTACTCTGAGCTTTTAAATTGTATACATACTGAAATATATTTACTTTATAAAACTTAATTCCCAAGATTTTTCCATCTAGACGCTGTTTAAAAAATCACGATAAAATTATGCTTTGACTACCTGTTTTATTTTTTCTTATATATTTTGTGGAGTGAGCAATTCTCTTATTTATTATTTCGTTTCTCACGAAAAAAAATCAACCTCTGTGTTCCCATTAAAAATTCTTGGTTTGATATCCATATAAAAATTTCCCCAGATATGTATGTGAAAAACGAACCAAAATAATTTTAGAAACCGGACTAACGAATACAGATTTTTGTTTCCAAAAGCTTCCAGATACTGACTCTTTGAAACCGTTTTCGAAGACATTTAATATGCCATAACGTCGAATGTTAGTAAAACCCGTAAAAAATTGGTGACGAAATTTTGATCGGTTTTTCAATCGCTAAAATAATTAAACTCAGTTTAGTCGTTTTACGATTTCTACTCGCTTTTTTGATTTTAGAAACTCCTATATGCCGAATTTTTTTACCTTACCTTGAGTTTTTATTCGCTATTTTAGCGTCTAATATTGATACCAATAAAAAATTATAAATAGCTTGTTTTCCATGTTTCCCAGATATCTATATGTCGACATTTCATGGGAGCTACCCTAATCATCAGCAGACTTTAGAAATTTTTGAAATATATTCTCAATTTACAATTTCTCAATTCAAATTTCAAATTCTCAATTTTTTGTAATTTACCTGTTTATTTTCTACCTTTTTTGTGGGTGTTTTTGACAACTGTGTTGATGAATGATTGAAATATTTTATTTTCGGTGCCGTAGCGTTCGTTCAAAGTGGTCGAGTGAACGAAATAAACGAACAGATCAGTCTTTTGTAATTCAACGAACGTGACTGGCACAGCATTAGCGCTAAAACCTGTAAATCTCTTGGGAAAATACCCGCTACCAAGATAACCACACTTGCCCCGGTACTGTAACCCGTACGGCAGCTACTCGTTGCACCGCCAACAATACATTGCTTTCTTCTCCCAGATTTTACTTTCATAGAGAACAGCACCATTGCATGTTTCCATCAGAATATGCGGTTTTCCTGGTAGCGGGCTCTCTATGTTTGCCATCAACCGGCTTAATTTTTCTATTATCCCCATAAAATTGTTAACAGCATACTGAACCTGTTTCGAGAAAGCAAGCTTCGAGTCAAGCCTTATCCTCGTTCTTATAACCAAGTAATCAAAGTGTATGTTGATTTCCATGGAAATATGGCTTCTGCTAAGGATTAGAAGCGTAATTTTCTGCTCAGGCAATTGCGGACCATGTACTCGTACATCTAGCTATCCTTTTGTTCTAATCTCCTGTTGGCTCAATTTATTCTTCGCCTCCTCAACATCTCTAGCACTAATAACTGCTGCAGTGTCGTCCGCATAAGAAAACAACAACATACCAGGAAGCTATCTTGTCGCATTTATACTTGAAAGTAAGTTCCATAAGTCTTTCAGTATTGAAATATACGTAACTAGCGCTTTGTGGCATGTGGTTCCGTTACTACATGTCCGCAAGATTGATACCAGCTAC
The DNA here is from genome assembly GCA_914767995.1 of Thecocarcelia acutangulata. NCBI lineage: Eukaryota > Metazoa > Arthropoda > Insecta > Diptera > Tachinidae > Thecocarcelia > Thecocarcelia acutangulata. The sequence continues at coordinate 67,414,846 of OU612095.1, forward strand.
TTGAGGTACGAACAAATTTCTAATCAGGTCTCTGTACCGTGCAACATTGACAGTAATATTCTGACCATCATCGTTTTTGAAGGCATATACACCAGTGACTACTTCAGTCCACAAAACGCAGCAAATATGCAATTTTTTTTATAGAAGAAAAAAAAAACAAACGATCTAGTTTTTGCACATAACATCAAGTTGGTGATGAAAATTGGTTAATGCCTTTATTTGAAAAAAGTATCTTGTTATAAATTTTTATGTAGAAAACTCCATTCAGCAAATTAATAGTTACGGTATTGATAGTCTGAGATTTTCCCACTACGTTAGAATGTTCTGGCGATTTTAAGACTTAAAATTTATTTCGATGTGTTTCCGGCACTCCCTCGCACAACATTGATGGTCAGCCTTCTTTCTAAAAGGCATAAACAACATGTGACTATTGTCACAGTTTCTTATTTGGCATACATTTTGTTATAGTATTTTGGTTTTGTTGGGGCCTAGCCTTCAACTTTGCCAAAAGAACGTTTGAAGATCATTGGCCTCTCCCAAGCAATCAATACACATGCGAGTGTGATCATATTCTTTTTTAAGCTGCAACCAATTAGTAGCAAATCAGGAAGCAACGTGTATCTTAAATTTTCTGAAAGTAAAGCTACATACTCATATATTTGTGTATTATCATTTGATATTCTATTGCACTGTTAAAATTGCTCTTATTCTTAAGAACTGAAGAAAATAAACCACAACAATAGCAACAACAGAAAAGTCTTAAATTTCACACTAAATTAGGCGGCCACTTTAAACGTTCGATGAGCGCTGCATACGGCGTATCTATGAAATTTAAAGCAACATCGAATAATTTCTATAATTTTCCTAACTTGAGATAATAGAGCAGCAGCAGCAGCAGCAACAGCATCGGCACCAGCAACTGCGGTAACAGTAACTAGATACCAGAGCCAAATGCAATGCTGGGACCAATTTTCACATGGCATAAGGATGCTTGACAAGCGTTTCTTAGTTATTTTTGTTGAAGCTGCTTTTGCGCTGAAGAAAAAAGAAACGTTCTAAAATTGCACGCGTGAACTTAAGGGTTCATTGGCCAATTTTCACTTGATTGTGAAACGAAACCAGTTGTTGTTGATATTGTTGCAGTTTTTTTTTCTGGTTGCCTGTATTTTGATGATGATCATGAGCACGATTTTTAACCGCTCATTGGGTGTCGTCATGAAGTGATCTTGTTCGCACATAAGACAACAAAAACAGTTTTTCTTATTATTTTCATTTGCTGTTATTGTTGTTGTTGGTGTTGGTGCAATTTAGGTGCGCAACAGTGTCCTCCTAAACTTAGACAAGCTGGCAGTCACTCAATGCTAAAGCATCATCGGTGTTATTCTTTTCCTGTACTTTGTTGTCTGTCTGTCAGTTGAACTGAAAATAATTGCAAAAATGTTCGAAATTATTTGCTTACATTTTAACAGGGTGTTAGGGAATATACTACATACATGTGTGTGTGTGAGTGTTTTTAATACACCCACGTTTCTTACGCATTAAAGAAACACCTTTCCCATTGGCGCTATCTTTTACATCTTGGAAATAGAAAAACTATAAAAATTCCTTTACGCTGAAGTCCAAAAAAGAATCGTAAGTATGTAATCGTGCTGCCTATTGGAAAATTCGTGCTTTTAACATTTCAGTACCTTTTTTTTAACCTCATTTTTGTTTTATGTTGTGCTGTGTTGGGCCCAACAACTTTATCACTTAGCCACGAAAATATCGCCAATTGGTGCAGTTTATGAATTTTGAATGGCAGAATGTTACCAGCTAAAAAAATCATTGATCGAATTGGGCAAAGCAAGTTAGAAAATAGACGATGTAGTTAGCTTCAGATGTTTACATAGAATAACAACTGGCAAGAAGAAAATAATGGTTTATCTATATAAACTCTAAATAAAACTATATGCAGCATGAATACTCCTATTGTATTTCCTTAAATTTGATTGGAAGCAAATTAATTTGAGCGAACTCTGAAGATAACACATTTTCCCTTGGCTTCTATAGAGTAAAAGGACTCTCTCATTTGTGTATGTTAATCTTAGGAAGCCGCATGAGTTAGGTTTTATTGGGACTACCAAAACCCTCACCAAGGTTTAATTGTCAGCAAGTTCGCGATTAAGATGCGCGCATCTTGTCTGCAATTCTTTGGTTTCTGGGAAGTATATTTTAGGTTGTCAGGAATTGCCTTGACGGTGAAGCCATTTCATGTGGTGAAATGTGTCATGGCTTACCAGTGCCCCCATTTAGCTGACAATGCACACAGGTAACAAGTTCTTGTTATATGTTTATGCCATATGAACAAACCCTTTGCTGAAGAGCACGGGCCTTCATGTATGTAACTCCCTAAACAGTCAGAAGAAAGGCTAGGCTTCGCGATATGGTAGCCCGAAGTGCATAAAGCACATGGGCCTTTAAACAACTCATCCATCTACCTACCCCTACTGGTTCCTTATATTATAGACATCTGTGCAAGACAGCAGTACTTTGGGGGCAATAATTAGTTACTCGAAAACTGGCGTGCATCGCAATTATCTAAACCTACACCCAGAATGTTTTAGCCAAGATGCAGGCAGAATGATCTGCAAAACTGAACCTAATGTAAATATGCTAATCATCGTTTTGTCAGTCAACTCTTAGTGAGGATTTTGAAAGTTGCCAACACAACCTGGTGCTTCCTAGAGTTTTATTTCTTACAACAAATAATAGCCCCCTAACCTTCAAGTGAGGTTTTAAGCCGTCAAGTCTCGCACAGGTCGCAGCTGCTGTCATATATTTGTAGCCGTATGGACAAATCTCTTGCTGACGCGTCAGTGGAGAAACACGCCTTGGTGGCCCGAAGTCCATAAAGAAAATTGGCCTTTAAACAGCTCAAAGGTCTATCTATCACTAATTAGCTCCTCGAAAACCGGCATGCATCATAATTACCAGGCAAGACTAGTAATAACCCAACCCTGCGATTTTAAGGCTAAGCTACACCCATAATGTTTTAGCAGAGCCAGTAGGGTCTGCAAAACTGAACCTCCTAGAAAGGTGCTAACCACCGTTGTGTTAAGTAACCCTTAGTGAGAATTTGTGAAGTTCCAACACAACCTAAGTAGCGCTGGGAATACGCCAAGGCAATGTCTGCTCCTGGGGAAGAGCTAATCAAAAGAGGATGTGTAGCTGATTTACATCAGCACCCGCCTTGACGGCTTTATCTAATGATGGGCCAACTCCACAGGGTTTTTTATTCACCAGCGCTCTCTTTTGGATTGCAAGTAGTGTTGTCAGATCAAAAGATTTATCTTTTTTTTGCTGATTTTCTGCGATTTTTGCTGAGATGTTAAAACGATTTTTTATATATCTTTTCCATAAAAAAAAATTTTTCTTGAAATTTGTGCTGTCAACTTTTTTTGTGTTTTGTGTAAATTTGAACCAAAAACACATAGAAAAAAAAAAAAGGTTTTTGGGTCGAAAAAAAAGTGTTCTTTTTAGAAAATAAAAGATTTAAGTGAAAAAATTTTACAACATTGCTTGCAAGGCTCACACAAAATCAACTTCTGTCAACGTTTGTAGAAATATGAACAAACAAACCCCTTGCTGTAGAGCTTGCGCTTTCTAACCACTATTGTATGCAATTTCCCAGGCACTTAATGCAAGACAAAGCTTAATGAGTTGGTAGGCCTAGGTCTATTAAGTGTATCAGCCTTTAGCCTACTCACCCGTCTAAACCTGACTTCTGTTTCTCTTCATCACAGATATCTATTGTAACGCAACAGCAGCTCAAAAACCTGCATGCGTTATAGCAAGTATGCCCAGCCCTATGCGCTTGATACTCAATTTTTTTGTAAATGCGCTTAGCTATAGGGCTGTGCTCTTTAATACACAAATACTGCGCTCAGCACTAGCAAAGAAAAATACACGAACAACTTCGTCTTATATATTTTTTTTGTCGTTCTTCACTGCACACACACAAGAGCAAAGCAACAACACTTTCGCATGTTTTGCTGGTAAACATTGACGACAGCGATTATCATGTGAACTTTATTTTTGTAAATGTTTTGCTTTTACAACAAATAATGTGAAATCAAAATAGTTTTTCCTTAAATGTATTGGTGTTTACTCTTCCATATAGAACTTGTGGGCACCACTGCGTTATAGTTACCAGGGTGGACTAATTCCCCTGCCGGCGATTTAACTATGGTTTAAGCCACAGTTGTGAAAAAGATTTACATCAGCACCTGCCTTGTGGCCCTATCTGATGATGGACCAGTTCCACGGAGTGAATTATTCACGATTCATCAGCGCCCCCGTGTGGCTTGCTAGGCTCACACAGGTAGCAATTCTTGCCATATGATTGCGGTCATATGACTAACTTCTGGTTGAGGAGTTCGCACCTTTTAATCCCTCCTGTATGCAATTTCCCAGCAATCAATGGAAGACGAGGCTTAATGACTTAGTAGGCCGAAGCCCACTAAAAGCATTAGCCCTTAAACCAACTCACCCGTCAACCATCACCACTGATTCCTTACAGTACAGGTATCTGTTGTATAGGCAACAGATCCTCGGGAGTTTGTTAGTCTTTGCCAATCCCCGTACTGTCAATTAATTATTGGTAAAAGCGTCGCAAGTCCAATGTAACATAAATCATGCGGCTTCCTAGAGCTTTCTTTTGTTGCAACAGAAGTGGAACTACTACCAGCTATGCCCCCGAAAGCAGAATATTCTAATTAGGCGTACACCAAGGTAAAAATAGCGTTCTCCAGTTCTCAATAATAAGTTTAAAAAAGTATCTAGATTACAACCAAATAACTTCTCATCAATTACAGTGCCACGTTAACTTCTGGTAATCCATGCCCCAATTTTATTAATACTCCCATCTAGTATTATTCAGTACACTTATTTTATAGTTGGACACACTTTTATTCCGCAAAATCATCGTTCAACGTTCACTTTTTGGTAATGAACATTTCTTTTGTGTCATGTCAGATTTTTCAATAATCTTTTCTCCCTTTGCGAGAGTTGCGTTTTTTATTCGTTGCAAAATTAACCTGTACATGTTAACCAGAATAATGATGACGATGATGGTTTTGGGTTTGGTTTTCGGCACTGATCACGCCGTTCATGCGTTATTGTCTACTCGTAAACTAGAGGAAATTTAAGCTTTCACACATACGAGTACGAGTACGACTACACCAGCACTTGAACATTTTCCAGGCAACGTGTTGCAGAATTTCGATTTTATTTTTATTATTTTTTTTTTTTTTTCATTACTTCATAATATCTATGAATCTACACAATTTCTAATTTAACAATTTTTTCGTTTTTTTTTTCTTCTCTTAACAATTTTCTATTATTGTATTATAGTTAAGTGCACTTTGGTGCTTTTGTCTTCCCAAAAGACGAAGATGAAGAAGATTTTTCTATTGCTTTGATTCTTTAGTTATTTTGCACCAATTTTAGTTAGAAAAATAGAAAACAATTTTCTCTTGTTTTATTTCCCAAGTAACAGTTTAGCGTTCATTTCATCTGAAAAGTCGTGATTTATATTCGTTTTGTTGTTTAGTATTTATTTTTTTCTCTTTCATTTGTGCAGCATTTTGAGTCTGAGTTTAAGTTGTTGGTGGTGCGGCCGGTCAATATGAACGAGTGCAATGTTAAAATGAACGAATGCCATGTGAACGTTTAAATTAAAGTGTAGTTTTTCACGCCGCAACACGCAATTGGCTAAGAGTTCAGTTAGCTCTGCAATCTTGAGAAAATTTCATTAAGTGATCTAATTTGTTAAGTTAGTAGTTGTTTGCAGCGATATCAATTTTACCAATAATAAAACATGACTTTCATTAAATTTGGAACGATTAAGCCCGGCAAGACTGATGTTGAATTTCCAAAGTGGTTTTAATGGTTTTGTGGTTCTAGCATCCACAAGTAAAATTATTCGTAATGGAGATGGAAATTGGGAATGGCATCTTGGTGTTTTGGCAGGATTGGAATTTTTGTAGGCGATTGCTTCAACTCCTAAGTTTTGAAATTATTTTTCTAATATATTATCGGAAATAGAAAGATTTATTTTAAGGAATGTTTTGAAATAAAAAGTAACCCGAAAATACTACAAGATTTGAAATCTTCTCCATTTGTTCAAAAAGAGTCAGGCAAATAACCCTGAATATTACCGCACAATTGCAATTTGCTCTGGCTTTCCAAAGTAATGGAAAGTATCATTAATTACCATCTTATGAGGTATCTAAGGTCACATAAATTACTTTGTGACCGCCAATATGGATTTCGTAAAGGGTCATTCTACTGCCGATCTTATGGCATATCTCTCGGAGATATCTCAATCCATCAATTTGGTGAAAGTCAAGTGGTAGCTCTGGATATCTCCAAAGCATTTGACAGAGTGTGGCATGCCGCACTACTGGCAAAACTTACTCTTTTCGGTGTCAGTGATGACTTTTCTCGGTTTATATCGAGCTTTCTCAGAGACCGCCTATACGAGTTGTTATAGATGGGGTCTCATCAAACGAGTTCAAGATTAATGCAGGGGTACCGCAAGGCTCCGTTCTTTCTTCTACCCTATTTCTTATTTTCCTCAATGACCTCCTCTATCAAACTTCCAACCCTATCCACTCTTTCGCGGATGACAGCGGCATTTGTCATTCGTACTTTTTAGTTATAGGCCCAGCCTATCAGAGACCGCTACTTAGAGGCTAAATATGAATGATTCACTGAATAGTGATCTTCTTTTACTCTTCGAGTGGAGTGGCAACGCTCGTAAGACCCAATGTTATTTTTATTAACACACAAACAAACGACTGCAAGTGCTGCTTCATCTATACTCATGGATGGTGTATATATTGGGGAGTCGGATGCTCTTGATGTTCTTTGAATGAAGATACAGTGTGATATTCGCTGGACTGAAACCATTTTTTATGTCTCTAAAAAAGCATTCAAGCATTTTTGAAACGGCGTAAGATGTACTTCACTCCATCCGACCTACTTACTATTTATACCACCTACATCCGACCGAAAATAGAATACAGCTCTCATGTTTGGGCCGGTTCCTCAAAGTCTATTTTTGGTTTACTCGACCGTGTGCAGGAAGGCGCAAAGAAGCTTATCGGTGACAGTAGGGTATTCAACTCTATTGACTCACTGGAGCAATGAAGCAGTGTGGGGTGCACTACTCTGTTCTATCGTTACTATAATGGATTTTGCTCTGACGAGATAAGGGATCGTGTTCCCGTAACTCGCACATTTTTACGTATCACGCGTTCATCGTCCAAAGCTCATTCATTTGTGGTCGATTGCCCGGGGAATCGTACTACGCATTACAGAGAGAATTCGTTTTTCAGCTGTACGCTTCGTCTGTGAAACAAGTTGCTTGCAGACGAAATACGAAGTGTCTGCTTTTATTGCAATATTTGCCAAACTTGGTTTGATTTTATAAACCCTCTTATAAATATTCTCTTTCGAGAATATTTATACAACAGCAAGATTGTCTTACTTTGTGCAAATGACATGACACATTTTCCACAATATTACTCCGTGTTCTGATGGTGTTCTACAAAATGAAATGTAAAAATTTTTGATCCTTGAGTAAACTTTTTTCTTACATTGCAGCAAAAAGTTGTGTTCAACATTATTTGCGCACTGAAAATTGGAAAAAGTGAACAATGCACCGACCGAAGAATCTTTCACACAAAAAATTTTAAAAAGCTTCAAAAACGGTGGTAGATGCACCGAGTTGACAACGCTGGCTATTACGTTATAAAAGTTATATTCATAAAAATTTAAGTGAATTTGAAATGTGTTTTAACTCAAAAATTCAATACAAAATTTGACTAAAATTTATTTCAAATACATTTTAATTTTTTATGAATATGAACATAAAAGTTTAAAGCAGAATTAGTTTATATATACGTTCTTTTCTGTTCTGAACCAGCTGTTCTGTTTCTGTTCAATTGAAACCAAGCCGAATTCATACCAGGTATAGGCAAGAGCAATAAATACAGCACTAAAAAAAAATAAATAATTTTCAAATGTCAATGGAAAAATATAAACACAAAAAGGAATTCGAAAAAAAATACAATAAAAAAAATGTTTAATGAAAAGACAAACTTTTAATTATTTCGTGAAACTTTTATTTATTTCGTGATTATTAAAGTCTCAGATCATAGAGCTCGGAAAGGTGAAAATGGCCAGCCAGATTGGGGAGGAGTCTGGATGATAGCTGCCGCTCAAGATACAATACATAATTTTAAAAATTAAAAATTTTTTTTTCAAATTTTTCTTTTAATTATGCCATTGACATCTGAAACAGATTAAAATTAAAAAAAAAGTTATCAGCTGTGCTGTCGATTTCATCTGTTATGAATTAGCCTTGTTAGAAACTATATGTACATGGTTTGTTTTTACTTTTACACCACCAAACTCAAGACTTTGCAAAGTAAACTTTTCGTGTGTGAAAGCGGTGTAAGTGACGGTCAGATATGTATATGTTTTACTTTTTGCAGGTATGGAAACATTAATATTTTATTCCAATCTACATATTTTTTTTTTTGCAAAATCTAAAAAAAATCTGCAATTAAAGATTTTTAAAAGTTAATACATTTTTATCAATTAAGCAACTTTGGATGATCAAAAGAATGTTATTTTAGCGGGGAAAAAAATATATTTTGTATAAGAAGTGTCATAAACTCTGCAGATTGTGAGAAAGAAGTGGGCTGTTTGATCACCATCTCTAATGATTAATTTGTTTCTTTTTTTTCGCGCAACACAGAAAAAATTATAGTAAAAATAAAATCAACAAAATTTTTGTCCAAAGAAATAATTTGTATGTATTTACATAAATATCAAAAAAATAACCTTGGATATCGTACGAGTATTTTGTTGTTGTTTAAAAAAATTGTTTGTTGATCAATAATTATTTTTACTAAACTTTTGTTTGCATCCACGAATACCTTTACAGGTCCGCATTCAAACAATTTATTAATTGAATCAACGAATTTCGTTATTGAAGACGAAAACAATTTTTTTCTGTGTAGATAATATTTATATACGTATTTTATTCTTCATTCCAATGTTTTTCTTTTAGATATACTCTACTGTAAAAAATAGCTGAATATTTGCAATTGTAAAATATTTGCTATAGGAATTGAACGTCACAGAAAGTAAAATTAATGAGGCTTTAACACTGAGCGCCACTTGTTTTTGCTATTGTAAAAAAACATCTGGCATTAATCACTATTTAAATATGTTAACACAAATTAAAGAATTCTGCTAAATTTTAAGTTGATATGATTTTATATTTTACGACTATTCATATACGTAATTTACGAGTATATTTTGGTCTTTTAAATAATTTCGTACATTCTTCATTCCATGTTTTACATTCATCTTCATCGACTACAGTCCATTCTGCACAGAATAAAAAAAATTGAGATCGTTGTGAATAATTATTTATGTATTGTGAATGAAATTACTTTTTAAACTTACCTTCGTTAGCTTTACAAATGCGCAACTCTAACTTACATCGATTTGAAAATGTGCATTGAATATCTGTTCCAGGACCAGATTTGCGAACAGCACAAAGTGGACTATAATCGCGGGAACACCTCTCTTTGCATTGGCGTTGCTCAGCACACCAAATGCTGGGAATGAGGACTACCAAGAGCGCAAAAATATTTGAGATATGCATATCGTAGCAGGCAAGAGAATACGATGTGAAATGATTCCAAATGAATCGGCTTAAATACTGTACGAAAGCTATACTGAACAAGTGTGGCTCTAATATTTACTTAAATGAAATAGTGGTCGACACGTTAACAGACATGTGCCCAAATATTTGTTAATAAATAAACTTAATATTTTTGCTTTATGTCCAAACACTTGTTTACTCTTATTAATATACAAATTTAGTATTAAGATTTGAATACTTATTGTTAGTTCATTTTGAAAATTCAATAAGTAAAAAATGCTTTAAAAAATTTAATACAAATTGAAAATATTTCACGTTTTGTTTTGTTAGTTTTTTTTCTTTTGTTTGTTAAGCGTTTTTAATTAATAAATCTTCAAAATGAACAAACAATAAGTATTCAAATCTTTATTCTATATAAAAAAAAATGTGCTTTTTACTTAAGTCCGGCCAGTGCTAGACAAAAAGATTTTATCATGTGGGACCTATATCGAGTGTTCTGATGGTGGCAACGGTATCCTTTCTTCTCAACCGAGTGTGACCTCCAAAATTAAGTATATTGCGCACAAGAGGGTTTGGAAGAAGTTCCAATTTACTGACATACCTTGTCGAGTATTTAGAAAATTCCTTTTTTACCAGCGGAACACTCAGTTCTTTATGAATTCGTGAATTTTTATGTACCATGGAGCTGCAGTAATCGTTCGAAGAATTTCGTTTTGTCGCCTTTGAATTTTTTCAATGTTTGACATTAAGGCAGTGGCCCCGTAACTGAAATCCGTAGCACCATTTAGGCTTCAATGTCGAATTTCTGCCCATAAGCCAATTTAGTTGAGCTGCTTTTAGTTTCAACTGAGTAACTTTTTCTTCAATGTGAGACTTCCACATTATCCTGCGGTTGAAATGTATAGCAATGTATTTGACTTCATTGTGCTGCGTTGGCGTGTCAGTGCCGTATTTCAAATATAAAGAAGGACCTAGTATGCTACCTTGGAGAACTCCTGCCTCGATGGGCTGATTTGGGCTTATAAAATCGCCTTCTCTGATTACAAATTTCCGCCCATATAACTAGCATTCCAAAAGCTCGTCAGTTTTGCAATCAAGTGCCACACTTTATCAAAAGCTTGAGAAATGTCAATGATTAGAGCTGAGCAATATTTCTTGTCCTCAAAGGTCTGTCTTATGACATTGACCAGTCTGTGGGCTTGTTCTATGGTGCTCTGTTTAACCCGAAAGCCAAATTAATGGACAGGGATGCATTCTACATTGTTGAATATTGGAACTCTACTTCGCTATTAACAATTTTTCGAATAGCTTTGAAATTGTTGGTAAAAGACTAGGGATCTATATGATTCTACCTTAGTCGGATCCTTCCCTGGCTTGGGTATCATAGTAATCACAGAGACCTTCCACTCTGTAGGAGAATACTCAAGGCGTAAAATAGCCTTAAAAATAAAAAATAGAACTGATGTAGCTACACGAGGTAATTGTTCAGTAATTTGATCAATGCCTGGAGCTTTCCTGGGGTTTGTATTACCGATAACGTTTTCGACATCTTGAAAATTAAGTCTCAAATATACAGACATTCTAACGACATACTGTGTTAATTCTGCTGTATTTTTCGCTGAATCATTTGTAGTAAAATTTTCTCAAGTGATCAATATATAACATCGCCTTTTCAGAATCGGTTCTTGCCCATTCCCCAGTAGAAATTCGCAAGAGTGGCTTACGTGTTACGGGTTTTTCAGACCTTTTGTGGCTTTCCACAAGGAATAGTCAGATTGAGGAGTACCATCCAGGCTTTCCAAATATGTTTTAAGGGAAGCCATTCTGTGGATTTCAAGCAGATTTCTTAACTGAGTTATGCATTCGCGTTGCCTATTTTTAAGCTGGGGAGACTTGTGAAGTTGTCATTCTCTTTTTACTCTTCTTTTTTTTTGTCAGAAGTTACTCAATTTCAGACGAATAAGTTCTATTGTTCTCCTTTGTGAATCTTATATGACTAGTGGTAGTTTGAGGTTTTGAGAAAAATCACTAATTGATACATCAATATCCTCAGGCGTTCTCAATGCTATTTTTTGCCTACAATGAGTACTCAAATATATTTTGTATTTTAGCACTTTAACTCTAATGATGGGCAATGCTAAGGGAGCCAATCTCATGGGGAAATAAAACAGAGATTATAGTGGGTGAGTGAGTGGACAACTAGCTGCGGCTATAAACAAAATTTGTTTCCCCTACAATCGAAAATATATTCCACTACATTTTTCGCCACGAAAATTTTCATTCAAATATTGCATAAATATATTATTTTAATGCCATTTTTACGTTTATTGTAAATTTAAAATTGTATGTACTTTATACATCGCGATGTGTCTAAACCGAATTAAAATACACAAATACGCACAATCCTATAACAGTGCGATAGATAAACCCAAATTGGGTTGAATGTGAGTGAATACCTTTCTTTCGTATATATTTTCTTTCGAACTTGGTAAGCGTGGTGTACACCTTAGAGGTTTAGTTTTTTTTTTTTTTGTACTTACTTTGGTCTTATAGCGCATTTACTCCAACTCAAAATCAAGTAGATTTGAATTAAAATCTACAACGAAATCTATAACGTTTACACCACCGTTTTTTGATACATAGCCGGATTTTATTTTCACGAAAATAATTTACGCATTAAAGTGTATATTTTCGTTTATCAGAGACTGAATACACCACATTAAAGTGTATATTTTTGTTGCAGCGTAGTAGGTTTAAGTACTTTATGAACAAAATCACAGTTGAATCGCTTGGTACTAGTAGATTTCAGGAGATTTCGTCACATACGCATAAGTAGATTTCATTTTGTATGGGAAATCTTCTCAAAATCTACTAGATTTGGCTTGAAGTCTCAAATGAGCAGATTTGGCTTTAGTGTAAATAGACTATTACACGATTTCAATAATTTTTTCGTACTTGGGAAATGTTATATATATAATTTGGACCAAACTGCATCAATATACAAAGTAGGCAACGGGTTTTCTTCATAGTCAGAAAAATTATACTAGTAATTATCTACTATTAATCATTTGTGAAAATGTAAAAAATCCCTGCAATAAACCTAATCTACTTTTTTCCCTATATGTGAAAATTAAAAAATAAAGTGCTGTCTCCACCTGACATGAAAACACTAACTTTAACGCTAACTTCAAGTTAAAGTTAAATGTGGACCGCTCATCTTGAAGTTTGGTTAAAGTTATAACTTGGTTGTTGAGCGTGCTATTTGTAGTTGCTTTTCGCAATTTTTATTTGTTTACTATGAGAAGTTATAACTCTAACATCACTTCATGTACGCCGCCTTTAACAGGAAGATATTTAAACAACAAGTTTTAACTTCATGTTTTAACTGCGTTTCATGTTAGGTGTAGACTGCATATAAGGGCCATATGCAAAAAAAATTTTACTTGAGTATTAACCCATACGTAGTTGTAAGGAACTTAATGGTTTTATTATGGCAATGTCGCTATGTTCAGTTGCAATTTTTTGAATAGTGGTGCAAGAAATTGAATATTTATATTTGCCCGAGAACAAAATTTAAAAAAAAAATTTTTTTTGTTACATAAAATAACAAATTTTTGACAAAAATTTCCTGGATTTATCTTTTAAAAAAGTGATGAATATGTATTGTGTAGAATATTAATTAAAATGAGAAAAATTAATGGGATTATTTGTATTCGAATATTGTTTTTCGTTGATTGAAAGTGCATCACTAATATATTTCTTACTTTTATTATTATTTCTAAATTTATACTTTCAGTTTGTATACAAGGCAATGTGTTAATTTCTTTATTTAACAAGCACAAAACATTGGTTCTATAAAAATTTTTCACAAAATTTTGTTAAAAAAAAAATAAATAAATAAAAATCAAAAAGTCAAACGTCAGTTAAAGTGTACTCGTTTCAACATTAAACTAACGGTAAGCTAACAACTGTTTTTGCATACAACTTTAAGAAATTTTTCTTAACAATTGCTTACCAAGCTTTGTTAAGATATTTTGGATACGGCCGTAAATCTGTAAAAACGGGAAAAGTCACTACCCTTGGCAGCACTGCTTTTAATTAAAAAAAAAAAAATTAAAAATAAAAATAAAAAATATATTGTTTCATGAAAAAATCGGTCAAGATTTTTTTCTATAATTAAGGTTTTCTTTTTGGGGACTGAAGATTTTTTGTTAAAAATGTCTGACACCACTGCGCCTGAGCCTTTTAAGGAAAGAAAGAAATTGATACTAAACTCAATATAATTTGCCTTAAATCCTTTCTTCTCGTTACGAAACACTTTTGTGTATACATATGTACATATGTATATAAGTATGTATTTGCTCATATCTTGCAAAATATTACACTCATACATCTACTCGTATTATTGTTTTTTTTTTTTTTACTGTAATAAATTTATACTGCTGTTATTGTGACAATTCATTTGTTAATTGTGAATGATTTGTGGTTTTAAAATGTCATGGCATCGGTTGTGATATTTGCAAGAATAATGCTGCAACGTAAAATGCGTTATTCATTCATTTGTAAGCACATTCCTTCACTCATTCATATAAATTAGTTATATGCATGTTTTTGTTACACTCTTATCTGCATGTAACCATTTTCAGGTTAGTAAAAGCTTAGGCACTCTTACAATTTTAAAAGTCGTAATGACATTACTTCCTTTAAAATTCAAATTTATGTACATATGCATGTAATTTCTGATGAAACTATCAGATTAGGAATAATGCTGAAATTTAATTCGTTCGTAAACGAATTTTATATGAACAAATTTAATCTTTCATATATCAAAGAATTATTATTTTTCGTTTGTGACTTTTATCAATAAAATTCGTAAGGAAATTTAAAAAGCAAAGAAGAATTAAACTTTGCTCGTGAATTAAAAGATAAAATTCGTGAGAGAATTAAATAATTAAATTCGGGAATTATTCCCACACTATGATACAGAAAACAAGATGGCCGCTTCGCTACAACAATAAAAAAAACAACAGGTATTTTTTTTATAAAAGGCGAATTTACACTTCAGCAAAAAAAATTTGATTTTTTAGTATTTTTTTTCAACCTTGGTGGAGGTCTGCAGAAGATATTAAAAATTTTATTTGGTGCATCAAATAAATTTAATATCAAAGATATATAACATTTACTTCTTTACAGTGTATTCAACCAAAAAAGGTAAACAAAACTTGCCGGCGGATTGACTGAATTCGCCTGGGTTCACCGATGCATCCAACTATTAATGTATTCGCCTTGTTCCCACACATATAATGACAAAACCACATTTTGGTTCAAACATCATCAAAAATTTCTTAAAATTATCATTCTGTCAACGCTGCAAAGCTAAAAGAACTCTCATCATGCTCACTTAAATGTTTAAAGGAATTGTCCCTTCCAAGGCGAATTTATACAAGAGAATGCAAGCGGGAAGGCGAAATCAGCACTATGTATTTTGTTAATGTAAAACTTCCTGAGAATGTCACAATCTAAATTCGCATAAGATTGTTCAACGTAGAAAATTTTTATATAAACGTTATATATACACTTTTATAATTGTTTGTAATTAAAATCACATATTATATTAGCTTTTCACTTCTTGAAATTGCACTAAATCATACAAAAAAATCTTCAGATTAAAATGGCGCGAAAATGTTTGTAAACAATAGAAAAAAAATTTACAGTCTTAATGGAAAAAATGCGAGAAGCAAAAAATAATCACCTGAGCTGTCAAGTTCACCTAATAATGAATTTGCCTTGGTCCCTTCTTCGTTCTCCTTGTTTGTAAAATTCGTGAGCAGAATTTTATTTTAAATTCGGGAATTTTTTCATTCTGCTCGCAAACGAATTAAATGATTTTTTTTTCGTTCGCGAAAAGAATGAAAAAAAACAAAAACGCAAAATAAAATTTGGCTTGCGACTTTTTTTTCATTTCGAATATATAAATTTAAAGACGAGGGAATTAAATAAAGTTTAATTCGCGAATAGAATTTTGTCTTGGGACCTTGCGAATAATGAATAATTATATGCTTAAAAATTATGGAATAAGACAAGAAAATAAATTTATCATTAAAAAGTTATTTGAAGTCATTATAATTATTCGTTTTTAAAGCAAATAAAATTTTTGATCCCAACAAATTTTGGCTCGAAAACAAATAATACAATTTTTCTTAATGCAATAAATGAAAAAATTTTTAATAAAAAAAGCGATACTGAGTGCAAGTACTATAGTCTACACGATCGAAAACGGAAAGTGCAAAAAGTACGAGTACACAGGTGTACAACTTGGCTACCGTCATTCTTTCCGATTTCTTTTTTTTTTATGTATAACTTTTATTTCAGACTATAATTCATTTAAAATAGGTTGCCTCAGCGCCTAAAAGGTATTGTTGAGGCGAACTGGCAGGATTTTAAATATATACAGTGTAATAATAACTAGAAAGAAAATAAAAACGCGACAATAAAATATTGTATGATATGACAGTAAAAAATTAGATTTTGAAACCATTATACAAGTTCATTTATGTGCTGCAGAATGTGTTGTTTTAAAAGTCCTTTAGATACTGAAATTCTACTTTCATTTTTCAAAATTAGAGGCAAGTTATTATACTCACGAATACCCATAAACTCTATTCGCTGTTTAGTTGTTACCAGCCTACAAAGGCTACTCTTAAATTTCCAATACTTCTGGTATTTATTGCATGAAATGAATCGTGTGATGTCCAATATTGTAAAAACACTTAGATACAATAATAGTTGCATTTTGTAGATACCATATATAGGCAAAATTGTTTGACAATAATCAACATTTCGAGGCTTTCTTATAAAAAACTGGTTATACATTTATAACTCAAAGTCTTGTCCATCGTTGGCCACAACTTTCTTCCGTCTTTCTGGCAGCGTACGAATCAAACGTTGAAAAATAGGTAATATTTTGCAGCCATCCAATTTTGTATGTCTTCATAAGACAAAAATTTAGGTTAGTCAGACCGTGTGCCATTGATAGAAAAATATGGCGGGCGGGGTAGGACTTTTCATTTCACCGTTTCCAAGTACATCTTGACTGCTTTCGCAACATTTGGTCGAGCACTCTCATGCTGCAAAATCACTTTATCTGGTCTCTCGTTGTATTGCTGCCCTTTGCCTTTCAATGCTCGACTCAAACGCATTAATTGCATTCGATAACGCTCGTCTGTGATTGTTTCATAATACACTACGCCGAGCTGCACTAGCCAAATACCTTGGAACGGCGAATAGTTGTTTTGGTCGTCGAAGTGGAAGCATGGCCGGGATATTCCCATGATTTTCTGCGCTTGATATTATCGTAATGAAATCATATCTCGTCCCTAGTCACAATGCGGTGCAGAAATCTCTTCAGTCTTTACCTTGCAAGCAGCTGTTCACAAGCAAACAAACGTCTGCGACTCATATGTCACTCATTTCCTTGTTTCTGAATCATTTCCATGATGTCGAAGTGTTTTGAAATCGCTTGTTGCATCACTTCCAATTATCCTGCCAATTCTTTTTGTGTTTGACACAAATCTGGATCAAGTAGTGCCTCCAATTATGCATCTTCAAAAATCTTCTGTATTCTACCACCAAGCTGGGCTTCAAAATCACTCTCGGCACGTTCTTTTACTATAATAACACACTCGATATTTCTTCTCAGATGCAATAAATCAAATATAATTTTTTTAATTTATTGAATTTTTGTTGAACTTTATAATTTTTAAATTAAGTTTTTGGTTTGTACATTTGTACATCGGGCTTTAGTTCAAGTTTTTCCTTTCTTAAGTTTTTTCTAAAGAAGGATTTTTTTACAATACAAATTTGCTGTGATCAATAATTTTTGATTGAAGACGACAAGAAAAATAATAATCAAAACTTTAGCTGGGGAACAACTAGCTGTTTCGTAGTCGCTAAACTACTCATCAGCACCCATTGGGATTTGAACTAAAGCCCGATGTACAAATGTACAAACCAAAAACATTATTTACATTTATTGAATTTTTGATGAACTTTTATAATTTTTTAAATTAAATTTTTGGTTTGTACATTTGTACAACGGGTTATAGTTCAGGTTTTTTCTTTCTTAAGTTTTTTTTTTTTTTTTCTTAAGAAAGATTTTTTTACAATACAAATCTGCTGTGATCAATAATTTTGATTGAAGAAGACAAGAAAAATAATAATCAAATCTTTAGCTGGGGGACAACTAGCTGTTTCGTAGTCGCTACACTACTCATCAGCACCCACTGGGATTTGAACTCGGGACATGACGTATCATGATCTACTGCTTTAACCACTAAGCCACCGAGCATTTAATTATTTTCTATCTATATTCATCTCATATTGAATCACATATGCATTTTGTTAATTGCCCACATTGTTTGTACAGCGTTTGCTGTACAAACAAAAGTTCATCAAAAATTCAATAAATGTATATTTACATCTCTGGGTACGGAGAATATTAAAAAATACAAAAATATGTATGTTAATAAAGGGCGTTTCAGACTATCATACAAGTCTTAAGATTTTGATTGGATTTTGTGGGACAAAAATCTAAAGATATTTGTTGTGACTGTCAAAAAATCTAAAGTACTATTACATTTTGTTTTCACACTATCACACCTAAAGTAAAAGAAGGAATATGACTTGAAAATAAACAGCCAATTTACTTAACGTCTGGTTTTATTATTTTTATTATTTGATTTTGCAAAAAATGCAACCCTGATCCAATGAAAAATCTTATTGTTTAAACAAATTTCTAAAAATGGTGAAGTGTTATGGGATGTCAAATCTTTTACCGTATTATTTCTCATTTTCATAATGCTTTACATTCACACTATCACACTTGCACGTATTATTTGATTTTTTGACAAGCCTTAATACAAAGTGTGATAGTCTGAAGTGCCCTTAAATAAAAATAAATACCGCTAGTTTAGAGACAGCAAACGCTGTACAAACAATGTGGGCAATTAACAAAATGCATATGTGATTCAATATGAGATGAATATAGATAGAAAATAATTAAATGCTCGGTGGCTTAGTGGTTAAAGCAGTAGATCATGATACGTCATGTCCCGAGTTCAAATCCCAGTGGGTGCTGATGAGTAGTGTAGCGACTACGAAACAGCTAGTTGTCCCCCAGCTAAAGATTTGATTATTATTTTTCTTGTCTTCTTCAATCAAAATTATTGATCACAGCAGATTTGTATTGTAAAAAAATCTTTCTTAAGAAAAAAAAAAAAAAAAAAAAAAAAAAAAAAAAAAAAAAAAAAAAAAAACTTAAGAAAGAAAAAACCTGAACTATAACCCGTTGTACAAATGTACAAACCAAAAATTTAATTCAAAAACATTATTTTTTTAAATTGATATGACATCATTTGAAAGACAGGCATTATAATTTATATATGACTTCTGGCATGTGACCGCCACAGTTGGCTTGAACTTAGTCTAATCTTGTAGTATAACTTTTGATGACTGTTTCTAATACTTGTGGGCGTATATTCGGCAATAACGCGGCAAATGTTGTGCTCCCAGTGGTCCACCTTTTCGAGCTTATCGTTTTAGTATGGAGACTTCACATATCCCCATAGAAACTAGTCTAGTGGCTATAAATCGCACCATCTTGGAGACTAAATCATAATTTACTCCAAAAAACCCTCTAAGTTGGCTGCTGGTTGGTCTCCAGTGTGATGTGATGGATCCACGTTCCGTCCACATTTATGAAATTGCACAAAAACTCGCCCATATTGTGGTAATTTCAGTGGCTAAGGCGTCAGAAGATAATGGGCAAACGGACATATGTAGTTACTTTCGCATACTTACATCTCTACGTACTCATATATTGTATTAGTAATAGGCTTTTTCCACTGCACAACATCTAACATCTACCATCAGTTTCTGAAGATGATAACATCTTCCCATAAGAAATACATTGTACTAAAAGTCAAAATTTTTCAACATCTTTACAAAATGTTCCTATCTCATTTTATTCCATTCAACATCTTTCGATTATTTCAGTGTCATCACAAGAAAAGTGGCAATTATGTCGATTATTCTTGTGGCATCACTGACAAAATGACGTTAGTTTTGAACATTTTTGAAATTAAAAAAATCGTATTTGTGCCAAAATGAGCGGAACATGTACATATGTAAGTTTATATTTTATATTTATGGGCTCATATTTACATTAGTTTATTGTTTTTACTAAAGAAGAACACCAGTCAACATATGGTGTGGACCCAGGACCAGGAAAACATGCTGTTAGATTTGTTGGCAGAGAAAATTAAGCAATTGGTAGGCGCTAGGGAAAACTCCCAAGGATACCAGAAAATAAATGGCAGCTTCACCGAAGCAAATGGGGTTTTTTCGGTACTTCGATAGAGATTTGTACCGAAGTTGACAACCTCACCCGCAAATAAAAGGATGTAACTGTTTCCTGTTTTTAAGTTATAACAATGTCTGCATAATGTTATGTTTGGGGAGGAAAATAAAATAGCGCCTACTGGAAGAGTACCATCAACATGGATGCACTACAATAAAGCGCATAACATTGTACGAGCATTTAAGGTGGACACCATTGAAATAACATTACATGTAATAGTTTTTCATTTGTTTACGTTTCCTACATTTTATTATTTTATATACTATTACTATTGTTTCCTTCAAACTGAATTTTATTTTCTCTCTTTCTGTTTCTTTTTGTAACCTACATAGATGTAAATGTACTCGTATGTATAATAGAAATAATAAAATGGAAAATGTATATGTAATAATGATGGAAGGTTTGTTTTTATTCTATACAAGAATCTCTTTCACATAAAAATCTGCTTATACGATGATGATGTGCTCTGCTGATATAGACTGATCAGGAATTTTTACTAACTTTCTAGTTTTCATTAATAATGTAGTGATTTGATTGATTCGAAAACTGACGAAGAGTTCAGAATTGTTATTTGGATATTTTTCTTCCAAAATGTGCCGTAGAGTTTCTCGGGAAAGACACTACGAGTAAAAATACTTCTTCACCCTCTTCTTCATTTCATTCTGTTCCAAAAACTAGCGTTTTTTTTCAAATCCATTCTATTTGTAATAATAAATTTATATTTCTAGACAAATTTAGCGTGTTTGTTAAATTGTATGACAAAAAATAAATAATAATAATAATAATGACGTTTTTGATTGATGGTAGATGTGAGCAATATAAACCATGATATAAAAAATACAAGGTAGTTTTATTCTCTCAATTTTCCTTAACAATCACCATCTGACAAGTATAAGGATTGTGACATTTTCCATAAAATTGTGCTACCGTATTAGTTTATACATTCCCTTGTTTTCAGTTTTTTGGAAGTAGGTTTTTCTTATTGTAAATAATGAAGAATATTCAAGATTACTTGCATTAGTTTTGTCGCTGCTCCTTGGGTCATTCTAGTAGTAATAATTATTTATATATTTTTAAACCACAATCATCAAATTTTTCCCCTTTGTTTTTAATATCAAAAGAGTATTTTCTTTTAAATGAAATAAAGTTTTCTTTAAAATAGGCATTCGTTTTAATGCTTTCGTAAAGTTTACGGATAAGCAGGAGTCCGTGCTTTTAGTTTGTGGGACCAAATTGGACCCAAGTGGGCTGGCTTTACAATAGCTGGCAGCCTGTTAAACCTAAGTCTCAATTTACACACATCAGGTTTTCTTGATCAATTCTGCTTCAATTTTCTTTTGAACTTGCATTCACGTTCACACACAAAAGTTTTATATCGTCAAGTTTAAGTTTTTTTGCCTTAAAGTTTTCATATTTTCTGGCATTCCGTTTTAGACTTGACGGTACCGTCAAGTCTGCACCCTTTTCCACTCTCTTCTCCCCATTCTCCCAAAAACTCAAGACTGGACGAGTCAAACTTGATGTGTGTAAACTGGCACTAACCTAACATGAGTTTCAAAATGACCACAGATTCCTACTTACATCAGCTTTTTGTTTCTAGCTTTTTCTAATATGAACAATGCACTACACATTTCAGAAAAAATCCATTCTAGGGGTAAATTCCCTAATTCAACTGTGTGGCAACGCCTTTTTATATTTCTCTCTAAAAACAAACTTCAAAAATCCTTATTACAAATAATAAAAAGAGAATGAAACTACCTTGTATTTATTATATCATGATATAAACAGTGTTTCACTTTTTCAACATCTCCCATGCGTTTCACAAATATGTTAATCAGTGTAAAAAGCCTATAAGGAATAAATAAATATTCACTTTTAATGAAAGGGATATTCTCAATTTGATATTAAGATTTTCAGAAACAAAATTCATACTTAATTTTCAAACCTTTAGTTGGTCTTCTCTGCCATTAAAAGGAAACAGGGCAAATGTTTATGTTAAATTCATTACAATATTGAAACGTCAGTCAAAATGTCACAGGTAAAAATTTAAGACAGATAATTCAAATGTTAAATGCTCAAACAAATAAACACAATAAATGGCAAAATGTGTGTATACTTGCCATGTGTATGCGCTCATATGTACGAGTACATACAAGGTGACGCAAAATTAATTACTAAATAAAAAGAACTTATTTTGTGTGTTGAAAATCTTTACTTGGACCTGTATAATTTTTTCTTCTAATTGGAATATATGATATCAGCCAAGTAGTTGCCGCCAGTCTTGATACATATTTCTACTCATTTTATTGCGTTTTCCAAAACTGTATTTTTAGTGATAACTGTTCGTTTGCCTATCGAATATACTTCTTTAGGGCTGCAATTGTCCAAGGCTTGCTAGCATAAGTCCGCGATATCATATAACCCCAAAGAAGGAAGTTCGGAAAATGATCTGTTGTGGTTTCAGTCGGTTCGAGTCGAGCAGCTAAACGGCGTAATATTTGTCCATTTGCCGCAGAACGATTGAAAATCTACGACGAAGCTGCTGGACAAAAGCAATATAAATAATTTTTATCTGAAAATATTTCGGACACAAATTTTGTGACACTGGAATTAATAAAGAACTAAAAAAAATAACAATGATTTTAAATTGTTTCAAAAAGTATTTATTTATTCATCAATAACTATCTTGTCCCCTTCAAAGTAATCTCCCACAGATATATTACACTTATGCCAGCCGTATCTTCAATCCTTGAAATACTTTTGAAGCGCGATTTTTGTATCGCCAACAGCTCCTGTTTCGATTTTTCTTTTATCTCCTAAATCGTAACAAAACGCTTTCCTTTCATCGGTGCCGTCAGTTTGGGGAAGAAAAAAAAAAAAACAGCGGGGGCCAAGTCCCGTTGAGGCATGATAACGGTTTTGTTTTTGGCCAAAAATTCACACAAAATCATCGATGTGTGAGCTGGTGCGCTATTATGGTGCAAAATCCTTGATTGTTTTTTCCACAATTCTGTGCATTTCTGACGATCTGCTTCGCGCAAATGCGCATAACTTCAAGGAAGTATTCCTTATTGACTGTACGACCTTGTGGTAAGAATTCATTTTTCTTTCTCATTCACTTATTTATTGAATCTTCATAAAGTGAACTAACAACAAGTATTTAAATCTTAATACTAAATACATAAAATTAATTAAGTCCAGCCAATGCTAGACAAAAATGTTTTATTTTACACGGTCAATATCGGTATAATAACCTATTTAACATTCTGATGGTGGCAAGGGTATCCCTCCTTCTCAACCGAGAGTGGCCTTTAAAGTTAAGTATATTGCGTGCAAGAATTCATGACGCACCACGCCATTGCAGTCTAAGAAAACAGTGAGCAAAACCTTCACATTTAACCGCACTTGTCGTACTTTTTTCGGTCTTGGCTCTTTTGGACGCTTCCATTGGGATGATTGGACTTTGACTTCAATGTCATAGCCATACATCCATGATTCGTCACCAGTTTTGAAGAAATCTGGATCGTCATTGACGACATTCATCGCTCCTGAGCAATGTCCTCGCGAAGTTGTTCTTGCTCAAAATTGAATAAAACACGACTAACCTTTTTATCTGTCAAAAACAAACTAGCAACCGAAATGGCTAATATGCCAACAGATATAACAGAAATGTATACCAACATAACAGAAAAATAATAGAAACTCGAACATAAATAGCTCACGAAATATGAAAATTACTCGTACGGGTATTTTTTGATCAGACCATGTACATCCAATTACGCATAGACACATATGCCTGTAACAGTGCACAAAGTTCTTTATCATGAAGAAGATGTCATTAATCACCATTTATAACCGATTGCAGATTTATCAGAGAAAGCCTAGGAAAAAGGAAACAAGGATTACAGATTTTACAGAGAACATAATACCAGATAAACTTCACGAATTTCTATAAATGATGATTAATTTAATCTCTTAGGTATACAACTTGGACTTTTTTCAAAATTCGAGGCTTTATTCTATAAAACTGGTTATACGTATATGATTCAAAGTATTGTACATCAAAGCTAGGCGACAAATGTCAATGTTGAAAACTATTGACGCATGATTATGAAATACTTTTTACCAATTCTTCTAGCTCATCTACTGTACTCTTCGCACACGTGGTTTCAACAGGATGGGGCAACGGCACACATAGCCAGAGATTCGATGAAATTGTTTCGGGAAAATTTCCCCCAATAACTGATTTAACTTCCAAGGACTTTTTTTATGGGCCTACCTTAAACAGAGGATTTATAATGACAATTCTCAATCTTTGGTGGCTTTGAAGGAAAATATGCATCCAGAAATCAGCTCAGTTAAACCAAGTTTACTGCAGCAAGTGGCGCAGACCACCATCCATATGTCTCCCGGTGAATAGTGTGTTCACCCACAGACATATCCGCATTTCCATTCTATCGCTCTATGACTCCCCCTAGCGGACAGGTTTTGCCTTGGCGTATTCCTAACCAGGGCACTCTGTTTTTCTAGTAAAGAGGGGAAGGGGTCCCCCGTTTATTGTAGCAAATAAAACCCTAGGAAGCCTCATGACTTATGCTGTGCTGGCTTCCGAATCCCTTAGCAAGGGTTTAAATTGGCAGAACGGGTATCAGCGGGACCCCGGGTCAGTTCAAGCCGATCTGATCATGGTTAAGGTGCCTATCTTGGCTAAAACGTTCTGGTTGTGGTTGAAACCTAAAACGCAGGAAGGTTAACAACCTGCCTTTACAAAAGATACCTATACTGTAAGAAACCAGTGGTGATGGTTGACGGGTCAGTTGGTTTAAAGGTTGGTGCTCCTCGTGGGCATCAGCCTATGAGCTCATTAAGCCTTGTCTTCCATTGATTGCTGGGAAATTGCATACAGGAGGGGTCAGAAGGCTCGAACTCCTCAACAAGTAGTTGCTTATATGGCAAAAATTGCTACCTGTGTGAGCCTAGTTAGCCACACAGGGGCGCTGGTAAATTGAGAATAATTCACTCCGCCAAATTGGTCCATCATCAGATAATGTAAATTTTTTTCACTTCCAATGCTATTAATAAAACTTTGTGTCACTTATTACGTTTTTTATTTAAGTTTGAAAATATAAAACTGCTAGCAGACACCCTGTACAAGTACTCGTCTGTATGCAACTTGAAGATAAATCAGAAATTATTTGTTGTGTATTCGCATTCCGCAATAAAGCCTAAATCTGCATCAACTGAAACGTGTTTATTAAAAATAAGAATTTTTTTTTAGAACTTTAACTCGATGAACCAATAGATTAAATTATGCTCAATTAGTGTTTAAGTTCTATTTGTTAAGAATTAATTCGCGTTCTTAACTTTCAAATTGTTGGTATGAATTAAAAGAAGAATTAGTTCTCCTTTGAATTATTGCTTAAATTAAAATAATTTTCTACTTCAGCACAAAATTTAAAAAGTGACGAAGGCATGAAAAATTATCATACAAGAAGAGAACAGAAAAGAAAAAGAAGTTTCACTTTAACGCCACAAACTTCACTTTAAGTCAAAAACAGAAGTGTTCCTTCAGTCAAGTAGTAAAGACATTTGAATAATTCCCATTTAAGCAGACACCATAAAACTGTTTTTTAATTTTAGTGTTTAAAAAGTAATTATGAACCTTAAGTATAAATTAAAAAAGCAACTACTAACTACAATTACAAATATGAATTGAAAAAAATAAATGAATTTTTGAGGCAAGCATATAATTGCTTATTGTTCATGTTCAAAAAAATGTACAAAACAATCTCATGTTCGTTCTTCGCTCAGACATTAAACACAAAGAATACTAAAACATGCCATTTTAGTTATTACTACACAATAGTTAAAGGAAAAGTAAAATTAATAAATAATTTTGAATATTCCATTGCAAACGTGATTTTCTTCAATTTATTTCTCTGAGTCTTCACTCAGAACTTCAATTAACATGAAGTACGAATTTGAAGTCATTTTTAAACTTGTACAAGATGGTTTTTGTAAAATCTTTTTTAAACGAGTATATTAAATACGCTGATAACTTTAGCATATCGATAGAAAGCAGAGAATATGTTGGCTTATATTGATGATGGCAACCCCGAAATGGGTAACGCAGCTAATGCTTTAAGATTTTGGAGGCAACGTGATTAATAATAACTATTCTTATACCACTTATCTCTGTATACGTTTAATTTGTCAATGTATACATATTTACTATATCGTAAAAATGCCTTAACTCTCATTTTCCCTGAATTGAGCTTAGTTACGGATTCTAGTACTACGTTTCACAAAAATACAGTGTCCGAAAGATTTAATTAAATAATTTCATACATATCGCTCTTACAAGCAATTGAACAAAAAAAGTTACTTATAGATGTAGATCTGGGGGTTCCTCAAGAAAGTCATCTTGGACCACCACTTTTTGCATTATTTATTAATGTTTTACCAAATGTTATACAAAATTCATATCGTTAGTCTCACGTAGAAAGGCCCTAACTCGCATTTTCCCGGAATTGAGGTCTTTTAGGGATTCTACTACGTTTCACACAAGTACACAGTGTCACAAAGATCTAGTTATATAATTTCATACATGTCGCTTTTACAAGCAGTTGAGCAAAAAAAAGTTACTTTTAGATGTACCTATTTACACAGCTTCCATTACGATTTTTCCTTCTCCTGTAAAATTACAATTATTATAAAATGAAAAATTTTTTGGTTTGTACATATGTACATCGGGTTTTTAGTTCAAATTTTTCCTTTCTTTCGGTACAAACCAAAAAATTTTTAAATTAAAAAATTATAAAGTTCAACAAAAATTTAACAAATTAACAATTATTTTTGTTAGGGCTTTTCTACATGAGACCAACGGTATATGCTTATGTATGCTGATGACGTAAAAATTATTTACTCTTACAACAATTATATCGATCACAAGTTTCTTCAATATGGCTTAAACTCGCTAAATTCGTGGTGCAGTGCAAATTTAATGAAATTAAATTTTTAAAAATGCAAGTATATGTGTTTCTTCAGAAAGTGCCACTTAAAGATTAAATACTTTCTGGGTGGTTATGAGTTGGATAAGGTTGATACTTTTAAGGATCTGGGAATCATGTTAGACTCAAAACTTAGCTTTATTCAACACATTACTTTGGTTGTCAATAAAGTAAGAAGTCCTCTTGGTTTTATCAAATGCTGGGCTAAGGAGTCTGAGGACCCTTATGTCACTAAACAAGAGATGTACTCTTGTTCGTCCTGTTCTGGAATATGGCTCAACTATATTTTTTTTTTTTTTTTTTTTTTTTTTTAACATTTTTTTATTTATTGAATCTTCAAAATGAACTAACAATAAGTATTCAAATCTTAATACTAAATTTAAAATTAAAAAATGTGATTCTAAAGTCCGGCCAATGCTAGACAAAAAGTTTTATTATGCGGGAGCTATTTCGGTAAAATCACCTATTGAGCAATCTGATGGTGGCAGCGGTATCCCTTCTTTTAAGCCGAGTGTGGCCGCCAAGATTAAGTATATTGCGAGCAAGAGGGTTTGGATGAAGTTCCAGTTTACTGATATACCTTGTCGCGTACTTAGAAAATTCCTCTTTTACCAGCGGAACACTCAGATCGTTATGAATTCGTGAATTTTTGACGTACCATGGAGCTGCAGTAATCGTTCGTAGAATTTTGTTTTGTCGCCTTTGGATTTTTTCAATGTTTGACGCTGAGGCGGTGCCCCATAACTGAATTCCGTAGCACCATGTAGGCTTTAGTATTGAGTTGTATAACAAAAGTTTGCAATCTAATTTCAGTGTCGAATTTCTGCCCATAAGCCAATTTAGCTGCGCTGCTTTTAGTTTTAACTGAGTGACCTTTGCTTCAATGTGAGACTTCCATGTTAGCCTACGGTCCAGGTGAATACCAAGGTACTTGACTTCGTTGTGCTGCGGAATAGGTGAGTTGTTAATTTGGATAGGCGGACATGTTTGCCTACACAGTGTGAATGTAACATGAGTACATTTCTGTTCATTAACTTTGATTTTCCAAAGTTTTAGCCATTTCTCTAATATTGAAGTATATTCCTGTAAATTTCGTGATGCTAAATGGTGGTTTTCATGAACACTCAAAAACGCTGTGTCATCTGCAAAGGTAGAAGTGTGGATTCCAGATGTCGTTGGCATGTCAGACGCGTAAATCAAATATAAAATAGGCCCCAGTATGCTGCCTTGGGGAACTCCTGCCTTGATTGGCTGAGTTGGGCTAATAAAGTCGCCTTCTCTGATAACAAACTTCCGCCCGAATAAGTAGCTTTCCAGAAGCTTGTGTGTATTTGCAGGCAAATTTAGCTTTATTTTGTGCATCAAGCCGTCGTGCCACACTTTATCAAACGCTTGAGAAATATCAATGAAAAGAGCTGAGCAGTACTTCTTCGCCTCAAAGGTTTGTCTTATGACATTGACCAGTCTGTGCGTTTGTTCTATGGTGCTATGTTTAGCCCGAAAGCCAAATTGATGATCAGGGATGCATCCCACATTGTTCAATATTGGACTCAACTTCGCCATTAACAATTTTTCGAATAGTTTTGAAATTGTTGGTAAAAGACTTATTGGTCTATATGACTCTACCTTAGTTAGATCCTTCCCTGGCTTGGGTATCATAGTAATCATTGAGACCTTCCACTCTGCAGGGTAATACTCAAGGCGTAAAATGGCGTTAAAAATAAAAAGTAGAACCCTTCTAGCTACACGGGGTAACTGTTCAAGCATTTTACCAGTAATTTGATCAATGCCTGGAGCTTTCCTGGGGTTTGTATTACCGATAACGTTTTCGACATCTTGAAAATTAAATCTCAAAGACACAGGAGGTCTAACAACATATGGTGGTAATTCCGCTGTATTATTCTCTGAATCATTTGTGATAAAAACGTTTCGCAAATGATCGACATACAACATTCCCTTTTCAGAATCGCTTCTTGCCCAGTCGCCAGTTGAATTTCGCAAAGGTGGCTTACCTATTACGGGTCTTTTTAAACCTTTTGTCGCTTTCCACAAGGAATAATCAGATTGAGGGGTACCATCAAGGCTTTCCAAATATGTTTTAAGGGAAGCCATTCTATGGACTTCAAGCAGTTTTCTTAGCTGAGTTATGCATTCCCGTAGCCTAGTTTTAAGCTGGGGCGACCTGCGAAGTTGCCACTCTCTTCTGACTCTTCTTTTTTCTGACAGAAGTTGCTCAATTTCAGATGAATAAGTTCTATTGCTCTCATTTCTAGGTCTTAAATGACTAGTGGTAGCATGCTGTACGGCCAGTTTGAGGTTTTCAGAAAAATTGTTAATTGACACATCAATATCCTCAGGCGTTCTCAAGGCGATATTTTCAGTACAATGTGTGCTCAAAAATTTTTTGTACTTTAACCAATTAACTCTATTGACAGTCAACGGTGAGCCAATCTCTTGGGGGAACGAAACAGAGATTATAGTGGGAGAGTGATCTGATGACAAATCTAATGAAGGCTCCACTTGCATCCACTCTAAAGGAAAATTTTTCGCAACTCCAAAATCTATAACGTCTGGGATCTTTCGTCGGTCTGTCGGCCAATAAGTGGGGTGTCCGCTTGAAACCACATCTAAGCCCAATTTGGAAACGGTGTCAAAAAGCACACGGCCTTTCGAGGTAATTAAGCGTGATCCCCAAAAAGTGTGTTTAGCGTTATAGTCGCCAGCCGCTAAAAATCGAGGCCCAAGTGATTTGAAAAAATTTGAATATTGGCTTTCTGTTATTGAAAATCGGGGCGGTGAGTAAATCGAGGATATAACGATTTTTTCATGAAAATGTTCAATACATATGTTTGTTGCTTGGATATACTCCTCACGTGTCTCGTTCATTAAATAGTGCTTAATTCTGGATTTTATTAGAACTGCCGATCCTCCGCAAGATCTTCCACGGGGATCTTTTGTGTCGTACAGTATGTAGCCATTAATTTTGAAAAAACTGTTGGTTGTCAAATGAGTTTCAGCAATCAACATTATATCGATTTGCTTTTCCATAAGGAAGTGCTCAAGTTCATTTTTGTGATGGCGGATGCCGTTTGCGTTCCAGAAACATATTTTTAACCAATTCATTTGTTTAAAATTGCCTGCAAAATAGTGGATTGCATTTTTAGCATTTCCTGCATCATGTTTGTCATAGAAACGGTAAAAGTGTTTATGGACTGAACAAGAGTCTGCAGAGTTGCCTCAAGATTGCTAAAATTTGGATCGGATTTTGGAGGCTTGGGCTCCTGATCCAAGTTTGGTTTATCGGATTTTACCACATTTGCATAAGAAATTTGTTTGGGGTTTTGCAAGTTTACATGGCTGGTTGACTGGCGTACCTGGGGAAAATTGTTTGTAGAAGTGGTGTTTGACTGCTGGGGTGGCATATTTGAAATTGGTGACCTATTTGTCATTGACCTCTTGAAGTGAGTGTAGACAGGACAACCCCTGTAGTTTGCAGTATGGTTACCTCCACAGTTACTGCATTTCTTAACGCTCGCGTCAGTCTTAGGTTTTTTGCACAGTGATGTACCGTGTAGCTCACCACACACAACGCAAACTGCGGGCAGCTTACAATAGGCCTTAGTATGGCCAAATTCTTGGCAGTTTAGGCATTGAACGGGCCCTAAACGCTTATGAGGCTCCTCAACGGTAACCTTGCGATGCAAAAGATACCTGAGGTTATAAATGGGATGCACTTCATTCTTTTTTAAGGCAACATCTCTAGGTTCCAATTCAACCCTAAACATGGGTTGAGGAATTTTTTCCCGGTTTCTAATATTAACCACATTTTTAATTTTGAAGCCATTGTCTTCTAGTCCGGTTTTGACCTCATTCGTGTCAACAAAAGGGTCAATCCCTTTTATAACGACCTGAATACCTTTGGCACTTTTAAGCTGATATGTGTAAAATGATCGCTTCTCCTTCTCTAGAACGTCAGACAGCTTTCGGTATTCATTTTCACTGTTTACCTGGATTTTCGTTTCATTGATGCCGCCGTGCTTAACCGATGTTACGTTAAAAGTATCTTTGCCGATTGCCGCAATAAGTTGTTTTACCAGCTCACTAGAAGTAGGTTCTCGCAAATATATTGGTGGCGGTTTAAAGGTTTTTTTAGAAATTGTTGGCTCATCTGTTTGCAGTATAGCAAACCTATTGCTATCGGTTGCCGAAGTCCTATTATCATCTTTAGAAAATTTCGGTTGAGATGATATTTGAGCTGATTTGGGGCTTCGCTGCCTTTTAACCACGGTTATGTACCTGTCCATGCCTACTTGGATTTTTACCTTATCATCAACAATTAAACTGGAAGATGTTTTGTCTTCAGTTGTAACAACAATATTTGGCGAACACGATCGCGGGCGTTTCCTATCTCTTAGAGACAGGAAATTTTCCAATGATTTTTTCACCGATTCCTCTTCAGAAATCCAAAGGTTTTTTCTACCGGAGCTAAGCTCTTTTTCAGAATTACATCTGATAGGTACACTCATGCAATTAATTGTTTCTATTTTTTATTTACAATTTTAAATGGTATTTAAAAAAATGTCTCAAAGTTTTTTTTTTTTAAACAAAAACACTCTGTTCACCTATTACGGTTTTTACTTAATCCCGTTTTATTTTTTTTTTTTTTTTACTTGCGATCAAAAAACAAACACGTCCGTTCACTATCGAAGCTAAACAACG
This sequence comes from Thecocarcelia acutangulata, assembly GCA_914767995.1. Lineage (NCBI taxonomy): Eukaryota > Metazoa > Arthropoda > Insecta > Diptera > Tachinidae > Thecocarcelia > Thecocarcelia acutangulata. Next base: position 67,446,716 of record OU612095.1, read on the forward strand.
ACTCAACTATATGGGATCCAACATACAAAATTTACATTGATAAAATAGAAGCAGTGCAGAAGCAATTTCTATAATTTTGTCTAAGAGGATTACAATGGAATCGAATAAGTCTTCCCTCTTATACTGCGAGACTTGTACTTATTAAGTTACCATCCTTGCATAGTCGCAGAACTATGCTGAACGTAATGTTTGTATGGAAAGTAGTTAATGGTAATATTTACTCTAGTTTTCTGATCAATAATTTAACTTTTATTTTTTATTCCAAGCTACTCTTCACACTTCTGCTTTCCGCTTAAAATAAAAACATTTAGAACGAATTATGCCAACTCTGCATCTGTAATTAAGTGCTGCAAAGATTTCAATAAACTTTATTGCCACATGGATTTCTCCTGAAATGATGATGTTATAAAACGTAATATTATTTATTTCTTAAAGGCCGGTACGGAGTTCTTGCGGAAACTCACGTTTTGAAATATACATTTATTTCTACACGGAAAAATAATTTGTAGATTTGTGCAGAAAAGGTATACGTATATATGTATGTATGTAAGAACTTACCTCATGCTATGTTCATCGTCCAAATATACGGCAAACAATTCTTCCTCGTGAATTTCCGTAAGAAATCCGTACCGGCCTTGAACATTAATTTTTGTTTCAGTTAACGAAAAAGTCTCCACTTTTTTGTTACCTACTATTTGTTTGCCTGGAAATGGAGATTGACCGAGGCCAAGCGTTATAGACTCGCCTCGCTATCTTAGGCGGTGATGCTCCGATGCCAGACACATTCCGAGAAGGTGCAGGATCGCCTCCTAGTCGTCTTCGTTTTGGCAACTTCTGCAGAAGTCGTTATAGGGTGAGCCCAGTCTCCTGACATGGTTGCCAAATGAGCAATGTGCAGTGATGACTGCCACAGTGACTCTCAATTGAGCTCTGGACAGGTAAAAGAGCTTTTTTGTTCTCCTAAAGTTAATGTAATGGCACAGGCTCCTTGAAATAAGGCATTTTGGCTCTGCGAACCATCTTACCTGGGCACATTCCGACGTGTAGAACTTCATTCTTTTCAAACACATTGTCCGCAAAAGAAATCGATGTCCCTAATTCATCAGCGATGTTTTGCCCGTGTCCACGTACCTATTTGAGGGTTTAGGAATGTCTCACCATCTTCTTTAAAGATATACGGCATTCCTGGACTAGATTGGAACTGGTATATATTCCAATCAGGAAATTGATGGCGATTCTGCCAATTACCTTGTTAAACGTCAATCAAATAGCCGCTTTATTTATGGCTGATATTTCAGCTGATAGAACGTGCAGTAGTCTGAAGGATATTTTAGTGTTGGATTATTCTATTTAAACGCCTCCCCCAACCCCTTCTCTTCTTCTAGATTCGTTCGTGTAAACCTAGAAGGATGTAGATTCTAAAAGAGATTCCTCGATTTTTCTTTCAAATCGAAGTTCTCTACAGCCATTTTCTTATATTTCTTTTTATAATATGCAGGCATGTTCTGAGAAACGTAAATCGCTTAAATTTAGCGTTTTCGATTTGAAAACGCCAAATAGGTGTTCTGAGAAACTTATAACGCAAGAAATATGGTTTTGCGATTTGAAACCGCCAAATAGGTGTTCTGGAAAACGCATATCGCTTAAAATTGGCGACTTTAACTCGCATTTATATATTGAAGTAAACTGATTGAATTTGCTAAAACTGAACTTGCAAAAGGCAATAAAATTATTCACGATTAAAATTTAATATATTTTGTTTTTGTTTCAATAAAAAGTTTAAAGAATTTTACACATTTTCATTAAGAAAACTAAAGGTTTAGTTAGCCAACTGGAATGTAATGTAAATGGAATGTGGATGTAACGTATAGTAAACTTAAGACGTAAGTGCGATTATAGAACGTAAAATAAAATACTAATAAAAGATTTATGGTCATGTACACAAAAATAAAAATTATTTTTAAATAAACTTTAATTCAAATATTTTATGCAAAAGTTTATTAAAACAAATTTGGGTTTTATGAATATAAATATAGTATATAGGTACATCCTACCCAGCAAACACTAATTGAGAATAAATTGAAATCAAATGTCTTCTCAAACGACGAACGTTTGATACTGATTTGAGTTCAAATTAAAAAACCTAGTATTGTCAACCAAAAGGGGAAATTATTTTCAAATTGAGAAATTTATTTATTCCAAATGTAATTCTAAAATGTTTTTCAAATGTGGATTGTGGTGTGGAATATATATTAAAACTATTTTTTGGTTTACAAATCATTTTTCTTTTAATTTAAATTTTCTAATTACTATTATTATTATTTTTTTCCCCCTAGTCTTGAAATTCTCGAAATGACGAAGTATTTGGTTCCCTTTGATTCCAAATCTCGCTGAAATCGGGCAATCTATTTATATCTTATTATTTCACTTCTTTATGTGCTCCTTCATGCGTTTTTACTTATTAAAAAAATTTTGTGCACATTTAATTGCATATTGCTGACAAACAAATCACATTTATTAATCTTTTCCCTAATTCTAAATTTTTTTGTTAATGAATTTAAAATGTTGATATTTTTTCAGTAATTGGTGACACATTTGTTTTATGTAGTTATGTAGTTATACTCAATATCAAATTAATAAAACATTGAGTATCAAATGTTTATATTAAAATGATTTTTTAATTTAAACTCGAATCTTAAAATCAAAGATTTGAAAATTATGGTTGATATCATATGATAGTCATTTTATATCAAATGTTTTGTTTCGTGTTTGTTGGGTAGTAAAGAAAGAGAAAATCGAAAAAATGTATACATAAAAAAAACGTTTGAATAGTGTTGTTACTGAAGCGTAAATAATTACGTTTAAGCGATTTATGTAGGCAATTTTGTTTACTTTCTTTTACTACATATGTATGTATTTAAAAGTATGTATCTTACATATATATATTTTTAGAATACATTGATTTAGATTACTTAATAATTTACATATACATATGTAGAATATACTATTTTTTATAAATAAATTCTTTCACCTCAAGGTCCTTTTTGTGTTTTTTTTTTTAATTTTATCATTTTATTTTTCAATTTAACACATGTGAAATATATGTATTTCCATCATAAATGGGCTTCGCTCTAGTCATTACGCGTACAACGCTCACGAATATAACCAATGTGAATGAAGTAAATTTAATGGACCACCGAATAATATTTTTTGTGCTGATTATGCACAAAAATTAATGAATTAAAAAAATGAAAAAGATATCAAAATTTTAACAATAAAATAAAATAATTTTTTTTAATTGAGTCTGTACAAGGCAGCTTTAAACAGGTAGTGGCAGAATTACAATAAATACAACATCAAAAAACATCAACGTATATTTTTTTTTTTTTTTTTGTAGAATTTATGAACAGTTATCAAAACTTTTTTACAAAAGCAAGGAAGTCTATGCGCTTTTGACAAACTTACGCAAAGGAAACGAAAGATAGCTGTGCTTATACCACTACCGTAAGCAAGTTGCCTTGCGTCTGTAGATTCAGTTTGAGAAATAAAATTAGATTTTAAAATAAAAGCTGATTTCCTTAATTTGTATGATCACACATATTCGTGCTTCAATTCTTATCACATCACGTAGGCAACACGATTACAAAATATTTAACATGAGTGCATACATATGAATATTAGTTTCTTGTGTGCACACATGATCGTGAAAAATGCATGCTCACTACCTTTAATTGCATTGGCAATGCTCAAGGTATTTAATTTCTAGCAATACAATTTTAAAAACTAAAGTTATGAGGTAATGGAATAAATTGTGCTATTAAGTGCTTTTTATATCACCATGTTGACAACACTTAAAAAAATGTAACGTAAAAATGTAAGAAAATTCTATTTTCTACAGGTTTCAACATTCCGATTACGTTACATTACATTTCAATAACCGTTCTAACTGCTTTACACATAACAAAACCGATCAGCTGTTTAATTACGTTACTTTTACATTACATTCCAGTCGGCTAACTGCGCCTTAAATTGAAAAATTTTTCTATTTGTTGTCAAATTTTTTTTCGTTTTATATTACTACCACATACATATAGACGTATGTAAAACACATGTTGTATTTTTTCGGGAAAAACTCCTAAACGCCGGTAAAACACGCGCTCCTCAGAACACCTAAAAATCAATTAACCGTTTTTCAAAACGCATTGCGGTTTCAGAACGCACGTTCTCGGAACATGGCTGATTAATTGTGTAAACAAATAAAGAAATAAATACATTAATATGTTTTTCCTTTACTGTTTGTTAATTAGTACAAAAGGATAATGATTTTAACATAAAATGAGGATAAAAAGGAAAATTTTAAGCATATAATTATACCCATATAATTATGTATATTATGTATTAAGCCAATAAATAAAAAATTATTTCAGTTCTAATTCTATGAAAGCAATCAAACTTCACTATATGAGTATGTTAGAAAATAGTTAACGCATTTATACTAAACCGCAAAAATCTTAATATTGAGAAAGTATTATCTTCAAAATTAATGTAAGATTTTCATTCTGGCAACACTGCTCAGTTGGATGATGTTGTTTCTTTTAGAATTTCTTGTTCCATTTTATTATTTACATATGTATGTGTATAAACATACGTTCGCGGCGATCGACTTGAAGTATCTAGAGCGAAAATCGATGTCAGTAGAATTATCAACTTAAAGTTCTATATGAAAAAACTCTTATTGTGGAAGACATCTTACTTATGTTCTTTAGGATTGTGCGAAGCCTTTAGGCCTTTATTTGTAATAAGTACACATGCACATACTAGTGTAAAGTCCTTGCAAAGGATAGAATGAAAAGCCAAGTTTCACCAGATTTAAGAGCCATTTCGCAGCATGGAGATCCCTTTCAAAATCAATCGCTTGCTAATTAAAGAATATATCTTACGACATTAAAGCTAATTAAGGATACATTTAATATATACAATAATAAAAAAATAATAATTATCTTGGGAATACATCAAGTCTAAATGAACTGGTAAAAAGTGCAAAAATCATGACAAAAACTACACCTGATTTTTTAACGATTTTTTTAAACAAGTACATACATATGTACATAAATATATATTTCAAGTGGCCACTTGTATGGCTGGATGACTGATTGTCTGGTTGGCTGTATAACTGGATGGATGAATGGTTGGTTGATTCCTCTTAGCCTGTCTAAATTTAGTTTTGTACAGAACCTACAACGGCGAAAATTCTTTTTTCTCTTTTATGCTAAATTATACAGAAAAATTGTTGGCGTTAAATTTTTTTCGCTTCCAAAATCATCAAAACACATAAAAACTTGCCGGAATAAACCAACCAAAGATATTGTTTTTAATAGCAAAATTCTGTTTAGTTTGGCGGTGTGTGTTTTCTTGCAGACCATCAAAATCTTAAAGAAGTGTAAAATTGTAGTGTAATAAAAGTATTTGGTTGTTAAAAAATAACGAAGAAAAAAAAAGTGTAGAGAAAATGAAATAAAATAAGTAACATAAATTGAAATAAAAGCAACAACAAGTTTTTGCATAATTTTATTCATTTACTTCTTGTTTGTATTTCTTTATTTTCGCAAATCAAGAAGAACAATTGTATGCACACATAAATATGTATGTAGTAACGAGTACATACTTATAAAATGCCGTCAAAAGACACTGAACATGCACGTAAATATGTAAATACATAGGTATGTATGTATGTATGTATGTATGTATATGTGGATATATGTATATACTCGTACATACATACATATGTATGTACGTATATTGACTGTATTCAGATATATGAAATATAATTCTTTTATTTTCTACTTTGCAAAAGTATCAATTAGAGGCAAGAAAATCGTAAAAATATCTTCTTCTTATTCTTTAAAGGAATAAAACGTAACAAAACGCGATCTTTGGCAACTAAATGCGCCGACTTTGGGATCACCTACTCCAGCGAGAGAGAGAGAGAGGTAGAGCCTGTATGAGACTGAATTGGTGTTTCCAAAAAGAAGAATGATTCTTGTTGTGGCTAATGCTGCGACGAACGACGAATATTTAAGCTGGATTCACGTGTTGTTTCCGAACAAAATTTTTGTCCGGACAAACATTTTTTACCGAGAATTTTCCGCAAAATCAAGGCTGCCAAATGTAAACAAAATCTATGAGTTTTACAAGGTGGTAATGCTACTTTTTTGTATTTTGCTTTATTTTCCTGGCGTATTTTGAATATTCTCAATTATTTGTAAATATTTTATGAAAGTAATGGAAAAACGAAAGTCTTATTATATTATTAGTGAAAAAGTTTTAAACCAAAGAAAATCAAGGGGTTATTTTTACGGTGGCATGTCATAACGTCCAGTGACATAAAGCCCATGGACGTTATGACACACTTAAAAGTGTCATAAGGTCCATGGACGTTTAGACACTTTTGAAAGTGATATAATCTCCATCACGGAGGTGCGGTAAAGTCCGTGGACTCTATGGCACTTTGCGGAGTGTCACAACGTCCATAACTTAAGTAATAATAAAAAATTTTTAGAAGTTGAAAATTTTGATTTTAATACCTTTATCATAACTATATACGAGTGTATGAACGTATAGGTACACAAAGAGAAAAACGACGTTATTTAATTTTTGTCAGCGAACGATAATGCATATCTCGTTAAATTGTGGACACACCGTTGTCAAACTGTGAACATACCGCCGTCAAATTGCGAATAGATGGCACAAAAATACCGGTATTAAGTTGAGAATGTCCTGTTGTCAAGATGAGATCGCTTTGTAAAATTAAGAACGAATGTTGTCGAAACGACAACACGTCACCTGATATGATTTGTTTACAATTTTGCCATTACGATTTCTGTGTTTTCTAAGTGCTGTTATTTAAAAAGAAATATGTATGTGTATACATATAATGGGTGATTTTATAAGAACTATCGGAAATTAAAAAAAAAAAAAACACATAAAATTCAGAAAAATGCATGAAATATTTATTTGGATTGATAGTTGGGTCGATATAATTTAATGTTTGAAGATTATTTCATGCAAATGTTGGCCGCGGCTGCGCCTCAAATGGTCCATCCGCTTAGTCCAATTTTGGCATACTCTTTCCAGCATTTCGGCCGGTATCTCACGAATAATGTTGGCAATGTTGGCTTCCAGTGCGTCAATCGAAGCGGGCTTGTCGCTATAGACATTAGCATTAACATAGCCCTACAAAAAATAGTCTAGAGGCGTTAAATCGCACGATCTGGGCGGCCAATTGACTGGTCCCAAGCGTGAAATAAACTGTTCACCGAACTCGCCTCTCAATTGGTCCATTGTTTCGCGTACTGTGTGGCATGTGGAACCGTCTTGTTGAAACCACATGTCATGCAAGTCAAGCTCTTGCATTTTGGGCAAAAAAAGGTTTGTTATCATCGCACGGTAGCGCTCACCATTCACAGTAACGTTGAGATTCGCATCATCTTTGAAGAAATACGGCCCAATGATGCCGCCAGCCCATAATCCGCACCAAACGGTTATTTTTTGTAGATGCATTGGTAGGTCTTGCAATGCTTCTGGCTGCTCTTCACTCCAAATACGGCAGTTTTGCTTGTTCACGTATCCATTCAACCAGAAATGACCCTCGTCGCTGAACACAATTCTTCGATAAAAAAAGTGGATCTTCATTTGGCGTTGTGGTAGGTCGTTTGGCTTCAATTCTTGCACCAGCTGTATGTTATAAGGCTTCACACCCAAATCCTTCCGCAAAATTTTCCACGTAGTGGAGTAACAGAGGCCCAATTGCTGCGAACGGCGCCGAATCGATAATTCACGGTCATCACCAACACTGGCCGATACGGCTGCGATATTTTCTTCAGTTCGCACTCTACGTAAGCGTGTTGGTGGTTTAATGTCCAACAATGGAAATTTTTTTACAATAGCCCGAATAGAAGCCTCAGTAGGTCGATTAAACTGACCATAAAATGGAAGAAGCGCGCGATGAACTTTCTTAACAGAGCACGCATTTTGGTAATAAAATTCAATAATTTGCAAGCGTTGTTCGTTTGTAATACGATTCATGATTAAATTATAGACCAAAGTGAAGATGTTTGACAGTGTCACAAGATACAAAACGTGCGTGAGCTGTCAAAACTAGTGTTGCCAAAAAGATAATAGCAAAAAAATCACTCGTATAATAATATAAAAGACGATCAATTTGATTTATCTGATAAGAAATCAAATGAAAGAAAACTATTTTATGTATTGATGGTAATATTAAAAACCTCAGATACTGATATATGTATGTCTAGCGTCCAATTGCTGATCAAGTTTTTGGATTTGATAATCTTTATTACTTTGCATTGGTTGATCACTCATAAAGGAATTTAAAAAAAATCGGCGCCGATTTTTCCTTCATACTTCCTTTATGAGTGATCAACCAATGCAAAGTAATAAAGATTATCAAATCCAAAAACTTGATCAGCAATTGGACGCTAGACATACATACTTTTTTTAGTATTTGAGGTTTTTAATATTATTATCAATACATAAAACAATTTTCTTTCATTTGATTGCTTATCAGATAAACCAAATTGGTTGTCCTTTATATTATTATAATTTCCTTTATATTCATAGTTCCTTTGTAAGTAATCAATCAATGCAAAGACATAGAGACTATTAAATTATAAAAAAAAAGATATTGGAGAAGAAAGCGATTCAGAAACAAAAGATATCGAAGAAAATGCTATCAACATAAATAGTCAGGTGACAGAAATCTTAAAATGCGTTACATGCTTGGCAGAGCTAAGAAATGCAGATATTTTACAATTTGTTCTCCTGGTTTTCAAAGTTTGGACACTAAATCTAAGAAACGTAATTCAACTTTGCCTTTACTATAGAAAAGTTTTTGAACGTGATATACTCCTAAATATATCTCAATATTATTTATTTTGATAATAAAGTACTTTTTACTTCTGTGAAAACTCATTTCTGTAAAAAAAAACTCAAATTTTGGTATAGTTTTTCGAGAGAATATTAATTTGTAGATTTAAAGAGAATATAAAAAAGTTATGTATTGAAATGGTTACATCTTTAATCAAAAAGAGTGAAAGTGTTAATTTCTTTTTGGCAATATAAGCAAGAGTTATGCGTCAAAGTTTTGCCAATGAAAATGTATGCCAATTCAGTAATGGGTACGGCTTTTATTGGTTCACATTATCACTGAAATATACGGCTATCTTCATATATAAACTCTCTTCTAATTATAGACCTTATGACATTTTTAAAAATGACATATTGTCCATTTGCAAAGTGTCACCATGCCCATGGACACTATGACATTTTCAAAAGTGTCTTAACGTCCATGGACCTTATGACACTTTTAAGTGTGTTTTAACGTCCATGGACATTATGACGCTGGACCTTATGACATGCCACCATTTTTACACATTATACGAGTAGTGAAAGGCCAATGTAAGCGGCATGTGGCAACGTGCGGCAACCAACTGTTCTATTTGCCGGTTGAATTTATTTGATATAGGCAAATGAACGCGGCTAATTGAAGTAAAAATATATGTACCGCAATTTAAATAAAAGAATATTATGACTTTTCTAACGCAAAAATAAATAGATAAATTTAATTGTTAAAAATTTTAAACCAGAAAATAATCTTCTATTTTCTCTATGTTTTGTTCCTTCACTTTTTGGTTTGACAAATTAAAGCGGCAAAGCAAAAAGTTAAATTGAATTTAATATTGCCGCTCGGCCGCCTTTAACGGCACTGCCAACTCAAATTAAATTCAACATGTTGAAAGTTTTGTATGAATATTTTTATAAAAAAACTAATTTTTTGTAAATGGGACACATTGTTGCCGCCCGCTGCCGCCTACATTGGCCTTTCACTATTAGTTTCATCGGTGCGTTTAAATGCTGTAGAATCATTCAATAATTTTCATCGGAAATTAAATTATTATTTAAATTTTTTATTCGACAACTCAATACAATTTTGTATAGAAAAATGTAACCTATTGCCAGCTCAGTTCGATTTTGTTCGGACAAAATATAAAATTAAACCAATTCAAGCCGAGAGTTTTTCGTAAAAATCATTCTCTCTCTCTCTCTCTCTGTTTCTAGAAGTACTCAGAAGAAAATGCTGAGTAATCGCACTTATACTCCTTTTGTTTAAATGTCTGAAAGTCACAATACACTCACAACTTTTCACTTGTCCATTCAGTTTTTTTACTTTCCTTTCAGTTTTTATATCGGCAATAACACGGCCGTGGTCAATCGTTTCGGGCTTATTGGCGTAGACTAGCAACTTCACATAGCCCCACAGAAAATAGTAAATAAATAGTCCAGCGGCATTAAAGGGCCGGAAACGTGAAACCTTTCCTGCAATAAATCAATGTGACACGAGATGTGTAACATGTTGTCCTCTCTTGCTGAAACTGCAGCTCCAGCACCTCATGGTTGTTCAATTGGTGAACGAAAATGTCAGTAATCATGGCTCTCTAGCGGTCACCATTGAATGTAACGTTCTGACCAGCATTGCTTTTCAAGATGCACGGACCAGTGATTCCTCCAATCCATAAAGAACACCGCGACTTCAAGTACTGCCAAAGAGGTCTGGGATGGCTAAATCCGGTGACCTTGCTGGACATTAGGGCGTCTCGAAAAAAAAAAGTTCGCCGTACACCACAGAATATAAAGTATTGTTGCAAGGCAGTTTTGAAAAAAAAATTTTTAATTTTTTTTGCCGAAAGTAGGGGTCGCCAAACCACATTTTTCGTTATATCTTCGACATTTAGAGCCCTATCTCAAAGTGTGATATATCGATGTTTTCGTCTTGAGGAGGCCAATATTTTGATTTAATAGTCATTAACCTCAAATATCTCATTCTAGTATTTACCTACCAGATCTCAGTTTCTACCACCCTAATGTACCACCCTATTGTCAGAAAATTAAAGCCCGGAAAAAATCATTAAACTTTTGTTAAAGAAGTTTTTCGATATTTCCAACAGAACTGTTAAAAAATACAATTTATGTTTTTTGCCGAATGTAGGGGTTATCTTTTTGAGTATTTTTGTCAGATTTTCTGTATTTACTGTCGGATCTCACAGTGCGATATATCGATGTTTTTGTCTCGAGGAGGCCAATGGTCATCTTTAATATTCATTGACCTCAATATAACCGTTCTAATAGTTAAGGCTGTTCTTATGAAATATTTCCATAATTCCGGTAGATCTATAAGAAAAAAATTCATGTTTTTTGTCGAGCCTAGGAAATGTGATTTTAAATTGATTTGAAATTGATTTGAAATTTTTCGTACAAAATTTTATACCCGGAAATCCATCTTTCGGTTAGACGTTAACGGAAGATTAAGTAAATTCGAGTTAGTTTAAATCCTCTAATAATGGAAGTAGTACCGTTATTACTCTCATAGTTTATTTATTTTTGTATTATCCATGAAATATCTGTTGGAATTATCAATATTTAATCGTGTCGTGTCAAGAATTAATTTAAATAAACTAAAAAATGTTTTTACTATCAGTGAATTAAACAACACTAAATTACCAACTAAGGGTGATGTTATTAATTTCTTTTTACATCTTCGGCATAACGCTGGTAGAATTCGAAAGCTGGATGCTTTTAAACAAGAAGTTTTGAGAGGTATCATCATTTTGTGGCAGCGCGCAGGCATTCCAGTAATGTCGGTAAGTGGTGTTCGTAAAAGTTTGGATAAGCTTCTGAATGATTACTACAAAATGGTAAAATATAAATTCGAATACAATGTAAATGAGTGGAATAGATTGTTCTTAATTTCGCGTTGTAAGTGCGGTATTGAAAGAAATATTGCATGCAATTGCACAGCCTTTGATAAAATTCCAGACCACGCAAAAGAGTTTTTCATCGATCAGTGCGGTCCACGATTGTTGACTATAGATTATGTTGCTGATATGATGTCGACGAGTAGCAACGGTGAAGAAATGTCGAAGACTGTTGAATCATCTTATGGGTTGCGTGACGAATTTGTCAGCGTTGGGTATAATGTCAACCCCTACATTCGGCAAAAAACATAAATTATATTTTTTTAACACTTCTGTTGGAACTATCGAAAAACTTCTTTAACAAAAGTTTAATGATTTTTTGCGGGCTTTAATTTTCTGCTATTAGGGTGGTACATTAGGGTGGTAGAAAATGAGATCTGGTGGGTAAATACTAGAACGGGATACAAAATACCATTGGCTATTAAAGCAAAACATTGGTCTCTTTGAGACAAAAACATCGATATATCACACTTTGAGATCCGACTGTAAATGCCGAAGATATAACGAAAAATGTATTTTGGCGACCCCTACTTTCGGCAAAAAAAATTAAAAAAGTTTTTTTTGAAAATGTCTTACAACATTACTTCGTATTCGGTGGTGTACGGCGAACTTTTTTTTTCTTGCCTATATGGCGAGACGCTCTACTGGACATGGCAAATCGCCAAAACGGTAGCACCGTTTCATTGAAACCATATCTTCAACAATTTCCTCCCCCCGTGGAACAGGTTTTGCCTTGCGTATTCTAAACCATGACATTCTGTTTTACGGGTAAATATGGGAAGGAGTCCCTCGTTTGTTGTAGCACATAAAACTCTAGGAAGCCGCATGATTTATGTTGTGTTGGCTTCCGAAATCCTTACTAAATGTATAAATTGGCAGAACGGGGGGCAGCATTGCCCCCGGAAGGTTCTATTTGTATTAAAACCCGGGCTGATCATGGTTGCGCTGCCCACCCTGAGTGGAACGTTCTGGCTGTGGTTTAAACCTAAAACGCAGGAAGGGGGAGTTAGTATTCCTGATAATTGGTGCTATTTTCGGGACCTAACAACCTCCCGAAGGTCTGTTGCCGTTACAGCAGATACCTGTACTGTAAGAAACCAGTGGTTATAGCTGACGAGTGAGTTGGTTTAAGGGCTGATGCTCTTAGTAGGCTTCGGCCTACCAAATCATTAAGCCTTGTGTTCTATTGTTTGCTCAGAAATTGCATATGATTCACAAGCCGATTTCCAATGCCCAAGAAATGACGATTTCATTATTGACATAGCCGTTTAAATGAAAATGAACTTCGTCGCTCATGATGATTTTCACCGCAAAATCATCCACTTCGTTGTTAAGACTCTAAATGCGGAGTATAGCGCTCAATTATGAGTCTGTTTGCATTCTGCAGCTGTTTAGTTCCCAAATGTCATATGTGATTGACGTAACACGCCATTGGAAAAAAAATTATTATATCTTACGATAGGCTGATTAATTTAGCTCCACTTGCTTCACAATTACATGTTCAAGCTTCAATCGTTTTTAGCCACGACATTCTTTGTTACCAACGCGTTAACCGTTAAAATATACTTTCTAAATCACAATAAGTGACAAAAATGAATAACATGATGATGTGAATGATGACGACGACGCTGATGAATTCTTTAATGTTTTCTTGCTTTAATATGTTGCTTTGGTTTACCTGTTTACTTCTTTGAACTGCCACTTCGGTAGAGTTCTGTTTGCAGTAGATGCCGGTTCCGGTTGAAAATAGTGATGAACATTGGTACGAACGGATTAAATGCAGCTAAACTGACAATTAAATGCTTTACAAATGAGCCATTCTTAATAAACACAACATGCAAAATCAAATTTCGCCAATACACACGTACGAGTACTCGCATGTATGTATGTAAATCTATGCATTTGGGGAATATATTCGGACCCATAAGTATATGTTTAAGTATTTGGAAAAGGGAAAACGCTGTTGAAGTTCCACACAAAAACGAATAAGAATGAAAGAAGTAAAACAAAATTGTGGTGTAAAAAGTGGTTTCGTTCAGCTTCAGTGATTTTAAATGATGGCTGCGTGTAATAAAACATGCTTATTTAAATAAAAATTAATTCCTTTTGTTCTTTACTCGTAGAAGTGTTTTTAATTTCGGTATAAAGATGTGAAAATGTTTTAAGTCGAAACAGGGAAAAGTAATCGTTTTTCTACTTAAAGTTAACCTTGATACGAGTATTTAGTGTACAAACAAATTTTTTTCGATTTTAACAAATTACAAAATGTAAACAAGTAGCAAGCAAGTTTGGTGTCTTCGGAAAATATAAATAATATCGTTTATTTATATAAATAAATATTTCATATTTTTGCACCTAAAGATCCTTTTATTTTATATAAAAAATTCAATAGTATTTATTTTCAATATTTCGATAAGAATTTGTTATCATCGTCAGGAAAATTAATATGTTATTAAAAAAATTTCAATTTGAAAAATTATTTATTTTGTTAAATTTTTGTTGATGGAATTTATTGGTTTGTACACATATACATCGGGTTTTAGTTCAAGTTTTTTCTTAAGAAGGATTTTTTTACAATATAAATTTGCTGGAATCAATAACTTGCTGTTTCGTAGTCGCTACACTTATTGTCAAAAAATTCCTATATACAAAAAATCCATACACCAAGAAAAATTATTAATTCATACACAAAGAAAAATTCTTAACAATATTATCAAATTGAAAACTTAAAAACTATCTATTTAATGTACTGACAGAAAATTTTTGGGTTATTAAAAAATTCAAAGAAGAAAATAATATTATTAACAATAATAACAAACGTAAAAAATAACATAAAAAATAACTCAGTTCTGCAACCATTCTTCTCATTGTTCAAAATTTAATCACTCTCCAAACTTTGAGAATGTTTCAATTTTAAGATCAGAAAATAATTATAAGAAGCGTTACATGTTAGAAATGTTAGAGATTATAAATACACCAACAACACAGAGAATTAACTTTAAGGTAGACACAGAGAACTTAGCACAGAATTATAGATATTTAGTTAATAAGAAATTCTAGATTTGAATTGTCGTTAGGAGAATGAATGTTAGGATAATTTTTTAAATTATGTTAATCATTTTGTTATTCTGTAAACAACATTTGTTTTGCTAGTTGTGAAATAAATACTGTTGAAATTTTTATATAAACTAAAACGATCTTTAGCTGCAAAAATAAGAAATACGAGTATTTACTTAAAAAAGATCAAATAATTAACTATCAAGTTTATTTATATATTTATATTTTGGTTGATTAAAATCCCATTTAATGTTATTAACGGAACTGTTGTTTTACAAATTCTAACGTTTTTCGAAGACGCAGACTTGGAGGTATTACTTGATCAAGATCCGTGTCAAATGCAACAAGAATTGCCAGGATCATTGTAAGTGACGCAACACGCCATTTCAAAACGCTCAAAACTCATTAGAATTATATATGTAAATTAGGTCCTCATGAATAGCCCCGATCTTCACCTACAATACGTACTACTGGTGCAAGCTTTAAACTTGTTATTTCAACTCTTTCCGCAAACAACTTTGTATTACAATTAGTCCCATCCTATGGGCTTTATGATTCAATAAAAATATCAATTTAGGGAATAAAAACTGTACATCAAACACTTGTATTTTCGCTGGATTATATTTCTACCACGTGGAGATCTTCCAGAAACTATGCTTTCATCCAAATATGGTGGTTGTTGAGAGATGATGATCTTGTGAAGAAAAATGAGGCTCTTGTATTTGAGGAGATCTTCGAATGTCATTCCAGAAATCGATTTAGCATAGGATGAATTATGATCACGGCGGTCCTTCTGAAATACATAGCGAGCAATATTGTTGTGTACAACCTTCAATTTGTGTGTGTCCGTACTATCACAATTAGCATAAATTTCACAACCATAAAGAAGTGAAGGTATCAGATAGACCTTTACCAGAAGCATGCGTATAGCAAACGGAGTTGAATCCTTTGCCGCCATAGCTGCCAGATTTTTCATTTTGAC
Source organism: Thecocarcelia acutangulata (assembly GCA_914767995.1). Classification (NCBI taxonomy): domain Eukaryota; kingdom Metazoa; phylum Arthropoda; class Insecta; order Diptera; family Tachinidae; genus Thecocarcelia; species Thecocarcelia acutangulata. The sequence continues at coordinate 67,462,586 of OU612095.1, forward strand.
GATTTTTATGCCCAAATTTATCAAAATGAAGATTTGCCGATTTTTGTCCTAAAAATGAAGATTTTTGCTATACGAAAATCATGGCAACATGAAGTTTTTTATAGATGAGACACAAAGTGTATCTAAAGGCCCTGATTCAATACTCTACACGATCGTACAATTCATTCCCAGGAAAATGTTCTAGAAGTCTGGTTGACTTAACAAAATCGCTTCAAAACGGAGTTGTGGTGCCACACTTTTATACAAGAATAATTGTAATAATAAATATACATATATAGTAAAATAATTAAAAACTATTACCACCATAATAATTTTATATTATTTCAATTTATTACTCGAGACACCAACAATATTCTCAATTTTCATAAAATTTCTCAACTCGCACGATTTGTCAAAAAACCTGTCACATAGTTGTATTTTTAGTACTTTTTCCACACACATGTTATATTCCGTAGATAACACAATTGTGTAGGATAGTGAATAAGGGCCTTAAGAAGCAAATTTATGCAGTTTTTGTAATATTGAAAAAAATATTGAAATAAATTTAATTTATTGGAATTTTTACATTCAGAAAATCCTAAAGAAATTTCAATGTATCAAAGCGTATTTCTTTTTAATACTATAAGTAGGTATGTGAAATGTTAATAATATAAGTATTAGGCCTGGTCGATTTGTATGGAGGCAAAAATAAAATCGCTCAACGTACAAGAAAAATCGTATTCTAGGGATCAAAGAAACTTTGCCGAAGAAACCACACCTCCAAAATGGGTTTTGATGTCCCGACTCTTGACCCGAATTGTTATACTTTGTAAAATCTCACTTTGACCGATTTAGAGCGCTCCAATCGAGTCCAAATGTATGACTGGCCCCTGCCGACCCACCTATTTCAGTGGCACACCACGTGGAACCACCCCTGGGGGGTTCACCATACAAACTTTTCTAAAAAACACAATATTGCCCACTTCACAAGAAAAAAATCAGCGAAATGTCTATGGTTTTTTCTTTTTTTACTGCCTGACTCACGATGTCGTTTCGTAAGCGTTCGTCATAATTTTTAAGGTCAAAAAACCTATTCCGATGCTATTTGTAAGCTTTACTTTTCCCTGATCTTCTATCAATTGCATCGTTTACCTTCGATATATCCGCTAGTTGAATGATAGTTTACTGTAAGTCAATTATTTTTAATATAAAATATTAGCGAACTTTAACGAAACGAAAAAAACAAATTTATTTAGTCAGAATGAAATGAAAAAATGGATTTTACTTAGTAATAAAAAAGAAAGTGAAAAAAATTATTGTTTGAAGTGTTTTTTGCTTTCAAGTCTGGGCAATTTCGCAAGGCTCTCTAATGTCGTCGCCATAATAGCCTCTACATTTCCCGATATATCTCGTTTGAAAATGCAATTGAATTATGTATGTAAATGTAATGACTTAAAAACTGAACTGTTTATTAAATTTATTTATTTTTTGCTGCCCTGTTTACCGCCCATAAGCTACGAAGCTTATTATATACTCTGCCGGCAACAGTGTTAATGTGATCTTTCCAGGTTGACCTATCATTAAAAATTAAGCCTAAATTGGACGCACGCTGCCATTAATTCGAACTTGAACATTATCAAAACGACTACTAGATTTCGAGAGGAGAATACACATCGACTTTGAAGCATTAATGAAGCATTTATCATATTCAAATCCTCATTTATTCTACTCATTCAGATGGAAACATCAGTGGTGTTGCTACAATTGTAATTACTAACAAATTTTCACACATACTATTACCACGCTTTTTAAGCATTTTGACCATGTCTATCATCCTTTAGATATTTTCAATTAAAAATATCAAAAAATCAATAAGACTTATCTATTTATTGTATTTTTTCGTAACAACTCCGAAATATCAGCAAAACTCGCGTTCTTTAAAACACCCACAAATGAATTTAGCGTTTTTCAAAACGCTTTGCGGTTTCAGATTGCGCGTTTTTCAGAACATGGCTGATAAAGTTAATTGTTTATTCGATTATTTCTAATGAAATTGTTTTGATATTTCTAAAAATGTTTTCAATTTAATACCCGCTTGTTAACTTTCCACCATGACCTTTCAGTAGACATTATGTTTGTCATTCATAGTTGTGTTTGTTGTTGTCACCTGTCACCTCAGTATGTCACTTGATTTCACATAAAGACATGAACTTGCAAAGATTTTAACAACAGCAACATAAACATAAGCGTACAATAGCTTCAACAGCGATTATAACTAAACCATGCAACAAACAACTAACAGCAGCAGAACAACAAACATCAAATCCAAATACAAGAAAAGAACAACAACAATAACAGCAACAACAATAGCAACACCAAGAATAATATAATACAAAACACATTATGTCTCAACAATTTCGTGTAAAAAACATTTAAATTTAAATTACATTTTCGTGCTACCTGAAAAGATGTTGCAATAAAATTGAACAAAACAAGTGAATTCCTTGTACAAGTTTTCAAAATGATACTCACTCATTCACTCACTCACCGGTGTAGTCACCCGCCTGTGAGCTCTGGAATGACTATGGCTACAAGATCTATACTACACTACAAAACAAATGTTAAGAAGATGAAAATGATGGTGACATTTGTAGTGAATGTTAAAGTATCCGGTGTTCAACTGCAACACTGCAACTACAGCGGGCAACTGCGTTGGGTTGAATGTTGAATGTTGATTACGCTGGTGTTGTGTTGGTGACACTGTTGACCGTTTTCGGTTGGCGCTTGTTGACTTGATGTTATTTTAATAGCTGCTGTTAATGCTGTAGTTCTTATTGTGTTTCAATGTTTTCGTTTTGGAAGTTTTTGGCCATAATTTTTGTATTTGTTTAAGCCAAAATAAGCAAAAAAAAAACCCAAAAAAAAAACAGCAATTTGCTGCTAACTGACACAGCTGAAAAATAAACCATGACACCTTTGGGTAAATGGCTAAAGAAAAATTCCGCCACATGAAGTAACATTCTTTACTTTTAGTAAATGTTGTTCTTCGTCTTTTTTATCACAAAAAAAAGAAAACAAATAAATGGAAAAAGCAGCCAACTACAATTATTTGTTACAACGACAAAGTGTTTTAATGTAATTTCTTGTTGGGGTGCATTTAAATGTGGCATGTGGCAACAAGTGCTTGTTGCATTTCTTAATGTTTTGTATACTTGTGTTTTGTTTTTCCTTTTGTTCTGTTTTGTTGTTTTTTTCATCTTCTTCTTGAACATTCACAATTTTAGTGCCAAAGAGAACATAAAGCCTGGAAAAATACGCACTGTCATTGTGTTGCTTTTTGGCAATTACATAATTTTTGGTGGATTATGGTCTCTACTTTGGCAAATTCTTTGTATGTTTTAGATATTTTATTGTTGAGGTCATTATCCTCTAATTGCCGGAACAATTTTGTTGTTAACAGAAATACCTTTTCCCGCATTGTAAAGGAATTCTTGTCAAGTTTGAAATGTGTGCTGAAGAGTTCCACCAGCAACGAAAAATAAAAGGGTAAAGGTCAACAACCCTCAAAACCGCTTGATGCATTACTCAGGCTTCAACGTACTTACCAATAGCTAAAGACATACTCGTACCATTACAGCGTACAAACTTATGCAATCTAAATAAAACCAGAAATTTATTAACATTGTCAAACGAACGAATTCCGAAATTTATCCTTCATAAGCCAAAGACAAGATAAACATTTCAACAACTCAACGCACATTGTGGACAGTTTGCAACTTAATTTAAGATATCAATTTCTTAAATCCTAGAAAATAAAAAATAAAAACACAAACAATAACCAAGGCAGCAAATATTAAGACATTTTACAACATGATATTCACACATGCAGCCGCTTATGGGACTCGGACGTTAAGACGTTGAACCCAAACAAAACATGACATTAACAAATGTTAATCCATTAAGGCCCTGTCAATAGGAAAATATGTCAAAAATAAATTGATCAGTAGTAAAATACTGAATTGAAAAGCAAAATTCTATTTTACCTTGGCTACTGTCCACCGCAAAACGTATGTACATATCTATGTACACTTGTGTATACATGATTTACATATAAGAAACATTTTTATTGAACCAGAAATCTGAGAAAAACACGATAAAACAAAAAGATATTTACATAGCAGGCCTTAGTTGCAAAATACTCGTAGTAGAAGCCCCATTAGGAAATTTTTGGACATTGTTAATGTAATATACGAGGACTGTTCAAAAGAAAAAGTGAATTTTCATTTTTCTCAAAAAATACAAGGGGTACAACTTTGCCTCCGCCGTAAGTGGTAGTTGAAATAAGTAGATCGCTTAGGTGTTTGTAAACATAACGCCTTCGAAATATAATTCGATTTGTGTCTGCATCATAAAGTTATTCTTGATTAAACATGTCACGAGTCAAATTCCCGTCATTTCAGAGAGGTTTTAATTCTCTGCTTTAATATGAAGAAATTTGTAGCCGAGGCTCATCGAATGCTCTCAGATAACTATGACGAGGCCGTTATTAGTGAAAGAATATGCCGAGAATGGTTTCAACCAGTGTTTAAAAAACTGCAGTCAAAGTAGCAAAAGTCGTAAGATTGTGCTTTTTCTTCGACTTCTCAATTTTTTGCTATTCAAACATAAACTCTTGCTTCGACTTCTGATTTCAATCATGCAAAACAGTCGCAGTTAAGATAGAGACAAAAAACGAAAAGTTATATACGACGAAGACTTCTGATGTGGACATGTTTGAACAGTTTTTTGTTTGACTAACTTCAACTTCGAGTAAGTTCGGAAGTTAAAGAAAACTTGTGTGTGTGTATTTTCTTTTGACTTTGTTTACAATTGAGTATTGTCATCAGATCGTAAGATTTATCCTTTTTGAGATGCTGAACAGATTTAATTTTTTTTCGAAATTTTAGCAGCTTACTTTTTTATACTTTTTAAACAGCGTGGAATAAAAAATCGGTCGAAAAAAATTTTTTTTTCAGCAAATTAAAGATTTTTTTAAAAAAATATCACATCAATACTTACAATACGCCCATTAAAGTTTGAAAAATATTATCCTGTTCAAAATAATAAAAAACTTATTACTGATAATTTTATAAATTTAAATTATTACAGGTAACTTTTGAATGAGCAGTTTTTGCGTTAAAGATCGCTCTAATTGAGAATAGACACTGATTAAGTTAGGAAACGCTTTAAAAGATATTGTTAGTGAAGCCGAATACCAATTTGATCAATTCTGATATAGAAAATTTTTTAACTTTTTCGAGAAGATGAACAACATTAATAATACTTTTATAATAACTTTTTTTTACAACTTAAAAATTATTTACTTTGTTTGTAGTTCAGATTTTTTTTGGAGATTTTTTGCTTCTCAATACATTTATTTCAAATAGGTGCCTACTCATATGTACATACGAATTCAAAATGCTTTAAAATCTATTTATTTACCTTATAAATATACTTCTCAAATAAATTTAAAAAGTGGTGAACATTGGAGTTATGTTATTATTTAACATCACTCAGTACGCATGCGCCAAAGAATTTACAGTATTTATAAAAGCAACATCCAACCAAAATAAAGCATCAACAAAGATTTTAACTTAAAGCGCACTTCAAACATCAAAGTCAAAAGAAAGCAAAACTTCTTTAACTTTAGCTTTCGAACTTATTAAAACTATATACAACTTTTCTTTAACTTTAACTTCCGAACTTATTTGAAGTTGAAGTCAGTCAAACCAAAAACTGTTCAAACATGTCGACTGCAGAAGTCTTCGTATCGTATAACTTTTTGTTTTTGTCTAAAGTGGCTGCAACGTCATGCTCAATATTTGGTAGGACCAGCTCGGCGTAGTGTATTATGGTTGTTAAAACCAACTTAGACAATCACAAGCGATCATTATCGAATGCAATTAATGCGTTTGTACCGTGCACTTACCGACAGAGGGCGGTAATACAACGAGAGACATGATAAAGTGATTTTACAGCATGACAATGCTCAAGCCAATGCTGCAAAAGTGGACAAGACGTACTTGGAAACGTTGAAATGGGAAGTCCTAGCTCGGACTATCATTTGTTTCGATCAATGGTATACGGCCTGGCTGACCAGCACTTCCGCTGTTATAAAGAAGTAAAAAATTAGATCGGTTCCTGGATCGACTCAAAAGATTACCAGTTTTTTCAACACAGGATTCGTACGCTGCCCGAAAGATAGGAGGAATTAGTAGTTAGCGTTGGAAAATACTTTGAATCGTATATATACTACCAGTTTTTTTTAAATAAAGCCTTATATTTCGAAAAAACCCCGACGGAGTTGTATACCTGCTATATATTTATTTACCATTCAAAGTATTCTCCCTTAGATATAATACAATTTCGACAGACTTTTGCCTATACTCAAAACAATTCTGGTAAGCACTTTTTGGTCTGGCCTTGAGTTCTTTTAGCGATTCGGATTTTATCTCCTCAATCATCGAAAGACGTAGTGCTTTCATAATGAACAAAGTGATGCCAATTCAGATGCCGGAAACCTTTTCTTGTAGATAGAAGAGGGGGGATGTCGAAGAAGAGGTTATTATGATTATCGTGGGATGGAGAAATGACAATATGAGATGGGGAAAATAAATAAACAAAACGTAAGAATAATATTTATTTTCAGGTTTACCTCTTATAATTTGCAATTATACATTTGGTAATTATGACCAATACTTTCCACACGGCTGATGATTTTCAAGTACCGATTTCCCCGCAACCTTTAGCATAACTTTCTTTACGGTATTAAATTTAAGAAACAACCAATAACGAAAGAGTAGCAAAAACCGTTAACGGTTTTCCCCGGACGTTTTTTTCGTATTGGTTATCGCAAACAGTGCATAAGTTCAAGATAATGTTCCATGGTAAGTACGACCATGTGTTAGGAAGTCATGATGCACTACGCCATGGTAATCGAAGAAAACATTGAGTAAAACCTTGACATGTGATCGAGCTTGGCGTGCTCTTCTTGTTTTTTTTTTTATCTTGGACCAGTACTCAGGCCCTTCATATGAATCGCATTGTGCTGGAACAAGGAAAATAGGTAATCAAAAATAGTGTTTGTGGAACATTGATAATGAACAATAATAATAATAACACAGAAAGAGCAAAACAAGTGTCAGTATAGCATTTAAAGTGTGCGGCAAAATGCCGTACGGAGACAACAAAACAACGAATGGAACACTCAGGGAGTAAAGAATTTAACAACTTACCTCTCAATATAAAATTATGTCCTACACTTCCAAGATTTAAAATATTACTTAAAGATTTTTTGAAAAGTAATTTACCAGAACTTTTATAAACAATAACGCTTTTAGTATTTAAATATGTATTTAATTATTGAAAAATTATTATTAATTTATTTGCCACTCTAATGCCTTATTGGCGCTGAGGCACCAAACTAAAATTGTAATATTTATAAGATAATAAGTGAATTAAATAATAAAAAATAAAAATATAAAAAAAAGTTAAAACTGATCACTGCCCAGTGTATATACCTTCCACACCGCTCAGACTAGCAGAATTCAACATTTCCCGAGACAGTTTTTTTTTCTACTATTTTGGAACGAACTTTCCTGCCACACGCTTCACGTCCAAAATTTGCAAAAACTTTGTATGGCATATACCAACAGATATGACGCCATCCTCTACAATTTTTCTAATAGATTTTGACTATTCTCCAGAATAGTTTTCTTCACTTTACAACATTTGCATCGATTTTTGATATGATGGGCCCAGTCGAAAATAACGGCCACAATTGGAACAAGAATTAGGACTATTTCTTAAACTATGGATTTAAAATTTTAAAAATTTGTCGACTTTAAAAGGCCCTCCTTTAAAAAAATGTACTACCATTAAAAGTTCGGGCATTTAGTCAGGATTGTAAACTGGTATAATAATTGTTAGTTTTATACTAAAAAAAACGAGTAATCCGATCTTTGTGATATCATTTGACACATTTTTTTTATTCGCACAAGCTCTTGGTAGGTTCTTAATTGTATGGCAAAATGATGACACAGATGGTTAGTGGACTTGTTTTTCATGAGGGAGCGAGACAGATAGTGATGTAACTTATAGAAAAGTTAACTAAAGTCAGTAAAATTAATAAAATAATGAAAAATCATGAGCTAGTTTAGATTTATAGAAATAAAAGTCAGATAGGGAAATAACATTTTTGTTACAATAAATGTTCAAATTGTTTACCATCAGCTTCAATACACGCCCTGCATCTTCTTAAAAAAGATCTAGTTATTTGCCGGGCATATCCTAGAGATTAGAGGTCCTCAGCAGCTTGAGAAATTCACTCACGCAGATCACCCCAAAACGCCCAACAAACAAAAAATCCACGAGATTTAAATCTGGGCAAAGGACTGGCCACAACTATTCCCGGTCAAAATCTCTTACTTGCACTGCGTAAGATGCTGGGCAGCCGTCTTGTTGATGTGTTGGTGAAAGTGGCATCGTTATCTGTCTTGCACACTCATGGCAAACATGTCCTAGGTTTTTCTTATGTGCCCATAATTTTCAAACTGCATGGGGAAGACTTTTTTCTGATTTTTCTCATAATCCTGTCACCCAGTTTCCGCTTGACGTTGAGATATAACTGGGGGACCATAACAAATCGCTTATATAATCAAAATGTGGCAAATATAAACGAAAAAATAAATTTAAGAGCAGCCGTGTTAAAAATACATCATTATAAATAGCTTGTTTTCTATGTTTTCCAGCTATCTATATGTCGACATTTCATAGGAACTACCCTAATCATCAGTAGACTTTGGAAATTTTTGAAAGACATTCCGAATTGTTTGAATTTTTGTTCTCTGCTTTTCGATACTTAAAAAAAAAATCGTAGCAACCAACGGTTGTTCATTTGTTTGTAAGGTGTAAAGAAATGTTAGAGACGTGTATAAATGATAAAGCTTGTTTTTTGTGTTTTAACAGGTATTATTAGAGCATTTTTCTTTTAAATTCTCAACAATTTATTTAGATTGTTGGGATATATATAAAGCTGGATTTTTGAGAATATTTTTCAAAAATTTCCAAAGTCTACTGATGATTAGGGTAGTTCCTATGAAATGTCGACATGTAGATAGCTAAGAAACATAGCAAATAAGCTATTTATAATTTTTTATTGGTATCAATGTTAGAAGCTAAAATAGCGAATAAAAAACTCAATTGTTTGAAAAATACATCATGTTTACATGATACCGATTTCGAATCCTAGTGGAGTAGCTACGAAACAGCTAGTTGTCTTCCAGGTTTATCATACAAGACAGACAGACTTCATGAATCAAGAGCTATTGACGACGGCAATTATTGTTATAATAAAAACTAACAAAAACTTTCTTCGGTGAAACTTCATGTAATATTTATTAATATTAATTTATTGAATTTTTGTTGAACTTTTATAATTTTTAAATTAAGTTTTTGGTTTGTACATTTGTACATTGGGTTTTAGTTCAAGTTTTTTCCTTTATTAAGTTTTTTCTTAAGAAGGATTTTTTACAATACAAATTTGCTGTGATCAATAATTTTTAATTGAAGAAGACAAGAAAAATAATAATATATATTTGAACGCCATTCATTGGTTTGCCTTAACATAGTTTTATACCCAAAATGTTATAAATAACTATACTAAATTCTGGTTGAACATTGTTATAAGTGAAAAAAACCACATTATGCCAAGCAATCATATTACTTTTATTAAACAACCATATAAATTTGATGAACTGCATTATTGGCATAAAACCATATATTTGTTATTACTCACAATATTAATTAAGAAAAGACTGTTTTAGATTAATACTACTATTTCATTTATTTCAATATTAACAAAATGAAAATATAAGGTATGATATATTTTTATAAAATAAAACAATTAAAAATAATCAGCCAAATATAGTCGGGTTCCAATATAATTGGATTCATTGGGTTCTAGTAGCTGAAATAAAAAAAATTTTATTATGTATTTCGTCGATAATTGTATGTTTAAATTCATATGTGTAACCATATTAATATCGTTGGATGTAACTCTGCAGGGTGGTGCACAACAATAGTATGGTTCTTCATTAAAATTGTATGGTTAGGTACAACCATAATATGGTTGGCCGAAAATATCGTTAACTTTTCTATAGTATTGTCAATTACGACACACAAACGCTCTATACGTAGTTTTTGCAAAATTTTAGTCTTTTTCCTTCTTATGTAGATCAAAAAAAAAAGATTTTTTTTGTACTTAAAATCCATAACAAAACTTTTTTTTTTTCATTAAACAAAAATAAAACTAATGCGCTGTTCCAAAAATACAGACGAGCAAGACGTCTAGAAAGTTTGTTTGAAAGTTACTAAATTTTTTGAGTGATTTCTATATAAAATTTTTTACACGAGTGCTCGTTTGTGTTCTATGGACAGCACATAATAGAAAATTATATGTCAACGGTTAATATAAAAAATCGTATACATATGATAAAACCAAATATTTCAGTATTGGGTGTGATAGAAGCTATTGTGGTTTTTAAAAAATTAAATACAATACTAACATTGCATGCAACCATGTTCTGAAACTAGTAGGTGGTAATAATAGATTTGCAGAAATGCACACGAAAACATATTTATGGGGAAACGAACTATTATTAAATCGATAATCTTACGACGCATATACTAATGTTGCTGTAACCATATTTCAACCTGTCTTTTCTTTGCGTGCACTTTTCATAAACAAAAGAAATCTTATATTGGGGACTAGAGCAACGAACAACCTGTTGTGTACTAAACATTTTTTATAAAATAAGTTTAAATAAAGTAAAAAATTTCCTACTGGTACACATACAAGTATACATAACTAACTCTAGCCCATAGTGTAAAACTTTATGGAGACATATGCAGCTAAATCTATAACATGATAATTATGCTAAAGTTTAAACTGGATCCAAGAGCAGCAAAAGAGCTCTTAATCAACAACTATTAATCGTAAAAAGAAAAACCACAGCCAAGTAATTGTAACTAAACTTAAACTCATTCGTTGGCAAAATCAGCCGGAAGCTTCGAACGTACAAAACTTAAGAAAACACCTTTAGCACAATTTAGCCAATCACAATTATTTACAGCATAAGTTAGCAAATGGCTCGTGCTACGGCAAACAGCTAAGCAAAATGCGTTCAAAAAAGCAAAAAAAAAAATGTCACAACTACTTTTAATTAAATAAATATTTTAAAAATGTTCATACCAAATAAAATACTTAAGATTTTAATCCTCGATCACTCTATGCCAGGCTGCTTTATGGTTATTGTGATTTTTTCCCCTTCTTTACTGCGAGAGCTTAAGTTTTAACTTACATGAGGCTTTAACTAGTTCTTGCATAAAACAACTCATACTCGTGTTGGTATTCAAGCATAATCCGCAACTGATTCATGCACCATTAAACAAATCACTTGTGCTTAATCAAAACATTCAATAGAAAACTCGTGGCTGCACGGGTATTAGTCAGCCAGAGTGTGTGTGTGTGTGTGCGAGTGTGAGGTAGAAAAAACATTCACGCTGTTCACTGGAATTACAATATGGCCTAAAAGGCTTTCACATGAACCCACTCTTGGCGTGGATGGTACTACTACACGCAATCAGTCATTTAAACCACGCACCACTAAGTCCAATACAAAACAATTCATTTGTACGCCTGAATTTTCAGATTTTCAGTACTCTGCTGCCTTTTGGCGGCTGCTATACTCGTACTGCTGCACTTTTACTAAATGGAAACGAGAAGAATTAATCTGACAATGTACACAACAACAAAAGAACATCAAAACGCATTCAGCAAGTTATGTCACCAATTCAGAGAAAATGTTTAAGAATCATAATGGTGCATAGGAGCAATCAAGCTGATAAGCTTGTTAGCGGACAGGCGAAATAAAATGGGGCCTTAGTTAATGAGGCTGAGAAAGTGTATTGAAGTAAAATAAGCTGTCTAAAAAGCAATTTAACCCCGTGCAGGTTTGGCTACCATATACATGTATTCGTAGCTATACCCAGAGGTGTTAGGAATTTTTGTTGAAAAATTTTCATTTGTCAAATAAAAAATCTTAATACAGGGTGTTCGCCGGAAAGGTGTACTACTTTGTTTTGTCGCCATTTTGGTAAACATTAGTATTCACAGTTCATATTTCACAGTCGTGAAGTAGACACGTGGCGAATTTATTACCGAAAAATATTCGGTAAACCAACGTGTTGTAATCGTTAAAATATTTTATTAAAATCAACCGTCGTGACGACGAGAAAGTTACGTGAAATTTTTGGGAGAAGCAACATGCCAACAAAACGTGCTATTTATATAGTGTAATGAATGATTTCGAAGAAAGAGGGGGTCTGTAGGTGATATGCTCAATCATGGAAAACAAAGTATTGCCAGATCGGCTGAAAACATTCCTGCTATTCCTGCAGTATTCAAAATAATCCATCAGCCTCAATTCGAGTTGTCTTTAAAGAACAACTTTGGCCACAATTTTGCACAACGATTTGCATTTGTTTCTATTTAAGAATCAGTTGGCACAAGAGCTTCTTCCACAAGTCCACTTACGCCGCCGTACATATGAAAATAGGGTGTTACAGATCGCCCATGACTATTCCGATTTTCATGAAAAAAATCATAATGTACCTCGCCATTTTGATTTGAATAAACAGAAAAATGGGTACTGGGAAATAGAAACCCCTCAGATTATTCATCCGACACCTTGCCATCCATTGAAAGTAACATTCTGGTGTACAATCGTGCTGTGTGACATCACGTCGTGGCGAAGTTAGTTGGCCGTCACGATCAAGCGTTTGAACACCGTTGGACATCCTTCTTTGGGGATATATAAAGGAAAAACGTATGTTAATAAGCCAATAAAATTTCAATCGCTAAAGAAGGAGATAATTCGGCGCGTTAACGATATTAAACTTCAATTATGTTTTAGAGCCATTGAAAACCGGATATAGGTATGCCACAGAAGCTGTGGCAAGTACTTTTATAATTATTTTGCGCCATCAATATCGGTAAAAATACCTATTTAACAATCTGATGGTGTCAAAGGTAACTCGTCTTCTCAACCGAGAGTGACCGTCAAAATTAAGTATGTTGCGTGCAAGAGGATTTAAGTGAAGTTCTAGCTTACCTTGTCGCGTACTAAGAAAATTCGTCTTTTACCAGCGGAACACACCTTGACAATTCGTGAGTTTCTTTCGTATAATAGAGCTAGAGAAATCATTGGAAGAATTTGGTTTTGTCGCCTTTGAATTTTTTGAGGCGGTGACCGACCCATAATTAAATTCCGTAGCACTATATAGGCTGTAGGATTGCGTTGTATAGTAAAAGTTTGCAGTCTAACTTCAATGTAGAATTTCTGCCCATAAGCTAATTAAGTTGCGCTGCTTTTAATTTCAACTGAGTGATTTTTGCATCAATGTGGGGCCTCCACGTTAGCCTACGATCGAGGTGAATATCAAGGTATTTGACTTCATTGTGCTGCTCAATAGGTGAATTGTTAATTTGGATAGCCGAACATGTTTGTTTACGCAATGTGAATGTAACGTGTGCATACTTTTGTTCATTAACTTTAATTTTCCAAAGTTTTAACTATTTCTCTAATATTGAAGTATACCCCTGCAATTTTCGCGAAGCTTCTTGATGGTTTTCACGTACGCTGCGGAATGTTGTTCCATCTGCAAAAGTTGAGATATTCATTCCGAATCTCATCGGCATGTCAGAGGCGTATATATAAAGAGGCGCAAATATATAAAGAGGGTCCTAGAATGCTACCTTGGGCAACTCCTGCACCGATTCGCTGTAAGGGGCTTATAAAGTCGCCTTCTCTGATAACAAATTTCCGGCCGCATAAGTGGTTTTCCAAAAGCTTGTGAGTATTTGCAGGCAAGTTTAACTTTATTTAGTGTAGCAACACGTCGTGTCACACTTTATCAAAAGCTTGGGAAATGTTTTTGTCTTCAAAAGTCTGTCTTATGAGTAGTCTGTGCATTTGTTCTATGGTGCTGTGTTTAGCCCAAAAGCCAAATTGATGATCAGGGATACATCCCACATTGTTCAATACTGGACTCAACTTCACCATTAACAATTTTTCGAATAGTTTTGAAATTGTTGGTAAAAGACTTATGGATCTATATGATTCTACCTAAGTCGGATCCTTCCCTGGCTTGTTTTTGTTATTGTAAAAAACATCTGACATTAATGACTAATCAAATATCTTAAGACAAATTAAAGAACTCTGCTAGATTTTAAGATTATAAAATCATAATTTTATATTTTGGAATATTCACATTCGTAATTTATATTTTGGCATTTTAAATAATTTCGTACATTCTTCATTCCATGTTTTACATTCATCTTCGTTGACTACAGTCCATTCTACACAGAATCAAAAAATTGAGATCGTTGTGAATAACTATTTATGTATTGTGAACGAAATTACTTTTTAAACTTACCTTCGTTTGCTTCACAACTGCGTAAGTCTAACATACATCTGTTTGAAAATGTGCATTGCAGACCAGATTCTCGAGCAGCACAAAGTGGACTATAATCGCGGGAACACCTCTCTTTGCATTGGCGTTGCTCAGCACACAAAATGCTGGGAATGAGGACTACCAAGAGCACAAAAATATTTGAGATATGCATATCTTAGCAGGCCAGAGAATACGATGTGAAATGATTCCACATGAATCGGCTTAAATACTGTACGGAAGCTAAACTGAACAAGTGTGGCTCTAATATTTACTTAAATGAAATAGTCGACATGTGGTCGACACGTTAACAGACATGTGCCCAAATATTTGTTAATAAATAAACTTAATATTTTTGCTTTATGTCCAAACACTTGTTTATTCTTATTTTAATACAAATTGAAAATATTTCACGTTTTTTTGTTTGTTAAGCGTTTTTTACTTATTGAATCTTCAAAATGAGCTAACAATAAATCGTCAAATCTAAATACTAATTATAAAAATGAAAAAAATGTGCTTTTTACTTAAGTCCAGCCAATGCTAGACCAACAATTTTATCATGCGGAACCTTCACTATCGGACAAAATAAAGTTTAAAAGTACTTATGATCATTTAATTTTGATTTGTAGCCACTTTAGTAAAAAAATAATGTTAAATTTTTTGAAAATTAATTTATTTCCTTTGAAATACTTTACAAAAATACAAAAATAAAAATAATAAACTTCTTGTTCTGCAATATATTAAACACCCCTAATATTTCTCCACGACAAAATAAAACAAAAGTGTAAAATTCAAACATTTTCATACAAAAGTATGAACTATAAAGAAAATTAGTATTTTGTTGCGCTACCTTTATATAGAATGATCTCCTTCCAGTGAGGTCTTCATTAGTGCACAGACTTTTGGCTGAATATATTTTCGCAGAAAGAACTTTAATGGTAGAATATATAAACTTTAGATATGTGTACGAGTATGATTGAAATTCATTAACAACTTCCTATTCTACAGGTCAACGGCACATCCTAAAAAATGTAACTATCAATGCAAAACGGAGTATAAAATCGTTACGAATAAATAATTAAAAAAAATTATTTCGAAAGACATTTGCGCGGATTACCCCAAAACATGTGAAGCTGATATCAGAGTTGTTTCTTTTTTTCATTCCTTTATTTGCTGAGAGAGTGCATAACTCAGTTAAGAAATCTGCTTGAAATCCAAAGAATGGCTTTCCTTAAATATTAACTGGAAGGTCTTGGTGGTACCCCTCAATCCGACTATTCGCTATGGAAAGCGACAAAAGGTCTGAAAAGACCCGTAATAGGTAAGCCACCTTTGCGAACTTCAACTGGAGATTGGGCAAGGAGCGATTCTGAAAAGGGAATGTTGTATGTCGATCATTTGAGAAATGTTTTTACCACAAATGATACAGCGAGTAATTCAGCTGAACTGCCGTCATACGCTGCTAGACCGCCTATGCCTTTGAGACTTAGTTTTCAAGATGTTGAAAATGTTATTCGTAACACAAACCCCAGGAAAGCTCCAGGTATTGATAAAATTACTGGTAAAATGCTTGAGCAGCTACCTCGTGTAGCTCGTAGAATTTTTCTTTTTATTTTTAACGCTATTTCACGTCTCGAGTATTATCCTGCAGAGTGGAAGGTGTCCATGATTACTATGATACCCAAACCAGGGAAGGATCCCACTAAAGCAGAATCATATAGACCAATAAGTCTACTGCCAACAATTTCAAAACTGTTCGAAAAATTGTTAATGGCAAAGTTGAGTCCAATGTTGAACAATGTGGGATGCATTCCTGATCATCAATTTGGCTTTCGGGCTAAACACAGCACCATAGAACAAACGCACAGACTAGTCAATGTCATAAGACAGACCTTTGAGGAGAAGAAGTATTGCTCAGCTCTATTCATTGACATTTCTCAAGCTTTTGATAAAGTTTGGCACGAGGGCTTGATACACAAAATAAAGCTTAACTTGCATGCAAATACTCACAAGCTTCTGGAAAGCTACTTATACGGGCGGAAGTTTGTTATCAGAGAAGGCGATTTTATAAACCCAACTCAGCCGATCCAGGCAGGAGTTCCCCTAGGTAGAATATTGGGGCCTACTTTATATTTGATTTACGCCTCTGATATGCCAACGACACCCGGAATCCACACTTCAACTTTTGCAGACGACACAGCATTCTGCAGCGTACATGAAAACCATCAAGTAGCTTCGCGAAATTTGCAGGAGTATATTTCAATATTAGAGAAATGGTTAAAAGTTTGGAAAATTAAAATTAATGAACAAAAGTGTACTCACGTTACATTCGCGCTGCGTAAACAAACATGTTCAGCTATCCAAATTAACAATTCACCTATTCCGCAGCAAAATGAATGAAAAAGAAAAAAAAATTCTTTTATTTATTAAATCTTCATAAAGTGAACTAACAATAAGTATTCAAATCTTAATACTCAATACATAAAATTAATTAAGTCCAGTCAATGCTAGACAAATATGTTTTATTTTGCACGGTCAATATCGGTAAAAACACCTATTGAACGTTCCGATGGTGGCAAGGGTATACCTTCTTCTCAAC
This sequence comes from Thecocarcelia acutangulata, assembly GCA_914767995.1. Classification (NCBI taxonomy): domain Eukaryota; kingdom Metazoa; phylum Arthropoda; class Insecta; order Diptera; family Tachinidae; genus Thecocarcelia; species Thecocarcelia acutangulata. The sequence goes on from OU612095.1 coordinate 67,479,714, forward strand.
CGAGAGTGGCCGCCAAAATTAAGTATATTGCACGCAAGAGGATTTGGGTGAAATGCCAGTTTACTGACTTACCTTGTCGCATACTTAGAAAATTCCTCTTTTACCAACGAAATACCCAGATCCTTATGTTTTCGTGAATTTTTTTCATACCATCGTTCGAAGAATTTGGTTTTGTCGCCTTTGAATTTTTTCAATGTTTGACGCTGAGGCGGTGCCCCATAACTGAATTCCGTAGCGCCACATAGGCTTTAGTATTGCGTTGTATAACAAAGGTTTGCAATCCAACTTCAATGTCGAGTTTCTGCCCATAAGCCAATTTAGTTGCGCTGCTTTTAGTTTCAACTGAGTGACTTTTGCTTCAATGTGAGACTTCCACGTTAGCCTACGGTCCAGGTGAATATCAAAGTATTTGACTTCATTGTGCTGCGGAATAGGAGAGTTGTTAATTTCGATAGGCGCACATGTTGTTTACGCAGTGTAAATGTAAAATGTTTCTTCATTAACTTAAATATTCGTATTATTTGATCTTGTTTATATTGTTTTCTTCTTAATTTTCCAGCTAAAGATCTTGATTGATTTTTGTGTTTTATAAAAAAGGTTTAACGGTATTTTATTTTCGATATTTCGATAACAATTTGTTATCATCATCAGGAAAAATTTTTTATAACGTTTTAATCTTCCTGATGACGAAGTTGCTCAATTTCAGACGAATAAGTTCTATTTTTCTCATTCCTGGAGGCAAGTAGTTGAATGATATTTTATCACACATATAATTTTCATAAATCCTTCTTTAATAATAAAAATGATTAAATTAATTCTCTAATAACTTTTTGCTTTATTTACAATTAACATCTTGCGTTTTGGTTTGATCATCCTTTCTTAGTTTTTATTCTCTTTTTAATTAGTATACTTCATCGATTTACGATAATGAAGTTATATATACTATTAGTATGATTGTTTAATAAAAGTAATATGGTTTCTTGTGACACAAGTTTGATTTGTTATGGAGAGGTAATTTAGTGAATACTATGATTATTTAGTAGATATTATAATATTTTTGAATCAGAATTTAATAGAAGTAACGTAATATTGTTCTTATAAAACTGTGGTCATAATAACCATAGAGTTCAACAATAGTATGCTACCTATAGATTATTGTTATGCCAACCATGTATTTTTTCTACGCGTATTTAAAACCAAAACACTGAAAATTTCTGCATATACTTCCAGTTCGAAGAAAATGTTAGTGGTATATAATAATTAGCCAAATGTAATCTAACATTAGCTAATTAATCTAAGACTCAATGGAATAGTGGAAGTGTTGATTATTTTTTTTTTTTTTTACCTTGGATCTGTACTCAGAGGATGACCAAAACAAGGAAAATAGATTGTGAGGAAGGAGAAAGAGGGAATACTGTTTGTGAACATTTGGCTTGAATTATCCAACGTTACAACAGACAGGAAACACGTCTGCAGGCAACATATTCCACAGGCGAAGCGTACGGCTTTTTGGGAACAAGATCCCTAATCTCGTTAGAGCAAAATCGATTGTAGTAGCGATAGAACAGAGTAACGCACCCCACATTGCGTCGATGTGTCAGTGAGTCAATAGAGTTGGATACCCTACTCTAACCGATAAGTTTCTTCGCGCTCTCCTGCACCCAAACCCAAAATAGACTTTGGAGCATGGTGATTTAAATAGTAAGGAGGTCAGATGGAGTGAAGTATATCTTACACCGTTTCAAAAACCCGAAGCCCCTGAATGCTTCTTTAGAGGCATGAAGAATGTGTTCAGCCCAGCAAACGTCACACAGCCTCTTCATTCCAAGAACATGAAGAGCATCCGATACCTCAATATTTATACCACCCATGAGTACAAATGAATCAGTATTTGCGGCGCATGTTTGTATGTTAATAAAGGTCACTTCAGACTATCACACTTTGTGTGCCAAAAATTCAAATAATACGTGCAAGTGTGATAGTGTGAATGTGAAGCGGTATGAAAATGAGAAATAATACGGTAAGAGATTTGACATCCCATAACACTTCATCATTTTTAGAAATTTGTTTAAAGATTAAGATTTTTCATTGGATCAGGGTTGCATTTTTTACAAAAGAAAATAATAAAAATATTAAAAGCAGACGTTAAGCAAATTGATTATTTATTTTCAAATCATATTTCTTATTTTACTTTAGGTGTGATGTTGTGAAAACAAAATGTAATGGTACATTAGATTTTTTGGCAGTCGCAACAAATATCATTAGATTTTTGTCTCACATAGTCTGAAACTCCCTTAAGCAACATTAGGTCTTACGAGCGTTAAAGGCGATACTGTTTTACGACCACATTTGGAGATTAATAGAAGATCCCTGTGCAGTAAATCATTCATATTTATCCGCTTGGCAGCCGTCTCTGATAGACTGAGCCTATAACCAAAGGAGTACAAGTGGCAAACTGCTGTCATCCGCAAAAAGGTGGACAGGTTTGGAAGTTTGATAGAGAAGGTCGTTGAGTAAAGTAAGAAATAGGGTAGAAGAGAGAACGCATCTACAACTCGTATAGTGCGATCTGTGAGAAAGCTCGCTATAAACCGATAAAAGTCATCACCGACACCAAAAGCAGTAAGCTTTGCCAAAATGAAAAAAAATTGAAGACCGCCCTGATTCCCCTGAAAAATAAATCTTACTCCCGTCAAATGTTCACGTAATTTAAAGGAGTTGATATCACATCATTTTGGATCAAAATCCCAAATGAAATAAGGCCCTCTAACTACTTCGCAACATGTTTCTATGTATGTCTAGACTGCAACGCGCAAATTGGAAAAAAAAATAAAATAGGGAATAAAATCTTTCTAAACTTTACGCCATAATTGTTATGTTTCTTTAAACTGTGGCACGATTTACTTTAACTACAACACATTAATCGTAATCGACACACAACCATTTGCTGCAATTTAATGCAATTTATCCTCTTGTTTAAATAGGACTGCTGCTTTTATTAAGAGCACTGGAAAATACATATCTTCAGACTTTGTACGCTCAATGCGAACAAATTGCATAAAAAGTGCGAAGCTTTTGTGCCGGGATTTCAATATGAAAAAAAAACAGTTCAGTCTCGAGTTTTTATTCCATTTGAAATGTCTTAATTTTATTAGCGCACCTTGAGTTTCATCCGCTTCACTTCGTTCAGCTTTGCTGATGTTTTGCAGCGAAGTGTTGTTATGGCTCTTTTTGAGTTATTGACAAAAGCGAGCTTTACTCGTATTTTTTGCTTTTTTTTTTGTTTTTTTTTTTTTGTTTCATCCTTATCACAATTGTTGGTTGCAAGTTGTTGTTTATTAAATAGGTTTTCCTTTCTTTTCCTACAAAAATATTTTAATTCATGGCTCTAAGTGGTTACGCCTTTTGTCATTTGTTTTCTTTTAAAGATGGAATATTTTAATCTTCTTGGATTTCTTAGATTTCATTACATTTTTCATTATACTAGATTGCTTAAGATTTAATTATAATTAATAACAATAATTGAAATTCATTTAGGAAAAAGAAAGGCTCTATTATGTTCATATGAAAATTCTTAGATTATTCTGGGTAGCTTGAGGTTTCCAATCGAGTTTTTTCTTTGTTTTGTGAATAGAGCTGGTTTTCTTTGATGTACTTTAGTGGGTACTAGTAAGTTAAATGATTTAATGAAAGTTATACAACAAAAGCGTAACGACCAAATAGGGCCTTAAAAGGTGAATTTATAACAAAAATAATAAAAATTGGATAAGAACTTATACAAGACTTGATATGTAAACAATTAAGCTTATAAGTAATGCATTCACATTATAGTCGAGCACCTCAATGCACTAGTTAAAGAAGAACTTTCCAGCTGTAGTTATTTAGTAAAAAAAAGTGGCATGTCATAACGTTTAGTGACAAAAAGTCCATGCATGTTATGAGACACTTCAAAACGTCCATGGAGGCTAATACACTTTTGAAAGTGACATAATGTCCACCAGGAAGGTGTCGTAAAGTCCGTGGACATTATGGCACTTTGCACAGCGTCATAACGTCCATTACTTAAGTAATAATAAAAAAATTTTAGAAGTGGAAAATTTTAATTTTAATACCTTTATCATAACTATATAGGAATATATGAACGTATGGGTACACAGAGAGAAAACAGGCGTTGTTTAATCTTTGTCAGCGAACGATAATGCATATCTCGTTAAATTGTGGACATACTGTTGTCAAACTGTGAACATACCGCCGTCAAATTGCGACACAAAAATACCGGTATTAAATTGAGAATGTCTTGTTGTCAAGATGAGGTCGTTTTGTTCAATTAAGAACGAAATTTGTCAAAACGACAACACCTTTTGTCCCCTTTATATGATTTGTTTATCATTTTGCCATTACGTTTTCTGTGTTTTCTAAGTACTGTTGTTTGAAAAGAAATATATATGTATATATAATAATGTAAAGGGCAAGCAATTTGATTTATTTGATAAGCAATCAAATTGTTTAAGTATTGATAATAATATTGAAAACGTCAGATGATCAAGTTTTTGCATTTGATAATCTTTATTACTCTGCATTGCTCGATCACTCATAAAGGACGTATGAAGGAAAAATCGGCGCCAATTTTTCCTTCATACTTCCTTTATGAAGTAATCAAGGAATGCAAAGTAATAAAGGTTATTAAATCCAAGAAATGCTATCAACATCAATAGTCAGATCTGTATCAAATCTTAAAATGCGTCAGAGCCAAGAAATGTCTTATTAACGCCTTGCAAGTATTTAACAATTTGTTCTCCTTGTGTTAAAAATTTGGATTTGTATTATATATAAAATAAAAGCTCACGAATAGTAAAGCTGTCGTAATGCCTCTCTAAGGCCATTACCGGCGCTGGGGCACAATTACTCATTGTAAAATACATACATGAAATAAAACTACCTGAATTAAAAAAAAAAAATCGAAGAAAAGTAACTCAACCTAGCTTTGCCCTTACTACAGATAAATTTTTGAAAGTAGTATCCGTATACTCCTAAATATATTGCAATAAAGTACTTTTTACTTCTAGGAAAACTCATTTCTGTAAAAAAAACTAAATTTTTTTGGTTTAATTTTTCAAGGGAATACTAATTCGTAAATTTGTAAAGAATATAAAAAAATTCTGTATTGAAATAATCACTTATTTACTTAGAAAAAGTGAAACTGTCAATGCCTTGCAGGAAATATAAGTAAAAGTTATGCGTCAAAGTTTTGCCACCGATAGTGTGAACCAATTTGATAAAGGGAATGGCTCTTATTGGTTCACATTATCACTCAAATATACAGTTATTTTCATATTTAACTTGTTTTTTAATTATGGACCTTATGACATTTTTAAAAATGACATAATATCCATTTGCAAAGTGTCACTATGCCCATAGACACTATGACATTTTTGAAAAGTGTCATACTGTCCATGGACCCTATGCCACGTTTATATGTGTCATAGTGTCCATGGACACTTATTATTATACATTATGACATGCCACCAAAAAAAACAACAACGAACACATTCGAAGGAATAAAAACGTCAAACTTCTTCTTCTTCTAAGAACTAAACGAAATATATTATTACATATGATTACAATTTTATTTCTGCCGTTTTTTGCTTGTAAAAAAACTGGTTATATATTTATGATTCAAAGTATTGCCCATCGCTGGCCACTACTTTTTTCCATCCGTTGGAGCAAAGTCTAAAGAATACGGCGAATGGGTTAGACTTCCCATTGCAATGTTTCTAAGTATATCTTGAACACTATCGCACCATGGGGTCATGCTGTAAAATCACTTTGTCATGTCTCGTTTTATTGCAGCCTTTTGTCTTTCAATACTCAGCTCAAATTGCATTAATTGCGTTCGATAACGACAGCTTCAGTTGGTTTTAACACTGCACCGAGCTGGTCCCACCAAATGCTCAACATGACGTAGGAACCTTGAGTATTAGGTTTAGCCGTCGATATGGAAGCACGGCCGGGATATTCCCATGAACAAAAGTTTTTGTCTTCAAAAGTCTGTCTCATGACCTTGACTAGTCTGTGTGTTTGTTCTATGGTGCTATGATACATTCCATATCATTCAATATTGGAGTCAACTTCGCCATTAACAGTTTTGAAATTGTTGGTAGTAGACTTATTGATCTGTATGATTCTACTTTAGTGGAATCTTTCCACTCTCGGCACGTTCTTTCGCTAATGACCGCCTCAACACCAAAGGTAATTAAAGTAGAAAATTAAAACCTCCCACAAATGACGAGAATTTGGCTCGTAAGCTGTCATGTTCAATTGAGAATAATTTTATGATACAGGCACAAATCGAATAATATTTTGATGGCATTATGTTTAGAAATACCTAAGCTTATTGTATGATCGTAGAATCTATTTACTTCGACTACCACTTGCTGCTACAGCCATCTATTACAAAATGGCTGAAGCAAAGTTGTACATCTAATAACTTTTCATGTATTTACAAAATATCTATATCTATACTAATATTATAAAGACGTAAAGCTTTCGATGTTCAACGTTTTTTCAACAAAATGTAGAATGAAGTCTCCTGGCAGACATAGGCCGTATAAAATCCATTAAAGATATAATAATATATATCCATTAGGATAAGGTCGAGCGATCTTATCAACTCAGCAAATATTATATTTCATAGTTTTGTCGAAGAAATTTATTAAAACAACAGTTTTATATTAGATTTGTGTCCGCATCATAAATTTAGTTTCAAACATGTCAGCTTACGAGCGAAATGCATTTCTTCATTTGCGGGAGGTTTTAATTTTAAGTTTTAATATAAAGAAATTTGCGGCTGAAGCTCATCAAAAGAGTGGTTTTTCATCGCTTCAAGAATGATGATTTTGACGTCGAAGATCAGCAAGGCGGTGGAAGAGAAAGGGTTTTCGAAGATGCAGAATTGGAGGCATTACTTTATCAAGACTCGTGTCAATCGCAACAACAATTGGCTGCATCATCGGGAGTGACGCAACAAGCCATTTCAAAACCCCTGAAAGTCATGGAAATGATTCAGAAACAAGGAAATTCGGTGCCGCTCGAGTTGAAGACGAGATGTATTGAACGGCGTTTGCTTGCTTGTGAATAGCTGTATGCAAGGCAAAGACGGGAGGGATTTCCGCGTTGCATGGGGAGTGGCGTACGCAAAATGGGTTCAATACGATAACACGACGTAAAATGGGGCCATTATGATAATCTAAAACGTGAGGATATCTCGGCTTCTTTTTCAAACGGCGGCAGTACTCGTACAACGGAAGACATGATAAAATGATTTTACAGCATAACAATGTTCGACCCCTTGTTGCGAAAGTGGTCAAGACATACTTGGAAATCATGAAATCGGAAGTCCCACCCCACCTACCGTATTCTCCAGACGTTGCACCCTCGGTCTAACACATATTTTGATCAATGGCACACAGCCAGGCCGACCAGCACTTCCGGTCTTATGAAGGCGTAAAAACTTCGATCGATTGGTGGATCGCTTCAAAACATGACCAGTTGTTCGAACGCGGGATTTGTACGCTAACCGAAGGATGGGAGAAAGTAATGGTCAGTTTTTTGCAATAAAGCCTCGAATTTCAGAAAAAAGCGACAGCAAAGTTGTACATATTATGTATTAAAGAAAAAAATTTAAGAAAAAAAACACACAAGCAAACAATTAACACATAATGAATAAATTATGATTTTTTTAAGATATCTCAAAAAAGTAAAAAACGGCGTTTTGCTTTTGAAATAAAAATATGTTTTGTGTAATACATATTGAGTATTCGAGAAAATATAAAGGTAAGTCTGTAATATTAAAATATAAACAAATGCAACAGTACGACTACGTGCAACCATATTAATATGGTTGAATATTACTTTTTTGCAATCGCAGGCGAAATTCTTAATAACTATTTTTGTTTTATTGCAGTAGATGGATAATTCAACATCAAAGACGAGATGCAAAGTGATTATATTTTAAATTTATATTAAACATAGTATTAACATATATTATAAGCTGTCCTTTTTTGTAAATAATTATCATATGTATGTATTTGTGCTAATTATAACAAATATATGGTTCTATTACAATAAAGCGATTTGTGATATTAGTATGATTATTTCATGAAATTAATATGGTTACGTATGAGGAAAGTAGGTGTGGTTAGTATAATAATATGGTTGAGTATGATAATTACTTGGTAATTTTAATCACTACTATGGTTACTTATTATTGTAATAATGTTAAACCAAAATGTAATATGGTTACTTATAATATTATTTTTAAAATACTATGGTGTGTCTTGTCAATGGTGTTTCAAATGTAACAATGTATTATTATCAAGTGCAACCATATAATCCAACAATAGTATGTTAGAATATTGTCGTATCAACCATATATTTTATTCTACGTGTAGTGATAACTCTACAATAATCAAAAGATGTTGCATACAATAAAATAAGCTAATGACATGTTGATCAGTGCAAAATAGGCTAATAGCTATTAAAGTCTGAATGTCGTCATTGAATCACTTTGGTGTGAAAATCTTAAACACTTTTCCCATTCACTTTTGAGTTCGAAACACCATATTGACAGTATGCCTGTACCTGTACAGCACCTGTTTTGCTGTAACAGTGAAACATTCTGTTTACGGGAAACACTTTATGTTGTGTGTAGTGGAATTCCTGCCCTTAATAGTTTTTGGCAGGAGCACGAAACAGTTTTCCCCAATCTTTTATTTCTGTTATAAATGTCCAGCTAAAAATACGTATTAGGGAATGAAAACCTCCTCAGGGAATTTCATTCACTAATTGCATCATGCTTCTTGCTGAGTCAGCAGCAACTTTTGTTGCATTTAAAGGCGACATTGTCTGTCAGTGTTTGTTAAGTTTTAAAAGCAGAAAAAAAGTGTTAAGTGTCAAACAACATGATGAAACATGTTACATGTTTTATTTTCTCCAAAAAAAAAAAAAAAGAAAAACCGTATTTTCTTTTTTCGTACTGATTTGGTGTAAATTAAAACAAGACCTACTTGAACATCAATGTAATATAATTCTGCAGAAGTGTTTACAGAAATAGGAAAACGAAATCTTTTCGAAAGGAAAACATAGAAAGAACTGGGAAGAAAGAAGTCTTCTTTATTTACATTATCTAATTTTTATTTGTTTAATGTACGAGTTTGTCCACTACGACATGGCAGTCATTGTATTTAACAAGGATTATTTTTGTTTTCTTTTGTTTGCATGTTAAATTGTAATTCTGCAGAAGATGTTAACCTATTCAGTTGAAAAACAAGTAGAAATAAGTCTATTGATGGCAGCGTGAATGGGTAAATAATTCATTCACGGTCAAAGCCGTAAGCATTACAAACTTATCACCAAACATTCTATTCAAACTCACTATCAATTTATTATATTTTCTACTTTACACGTGTACGAGTACACATAAGCCTTTTCGACACTCTTACGGCCAGAGAAATAAAATTTATTATTTGTTTATTACAGGTTTATTCAACAGATTTCTATAAAAGGTTTTGGACACAAAATTGTTTTGTTTAAACAATTGTATTTAAAGTTTTAAATATTGTATTTTAAAAAATTGCTTAAATATTTTATACAACTAAACGGTCACCCTGAAGTGTAACAACTCGCTATACTCGTAATTGTAACTTCAAATCGAGAAGTAGAAAAGCCGACTGTATAAGCTTTAATATTAAAACGAAAACTTTTCATTTATCAATTGCGTACTTGCAGCCTTCTGCTAAATATATTTTTAAATTATATAAGTATGTATTCGAATTATAAATCTTTTTCTTCCTCAAACGTTCTTCAACTTACAGAGTAAAGCATCCCATACACGTTTCAACAGTTGGCAACTGAGTCAGTTGTTGACCAAATCAAAGCGTGTATGACTTTGTCAGTTGATTAGTTTGCCAGATGTCGAGTTGGTTGAAGAAAAATTAAAATGTTTTGATGTAAATTATTAATCAGTGAACTTTTTCAGTTATATACATATGTACGATATTAACTAATTAGTTGTGAGTTCGAGTCCAACTCCAAGAAGAAGGAGTTGGTTAAGTGGCCGTATTAAAAATACATCATGTTCACATGATCCCGAATCCGAATCCCAGTGGGCGCTGATGAGTAGTGTAGCGACTACAAAACAGCTAGTTGTCCCCCAGCTAATAATACCATAATACAATTATTTTTTCTGTTCTTCTTTGGTCTTATTGTTTGACAGCAATTATTGTTATAATTAAAAATAGTCCTTCTTCTTGACTGAAGTTGGACTCGAACTCACAACTAATTAGTTAATATCGTACATATATATAAAATGTTTTGATTTTTTCAAGTTGACTATCAAATCTTACAATTCGATTGTGATGTGTGTGTATGTGTCTATTGATCAGGTCTCAAAATTTATATTTGTAGTGTTTTTGCAAAGAGAACTTTATATGTTTTTAAAATGGCCTATAAATCTGTTGTGCGTCAGAACTCACTTCTTCCCCCAGCTAATAATATTGAAAACGAGCAACCATCAACTGCTGTCTGAATAACAAATAAAAAGAATATTGGGGTCAGGCCCAATATTGCAAGACAGCAAATATATATTAAACAAAAGAAAGAACAGCAGTACCCTCAAAAAACTGCTACAACCCGAAAATTACATAAACTATAACAATTGCTGACACGATGGAATACTGATGTGGGTCATGAATTCGAGCACACTCAGCTATAACTCCAGGTTTGCGGCAGCAGCTATGACGGCAGCAGCACATATAAAACAGAAGCATAATTAAGAGAGAGGATCAGTAATGTTCAACAGTGAACAGAAGTAATCGTTAAATAAATAATTTCAATAAAGCGAGTGACAATAAAAAAAGAGGTTTTATTTAAATTAGAATAGGACTATAATACAATAGTAAATCCTGCGATTCCCAAGGAACCCTCCAGGATAAAGTAATAACTACACACAATAATAATAATAACAAGTATTTTCTGCGAATCCTATGGGACCCTCCAGGAAATACTATAACAAATCATTGAATTTAATAGTTGAATGAAAATCGTTCAATTCAGTTTATGTTGAAGGACTCAATTCACAATTCAATTGGAACGTGTATGGGCCGCTTAAACCGTATAATATAAATTTTACTTACCTGGTAATAAATCAAACCTGTACGCAAAGAAACAATTTCGCTTATATCGTTATGCCAAAGGTGAGTAATTGTACCCAGCCATAGATAAAGATACTTCCTAACGTGTTTATCTATTTTACTCCAACTTAACAACTTGAACTCCATTGAAGTGTCAAACTTGTCTTCCCCTTTTTACTGTGCATCCCAAAGAAGGAAAGTAGGAATTAATTCTTTTCAGGTTTCGAGTATTGTATTGCGAGTCATGTGGCATTCACGACCATTTATGACCATGTGTCCATGACAACAATCAAGTGAACGCTTTCCATCACTTAAAGAAAAGGGGTCATTGTGTGAAATTTCATGAAATTGCTTGTTTTTTAAATATCAAATGTCCCTATTGTATGCCGTTGTTTCTAGTTTTAATGCCTGATGTAGATTAAACAATGTTTTGGAAAATCAGGTGATACATATCTATGTGAAGGGTGATCCTAGTAAGTATTTTGCTCAACTTAATTTGACACTTTTTAATTTCATAGAGATGTACACTGCTCAATTGTGTACCGCGTTAGGATTATTGAAACCTTTTATGAAAATGGGCATTCAAATCCAGCGCGGTCAACTTGGTGCGTTTCGCACCAAAAAAGCGTTGAGCGCTTTTTTCTAATTTTCGTTGCGCTCTTTAAATTTCGATGGCACCAAGAGATATCCAATTCAATGCAATTATTATATAACAATTTTAAAATTCATTTTAAAAAATTTGCTCTTTTCCTATTGAAAGATCAAGCCAAGTTTGTCAAATATTACAATAAAAGCAGACACTGAATAGTGAAGTTCAAGTTTATGAAGGCGAGTGTATATATCACTCTTTTTGTAATTAATAAATTATCAAATTTATTATTAAACTCTTAAAATTTTCCAAAATGTTTGCATTAAATTTTGATTATCAGCCATGTTCCGAGAAACGCGCGTTTTGAAACCGCAAAGCGTTCTGAAAAATGCTTAATTGATTTTTAGGTATTCTAAGGAACGCGCGTTTCACTGGCGTTTCGGAGTTTTTTCCGAAAAATTACAACATGTGTTTTACATACGTATATATGTGTGTGGACTTATATAAAATGAGAAAAAAATTTGACAACAAATAGAAAAATTTTTCGGTTTAGTTTTTTTTAGTTGAAAATTCTTTCAAGTTTTTATTGAAATAAAAAGTAAACATATTAAATTTTAATTGTGAATAATTTTATTGCCTGTTGCAAGCTCAGTTTTAGCAAATTCAATCAGTTCACTTCAATACATATGCCAGTTTTAAGCGATATGCGTTTTCCAGAACACATATTTGGCGATTTCAAATCGCAAAATCATACTTCCTGCGTTATACGTTTCTTACAACACCTAGTTGGCGTTTTCAAATCGAAAACGCTAAATTTAAGCGATTTGCGTTTCTCAGAACATGCCTGTATGATAAACTTCATCTTCTACTTGTTACAATTCTGGCAAATTTTCGTAGATATAAAATTCTTTTACAGACTCCCACTCTAGCCAACGAGTTTTTACTGTTCGGTTGCGAAAACTGTGTTTGATAGAATTGCTATTACACGAATTTCATGGCATGCTGTGCGATTCTGTAACGTTTAATGATCGGATCATCGTAAATTTTTTCGACACATTTTATCCTTTGCAGTAACGATTGTATGCTCCTGCAATATCATTTTAACGACGGTACGCAGCTGTATTGTTGTGTACCTGATAATAGGCAGTAAAACTAACAACTGTTTTCGGTCGACAGCGAATATAATTAAAGTTGTTGAATACCAAATTTGATTATCGTTATTGCAATATCGAAATATCGAACAAATTATTGTAAACCTGCCAAGTTTGACAAACACGATTTCTAGCTATTGAACGAATTTGATGGCATGTCATCAGCCGGTACTATCAGACCCACTTTGATCGTCTAATAGCTGCTTATAAAGCTGTCTCATTATCGTTTTTTAATATGAAAATAGTATACTCTTTATAGTATAGTAGTATAGTTTTTAAAAAAGAAAAAAAAAATTTAAGCTTGGTGCGTTTTTGCTGAAATTACACGCTTTTTTCTTCATTTTGTTGCATTTTGAAATTTCAAAGTTGACAACGCTATTCAAATCAAAATATTGTCTGTGCACTGCGTGATTTTTTGTCACCATAATCGGCCAAAATTTTTGTACCTTTGTGTTTGGGATAGAAATTTGCGAAAGCGAGTCAATAAAATTACTTTGGTATTTATCTTCAAGGCAATTTGTTGTGGGATTTGCACATTAAAAGTCTTAAGGGTAAAATAGTATCTACTCTTGGATTACCACATGAATCACCAAAAAAAAAAAATCTAAACTTCCGAGAACCCCTTACTCGTTTTTTGCTTCAATTTCACCGTCACCGATGATTTCAATATTTTTACCGCAAGTATCTATAAGCCTACATATGTAAGAATAATTTTTTAAGAAGCATGCAATTTTAATAGTTCATTTACCATTCTATCAGTCTTGCATAAACTTCTCCTCAAACACAAAAAAGCTTATCAGAACCGTCAACTTTTAATAGTAATCAGCAGCTTAAAAAAATCATTGGGAAAGATTTACAATTTTTAATAAAAATTCATGAAAACCAGATGTAGTGTCACCAGCAATTTGTTAAAATAAATCAGAAAAAATAGTATATTTTGCGGTTTTAGTCGGCGATGAAGCCTTTGGATTTTAAAGTGATTTTTTTATTATGCATACTAGTTAGTAGTAATGAAATAATAATACTTAATGTTTATAAAATTCAAAATTTTTAACTTATTTTTCCATTTATTTTACAAAAATATACAAGCTGTTGAGTATTTCTAATCAACTTTGCCTTTGGTTTTTTTCTCGCCGATAGTATCACTATCGGATAAAAAATATCGATAGTGGACCAAAAATTAAACTATCGATACTATCGATAGTTCCGATCAGTATTCGACAACACTAGTATAAAATATTTGCAGCTCAATGAGGAAACCCTTCACAATATTCACAAAGTAAAATAAATCATTAACAATAATGTTTTGACTCAGCTGTTTTGCTGGTCGGTGTTGCTTGTCCGGGCGGAGTCACTGGGACAATTTGATTTTTTAACACGAGCACTTAAACCCGGTTAATAATTTTAATTATAACGCAAGCACTTACACTTGGTTATATGGTGGACGAAGAAAATAAAACAACCGAATGTCTTGACTGCTTACTTATTTCGTGATTTATTTCTGATTATTTGTGAACTTAAATACTATTTTATTGCTAATTTGCAATAATTGCTAATTATTAATATATTGTTGGCCTTATACATTTTACCACGCGTGTAAAGAATTGCAGGATATATGAACCCCAGAAAAATGCAATGTAAATAATTATTTAACTCAAACGAATTAAAAATACTCGTAAACAAAAAGCAAGCTTGAAACTTGATTAGAAGTTCAAGGTGTTTATTTTTTGTCATAATTTGCATTACTGGTGAATAAAAAGAAAAAACTAAGAAAAAATGCATAAAACTAAAAATTAAATGATATTTAGCATTTTCGGGTTGTTGAACTAACTTCGTGCAGGCATATGTACGTACGCTGAAAAAATTTTGTTCAGAAATTCTCTGAATTTTGACATTACTTTTATGAATTTTTTCATTATTTTTCAACCATTGTAACTTTTCGTAGAAATAATGAAACAAATTTCATTAGATTATTTTATTGAAAACCTTCATAAAAGTAATGAAACCTTTTAATAAGAAACATGACTTATTTTCATTAAAAGTATGAAAGACAAATCATATGATTAGTGAAATAATTTCTCTAGATCAAAGAATCAATTTCATAAAGCACATGAAAACTGTACATTAAATTAATGAAAAAGTAACGTTTATTTAATGAAATAACTTCTTTGTACTAATGTAATATATTCATTAAAAATATGAAACTCCTTCATAAGGTCAATGAAGTTATTTCATTTATCTAATTTTATTATTCATTGAGCACCTAAAAAATTTACCTTAAATTAATGAAATAGTTACATTTGTTTAATGAAATAATATCATAACACACATTAATAAAATATGTTCACAAATGTACGTAATAAGATCAATGGAATTATTTCATTTATTCATTGATACTATATTTCATTACACAAACAATACTATTCCTTGCTTTTGTGAAATTTTACCTAATTATGAAAAAAAAGAAAATGTTGAACAAGATTTTATTAATTCAAATAACTTCAATACACTGGTATTTAAATTTTTTAAACTATTATTATGCTGATTTGAGTACATACACATATGTACATACATACCCAAGTTCGGTAGCCAGAAATTTATTTGTCATTGATCTAATGAATTATATTTCATTGGAATTATGAAACTCATAAAACTTACATATTAATAAAAAAAAAAAACTTGACATTTTTTTGAACTGTAGCTTAAGATTAATAAATGCCCATTAATATATCTTACCAAAATTCAAAGAATTAAAAAAAAAATTTAATTTTGTTGTAGTCATAAATCCAATGATTTTTTTAATGAAACTATGAAACTTAATGAAACCACTCTGATGGAACTTTTTCATAATATATATGAAGTTTCATGCGTATTGTGAAAAGTTTTTATTGGATTAATGAAACAGTTTCATTAAATATATGAAGCAGAATTCTTTCAGTGTAGGTATAAATGTACAATCATACCTACGCACTGAACAGTTACCTCGTGTAGCTAAAAGAATTCTACTTTTTATTTTTAACGCTATTTTACGCCTTGAGTATTACCCTGCAGAGTGGAAGGTCTCTACGATTACTATGATACCCAAGCCAGGGAAGGATCCCACTAAAGTAGAATCATATAGACCAATAAGTCTACTACCAACAATTTCAAAACTGTTCGAAAAATTGTTAATTGTTAAGTTGAGTCCAATATTGAACAATGTGGGATGCATCCCTGGTCATCAATTTGGGTTTCGGGCTAAACATAGCACCATAGAACAAACGCACAGACAAGTCAATGTCATAAGACAGACCTTTGAGGAGAAGAAGTATTGTTCAGCACTATTCATTGACATTTCTCAAGCTTGTGATAAAGTGTGGCACGACGGCTTGATGCACAAAATAAAGTTGAACTTGCCTGCAAATACAAAGAAGCTTCTGGAAAGCTACTTTTATGGGCGGAAATTTGTTATCAAAGAAGGTTATTTTATAAGCCCAACTCAACCTATCGAGGCAGGAGTTCCCCAAGGTAGCATACTGGGGCCTACTTTATATTTGATTTACGCCTCTGACATGCCAACGACATCTGGAATCCACACTTCAACTTTTGCAGACGACACAGCGTTTTTGAGCATTCATGAAAACCACCAATTAGCTTCACGAAATTTACTGGAATTTATTTCAAAATTGGAAAAATGGCTGAAGCTTTGGAAAATCAGGGTTAATGAATAAAAATGTACTCACGTTACATTCACACTGCGTAAGCAAACATGTTCAGCTATCCAAATTAACAACTCACCTATTCCGCAGCACAATGAAGTAAAGTACCTTGGTATTCACCTGGACCGTAGGCTAACGTGGAAGTCTCACATTGAAGCAAAGGTCACTCAATTAAAACTAAAAGCAGCGCAGCTAAATTGGCTTATGGGCAGAAATTCGACACTGAAATTAGATTGCAAACTTTTGTTATACAACGCAATACTAAAGCCTATATGGCGCTACGGAATTCAGTTATGAGGCACCGCCTCAGCGTCAAACATTGAAAAAATTCAAAGGCGACAAAACAAAATTCTTCGAACGATTACTGCAGCTCCATGGTATGTAAAAAATTCACGAATTCATAAAGATCTGAATATTCCGCTGGTAAAAGAGGAGTTTTCTAAGTACGCGACAAGGTATGTCAGTAAACTGGAACTTCATCCAAACCCTCTTGTGCGTAATATACTTAATTTTGGCGGCCACACTCGGCTTAAAAGAAGGGATACCGCTGCCACCATCAGATTGCTCAATAGGTGATTTTACCGAAATAGCTCCCGCATAATAAACCTTTTTGTCTAGCATCGGCCGGACTTAAGTAACAATCAAATTTTTTAATTTTAAATCACATTTTTTAACTTTAAATTGAGTATTAAGATTTGAATACTTATTGTTAGTTCATTTTGAAGATTCAATAAATAAAAACGCTTAACAAAAAAAAAAAAAATACCTACGCACATACTCGTAGGAAAGACATTAATTGTGAAGATCTGAACAAATAACTTCAACTAATCTTATTTTAAGATTGAAATACTGTCAGCATTAATAATAAAATATAGTGATGATAATAAAATCTTAAACTTTTTGACTCCAGTACACTTCACTCAAACTGTGAAAACATTCAATCAAAAAATAGTTTTCTTCATAATTGCGTATGATTGTAATCTAATATTTAGTGCTGAAATTACCTGTTTTACTTTCAGCAATTTTCTTTTACTTTTCGCGTTATAACTCTTCATAACTGTGAGTATAATAGAATATTATTATAATACATTATTAAACTAAATAAGAGTACTCGTACAAGAAAAGCCCATGTTAACAATTTATTACTGCTCAAGATTACGCAAGTGGTAAAAAAAGGTAGTGCAAACACGCATTATATCGTATCTAAACAGTTCAGTTGGTTATGGACAATTAATTTTGCCTTAAAATAAATTACACAGATAACGTATGTACGTAAACTCCTTATAGAGATAATAATTACAACATTTAATGTAAAGAGAATATGAAAATTCAGAGTAACGCAATTAATTTTGCTTAAAAGAATAAAGTTGTAGTGAATAAATATAAAAAAAATATTATATGTTTTTTTAACTAAATTAGTGTTTATAAGACGTAGAAATACTCGTATTAATGCAAATAGATAATAAGACAGGTATCTCCCCTGGGTTAAAATAAGAATATAATAAGGGAAAATAAAGGGGAGTGAAAAAGGGGAAGTACTATCTCACAAAATCAAATAAAATATAATTTTTTTTTGAGAAATGTTTCACAGGCAAGAAAGGAGTTGAAAAAATCATATTGTGTTTATTGTTTAGCCTCGTTTTCTTTACACTTGCAGCCTTTTGCTTGCTCCAATATTTGTAATGCAAAAAGAGTTCTATTAAATTCATTCTTCACAAATGTTGATTAAAAATTCAATTTCCTTTATCAGGAAACGAACATGAATAAATAGATGTCCACTGCTAGAGCAGCTTATTTTTTATTGCAGCATTCAGGCAGAGTTTTAGTTTCTTCAATATATATTTAGTTTTTGTTTTTTTTTTGATTTGTAGACAAATCCAAAACAGTGTATTTTTTAACGTTTTTCCCATTGTAATTTTTTTCATTTATTTACACATGAAAGTTTATATAACAACTAGCTGGCCAGGCAAACGTTGTTTTGCCTTCAAATTTTGTTTACATGATATAAATGACTTTAAATTTTCAAACTGTCATTACCAGTGTAAGCCATATATTGACAACTGCAAATGCTTAAAACGGAATATTATGGCTTTAGCAACCATTAGGACTCGTGGTATCAAAACGCCCCCACCTTTAAGCTTCCTCTAAGTACTCTTTTTTTAAACCGTTGATCATCGAAGTTTTCACCGGAAGCCAATTGATATTACAAAGACATGGTTGGTTTATACTTTACTTCATAATATTATGGTTACTGATCTGACTAATTCTAGTGAGTTGAAAAACTGGCTGATAGAGTTGACGAGCTTAACGTGGGAATTAAAGAGAGCCATCAACTTCTATATCATCTATTCGCAAGCAGTTTAACTTTGAATCCGATAATTCAAATCGACGACATCACGTTCGGTCAACTAAACATGATTTTTGTAAAATGTTTGAGAGTACATTGCTGATGAGCTCAGATTTTGATTCGGTAAAATAACAGAAAGGGACTGATAATAGAATATTGCCAGCGTATTAGTGGAATAGACGGCGATATTTCAAAATGTAATTCTTTTTATTTTCACAAACTATTAGTCCGATACGAATAATAATAACCTGAACTTACCTTTTTGTTAGCTTCAATATATAGAACGCCACGTACAGGGCTAGACATGAGCGGCGAACTTGTGTGTGTATAGCCGCCATAATTGATTGAGTATATTTTCACCTTTATGGCTTTATTAATCGCCAAAATTGTCAATTTTGAGGTTCAGAGTTGTGTTTGCCGAAAATTAAATGCATTCATAACAGTCATTTTTTTTGTATATTTTAGGCCGAACTCATAATCTGCCCTTTTTTATAAAAATGAGGCAGGTCAAGCAGTGACTGTTAATGATGCACAATATCACGAAATGATAACAGAGAGGCTACTCCCTCTTGCGATGCGAAATAAAAATGGTTAGTAATCCAAGAATTGGTACCCTGTATTGCGATTTCGTATTTTCCTTTCGCATTGAATTTTTCCCTTTCGTATATTTGGTTTTATCATTCTTCGCCACGAGTATTGTTTATTTTATGGGACCAGTGTTGCTTCATTTTCAAACTATTTCACGAAAAAATTTGCGCAAACGACACAGAGTGCCAAATTACCCTCTTATCACATTTATCTTTCGCATCGCAATAGAGAGTAACCCCCCAGTTCTTTTTGGCGAAATTGGATAATATTGATGTAGCAAATATATGATATCTGAAAGAGATTGATCCCAATAATCTAAACGATAATCTAGTCTATAATTTGATTATTTTTTTTTGTAATTAGGCATGAAACATATAGACCATAGCAGTCTTCAGGACTTCACGACAGCAAATGCTGTAACCAGCAATTGTAATCGTATAGTCGCCTGGTAAATTATTTAAAACACGGCAGCAACATAAATGAATTTACATAAAAGTGTACTTCAGTGTGGCCACCTTAGATTTTTTGGCTTTACAATATTCAGTTGCTTTACAGAACGAGTTCTGTTTATCTCAAAATTTCATTAAAAAAGTTCTCCTGCTAAAAACAAAGTCTCAAACAGAGCAACATAACTTAAAAAAGTTTTTATATCCCACTCACAATTCAGGTTAGGTGGGCCTTGAAAATATAATCGAATATATCTTCTGATCTATAATATGAACAGTACTAAAGAGATGAAACTTTATGACAATATATCGAACTTTTCAAAGCGTGGATCACAAATAATTTGAATCGAAAAATACAAAATTTGTACCCATCTCTTTTAAAATTTTGTCAAAAATATGCAATTGAAACTACTCATAAGTGAAGTAAAATCAACGGGTATATATCTAACCGCTTGCTGGTTTTATTTTACAAAATTAAGATTTCTTGTTTTGAGTATAAGTATTATTTATTTTTGAAATAATTTGAAGTTTTATTTCTAAATATCCACACAGGTTGGCAGTAAGGAATGAGAGATGGGTTAATGCCAAGCTAATGTGGATGGCTAATTATAATCACTCGATAGTGATTACATTTAGTAGGGGATATGGGAAACCGAAAGAAAGAAATTATTAGTTTCTTCAGGTTTAACTGGTTGGATATGCTTACCCTTTGTAAGACACTTAAAAGGGATAATACCTTTGGTTTGGTTGAATTCAATGGGATTTATTAATGTAAACTTAACAGCAACGAAGTTAAAGAGCAAGTAAGTAAAAAAATGGTAATACAAAAAGTAGTTTCAAAAATATAATCAACTAAAAGCTGCAACATACTTCGCTTGTAGCGCAAGTATTTCAATGTTGATAACATATTTTTACGTTACAAATAGTTCACATTTTTATGATTTTTTAAATACAAAATTTACAATAATTAATGTCCAATGAATTTGGACAATTTTTAAAACAATTTTTTTAAAGCAGCATTTATATTTGTTTTTTTGTTTTTTTACATTAAAAATAAAATATTTCCAAGAGCTAAATTGTTTTACCTATTTTTTTACACACTGGTAACACTGTTTTTTTTTGTAGTCAACAAAATTAGAAATTACTTTTAATTCGACTGCGGCAAAAAAATAGTATGGACAACAACCTGCAGTTGTGTCGTCTTGCTGTTGTTAAAATAAACGTTCGCAGTGCAAAGCATGTATTTTATATTTGACATATTTAATCTGCTGGTTTCAATGTGTTAAGTGCTTTAAGCTTAAAAATGTATGTAGGTACCTTGTACCGCATCCAGCTTATGCCAACTTCTCTGAAAGAGTAAAATAGCTAGATACAAACATATGTAAATATATATGTAGTAGGTTTTTCTGAAGAAAAAAAACTTACCCTTCGATAAAAGTTTATGTATGTTTTGTTAAAGGTCTGTCAATTAAAGTTATAATTGATTTTATTTTGAACAGAAGAAGAAAAAAACTAGTTCCACAGAATACACCAAGCAGTTCAACCAGTGTTAAAATAAATTTAATATTCATACTTACTTTCATAAATAATTTCAAAACTTGTTTGCGAAAGAAAACAATAATAAATAATAAGGCTGCCAAAAATTATGTATCACAAAGATTGAAACATTTTCTTTTGATAAATATGTTAAATTTTTGGCGCTACGCATGCTCCGTTGGGTGCACAAGACAACATGTAGCAGGCAGATGTATTTTAAATGTTTTTTCTTTCTTTTTTTTTTTGCTTTTATATTATATTTTTAATTTTGCAATACTGGTCTCCCCCTCTACTATTCACTTTCTGACTTTATTGTTAATTAATCATAAACATATGCGTGGCGTTTTCTTTACTTTACGCGGTGCGTGCAGGCATCGTTTGGTGGATGTGAAGAAAAAAAGTGAAGCGTAAATGCATTCTTTACATAAGAAAACTGTTAAGACACACATTGCTCTCTTCGTAATTTGTTGGCAACATGAAAATTGATGTTTACTGGAGTACTAATTAAATATAAATGTTTTCAATCTTCGACTAAACTGTTGGAGAAAGAGCTGCCTGCAGCCGCTATGAAACACTGCGTTTTGTGTATTGAACGGAACTGCAGTTTTCAAGTGCAGGCAGCATCGAATGTTGCGAGAAATGAATGTTTGCAAATGCAAGCCAGTGAGTAGCAGTAAATAAATGATTATGTGTAATCAACAAGTAAAATTACATAAAAAAGGGTTAATTTAATTAAAACATCAATTACATGGTGAAGTAGTTTAACACTTTTCGGGCAGGAGAAAGCTTGAAAGCTCTCAATGGCCTGAAGACAAAAATTATATATTTTACTGTAATATTATATTCAAAACATTGGCCAATAGGTGGCTCTCACGGATGAAATCAATTTTTAAGCGCAGAATTTACGTTCTATACCAAAACATACGGTTACACAGCTTTGTGTTTGAACTAGTTTTTTGTATTCGGTTGATGCACGATTTGTCCTCTTTTGTTTCAGTTTTCTAAAGATATTTTAACTGATTGTGAAATTGATTGAAACCAGTACTTGCCTTGTCGACCTCTTCTTTTTTCTTTTTTGTCTTGGACCAGTACTCAGGGGATGACCCCTACATATGCAGTGCCTTGTACCAGAACTAGGAAAATAGGTTGTGAGGAGGGGGAAAGAGCGAGTAGTGTTTGTGAACATTTGACTTGAACAGACAGGAAACACATCTGCAGGCAACTTGTTCCACAGACGAAGCGTGCGGCTGAAAAACGAATTCTCTCTGTAATGCGTAGTGCGATTCCCCGGACAATCGACCACAAATGGATGAGCTCTGGACGATGTACGTGTGCTACGTAAAAATGTGCGAGTTTCAGGAACAAGATCCCTAATCTCGTTAGAGCAAAATCCATTGTAGTAACGATAGAACAGAGTAACGCATCCCACACTGCGTCGATGCTCCAGTGAGTCAATAGAGATGGGTACCCTACTGTCACCGATGAGCTTCTTCGCCCTCTCCTGCACACGGTCGAGTAACCCCAAAATAGACTTTGAGGCACCGACCCAAACATGAGAGTTGTATTCCATTTTCGGTCGGATGTAGGTGGTATAAATAGTAAGGAGATCGGATGGAGCGAAGTACATCTTACACCGTTTCAAAAAACTGAGGCTCTTGAATGCTTCTTTAGAGATATGAAAAATGTGTTCGTTCCAGCGAACGTCACACTGTATTTTCATTCCCAGAACAGCAAGAGCATCCGATTTCTCAATATTTATACCATCCATGAGTACAGATAAAGTAGCACTTGCGGTCGTTTGTTTATGTGTAAACACCATTGGGTCTTACGAGCGTTGAAGTCGACCCTGTTTTCGCGACCCCATTCGGAGATTAATAGAAGATCACTATTCAGTGAATCATTCATATTTAGCCTCTTGGCAGCGATCTCCGATAGGCTGGGCCTATAACTTAAAGAATATGAATAGCAAATGCTGCTGTCATCTGCAAAAGAGTGAATAGGGTTGGAAGTTTGATATAGAAGGTCGTTGAGGAAAATAAGAAAGAGGGTAGGAGAAAGGACGGAGTCTTTCGGTACCCCTGAATTAATCTTGAACTCGTTTCATTGGACCCCATGTATAACAACTCTTATAGTGCGGTCCCTGAGAAAGCTCGATATAAACCGAGAGAAGTCATCACCGACACCAAAAGCAGTAAGTTTCTGATGATGGATCGACTCCATGCGGTGAATTATTCACGATTCACCAGCACCGACTTGGGGCTTGTAGAGCTTACATAGATGAAGGTTTTGGGCCTTTTAATCCCTGCTGTATGCAATTTCCCAGAACAGTAGATGGAAGACACGGCTTAATGAGGAGGTAGGCAAAAGCCCATTAAGAACATCAGCTCTTTACCAACTCAGCCTTCAAACCATCACTTCTGCTTCCTTACATTTTACATATCACTTGCAATCAACAGCACTTTCGTTATTAGCCCCCGAAAACCGGCAGTGTACCATAGTCACTAGGCAAACTATTTCTCCTTGCTACGATTTTAGTTTTGAACCACGGCCAGAACATTTCAGCCAAGGTAGGCACCTCAGCCATGATCAGTGCCGGGATGATTTACAAGCGCAATCCGCCGGGAGCTTTGCCGAGCCCCGTTCTTTCAGTTAACCCTAGGATTAGGGTTTTGGAAGTAGAACATAAGTCATGCGGCTTTCTAGAGATCTATTTGCTACACCAAACGAAGGACTGCTACCCCTATACGCCCCAGAAAACAGGGTGCGCTGGTTTGGTATACGACAAGGCAAAATATGGTTGTCGACACTATGTTCAATCCGTCGCTCCAACTTAAACTAGCGCGTAAAGTGCAACGTAAACTAATGCTTAAATTTTCTGCTGATGAGAGTAATTTAAATAAGGGCGCCAACGTTGTATCATGAACAATAATGTTTATCAAACATGTTTGACAAAAATCGCTAAATAGAAATGCAATAAGTAGAGACAAACGCCCTAATTTGATCCATAAGTCGCTAAATTGTTATTACTCACAACCACAAAAAAGCCACCCAGATCTCAATTGAGAGTTACAGTGTCAGTCATCACTGGACATTGCCGGTCAGGGAACCATACCAGAAGACTGGGCTTACCCTACAACGACTTCTATAGAAGTTACCAAGTCGAAGAGGCGAGGATCCTTCACCTCTTCGGAACATGCCCGGCATTGGAGCATCACCGCCTAAGGTTTCTAGGCGAGCGGAGCTTCAATAGATTATTATGCCCTTTAGTAGTCGCTAGTCATACTACTCATAAGCACCCACTCGCTTTTGAAATTGGATCATGGAAAACAATAAAAAATTCCATTATGATCAATAAAAGTTAAGTATAGATAAAACATAAAATCAGGAGCTACTTCATAATATGATTTAATTTATTAGGTTACCTGTCTTGCAATGGCATTGAGTTAGTGATGCACCAGTTATAACAATAGGGATTTTGAATAGCAAGCTTCCCAATTTACCAAAAGACTATACATACATACTCTGGGTTTGAGTAGTTCCATGTAAATCCTCTTCCTCTTCAAGTCTGAAAAAAGCAGAATATTGATAACCCGAAAAGAAAAAAAACTTTTGATTGATAACCTTCACTTATTTGTTCCTAAGTTAACAAGAGCTTGACTGATTGCTCTTTATTTTACAACCTAAAAACTATTACAGAAATGAGTGGTCTCATTTAGATCAGTTCAAAAATAAGACAATAGATTCCAGATAAATCTGAACGTCTTGATAAGAATTATCTCTTTGAGATAATTTCAATGGATTTTCTTTTACATATCCCTAGCGCTTTCAGTGGGTTAATAATCTGTTTAATATTGATGAGTGCAATTAATAGTGGATTCTTGATTGCATGCGTAACCATACTCGTATTACTTAAATGCAACTCACAGTGTTTTCTTCATAGATCAAATTAAAAGAAACTTTTACATCAAAAGCAAAAGTGATACCAACAGAAAATTATAAATAGTTTGTCTTCTATGTTTCCCAGCTATCTGTCGACATTTCATAGGAGCTACCCTAATCATCAGTAGACTTTGGAAATTTTTTAAAGATATTCTCAAACATTCAACTTTATATCCCAACAATCCAAATAAATTGTTGAGAATTTGAAAAGCAAAAGTTTTAAATAAATTCGATTACCTAATTCTAATTATTTTTATCACATATTTTACCTCAACGTGGCGAATACATTGCGTAACCTTATCACCGTGAAGGTTTTTAAGGCGCAACTATTGCTGGCAAATTTAAAGAATTAACAAAAGTGTAAAAATCTTACGCTAAAGGTGGATTATGTCGAAATAATTTAAAAGTCGAGTTGTCATGAATTTATACGCTGTAAACACTGCAAACTCAAAATACGAACTCGAATTTCCAAAAAGAGTGAAGCTAGTTAACCTGAAAATTATCAGCCAATTGAAATTTGCACTGCCCTGTTGGTATCTAGAGTCTCAAAATTTGATTTGTAAATGCCAATATGGGTTTAGTAGGGATCGTTCTACTGGCGATCTTTTGGTATATCTCTCAGAGAAATGGAGCTATTCGACCCATCATTTTCGTGGAAATATTTTGTTGGCTTTGGCTATTTCCAAAGTGTTAGATGGAGTACTGTCAAAAGCTACTGTCGCCTGGAAACAGGTTTTGCCTTGGCACAGACCAAACGAGGAAATTCTTTTGTCTGGGGCATAGAGGGGAAAAAGTCCCTCGTTTGCTATAGCAAACAAAACTCTAGTAAGCCGTATGAGTTATGTTGTTTTGGACTTCCGAAATCCGTACCAAGGGTTAAACTAGGCAGAACGGGAATCAGTAAGGCCCCCGGGAGATTCCGTCTTGAACATCTCTCGGAATTGATCATATTTAGGTACTTACCTTAGCCGAAACGTTCTGGCTGTGGGGTAAAACTAAATTGCAGCATAGGGAATTAGATTCCCTGATAATTATGATGCATGCTAGTTTTTGGGAGCTAACAAGCCCCTGAGATGCTGCTGTCATGTCAGGTGCTGATGTACATCAATTTCACAACTGTCCAAACCTACGGCTTTTGGTATCGCTGATGATTTTTTTCGGTTTATATCGAGCTTTTACAGAGACCGCACTATATGGTTTGTTTTATATGAGGTCTCATCAAACGAATTCAAGATTAATTTGGGGATATCAAAAAACCTGGACTGCTCTGCTACTCTATTTCTTAATTTTCTTAGTGACCTTCTATGTCAAACTTCCATCTCTATCCACTTTTTTTGCGGATGATAGCAGCATTTGCCATTCGTACTCAACCAATCATACGACCGACCTATTTGGGGTCGGTGCCAAGAGCAAAATATGAATGAATCACTCTATAAGGATTTTCTTTTAATTTTCGAATGAGGTAGTACAGACATGGTCATGAACCTAAATGCTGCTTCATCTATATTTATGACATAAATATTGCGGAGTCGAATGCTCTGGATGTTCTTGGAAATAAAATTCATATGTTCACTGAACTGATGTCTCTAAGGAAGTTTTCAATTATCTCGGTTTTTGAAACGATGCAAGATGTACTTCACTTCCCGCAATATTCTTACTATTTATCTTATCCCCCTCTATCCGATCGACAATATAATACGGATGTCATGTTGGACTGGTGCCTTAAAATCTACTTTGGGGTTACTCCACTGTATACAAGAGACAGCGAAGAAGCTTACCGGCGACAGTGATGTATCCAACTCTATTGACTCACTGGAACATCGCTGCAATGTGGGGTGCGGTTTTGTATTTGATCGCTACTACAGTGTGTCCGCCGGGAGTATATATTACTCGCAGTAATTCCATTACACCCCTTGCTGTGTGCGATGTGGTATCGTTTTGTTGCTACAACATGTTAATCGAGCATGAAGTTGTGGCGCTAAAGAGTTTTCAATCATATCACGACATCGCTCCCGGTTCACAGTTTTCGTTGCGCTGATTTCATTTTTAAAGAAGTAAAGGTTGAATGATTCCTCCTGACCAAATTGCACATGAGGCTGTCACTTTTAATGGATGCAAAGATGACTGATGAGTAAGTCGAGGGTTTTCCATTGCCCAGAAGCGACTATTCTGTTTATTCACATATCCCTTCAAATGAAAATGTGGCTCGTCACTCATTATGGGTTTTTCATGAAAACCTATTATTGACTTTGATAAATGTTTTAACTATTAAATTACGTTGGTTTATCGAATATTTTTCCATAATGAATTCGCCACGTGTCTACTTCACGACCACCAAATATGAACTGGACTAACCTTTTGCAATATGGCAGCAAAACAAAGTGGTACACCCTCCCGGCGCTCACCCTGAATGTGCTTGTGATAATTTGACCAATTTCTGTACAATAGTTTTCTTCCATATCATATTTACTAGTGTTTAGTTAGGTCTCTAAATTTTCCGGGATGGAAAAGTCCATCGGATTTATATTTGGCAAATTCAAAAGCCATTATGTGGACGAAATGAACATGATTTTTTAACCATTCACGATTCATACGAGATTTGTTGCAACGCCCACAGTCTACGGCCAAAATGTTTGCATGCCTGTGGTTCTTAAGCCGAGAGTAAAAGGCTTTTCTGACAATAAGGTTTTGCTACCAGTAGTGCGATGTTGTAACTTTTAACGGTCCGATAATCGTAATTTTTTTCTACATATTTTATCGCTTGTAGTAACGATTGTGTGACTAAACAGCTGCATTTTTATGTATATGACATGATAGACAGTAAAAGTAACAGCTGATTTTGGCCAACTGCAAATATCACTAAAGATCCGAATGATTTGTAAATTAGATAAAATAAAATATTGTTATAATTACTTAAAGGTACGATTGCCGTAATAAAAGTTACATAATTGTAATACAGGCTCGACAAAAACATTAAATCAGCATTGCGAACCATTCCATGTGATATATGTATGTATATCATTATAATGATATATGGCGCAATAAGCAAACATTTTCTTCACATTGAGATGGCTTTCGAAAAAGCTGGTTTCGAGTTTCCATTGACATATAACGCAACCGCACTTTTACGTTTGCATTTCATTTTGAATAACTTTTGTTCTACAATACAACACTTAGATGTGCAAGCTTCTGCTACAAACTGTCAGTGGCATGAATTTGACATAGTTGGTATTATTAGTTTGCTAGTACTGAGAACGTGAAGTTGGTAACATGTACGATATATAATGTATATTGTAAAAGGAGAATTTATCAACCGGAGTCACCTTCGTAAGTACTTGAAAATCTCTGAACTTTTCGGCTGCTAATTAAAGTGGCTCTTTGGAGAACTGGTCGTAAGCTGTTACTGAGAATGATATATTTAATGGTTTGAGAGATAAAATAGTTTTAGTATTTAGTAATAGTTTTCTCTGAAATAAAAAATTGCCTTGATGTCGATTGCTCATCCCAGGGTGAAAACTTCGATCACAATTTTTGTTGTTGTTGTCTTTTTTTTGAAAAAAAATACTATAATTTATTTTATAGCTTAGTGTAATATTGCGTCCATTTTTTTGTGTGCCACTAAAACACTGTGCGTCTTCATCTACATACGATTATTTCCAACGCTCTAAAATACAAACCATTTCCTACATGAACCATTATTGTATAATAAATACGTAACTTAGAAATTTATGCTTAGTTAACATACTAAATTGTTGCCAACATGCTGCAGAATTTATTCCATGTGTGTTTGATGGTCATCACTAATAAATAGTTTGGTTCTGTTTTTTGTTTTTTGTTATTAATTTTGTTCCCTTGAAATATAAATGCGTTGTCGATTAAATTATTATGTGTGTATTAGTTATTAACTTCACTTTTAATTAAATTTTAAATTATGTAAACGCAAATATTCATAATATTTTAACTTTTCATGTTAACACCATCAAATGGTCTGTTTTAGGGAGGGCAGTGTAATTAGTGGAACATAGAACACAGAGCCAGTGAGGTCTTCATTAGTGCACAGACTTTTGGCTGAATATATTTGCGCAGAAAGAACTTTAATGGCACAATATATAAACTTTAGATATGTGTACGAGTATGATTGAAATTCATTAACAACTTCCTATTCTACAGGTCAACGGCACATCCTAGAAAATGTAACTTTCAATGCAAAACAGAGTATAAAATCGTTACGAATAAATAATTTAAAAAATGTTATTTCGAATGACATTTGCGCGGATTAACCCAAAACATGTAACGCTGACATCAGAGTTGTTTCTTTTTTTCATTCTTTTATTTATTAAATCTTCCTAAAGTGAACTAACAATAAGTATTCAAATCTTAATAC
Source organism: Thecocarcelia acutangulata (assembly GCA_914767995.1). Lineage (NCBI taxonomy): Eukaryota > Metazoa > Arthropoda > Insecta > Diptera > Tachinidae > Thecocarcelia > Thecocarcelia acutangulata. Next base: position 67,509,581 of record OU612095.1, read on the forward strand.
TAAATACACAAAATTAATTAAGTCCAGCCAATGCTAGACGAAAAAGTATTATTTTGCGCGAACAATATCGGTAAAATCGCTTATTTAACGTTCTAATGATGGTAAGGGTATTCCTTCTTCTCAACCGAGAGTGGTCTTCAAAATTAAGTATATTAAGTGTAAAAGAATTTGGGTTAAGTTCCAGTTTACTGATATACCTTGTTGCATACTTAGAGAGTTCGTCTTTTACAAGAGGCATACAGAGATCTTTATGAATTCGTGAGCTTTTTACGTACCATGGAGCTGCAGTAATTGTTCGAAGAATTTGATTTTGTCGCCTTTGAATTTTTTCAATGTTTGAAGTAGAGGCGGTGCCCCATAGTTGAATTCCATAGCACCATATAGGCTTTAGAATAGCGTTGTATAATAAAAGTTTGCAATCCAGCTTCAATGTAGAATTTCTGCCCACCTACGGTCGAGATGAATACCAAGGTACTTGACTTCATTTTGCTGCGGAATAGGTGAATTGTTAATTTGGATAGCCGAACATGTTTGTTTACACAATGTGAGTACACTATTATTCATTAACTTTAATTTTCCAAAGTTTTAACCATTTCTCTAATATTGAAATATACTTCTGCAAATTTCGCGGTGCTACTTGATGGTTTTCATGCACGCTGCAGAATGCTGTCTCATCTGCAAAAGTTGAGGTGTGGATTCCGGAACTCGTTGGCATGTCTGAGGTGTAAATCAAATATAAATAAAAAGAAAAAAGCGTAAGGCAAATGTTAATTTATATTTTAACCCCCGAATGTCATGCATACTTAGAATGTTATTGTCGATGGAGAATGTCATATGGTCATGATTAGCAAATTTTCGTACGTCTTGTTGACATGTGATCCCAACAGAATGAGAACGCATGACGCACAGCACACTACAGAGGATTTACCCAAATAAACTTTTAACGGCAGAATAATTTCATTTCATGGTTTAATTAATTCACCATCAAAACCATATGATTTAATCTCTTTCGATTATTTGTTAAAGTTAAAGTCGCTTGTCTTGGAGTTGTAAAGTCACTTTCTACGTCGATAAACTAGAGATAATCCGGCTGAATGAAGAGGTTATTTTCGAATCAAACGAATATTTAGTGAGCTTTGAGAAAACCTATAGTATGAAAAGTAAGTTGGGAAAACACTGGACTAAATGTATTCATTTGAAAGGAGACTATCCTGGAAAAAAATGTTTCAAACGGTTATGGAGTTATCAATCAGGGCTCCCTCTTAGTTGTATAACAACAACGTGGGATTGACGTGTTGAATGGTATTATAACACCCATCGCATCCGTCTGTGATTGCTAGGTACCGTTTTGCAAAATGTGAACGTAATTAAACCTGAAACTTTTTTGGCTGCCCGCTACCGCGATGTAGCTCCAAAAGTATTACCTGAAGAACTGCGGTGAAGTCTTCGAACCATTTTGTTTTTGTCTAAATCAACAAAGGGGAACTTGTTCATCTACGCACGGAGACCATATAAGACAAATGCAACTTAGTGTGATAATAATGGTTCGCTCAGTTCAGATCTGGCGGACGATGCGAAGTTGTTACCATGCATCTATTTGTATATTATCTTCATTCTCCCGGAAACAGCTTTTTCCCTACCATACACTTTCTGAGGCTTAGCAATTAAAACTCTTGGCACACGTAGAAAAAAATATATGGTTGACATGACAATATTCTAAGAGCAACATAATATTGCTGAAGTGTATGGTTGTATTGTTATATTTGAAATGTCATTAATATACCTATAACTTTAGTTTTATGAAAAAATTTTATAAATAACTATACCATATTTTGACTGAGAACAAGTTTTTATCATAGCTCACCATATCATTTAAAAAGAGGACATCTTTCCATAAACAATATTATTTTATTTATTTATACTTAAATATCTATGTTAAATAATATACATATTTATAATATCAAATAAGTATAAAAACATTTATTAAAATATTTTTCGATAATTTTAAATAATTAAAAATAGTTTGCAACGGATTCTGGCATCTATTAGCTGAAATAAAAATAATGGCCTAATTAAAAATTATATATACTCGTAACCATATTAATATGGTTTAATGTAATATAGCATGGTTTTTCTCAACAATAGTATGGTTCGTATTTAAAATTCGTATGGTGGGAACAATTGTATGGTTGTACACAGCCATAATATGACTGACAATATGGTTGACTTTTTTATAGTATTGTTGATTACAACATCCGCACAAATATCAAAATCTTAACAACATTTTTTTTAGGTTAAAACAAAACACATATTTTTCACAAAAAAAAAAAAGTTAATGAAAATTGTGTCAACGGCTACAATGCTAAAATAAAATAATTGATAATGCTTACAATAGTAAGTTTATTCTGTAAATTATGATAAAAACGGGTATTTTAATATTGAGTGTAATACAAACTATTGTTGTTTAAAAAAAAATTTTATACAATATTAACATTGTATGCAACCATATTATGAAATTGATAGACGGTGATAATACAGTTACAGAGAAGCAAACGAACACATATTTATGGGAAAATAAACTATAATGATATCGATAATAGGCTGTTTTTAACAATAATACACAATATTATGGCGTATAGACTAATGTTGTTGTAACCATATTTCAAACTGCATTTTCTTTGCGTGCAGATAATGCATGACTTGAGTTATGCAGCAGCTTCTAAAACCTTCACCTAGGTAGCGTAGATCAGCCGTTGATAACTTCACTCCTCGAAATTGATTCACCATCAGCTTAAACCAAAGGACTGATATATAATCTAACTAAACTAGAAGACAAAAAAATTTTGATAATGAATGTTTTCAATATTAGAAAACCCACTTAATATTTATTTATTTATGTTTTTGCATCGTTTACTCCGTTTACTAAAACGGAAGATGTAATGAATATTTTTAGTTAAAGTTTACTATAAAACTTTAAAATTATATTTAATTGAAACACGTAGATGATATTAAAAACATTCATAATCTTTTAACTGCACAGCACTCATCCATTCATTTTTATGCCTTTAAATTGAATTTTTTTTTTATCTTTTTGGGAACAAATTCTCATGTCTCATGTTTGAATACGAACGTCAAGTTTATGTGGCGTTAAAAACCAATTGAACGATTAATTATTCACACGGAAAGTTGTGCAAATACGAGTATCTACAGCCAAAGATACAAATGCTGAACACAAGTGGAATTATTACAAGCAAAACGACAATGAAGACGCTGCTATTTAGAATGGTAGAAATTAAATGTCGAAATGGCAGACGGGAAAGACGAGAGATAAAGGAGTATTACGAAAGGCGCAATATTCATACATACGTACAAACTTATAGATATTTATGCAACGTACGGTATGCATGCATAAGTAAACATGCATGCAACATGCGGCATCAAATAAAATAGTAAGACAGTTTTATTTTTATGGTAAACAATTTGCACTGCCTCACACAAGCCCACTCACACACACACACACTTGCTATTGTTTTCTTAACTTTATTTGCTGGGTAAATAATGTATTAGCTGGCAAGAATTCACAATGAAATAACCAGATAGTTAGGAGAGGGCAGAAGAAGGAATGAAAACAAGGGAATATATAATTGAGACAAATTTCAAAGTAACATTGAGGCATAATCCGAAAAACCTTCGCACACGATGAAAAATAATAAAGGCTTTGTTGGAGAATTGAACTTGTCTTATCTCAAACTTTGGAAAATTTAATCACCTCTCGTAAAAAATACTTGTTTTTTGGCAAACATTCAACACGGTTGCAATCAAATGTAACTGGGCATTCAATTTGGAGTAGATAAAAAGAAAACAAAACATATGTATTGTAGGTACTCGTACACTCGAAAAGCTCATCAAAATTTCGCTTACATTGATGCCATTGCCAACACATCCATAAGGACGCAAACAAACACAATCCTTTCGTGTGTTTCTTGCTCTAAAATACATGACATACATACATATGTATGTATGTACTCGTATATGCAATTGTAATGTAATATTAAAACAAATCACTTAATATGTATTTTTCAGTTTTGCCTTCACATCTTCCTCATGAATTCACATGCAGCATTTGATCCTTTCAATTGTTTTCCTACTTTCTCTTCAGCACAGCTATGCATTTGTGTGTGTGCATATATCAGCGAAGGCTAACATCTCGATTTCATATGCTCGCGAGTATAGGACTCAAAACTCAACTGCTGCAATGACCTCATGTCGCTCCTTTATTGCAACATAGTCATTGCAACATAGTCTCAAAAAATGAGCTTTTCGAGTTAACAATGCAGAATTGTTAACAGTACTACCATTTATATTGTGCCAAAAATTTATTCAAAATGTTTTTAAACTGTTTTCTTTAGGAGATATTTTCTCAAAAAATTTGCTAAGACTTGTATGGAAACTAAAAATTTGAAATGCCTTTTTCTCGAAACAAGCTTTTTTGAGATATGACTATGTTGCAATAAGGAAGCGATGTGTACTTTAGAAAAATGTTTGCGTGCAATAGAAAGATCTTCGGGACAACTACGAAAACAAACATTCGATTGATGCAGATAAATCTGGTATAAAATCGGCAGAAGAAATCGGCAACATGATTATCGCAAATCGTCAAAAAAAAAAAAACGTCAGCTAATAAAATGAATGGCGTTTGCATGTAATATGTATTTAAATAGACTAAAATATAGCAAAACAATTAATGGTTGCCTTTAATGAAAAACTACAGCATTTAAAGTTTTAGCAACAACTACGAGTATAAATTTATTGAATTTTTGATGAACTTTTTATAATTTTTTAAATTAAATTTTTGGTTTGTACATTTGTACAATGGGTTATAGTTCAGGTTTTTTCTTTCTTAAGTTTTTTTTTTCTTAAGAAGGACTTTTTACAATACAAACCTTTAGCTGGGGGACAACTAGTTGTTTCGTAGTCGCTACACTACTCATCAACTACGAGTATATTTGTACTTGTACAAACATGAAATTAACTTCAAAAATAATCCCAGATCGACCATTTAAGATATTAATTGCAAAAGTAAGGCAATTTTCAAAGCTGCTTGACAGTCGTCAGGGACTGCTGCTGCGCTATTGAACGATGGAAAAAGTATGCATTCCACTTTCTAGCCGTCATCATCTATAGAGGAACAATAATTACTTATTGTAAACTAGAATAATTGCTTTAATAAATTTTTAGAAAATACTTCAGTGATAGTTTGTGACAAGTGTAAAATGAGTCACAGGTCTCATGTCGACGCTGTGGATTGAGTGTTCCAGTCATCGTTTACTTAAAGACATTGTTAAAACAGCAATGAAAATGAAATAGGTTGAAGTCACTGCTTTGACTATATCTGATAGGCTTATTGAAGTCATTGGACAAGGCATTTAATAATAATGCCTATGTGCTTACCAACCACAAGACTCCTCTTACTGTATCTAGTGAATCTGATGGAAATGACAAAAAAGTCATTTATATTAAAAGCTTGAACCATATTATGGAAATTCTACATCGTTTATAGGTGGAGTATCTTTTGAGTTTGCTGTTGGCGTTCAACAAATGCTTCCCAGACTACGAAAGGAATTAGAGGAGACATAATTAATTTTGCCTTAAATCTTTTCCTTAATAGAGTTTTGTTCAGAGACTGAACTTGGGAGCAAACTATAATTTCGCGAACTATAATTTCCCTTAATAATATGTAAATTCTAAACTAATTGAGTTTGTTTAAAATTACCCAGCAGGTTAAATAGTTCAAAGTTTGTCACATCTTATAGGTATAAGCAGTATATCCTTGACTAGATAATAATAATATTTGTTCCGAAATTGCTCCCTTTGGTTTTGTTCACACGTACCTGGTTGATAATAATAATATTTTTACTAAAAACTATGGAAGAAAACGTTAGTGAAGAATCATTTGTGATGCTTTATTTCAAAAATTTTGCATTCATCGTAAAATCAACCTTCGTTGCTTTAATACGGATTAACAGCCAGTTTACCAATTTCGAAAGAAAACTAATGCGAAAGAAAACTAATGCGAAAGAAAGCTAGTCACTTACATTCGAATCAATTTGGATTTGTCTATCTTTCGCCTATTCTTATGTATTTTCATTGAGTTTTGCCACATCGTTCGCATAGAAAAAAGTTAGACGAACCTTAATCAATTTTCTTTCGCTTAGATTGCGAAGGGAAGCATGCTGTCGTGCATAAAGATTTATAAAAGTTTGAGGATAGATTCAAAATCTATCCTCAAATTTAAGTCTCCTTAAAATATAATCACACGTTTTTACATAAAAATTTTAACAGTTTTTTGCTTATATAATAATTTTTTTAAGTACTATTCGCATATGATCAAATACACCTCTAACATATGCAATATATGTACATATACTCCAAAATAAATATTTAAATGAATAAATAAATATACGTACGCATTTATTTTACTACCGTTCTTTCTCTATCCATAAATATTATTTTCATTTTCTAAATAAATTTACTTAAAGGAAATAGTTGTAAATTTGATCAACAAAACTCGTCAAAAACAGACATTGAATCGTCAAAGTACTATTTTCAGCACCTAAAATCGTCAAAATCACAATAAATCGGCAAATATGGCAACCGTGGATTGATGTTTTTTTTTACATTTCAACAAAGGTTATCAAATTAGTTGCTTTTTATGTTTTATGAAAGCAAGATCTCATTGCGTAGCTTTTCAAAAATACATCTTCGTTCTTTACTGCAACTAATAAATACAAGCGTATAAATTCGAATGTATGTGTATGGCCACCACCATACCGGGAAGCTTTTAAACTTCCAGTAGTGCAATTCACTAACCTGTTTTAACGCTAATAAAATTCGTTTAGAGAAATTAACACTAGCGTTGGTGTTTTCGCGATTCTATAACAGTTTTTAACACTATTTGTCTTCGTTTTACATCAGCTGTTTTTATAGCCTGACTGATTGGCGTTAACTAAACACCAATTATTTTTGTGGTGTTTATCTTAACAACAATGTCGTTAAAATTCTACTAGAATAACTTCACAGCATCTGGCATATGACTTGTCGGAAGACTCCAACAGTCGGTCGGTGTGTTCTCCGTGAGAAGAACTTATCTTATTTATCAAGAATATTTTAAATAATAAACATATAAATAGTTTTACTTTCCCTAAACATGGAATTATTTGCAAATTTGTTTGTTTTTTTCTGTTACTCTTTGTTGTTTTCTTTATTTTTAACAAAGCTGCCACATTATTTCAAATTTTTTTAGCAGACAACCAGAGGTGTTAAGAATAAGTTAGTGAATCGCATAAGCGTTAGTGCAAACCACAATACCTCGCGTTAAGTTATGCTCTTTTAAAATCGTTAAAAGTTAGGGAATTGCACTACAGGGGTTACTTTCTATTGCGCTGCGAAAGTAAGTTCGATGCGAAAAGTAAATGCGATAAAAGTAAAATTTGGCATTCTGTACCGTATGCGCAAACTTTTCCCCGAAATAGTTTGAAAATGAAGCACCACTAGTACTCCAAAACAATAGCGAAGAATGATAAAATAAAATATGCGAAAGGAGAAAATTAAATGCGAGAAAGCAATTCAGGGTACCAATTCTGTGACTACGAACCATTTTGCTTTCGCATCACAATAGAAAGTTACCCCCCAGGTCAAAAAGGCCTTACAAGACATTATTTAAGATCCGATACTCATTCTAGCCTCACTGCACTGTATGACGAATTATTATTAGGTGGATGCATCGGCGAATTCAGGTGAGTTCTTTAGCAGTTGGTCTTGATTTGAGACGTCAAATTTGATCATGCTCTACCCTTCACTCTCGCACGATACAAATAAAACACTAACAATGCACGCTTTTCTTATCAGCTACTTTTGACAGTTCAGAGTTTAAATTGGCCTTTTACACAAACAAACTACCTGCTCTTTCTTTGTGTTGTATTGTTGTGGTGAAGTGTGGCTGCCAGCCATTGTAAGACCAGCCCATTTGGATCTAATTTAGCTCTTAGCTCCGTTGCGTTGCTTGAATGTGATATGTATCTCAGCAGATCTGCTTATCGAATGAAAGAGTCCAATCCACCTACATCACATTCCGATATTTCTTTCAAATCGTGCAGCACTGGTCTGTCTGCATACAAAGCTCTTATATAACAAAAAGCTAGACGCCAACAGATAAAGTGCTCAACACTCTCTACTTCTTTCTTTTCCCTACAATTTCTAAATATATCATTGATTGGAAGATTAAATCTTCACGCATACTTGTGGCAATATCCCAATAAAGTCACCACAGTAGAATGCAGGTACTGTCAGAGCAGGCTAGGTGCCTCAAACAGTAGTCCTCCTATTATCATACCTCGGCCATGTCAACCTTGATATCCGACAGGTAACCTCACTGCCTCCGGGCACTTTACTATGTCCCCGTGCGCAAAAAAGTTCTAGGTGTAAATATCTTGCCATATCGTTTAAAGATATCCGGTATTCACGAACCGACCTGGTTCATTCAACGTAGACTATCAGTTCAAATTTAGATATCCTTAACGTATACCCTGTGATACCTCAACCAGTTAGCTGCCCTCTTTTAGCCGTGCGTTATGCTAAACTCATTTTGCAGCCTAAAACTAATCCCCCGGTCATACAGAGGGCTAAAGATAACCCCACCAGCTCTCGAGTCCGACTTTAATCCACCTCTCTACATCTCAAGGACGTTATTTTGGCGATCTGTTCCTAACACCTCCAACCCTGTCTGACAAAATTTCAGCATATCTCTGTGGCGACCACACTCGGCTTAAAAGAAGGGATACCGCTGCCACCATCAGATTGCTCAATAGGTGATTTTACCGAAATAGCTCCCGCATAATAAAACTTTTTATCTAGCATTGGCCGGACTTAAGAATCCCATTTTTTAAATTTAGTATTAAGATTTGAATACTTATTGTTAGTTCGTTTTGAAGATGCAATAAATAAAAAACGCTACAAAAAAAAAAAAAAAAAAATATCTCTTGTCGGGCAGTAGCGGCAGTAATCAGTTACCAATATTATACAAAAGGTTCTCTATTTTCCTCATAATTGAGGTCTATGTCGCCTCCTTCCACATCCCGCTTGAGCATAACCTAATCGCGGAATTCATGGCTACTTCTTTAACTGTGAGATCAGTCTTCAACCAGTTCAGCATTGTGAAATGTACTTTCGACGGCGTGATGCAGCATGTACCACTCACCATCAAAGCCGATGTGCGCATTATCGTCTCTACGATCTTGCAGGCTGTATCCAAGGACTTCTAGCATATGAGCACCTGATATTTCAAATAGGCTGCACAACCCTTCTACACAAGAATAAGGCGACAGCCGCTTTGTCCACCCTTGACAGGACATTGCACTGCCAGAAGAATTTGGAATCGAGGTAAATACATAAATAGTTAGCACTATCTGTTAGCTTGAGTTCTACCCCCTTACGGTTGATGGAGCAAACGCTGGATTCTAATCTCTCCATTTGAAGAGAACAAGCTCCGTTTTCTCTGGTACTCAGACCACTATTAGTGCACCTTCCATCTATAACCCTTAGTGCAGTGCTATGAAAATATATCCAGACCATTGCAACTTTATCGACATATGCCACTATGCTAATCAATCTGGAATCGAATTCCACAAATATCGAATTCTACAATTTGGAATCGAACTCCACAAATTATTCTATGGAATTTGGAGCTACATTCCATAGAAGAAGAAACTGAACCCCTTCTTTGGAGTGCCGCGCTTTGTCACTCAGCAAATTGAGACTCGCGTCATATTGGCTAGTAAATCTTCTATGAAGCTCACAATCGATTGATGAACGTTCAGTCTCTCCAAGACCGTTATAATGGCCATTAATATCACATTATTGAATGCCCCCTCCACATCAAGGATTTCCATTAATGCATACTCCCCATGCTCCAGAGTTTTTTCTATATACCATACAAGCGAATGCAACGCAATCTCAACAGATTTGTCATGTTGAGAGATTGACAAATTGCCCGTATCTATTGAGTTACGAGTACCTATAACATGTGTCACGCTGCCTGGTATTTCAAAAATACTCTTTGGTTTTTTTTTGCAGCGTATAAATATGAATATGTGTGTTTGGCCACAACTGGCATACATACCTGTACGTTTGTATCTCCCATCAACAAGAATGTCATAAGTGACAGCCATGTACGTAAGCGTGCATGTCGTTTTTAGATGTGTTGTAGTATACAGTTACCAAGAATATTTGTTTAAAAAAAAAGATCAGCTCGAAAATTCTTTTCTAGGACATAACCGTTTCCGTTTTGTAACACCTTTGGTATTACAGTATGGCCTGGCAGGATGAATATTTTATTTATTTACGGCAAATAAAGAGAACAAAGAACAACATGAATTGAAGGCAGTTATCGTTGAGCTAAATTGTTTCACTTCTTTTTTATTATTTTGTCGACTTTATTTGCATTCAATTGCATAAAAAATGCAAACATTTACACTTCGTTTCCGTCTACGATTTAAACAAGTGGCACTTGATATTTAACCATAAGATGTGATGAAGCTTTCATTTAAATGCACTGAAAAAATATACTATTAAACATATTTAAAGTATATTAGGTAAAATATCGGCTACCAAGATGATAATCCACATCTTGTCTTCTGTTAGAAGCTAAACTCACCATTTCCAATAAACTATTCCTTTAAATACAAATGTGTCCCAAAGAAACTAATTTCAGAGGTGCTTTCAGACAGAGGAAATTGAGAGATCATTCACGAGCCATGTAAAATCATTAACATTTTACGGGCTTTAGTGCTTTATTTTCTATTGTTCTAATGGCCATCTTCCTACGAAGCAATAGTACAATTGCTGTGCGTCAGCATCTGCCTTCATGCCCTTATCTGATGGTGGACCAATCCCACCGAATGAGCTATCTCACGGTTTATCAGTGCCCTCAAGTGGCTGACAAGGCTCACCCCGGTAATCGACACACCTTCACGTTTTTTCCAATCCTCGACACACTTCTAAAACGAACTTTTTGGTATCGCCAACAGCTCCTGTTTAGATTTTTCTTTTATCTCCTCAATAGTAGCAAAACGCTTTTCTTTCATCGACGTGTTTAGTTTTGGGAAGAGGAAAAAGTCAGTGGGGACCAAGTCCGGTGAATACGGTGGTTGACGCATGATAATGGTTTTGTTTTTGACCAAACACTCACACATACAAGCATCGATATGTGAGCTGATGCGTTACCACGGTGCAAAATGCATAATTGTGTTTTCTATAATTCTGTGCATAACTTCAAGGTAGTATTCTTTATTGGTATTATTATATACGACCTTGTGACAAGAACTCATGATGCACCACGCCATTGCAGATGAAGAAAACAGTGAGCAAAACCTTCACATTTCACCGAACTTGACGTGCTTTTTTGCTTAGCATGAGCCGAATGATATGCCAACATCATTAGCAACCTCTCTGATAGTGTGTTGTTGTTCTTGTTACTGAATTACGGTCAGTAGTTAGAAGCAGTTAAAATAGTAGTTTTATTTAAATTAGGACACAAACTTAATATGATAGTAAATCCTGGGATTCCCAAGGGACCCTCCAGGATAAAACAATAACTATGTATATAATAATAAGTATTTCCTAAGATTCCTTTCGGTTATTTGTTGATCAGACCTCGTATGTATACAATTTGAAAGCTCCGAATAATGGTCGGTGTCCTAGGTACTAAGTTTACTATGGCCAGCTAAAAGTCGAAATTATTTCACTTATGTATATGGCAGGCTTTTCGTTTAATTTTGATATCATCTAGTGCATTAAATGTTTGTGCCTTAAGTATTCTCCTCTTCCTCATTGCAAAATCTGTAAATGTCTGTGATGGCAATACCTCATCTATACAGATATTTAAGGCAGATAAATATAATGACCTGTGAGTGTACTCATCAATGTACTTAGACTTTTTTTCCAAAGATGATAAACATCTTGTTTTTTATGATTCCTAGCTATACATTTCCTAGTCGACATTTCATAGGAGCTACTCTAATCATCAATAGGCTTGGAAACCTTTGAAAAATATTCTCAAACAATCAACTTTATAGCCCAATATTCTAGATAAATTACTGCGAATTTAAAAAGAAAAATGTTTTAATAATACCTGTCAAAATACAAAACACGACTCTACACCTTTCAAACAAATGTTTGTTTTTTTTGAAAGTATTAAAAATAAACAATCTTAATCATCACTAGACTTGAAAACCTTGAAAGATATTCGAGAAGATCTTTCAAAGGTTTTCAAGTTTACTAATGATTAAAGGCCGTGTCAGATAAAACTTTGTCGCTTTGCGTGAAGTTTAAGACTTTAACAGAAAAGCGCAAAGCAAAAGGTGTATGCCACAATAAAAACTTTGGCAACGCTCACGATTTGTTTATTTATCTAAAAAAATTTTCGTTATTTTTTAGATTTAATCATTTCTTATGATAACAGAAGTTATAAATATTATTAGATGAACTACTGAAATTGTTTATAATTGTTTTCTTAGCGCATAAAGCTATTAGAAAAAACTTCAACGCGTAAAAAGATGAGAGTTGCCGAACTTTTCGCTTCGCGTTGCGTTAAAAGTGCTCTATGCGACATTTAAGTATATACATTTTATTTTAGATGTCAAAACGTATTTGCAACGCAAAGCGAAGCAAAAGTTTTATCTGACACGGCCTTAAGGTAGCTCCTATTAAATATCGACAAATAGATAGATAGGAAACATAGAGAACTAGCTGTTTATAAAATTTTAATTGGTACCAATATTAGAAGCTAATAAAGTGCATAAACTCAGTTGTTTTAACGAAGATGTTATTTCTTGATGATAGTTTGATCGCTTTTGCAACATAAACAAATTTTTTTCAGTGTTTTCCTGGCACTGAGTCACTAGTCCTAACATTTGTAAGTAAATATTAAAGAAAAGGTGGATAAATTTGCAGAAAAATGTAATTCTATTTACACTTTTTATTATTACACAATATTTGTTACTTGATTTCAAGGTACCAGTTACTACTGTTCGCATATATAACAGTCGTTTAACAATTTCTTCAGTCAGTCACTTGTGTATTTATGTCAAACGCTGAAACGAACGTTTATTTACTTGTTTGTCATCCTAAATGCATTACTACAAGTGCAATATTAGAGCTGTCATTATTCAATCATGAAAACAGTACTCTCTTTTATGCGGAGTGCTATCCAGCAAGAGAAAGCTTAATACAATTTATGAGTAGAGATGAATAAAAATAAATAACAATTTAACACAAGCAGGCGAGCACTTTTCAGATCTCCTGCCACTTATAGACATTTTTGAAGCATGAACTAATTTCGACCGTAAAAGTTAATGTGGATAATGTGCCATTTTTAGAAATTAAATATTAAAAAATAGACGAAATGAAATAAATATTTATTACATACAAGAATGAGCAACAGAAATAGCAGCAGAACTAAAACTACTCGTATACGAGTACAGCGACCGGCACACAGCAACACTATGCTGCGGTGTCAAGTGTATTAAAACATGCGACACTTGGCAACAATGCAACTTAGAGCTAAACAAATATTTCCACTTACCTTCATGCAACCGCTTACACAACCTTTTTTTCATCCTTGTGTTTTTCGTTGCAGAAAATGTTTTATCGTGTTTATTTTTATATTTCGACTGTTTAGTTTTCGAGCATAAACGAAGAAGGGACTAGTAAATGTTAGATTAAGAAAAATATATACATATATATAATATTGTAATATGTGTGTATGTATAGTATTGTACATATAGAAAAATAAAACAATCCCAAACTCCCACATGCGAAACCAAAATATAGACTATAAAATATCTCTAAAGTGTGTTTGTTGCAAGCAGATAGCAAACGCCATTTTGAAAATGTTAACAGCCGCATAACGGTATCATGGTCCGTTGCAGTAAAACTAATGAAAATATTTTTTTTCTTTTTCGTTTATATTTTTATAAAAAGAATTTGGTTTAGTTTTGTTTGCCAACGTCCTGCATAAAACCATCAATTCCCACTGACATAACATCTATCTTGGAAAATGGTTCCTGCTCCTACACACATACATACATGCATTAACAGCTGCAGTGTATGCTTGTATTTGTTGGCGAATTGTTAAGACCTTTAAATGACCTTTCCAGTTCTTTTTTTTTTCCTTGTTTTTTGCGGTGAAAGGGATAAATACATGTTAAGCTAACTAATATGATAGTAACATTTTGTACAACAAATTGACAAAAGGAAGTAGAAAAGAAGCTTTTAGGAAGCGATATTGTGTGCGAGTACACCCTTTCAAGCTATCAACAATTCTTTGCAACTTTCAAACAAGCAAAGTTATTAGTGTGTTTCACCTCCTTTTGGAAATAATGTTTATTCGAAACTACTTCTTTATGCAGAAATTTATCATGGATTTCCAAAGGCCCGTTATGTATAATGACTAGCAGAGCCCGCGGCGTTGCACACCTGATGCCCGGAATTCAGTTTTTGGTTTTTTGGAGCACCAAAAACATAAAAGTATTTCGGAATGAAATAATTTTCATGAACGAAAATATTCAGTCATGTCACAGAGCTAAGTTCCGTTAGAATACGATATTGAATTATTTTAATTAAAACAAGTAAGCGTGCGGTGTATTCGGCTGGGCCTAGTCTAAACTAACCCTCACGATACACACGTAAATAATTAAAATATATTACAAATTTAAACTAAATATGCTCGGATATATATGGATCGATATCGGAAATTTTAAATTTCTGTATTTTAGTTTTCACGAAAAACTCGGTTTACGCTATATTTCGCTCATATATGTATGTGGACCGAAGTCGGAAATTTTCATTTTCTGTATTTATATGGGCAAATCCTGCGTGACGAACGCCACATTCGTACGAGTTTTCGGATTAAAATAAGAAAATTTTTTGGTCTTCCCAGAGAGATATCTTTAACAAATACATGGTGTTTAGTGGTGATTTGAGTGTACTTTAGAATGTCATAAAAAAAATTTTTTCAACAGGTATAAGTTGCGAAAAAATTGATCACAAATTTTCGTGACGCACGCTACAAAAAATGGAAGTAGCTTCGAACGTTGTGGTATGTTTTCGTAATTTTTAGCAAATTTTGAATAATAAAGTACACAGAATGAAATGTCTAAAAAAAATAAGAATATAAGAGAATTCTAAAATAAGTTATTTTCAAGCAAAACATTTTTTAGTTTTTTCTCAAAAGCCGTGAACATTATGTGACGCACGCTCGTTACGCACGCTACATTTTTTCCAGTAGTATATAGTAAATAAAAACCATTGTATTTATTTTAACGAAACAATTTATATTCTTGGTAAATAACATTATTTAACTCATATATTACGTTTATTCATTAAAATATTAGTGTTTATAAGTATGTTTATAAATAAATTTTATGTTTTGATGAATCTGCCGTAAGTGATATTTCGAGCACATTTTCATTAAGTGATTTAAAGTAATGGTTGCTTTTAATTCCGGGAATGCTCTTAACGTTAGCCCATCTCTCCGAAAGAAGTCCGGTTGTATTTTTTATATACGCACTGCTTACATATAAAATAAAAATACCATTTATATTATTTTTTGCCAATTTAAAGAAATCATGGGCGTTATTAAGAACAATATTCTGAGATTTCACCATTTGCCAAATTTTTCTCTTTACGACAGCTCCAATTCCGTCTACTGCACCCTTTCCGTGAGCAGTTGTAAAAAAATTCCACTCAAAGTGTTTCAAATCTAATTGTTCTTGAAACAATGGTATAGTATTCAAAATGAACTTGTTTTTAAATTGACTTGCACAGCCATCAGAAAATAAATCGTGACGCACGCTACAGAAATTAATAAGCTGAAATTTTTTTTTTTATATGTAGAATTTTATTATTTTATTTACTTAAAAGAAGGATATTAATTTAATTTAAATTTATAGAAAAATTGTAAAAAAAAAAAATTTTCTGCCCACAATATAAAAAAAACCTAATTTTCCGTGACGCACGCTACAACGGATAAACCTGGCATTTCATATCTAATTTTACTGTTTCCAAAACAGTAAAAGACAATTTTTTTCCAAAATCTAAGAGAATTATGTGAATAACAATATGGCTTTCGAGTTGATCACTTATGATAAAACTAAGGTAATGAAATGAACATGTAAAAAAATGTTAAATTTTTGTATAACATTAAGAGACCGGAGGTAGGGTAGGATTTGGTAATAATTTTTGTATTAATGATCATCAAATAGATATTTTTTATATATATTTATTGATTTAGATATCGAGTCTAATGTTAAGTTAAAAAAAAAATTAATTTAAATTAATTTCAAAAATGTTTGGCTGGTAGACTCTTTTGGGGATTTGCCCATATAAGCTTTTATTACAACTTCTTCTAAGCAAAAAAATTTGTTTCATGAAAAAAATGGTTTAGACTATACATATCTCGAGTATATATCGGAAATGTTCATTTTCTGCAACCTCCTTTTATAATCACAACTGCTTTTAAGCAAAAAAAAATTGTTTCATGAAAAAATTGGATTGGCCGATTGTCTAGGCCATGTCACAGAATTCACTTCCGTTCGGAAATGGAATTGAATCGGTTTTTTAATTCTTCAAAAAACGAAAATTTAAATCTTTTTCGAAATGAAATCAGTTCTATAAGATAATACTAGTTTCGTCCTTGCAATTAGAAATAATTTTATTCCGAAAAGTTTTTTTTTTGGTTTTTCGTTTTTTGAAGATGTAAAAAACTAATTCAATTCCGTTTCCGAACGGAATGAAGCTCTGTGACATGGCTGCATATCTTGGTATATATGAACCGATATCGGAAGTTTTCGTTTTCTATATTTGGTAACCTCCTTATTTTACCAGAACTACTTTTAAGCAAAAAAGTTGTTTAAATTTTAATGAAAAAATCGATTTAAACTTAGAAACTTTTTTCTTTCACCATTCTTTTACCCCATCGATTCATGGGTTTGCTATTGAAATTCAGTAAAATCAGTTGACATATAGATAATATATATCCAAAAATCTGAAAAAAACCATTATTTTTTGCAATTTTGTGTAAAAGGTTTTGAAAAAAAATTTTTTGTTTTGCTTCAAACTTCATATACCTATTATCGGGGCATATATATATATATATATGTATATCCGAGGTATAGCCTAAACTGATTTTTTAATGAAAATGTCGCATAAGTGAACTTCTACAACTTTCTTTGCGTAAAAGCCATTCTGGTAATAAATTAAGGTCATTTAAATATGGAAAATGAAAATATCTGATATGGTTCCATATATACCCGAGATATAGCCTAAGCCGGGGTTTCCACGCCGAATGTACCACACTCTTACTTGTTTTTTTTTTTTTTTTTAAGTTTAATACAAAATTGCAAAAAAATGATTTTTTTCGAATTTTGGATATATCTCAGCTATATGTGAAAAAAGACAGATTTTTCGGCATGACAATTATTTTTTTTTTATTTATTTATTTATTTATTAGTTATCTAGCACAACAAGATGAAGACATCTTATAAATGACAGTGCTAGTGATCTATTATTAACATGTCATTAAATAAATAATCTCAGTATAAAGGAAGACAAATAGTTAACAATTAATAGTGACATGATATTTAGAATGCAAAACTTTTGAACAATATTTTTATGTCTACTAAAAATAAAAATTCAACTAAGGAATTTAGAAAGCTCCTTCTTAAACGAGTTTGCGCTGCCAAGTTTTTGAATTGAGTTTGGCAAAGAGTTCCAAAGACTGGTTGCATAAATGAAAAATTGTCGTTTAGATATCAAACACTTGTATTTTCGCTGGATTATATTTCTACCACGTAGAGATCTTCCAAAAACTATTCTTTCGTACAAATATGGTGGTTGTTGCGAAATTATGATCTTTTGAAGAAAAATGAGGCACCTATATTTCAGGAGATCTTCGAATGTCATTCCAAAAATCGATTTAGCATAAGATGAAATGTGATCGCGGCGGTGCTTCTGAAATACATAGCGAGCAATATTGTTGTATATTACCTTCAATTTGCGTTGGTCCGTACTGTCACAATTAGCATAAATTTCACAACCATAAAGAAGTGTAGGTATCAGATAGGCCTTTGCCAGAAGCATGCGTATAGCAAACGGAGTTGAATCCTTTACCGCCCATAGGCTACGAAGCTTACTATAAACTCTGCCTACAATAGTGTTGATGTGATCTGTCCAGGTTAACTTATCATTAAAAATTAAGCCTAAATTGGACGCTGTGTTCACAAAGACGATCACGTTGCCATTAATTCGCACTTGAATATTATCAAAATGTCTCCTAGATTTCGAGAGGAGAATACACTTCGACTTTGAAGCATTAATGTACAAACCGTTAGACATTGCCCAACAGTTTATCATATTCAAATCCTCGTTTATTCTACTCACGCAGATTGAAACATCATTGGTGTTACTATAATTATAAACCTGTATGTCGTCAGCATACATGTGCATTTTGCTGCGGATGGCAACATCTGGCAAATCATTTATGTAAAGACAGAAAAGGAGTGGACCCAGAATAGAGCCCTGTGGTACTCCTCTGTTAACTTTTTGTGGCTCAGATTTCCTATCATCTACACTCACTATCTGCGACCGGTCAGTGAGGTATGAGGTTATTAGGTTACATGCCGAACTAGAAAAATGAAATAATTTCCGTAACTTCTTCAACAGGATCGCGTGATCTACCGCGTCGAAAGCCTTGCTGTGGTCCAGAAGGATCAAGAAAGCTACCATATTGCAGTCGAGTCCAGATCTGAGACTCTCGACTACGTCAACTAGAGCTGTTGTACAGCTTCTGCCCCTAATAAAACCTGATTGGGCCCGAGATAAAAAATCATAACGCGATAGGTAATCTTTTATTTGTTTGCTGATGATATTTTCGAATACTTTAGATAAGAACGGTAGGATAGCTATCGGTCGAAATTCACCATTGGACTTGGGTATGGGGATGATCTTTGAAGATCTCCATTCCCGAGGAAAAATAGATTTCGTGAGAATAGAGTTAAACAGGTAAGTAAGAATTGGTAAAAGCTTCGGTATCAATAACCTTAAGAATCTAGGGTCCATATTGTCCATGCCAATTGCGTTGGATCTTACGGCGGAAAAACTTTCAAGAACTTCAAGCTGATTAACACAGCGGAAGCTAAACGGGTTGCCTACTGGGACATAGCAAAGATCATCATACAAGCTGCTTGTCGTCGTGGGAACATTAATATTAACAAATTTATCATTAATGAGGTTTACATCGACCTCACTGTCAATTTTGGGCATTTTTTTCGGTCCTACTCCAATTCTTCGAATTTCCCTCCATTTAGCTCTACTATCTATGGCAGATGAAAATCTGCCTTGGTAAAAAGCACGTTTAGCAGACTGAATCCGTTTTGTTACTTCCCTACGCGCAACTGCAAACGTTGCCTTAAGATCTTCTGTCCTGAATCTCTTCCAGCGTGAATATGCCTGATCACGTGTTCTTATTAGGCGTTTAATTTCCGAGCTAAACCATGGCGGTTGGCTACGGACGATGCATTTTGTCTTGAGTGGAACGCATTGATCGAATAAGAATTCTACATTTTCCCGAATAAATGACAGCTGGTCATCAATATTATCAAGGGAATAGATATCTTCCCAACAGAAATTGTCAGTATAATTGATCAATGTGTTGTAGTTAATATTATGAAAATCTCGATATGTGAAATGGGTTTCACCCCTTATTACAGACCAGTCGTAAGTAAGAAAGAGGATGTCGTGTTTTGAAAAAACTGAAGCTGAAAGTTGATCATATAGGAGAGCTCTAGATAAATGGTTAACAAACATTAAATCGATCAGACTGGAAGATGTATCACAGAAGTGTGTAGGTGTGCGAGTGTTAACTGGGTGAAGATCCAGAGCTAGCATAGGAGCAATTAGAGGGTTATCAGCCAACAGATTGTTATTAAAATCACCAGCAATGATGATATCATCATAACTAACAGAAATATCCTCAAGAACCGTTATAAGAGGAGTAAAATCCTTACTGTTATTGGCTCTGTACACACTAACTATCAGTAATTTCCTACCATCTACTCCCGATATTTCAAGGATCAGATACTCGATTTCACTATCAATACCGTTCCTCAGTATCACCCTACTTGGTATACCATCACGGACATACATTGCGACGCCCCCACCCCTGGCTGCAGTCTCAAAGCCATTAGCAAATTTCTTTCTATCAGAGCGAAAGAGAGTGAAGCCTGAAATGTCAAATACAGAGTCTGCGATATCACACGAAAACCAAGTTTCAGATAAACAAATAATATCTAAACCAGACGAGACAAAAAGGTATTTGAACTCATCCATTTTTTTTGCTAAGCTTTGGGTATTCAGATGAACGATTTTAAGACCAGTCTTAAGTCTGGATAGAACTCGAAGCATGCGATATGCACAGTCTTCAGAACTATGACTATTAGAAACTAACATGAGATACTATGACAACGCAAACAAATAAGGAAAAATTAATAGTAAGTAGTAACATTTGGTAATAAAAAGTTGTAACATTTGGTAGTCAATAGTGTATAATTTAAAAGATAAAATAAGATTAAAAGTTATTTGTTTAGTTAAAAAGTGTTGTCTGTACTTTATTTCTATAAAGCAAGGTGTGGTGAATTGAGTGATTATACGAGTACTAGTAGTTTTAATTTTTGTTAAAAGAAAGATAAATATACAATTATTATTGAAATCATTACAAGCACGAGTTAAATTATTACAACTATAAGAAAAACAATATGGTATGAAAATTTTAAGCAAGTAAATTGTAAATTTAATAACCAGATAGAGATAACGAAAATGTATAAAACATATTTCAGTTGCGAAAAAGCTGCTGCAGTTCGTCAATGAACTCAATGTGTTTCGATTCTTCAGAATCATGTTTCTTTATAAAAACCAGGCCACGAAGTGTAAAAACTGATTTAAGGTATCCAGTTTTCTTCATATTCAGAGCTTCACGAAAAATTTTGTGATTATGAGGCGTTAAATCTTCATTAATGTAAATCGGTGCATCACTGTTAAAGCCAGCAAGTTTCAAACATAGGTTGGTTTTATTTTGTCTTTTATATTTGCTTATTGTTTTTAGTAAAAAGTTTCTGTCATATGCCGAATGCATTTTGACGATAGCTTCTACATCATTTGGCTCATGCGTTTTGTTGTTTTTATAAATTTTTTTAAGTCTGTATATATTATCAATTTGTGGCATTGTAATGGTTAGATTTTTACAGAGTTCTCTAAATATATCATGCAAATTTTCGTTATCGTAGTAAGGTATACCTCGAATTCGCACACTGCTGGCCACAACAGAATTGTCACGTTTATTTAATTCTCTTCTTAGTTCTGTTACTTCAAGTTTAACGTTACTCAATTCTGATGATTCTGTCTCTAGTTTTTTAACACTCTCTGTAATTTCATGTATTTTTGTATTTTCTAGCAATGTTACTCTTTCATTCAATGTATTTAGATCAGATTGAAATGCAGTAAATCTCTTATCAATTTCACTAAGGAGTTCGATTTTAAGTTCTTTCAGTTTATTTTCGATCATTAAATGTATTTGGCCAGAAAGTTTTTCAAAACGGTCATCCAACATTGTGACTAACTTAGCTGATGGCTCAGTTATTGATATACGCGGTGTTTTAGTTACAATCTTGTTATTCTTGTTATTGCTACCGGACCCTGTGGGGGTATTTTCATTAAGAGAGTTTTTAATTACATCTCTTAAACGTTTTTGCATGGGTGAACATGTATTCTCCATCTCTCTGTCAAATGCACTAAAAACAGATTTTTTATTTTGTTTAGTGGTTTCTTTATTTTGATTTTGACTTCGTAATTTATACATTAGATTAGCGATTTAAGTTCTGATTTTGATTTATACATTGCTGGAAAATTTTGTTTTAGGTTCTGTTTTTTTTTTTTTTTTTTTTTTTAGAGCACTGTTTTGCTTATTATACTTTCTTAAGTTGATTTTTACAAACGTGTATACATATATGTATTGATGAGACATAAATTTAAAGGTTTTGTTTTGAAGAATTTTTTTTTTTTTTTTTTTTGCACTCTTTATATTGTTGAGATGATCATTTTGTGTGTATGTGTGTATGTAGTTTATGTGATTTTTGTATTTGAATTTAAGTTAAAGTTATTAATGATATATTTGTAGAATATTTAGTTTTTACACAAGGCAAATAAATTTTTTCCCCGATATCGTCAATATGCATATGGTTATCCGAACATTGTTACTTAAAATTTTTTAATATACGAAGGCTGGTCAAAATATAAACGTTATTTTCAAATTTCGTGAGTTACGTGTCGTACAAGATTGCGAATCGAGCTAATACATAAACTCGATTTACAATCGTGTGCATTTGAGTTTGCATGTTTTAGCAATTGTAAAAGTGAGATTTTTGGGTGTATTTTGTTAGTGTAAAGGTAAAATATACTCCACTATTTTGCAAATGCGATGATGCGAAGCCATTTGCACAAGATTATGAATAGAGCTAAAGTATTTTTCAAAAAACAAAAAAAAAAAAAAAACAAATGTTCTTAAATAATTTAAGACAAAAGCTTATTAATACGGTTTAACTCCTGCTTTGACTCTTATTTAATAAATGTCTATAATTTTAGTAAGATTTCTAACATATAAGAGTAATATAACAAATAAAATAAGTTTCCCTATTTAAAATAGCCGTGCTAGGACTATGATTGAAATCGTGACAACGACAATTATAGTTCCAGATTCATGTCCTGCTAGTCTAATCTTGAGCTTACTGGCCGTTATTTATATAAACCTTATCACAATGCTCATTGTCATCTTCACTACAAGACATTTTGTACACTTTATTGGACTCTTTTCAAAACATCCAAAATAGGTTATTATCAATACGAGTACAGCTAAAAGTTTAATAGATGGTATATTAACAATAAGTGACGTCAGATTCAATAAGAAGACAAAATCATAATTAGGAACATATTGAAAGTTAGCACTGCTTTACAAATTTTAAATTTGGAAAAATACCAAGAACGGCACATATCTAGATAAGTTAGTTTGGGCCTCCTGAACACGAAAAACGCTGTAATTTTTTTCCTAAGTGCAATTTTTTAAACCCTTGTGGAGATTAACCAAAAATTCCGATCGAAATAAATTTCATATCGATATAATGCGAATTTCTATCTGAGAAAAAATGGCTGAGTTATGACACCTGAAAGTCCAAAATTTGCATATTTTTTACGTTTGTTTCAAAATTTTTCATTTTTTTTTTTCTTCGTTGTAGTAAAAATCTGGATTTTTTTTGTTTTTTATTACCAAAAAGTTTATTTAATTACCATCATTTTTAGCGCATATGTATTTGAAAAAAACGGATGAAGAATAAAGTTTTTATTAAGGATTTTGTGGAACGACAATATTTTCATTTTCATTGCTCACACACTACAAAGTATATTCAGTGTATATGCAAAAATTTAAATTAAAATGACGAGCGGCTTGAACTTTTGCGTTTTTTTTCGGATGGATCTTCGCGAATGAGGAACCAACAATAGCCCGCCATCATTTGTTCATCCCACCAGCCTTTGTAACGTCTCTCGATTTCTTTCATTTCCTGGTGAAATCTTTCACCTTCGAAGACCAAGTTCGTGGGGAAAATATCCAAATTTTATTTAGGTGTCATATTTGAACCTAAAATTTAAAAAGAGTAAATTTTCAAATGATAACGGCCTGTTTGATATACATGCTTTCACTCAACGCTTACCATTGGCACTGAATTTTTACAGTAATGTATAGATCTTCTCAACGTAATCAGGATTGCTGCAGTTTCCCAAAAAGTTCTGAACAATGTCCTGAAATGCTTTCCATGCCTTCAAATTAGTTGGACCTAAACACTCATTAAATGTTTGGTCACCGTACAGAGTCCGACTTTGAGCTTCAAATTTGCTCGCTGTTTCGTTTGGAAATTTTTGTTTAAGGTAATTCATGACAAGACCGTCTTTTAGCGACTTTTTCACAATATTTGTAATAACCCATAGCTTAATATGTAATGGAGAAAGTATCATATTCTCCTGAGGAACAAGGGGGTCATTTTTGATATTGTACTCTCCGTGCGTACATCCACTTCGCTCGGGGTAACTTTTTCGGGTGTAGTGATTCTGAGTGTCACGGCTGTCCTGTAGACATAGAAAACAGGGAAACTTCGCATTGCCCCTTTGCAATCCAGATAGTAGGGCAAACTTTCCATTGATGTTGGTCATTATATATGAGATCGAGAAGTTCTTTCACTGCTTCATATGTTTCGTTTCTGTATTTTCCATATCCGATTGAAATTTATGGTTTGGTATGCCCTTTATGAAGCAAGACTGCCTTCAAACTATTCTTGCCTCCATCCAGAAAAAGACGCCATTCCTCTGGATAATTTTTGTTGAAATTTTTTGAATTTACACCGAATATAGTGTGTGAGCTTTGAAAATGAATATATTGTCGTTCCACAAAATCCTTAATAAAAACTTTATTTGTCATCCGTTTTTTTTCAAATTACGCTAAAAATGTTAGTAATTAAATAAACTATTTGGTAAAATATAAAACAATCCAGATTTTTACTACAACGAAGAAAAAACCAAAAAAAAAAAAATGAAAAATTTTGAAACAAACGTAAAAAATAGACAAATTTTGAACTTTCAGGTGTCATAACTCAGCCATTTCTTATCAGATACAAATTCGCATTATGCATTCAATTACCTTTCCAACGATATGATACTTATCTCGATCCGACTTACATAAACATAAAAGTACTGTTATCTAAAAAACGGCACTAAAAAAAATACAGCGTTTTTCGTATATAGGAGGTCCAAATTAACATGTCGAGGCATGTGGCGTTCTTGGTATTTTTTGGCTATAAACCAGTGTAAAAGTTTTCCTATTGAAGTCATTTGAAAGTTGATAAGACAATACAACATAAGAGGAAGATCAGATAATATTCATTTTCCTGAAGAAGACACAAAGCGATGGCGAAACATTGAAGAATCAATAATTACTTTGAAAAGGTCGAAGAACTAGATTCAAGATATGTTGTTTTTTATGACTTCAAAAAGAAGAAAATTTTCTGAAGAAATCACACAAAATTGTGTCGAAATAGTGAAAAATAAACAATAAAATTTTTATAAGTGACGTCAAGCAACAAACTTTAATTTCTATGCTTATTGTTCATTTATAATATAAAGAAACAATAATTAAATATAATGAAAAAAATCAGTTCATGCAACATACAGACCTACATACTCGTACATATCGTTCCTTTATTGCAACATAGTCATAACGCAAAAAAGCTTGTTTCGAGAAAAACACATTTAAAATTTTTATTTTCCATACAAGTCTTAGAAATTTTTTTTAGAAAATATCTCCTAAAGGAAACAGTTTAGAGGTAATTTAAATAAAATTTTGGCACAATATAAAAGGTAGCACTGTTAACAATTCTGCATTGTCACCTCGAAAAGCTCATTTTTTGAGATATGACTATGTTGCAATAAAGGAGCGATATGTATGTATGCAAATATGTAGTTTATTAAATTGTGATTTCTTTCCTATGTTAATTATTATGTGATGCTGGCTTTAACCGTGGGAGTTTCGTTTATTATGCAGTAAACCCAAAAATCCATATTTTTTCTAATTCAAAACTCATCCAGCTTCCAATAACTACAAACAGATAAATTCTGCGAAACATTTTACTCAAACAAATTCATTAGAAATATATTTACTCATATGTGTGTAATAAAAAAAAATAATAATAAAAATATCAAGTCAGCTTTGTTGGTGCTTAAAATATATATAGCTAGTTCAATGTCGAAAGGTCCTAACTTAAATTTTTTCCAAATTTTATTTTTAGGTGATTCGGTTACATTTCACACAAATACGTCTTATCACACATATATAAGTTTAGTGAATATTACGAATAACTGTAATATTAAGAAATTATTTTAAAAGTACGAGGTGGCGCAAAATTAATCATTCAATTTCGTTTTTCACTAAATTAAAAACAAAAAATATTTCGAGGGAAATATTTGCTTGAAATTTTCATTTGTACAATTATTTCTGTTAATTGAAAAATATGATATTAGCCCAGGGGCTGCCGTCAGTGCTGCCACACATTTATACCACTTTTATCGCATTTTCTATAACTTTACGCAATATTTCTGGTGATAGCTGTTTGCATTACTGTTAAATATTCTCCTTAAGGACTACGATTGTCTAGACTTGTTGGCATAAGTCCGCGACTTGAAGTAGCCCCAAAAAAATTAGCCTGGGATGGTTAAATTGGAGCATGACAAATCACCAAACTAGGCGGCTACGCGACCAGGAAATACTTCCAGTATCCATTGTAACTCCTGCAATGTGAGCGGTTGCACCATCATAACCACACATTCACCAAGCTCCGCTACCGTCAGATGATAATGTACTTCTTATTTCCCAAATTGGAAGATATGAATGTGGACACTATGTGGTTTCTACAGGATGGTGCCACTTGCCACACAGCGAACGAAACAAAGGCTCTTTTGCGCGACAAATGTAATGGCCGTGATCATGTGATTTGACACCACCGTTCCACTTCTTTCTTTGGGATTATTTTATTTATTTATTTGTTTATTAATTTATGCCTATGGAGAATAACTCCTTGCAGGCAGATACTATACATGAACACGCATATGAGTTAAAAAATAATTACAAAAATTAATAAAAAAAAAGTAGAAAAAATAGCTAATTACTGGGGGAAAAAATTTATAAGCAATAAAAAAAATTTGTTAATTACTGGAATTTAATAATAAAATTATACTACGCTTAACAAAATTTAAGTTCATCGAAAAGTCCACGTTATTGACTGCAGTTCATTAAAATAACAACATAATCTACGGAAGGGATCTGCATTCGCATAATTCTGATGGTAATAAAGCACTGACAGAGGTTCATATTGACGAAGACTACACTGGGGAACATCAAAATTCAGTTTGGACACCAGATACTCAGAGCAGATATTGCCGTTAATCAAATGGCATTTAACATTTTTCTGCGACTTGTCAAAGAAGGCAGCTTTATTTGTTGCAGTCTGAACTCATAGGATGGTAAGTTGGCTACAGTGTTCGGGTAGATATTGCGCAGGATGAAAAGAAGGAATTGTTTTTGGACAGACTCAATTCGATCTCTATGAACATTATAAAAAGGGTCCCATATAATCGAGCCATATTCCAGTATTGGCCTGGCTAAAGATGTATACAACTGCATTGACAACAACAATTCAAGAGCTGAAGGATGAGACAATTCGGCACATTATCGGCATAGAACCTCAATTATGCCTCAGCGCCATTGAAAATTTGGACCATCGGATGGAGATGTGCCGCCGAAATCGTGGCGGCCTATTGGCCAATATTTTGTTCCATACAATATTATCATAATAGAAGAAATTACTATAATTCTTAAATAATTTGTGTTGTATTCAAGATCAATACCCTTTATAATTATTACTTTTTGACAATTACTTAGAGGAAAAATTCCAATTAAAATAGAAGCTCTATTAGTGTCCGTTCACTTAGAAATACGGAAACGCTGTGTTTTCACTAATCGAAAAACGATGAGATTTTTTGGTTGCACATATTTCGGTGTGAAAACTTCTCCCAAAATTAACTGAAACGAGGCACTCGTTATTGCTTATCGGCAACTCCATGGGCACAACTAGTTCTGATATAAGAATGGAAAGAAATACATTCGTGATAATAATATTAAAGATATACACAGTTTCTACTGTGTTTTTTACTTCGCCTGGAAAACTGTAATTTTGTTAGTTAGGGCCTTTCGACATGAGACCTGCCACATATATTCGCATATGAAAGCAGCTCGCAAAAAGTGTCTAGTAAGCATCCTTCATAAACATTGAAATCAAAAAGTGTAACAATTCACATCGAAACAGCAACAAATTAAATGGAATTTGTTAAGAAACTGAAAGACATTGGGAAAATAAACAAATTATATTTCAGGGCAACTGAATTTGTAAAGTCACAGACAAGTGCAGCTGATCTTTGCAAATAATGAAATACATACATATGTACTCGTATGTGCAATTAAAAAAAAACGTAGATGATTTGGTTTGTTTTCTTTCAAGTTAAATTAGCAATTGCTAAGAAGACTGAAAAAAGTTACTACGGCAGAGCTGTCCGGTAGCAAAGTATGCGCCATAATTTTTCAAAACTTCTAAAGGTCATAGTTAGCTAACCGATTACTCGACTTCTGGTTAAAACATCAAGCTCAAATAGTAACAATTAAAAAACCCCGGTTTTTGGTTTAAAATTAAGGAAAACGCCATCTTCATCAGCAACATAAATCTACATCAGTGCTGTTAACTTTATTTACAAAGTACTGCACGACCTTAAAAATTTTGCCGTTTTTTTAATCAAAATTACCGTACAGAGTATATTCTTAAAGCCAATGAATGACGCTGATGAAACAAAAAAGGGGATATAACAAAAATTTTTTTAAGAGATCTAAATGAGAAAAGTAAGAAGTCAAATCTACAATACTTTATTAAGTTCAATGTTAACAACTTCGGAAGGCCAATGTGTTGAGTTATTCGCTGCGCAGAGCCACTTAGCCAACGCATATTCCGTGCCTTGAAGGGCATCATTCAAACACACTTGACCTATGCCTGACTTCGCACCCTGAAAAGTATGAAGTTAGAGTTAGTGCACCTCTAGGCCATTTGAATCATTGTACCATTTCTGCCTCCTTTTCGGTCTCTGAACTTAGTAACGTCTCTAAATCAGCTACGAAACGGTCAAAATTCATTTATGAAAAGGCTCGTTGGCCCGAGCTCAACCAATTTTATGAGCCTTTTAATGGGAAACTTTGTTTTCAAGATAATGACATAAATGCTTCAGCAAAAATGGTCGAAAATGTGATGTTGCTAGGGATGAAATCATTCATCTCCTCCAAGTAGATTTCGATTAAACCAAGAGTAAAATCTTGGTTTAATCAGACGAGCCATAATGCAGTCTGATCCAGAGAGAAAGCATTCAGCAATTGGCGGTTAAACAAAAACCCAGACACTGATTTGCTACGCAAAAAGGCAAAATATTCATGTGCAAAGGTACTTAGGCGTGAAAAGTTTCTTCGCGAACAGCGCCTTCGTGCCAAGGTGGTTACAGCTCCCCGGGGCAGTAAGACCTCATGGTCTTTCATTACTAGAGTAAGAACAGTGATGATTCTTTAATTCCAACCCTCTTAAATAATGACCAAGCATTTACCGAACCGGTTGACAAGGCTAACCTGCTGGCTGAAATTTTTGCAAGCAATTCTTACTGGCCGGAAAGCAGTCAACTACTTCCCGAACTCGAAAGAGTATCTACAACTATGCCAAAGATATTTTTCTGGGTTCGAGCAGTTAAAAGGGTTTTGGATGACCTCGACTTAAATAAGACTCCTGGACCGGATGGTATTGCAGTACTGGTCTTGAAACAGCGTTATTCTATGCTTGCACGTCCATTAGCATGTGAGTTCCCATCATGCTGGAAGGTTGCTAATGTAACACCAATTCCCAAAAAAGGTGAAGCAAATAACCCTGAAAATTATAGCCTAATTGCATTTTGCTCTGCACTTTCAAAAGTAGTGGAAAGTATGGTTACCTACCGCCTCGTGAGGTATTTAGAGTTGAATATATAACTTTGTGATCGCCAATACGGATTTCATAAGGGTCGCTCACTGCTTTTGGTGTCAGTGATGACTTTTCTCTGTTTATATCGAGCTATCTCAGCGACTGCACCATTCGAGTTGGGTATCATCAAACGAGTTTAAGATTAATTCACACAGAGCAAGGATCTGTTCGTTCTCTTACCTTATTTATTATTTTTCCCAACGACATACTTTATCAAATTTGCAACCCTATCCACTCTTTCGCGGATGAAAGCAGCACTTACCACTCCTGCTCTTATAACTATAGGTCCTGCCTATCAGTGATCGCTGCTAAGAGGCTAAATATGAATAATTCGCTGAATAGTGGTATTCTATTAATAGCTTTCAACGCTCGTAAGACCCAGTGTTGTCCATTAACACGCAAACAAACGACATCTAATGCTACTCCATCTGTACTCATGGATGATATATAAGTATTGAGGAATCGAATACGCTTGATGTTCTTGGAATGAAGATACAGTGTGATGTTCGCTGGACTAAACACATTTTTCATGACTCTAAAGAAGCATTCAAGTACCTTGGTTATTTCAAACGGTGTAAGATGTACTTTACTCCATCCGACCTCCTTACTATTTATATCACCTACATACGACCGAAATTGGAATACAACTCTCATGTTTTGGCTAGTGCCTCAAAGTATATTTTGGAGTTACTCGACCGAGTGCAGGAGAGGACAGGAAACACGTCTGCAGGCAAATTATTCCACACACGAAGCGTACGGCTGAAAAACAAATTCTCTCTGTAATGCCTAGTGCGATTCCCCGGGCGATCGACCACAAATTGATGAGCTCTGGACGATGAACGCGTTCTACGTAAAAATGTGCGAGTTTCGGGAACCAGATCCCTAACCTCGTCAGAGCAAAATCCATTGTAGAAATTTTTTTTTTTTTTTTTTTTTTTTAACTTTATTATTTTATTTATTGAATCTACATAAAAAAAAAATGTAATGACAATAAGTATTCAAATCTTAATACTAAAAAAAAATTTTAATTAAAGTCCTGCCAGTGCTGGACAAAAATTTATTTTTATGCGAATATTATTTCAGAATTCAGTCATCTGTTTAGAGCTCTAATGGTAGCCAAAGTATCCCTCCTTCTCAGACGGGTATGACCACCAAAGTTAAGGATATTAACTGCAAGTGGATTTGGATGGATTTCAAGTTTGTTAATATATCTTGTCGCGTACTTCACAAATTCAGATTTCACAAAAGGTACGTTCAGATCTGCGTGGATTCGTGAGTTTTTAACGTACCAGGGAGCATTTGTAATTCTACGGAGAATTCTATTTTGACTTCTTTGAATTTTTTCAATGTTAGATGCAGAGGCTGTGCCCCATAATTGAATCCCATAGCACCATATTGGCTTTAGAATCGCGTTGTACAGCAAAAGTTTACAATCAAGCTTCAAAGTCGAATTTCTGTCTATTAGCCAGTTAATTTGCACTGCTTTCAATTTCATTTGCGTTACTTTTGCCTCGATGTGCGTCTTCCATGTTAGTCTACGGTCAAGATGAATACCGAGGTATTTGACTTCACTGTGTTGAGGTATTACTTTATTGTTAATAGTAATGGGTGAGCATGTTCCTAGACGCAGTGCGAATGTAACATGGGCACACTTTTGTTCATTAACCTTGATTTTCCAAAGCTTGAGCCATTTCTCTAGTTTGTCGATATGTTCCTGTAAGTTTATTGATGCTTGCTGGTGGTTACTATGTATGCTAAGGAATGCTGTATCATCTGCAAATGTTGAAGTGTGAATGTTGGTGCTTGTCGGCATGTCAGATGCGTAGATCAAATATAAGATAGGCCCTAATATGCTGCCTTGGGGAACTCCAGCTTCAATAGGCTGGGCGGGGCTTATGAAATCGCCTTCTTTTATTATAAATTGGCGACAATATAAATAGCTTTTCAAAAGGTTATGTATGTTTGCAGGTAAGTTAAACTTTATTTTATGCATTAGTCCATCGTGCCACACTTTATCAAAAGCCTGTGAGACGTCGATGAATAAGGCAGAGCAATATTTTTTATCTTCAAATGCCTTTCTTATGACGTTAACTAACCTGTGTGTTTGCTCAATGGTGCCATGTTTCGCTCTAAAACCAAATTGGTGATCAGGAATACATTCAACCTTATGAAGCATTGGATCCAACTTCGCCTTTAGCAATTTTTCGAAAAGTTTTGATATTGTTGACAATAGACTTATTGGACGGTATGATTCTACTTTCGTGTGATCCTTCCCTGGCTTAGGAACCATTGTTATCATGGACACCTTCCACTCTGCAGGGTAATACTCAAGCCGTAAAATAGCATTAAAAATAAAAAGAACAATTCTTTTAGATACACGAGGCAGCTCTACGAGCATTTTGTTGCTGATTTTATCCATACCTGGAGCTTTTTTAAGGTTTAGATTGCCAATAGCATTTTCAATTTCTTGGAAATTGAATCTTAAAGGCACAGGAGGTCTACTAACGATAGGTGGCAACTCATTTGCATTGTCAGACCTATTTGTGGTAAAAACGTTTTTCAAATGGTTAACAAATAAATTACCCTTTTCCGAGTCATCTCTAGCCCAGTCACCAGACGGTTCTCGCAAGGGCGGCTTACTTCTAACTGGCCTTTTTAAACCTTTAGTCGCCCGCCATAAAGAATAGTCGCACTGAGGAGTACCATCCAGACTTTCTAGATACGTTTGTAGAGAAGCCGTTTTTTGGGTTGCAAGCAAATTTCTTAACTGACTTGTGCACTCACGTAGCCTTGTTTTTAGTTGCGGAGATCTGCGAAGTTGCCACTCTCGTCGAACTCTTCTTTTTTCTAACACAAGTTGCTCGATTTCTGAAGAATATGTTCTATTTTGAAGGTTTCTGCGTGTTAAATAAACGCTAGAACCAATTGCAGCGGCTTGTTTAAGGTTTTCGCTAAAGTTGCTTAGTGACGCATTAATATCTTCAGGTGTTCTTAAAACAATATTCTCAGTGCAATGGGTACTCAAAAATTTTTTATATTTCAGCCAATTCACTCGGGTGACAGTCCTATGCAAATTGTTAATCGGGGACCAAGTCTCCTGGGGAAAACGAACTGAAATAATAGTTGGTGAATGATCCGATGACAAGTCTAACGAAGGCTCAGCTTGCATCCATTCTACTGGGATCCCCTTTACCACTCCAAAATCAATCACATCAGGAATCTTTCGCCGGTCAGTCGGCCAGTAGAAATGTTAGAACAGAGTAACGCATCCCACACTGCGTCGATGCTACAGTGAGTCAATAGAGTTGGATACCCTACTGTCACTGATGAGCTTCTTCGATCTCTCCTGCACACGGGCGAGTAACCCCAAAATAGACTTTGAGGCACTAACCCAAACATGAGAGTTGTATAAATAGTAAGGTATAAATAGTAAGGAGATCGGATGGAGTGAAGTACATCTTACACCGTTTCAAAAAACCGAGGCACTTGAATGCTTCTTTAGAGACATGAAAAATGTGATCAGTTCAGCGAACATCACACTGTATCTTCATTCCAAGAACATCAAGAGCATCCAATTCCTCAATATTTATACCATCCATGAGTACAGATGAAGCAGCATTTGCGGTCGTTTGTTTGTATGTTAATAGGCAACATTGGGTCTTACGAGCGTTAAAGGTGACCCTGTGTTTACGACCCCATTCGGAGATTAATAGAAGATCACTATTCAGTGAATCGTTCATATTTAGCCTCTTATCAGGGTTCTCTGATAGGCTGGGCCTATAACTAAAAGAGTACGAGTGACAAATGCTGCTGTCATCCGCGAAAGAGTGGATAGGGTTGGAAGTTTGATAGAGAAGGTCGTTGAGAAAAATAAGAAATAGAGTAGGAGAAAGAACGAAGTCTTGCGGTAGCCCTGAATTAATCTTGAACTCATTTGATGAGACCCCATCCGAAATGATGGATTGAGTGGTACCATTTCTCAGAGAGATATGCCATAAGATCGCCAGTAGAACGACGATTTATTGTCAAATCTGGCAGCTATGGTCTTATATCAAATTTAAACGTGCTGCCGAAATTGAATTTTCCGATTACAAAGTGTTGCCGCCACGCTACTTGATTTGATCTCTCATACATTTGCCACCCTGAAAATAGTATTGGAGTACGTTATCCAATTTAGCTGAAACAAACTAGTTACAATGTGGTCTTATATAATACAGATGTGGACCACGTCATTACAGCATTGTCCTATGTTTGATCTGGATCTGGTCAAGGTGTCAAAGTTATCCTCCTATCAGAAAATGCTATAAATTTTGTTTTGACATGCGAAATACACGTTAATAAACAATGTTACGCTACACTGCTCCAGAACGAGGAATATTGATGAAGATGATTTTTCATCAAAAATAATGAGTGATGAGGCCGATTTCCATCTTAGCGGGTACGTAAATAAGCAAAATTTATGCTTCTTGGGCACTGAAAATCTGCGTGTAACCCACAAAGAGCCATTACACCAGCTCAAAGTCACTGTATGGTGTGATGTTTTCACTGGAGGAGTCACCGGACCTTTCTTCTTCGAAGACGGTTACTGTGAATGGTGAGCGCTACAGAGCAAGGATAAACGAGTTCTTTTTGCCGCAACTTGATGAATTGGGATTGGAAAACATGTGGTTCCAACAGGACTGTGCTACGGCACACACTGCACTTGCCACAACCGATATGCTGAACATCGGAAGGTTATTTTTGCGCCACCCTGTATATTAGGAGGTAAATGTTTGCTTTTAAACGATTGTTTTCCCCATTTTTTAATGGAATATTTTCTAGCATAGTATTTAGTAAACTATTCCTTTGTGGTGTACCATGGAGTAGTTTTGACATTACTTTTATGTAATATGTGCTATAATATGGGTTCTATGTGATCCATCCTTTGGACGTCGTAATGTTGAAAATACCATTTTTTGCCATATAATTGGGTTAGTTTTGTGTTACTCCTAGTCCGTTGCGGACCATTCTTTACACGCTCGTATGGGTTCGTCGTATCTTTTGCAGGATAGCTGCATTCAGTGTTGCCAGGAGATTTTTTTGGGAAATCCCCCGCATTAAAATCGTTGTTTTCCCCTACAATCAAAAATGTTTATTTATTGTAAATTCAAACAGTTTTGACTAAAAAGTAAATTAGTTCAAAAACATAACTTAAATGATTTATATGCTTGAAAATGTACTGGTATGTATGTGTTTAGCATTATAAATAAAGTCCTTTGAGTGACTTGGACTACAATCTCATTCAAACAGGTATATGCAATGCAATCTCATTCAAACAGGAATAATGTTAACATAAATGCAACTTCGCACAAGTTGGAAAAAAACACAGCAGAAACTACTTTCATCAATATGCGAATTTTATTGTATAATTACGTACAAAATCCCATTGCTTATTCCATTAAATGTTAGCGTCGAGCTGTATTTATGAGAAATTTGTTAAAATCATTAACAAACCCAAGTCCGGGAAAATGTGAGTTAGGGCCTTTCTACTGAGACTAACGATGTGAAGATATCCAATCATTTAATATACTTAGTTAATAAATCTTTGTAATTAAAGTTTTTTAAGAAGGTTAGGGGCTGTACATTGAAAATTTATGCAATTAATTATTAAGCTTGCAAATGAGATCTTAAAATGCATATGGAATTTGAAACTTCACGATTTAGTTGGTAGTTATAGAAAAAAACTTTAAAACTATTTTGATAATTTTGGCGTAATTGGGAAATACTTATTGTTAAAAAGTTAACGTTGTATATAAATTGGATAAAAATGCATCGATATCCAATTTGGGCAAAGTTTTTTTCCCATAGTCGAAATAATTATAATAGTATAATAAATAATAATATTAACCATATTATAATAATAAATAATAATGTTAGTCATAGTTAGAAAAATTATAATAGTTTAATAACAAATAATTATGTTAACCATTCGTAATAATTTAAAAATGGCTGAAGTGGTTAAAGCGGCCGTATTAAAAATACATCATGTTCTCATGATCCCGAGTTCGAATCCCAGTCGGTGCTGATGAGTAGTGTAGCGACTACGAAACAGCTAGTTATTCCCCAGCTAATAATACCATAATACAATTATTTTTTCTGTTCTCCTTTGGTCTTATTGTTTCACAGCAATTATTGTTATAATTAAAAATAATCCTTCTTCTTGACTGAAGTTGGACTCGAACTCACAACTAGTTAGTTAATATCGAAAAAATAATTATATTAACCTTTCGTAATAATTTAAAAATTCCCTGCAATAAGCCTAATCATACAAAATCTGTCCTTTTATAATAGTATAATAAATAACAATATTAACCATATTATAATTGTTGGCAGTCTAGATGGAGTACTGACACTAGCGGTAGATGGACAGAGCGTCTCATTCCCAATAGTGAGAAATCGTTGAACAGACGGCATGGGAATGTGAACTATTACCTGACGCAAATGCTGTCAGGCCACGGCCACTACCGGAGCTACTTATACAAAATGGGTTTATACGAAGATGCAGAAGTCCTGGACGACGCTGAACACACTTTCTTTAAGTGTATTCAATGGGCGGAAACTCGTAGAGAGGTGGAGATGGTAACTGGCTCAATAGTGGTAGAGAATGTCGTGGATATCATGATAGGGAACGAGGCCAACTTTTTAGCGGTACCGCAATTCTGTGAAAAAGTTCTGCGGACGAAAAAGCCAGATCTGGATGCCGCAGAACAAGATTATAATCAGGATCCCAGACAAAGGATAGTGTTAAGAGAAGGGCTGATTAAGCCATTGGGAATCCACCCCTAAGGCGGTCCTGGGGTGAAAATTTTTATTCCAGGAAGAAGAGGGGGGTCTTTCAGTTGTGAAATTGATTTACATCAGCACCTGCCTTGCGGCCTAATCTGATGGTGGACCAATTCCACGGAGTGAATTATTCACGATTCACCACCGCCCCCGTGTGGCTTACCAGGCTCACACAGGTAGCAATTCTTGCCATGTGATTGCGGTCATATGAGCAACTTCTTGTTGAGGAGTTCGAGCCTTCTAATCCCTCCTGTATGCAATTTCCCAACAATCAATGGAGGACAAGGCTTAATGAGTTGGTAGGCCGAAGCCCACTAAGAGCATCAGCACTTAAACCAACTCACCCGTCAACCATCACCACTGGTTCCTTACAATACAGGTATCTGTTGTATAGGCAACAGATCCTCGGGAGAATGTTAGCCCTCGAAAAAAGCCACACACCAAACAATTATCAAGGATACAACACTCCCTTCCTGCGTTTAGGTTTCAACCACAGTCAGAACATTTCAGCCAAGGTAGGCACCTCAACCAGGGTCGAACCGCAAGCAGAACTTCCTGGGGGCCATGCTGATCCCCGTTCTGCCAATTTATACCCTTGATAAGGATTTCGGAAGCCAACACAACAAAAGTCATGTGGCTTCCTAGAGTTTTGTTTGCCGCACCAAACGAGGGACCCCTTCCCCTCTTTTCCCGAAAAACAGAGCGCCCAAGTTAGGAATACGCCAAGCCAAAACCTGTTCCCCGGGGGGTAGGGGGGTCTTTCAGTCGGTAAGCTCACTGCGGTAATCAGTCCTACACAAAGCGGAGGGTACGGGCCCTCTGGTCAGTGCGTAATGCATTTTTCCCCCTCGCCGAAAGAAAAAAAAAACATTATAATAAATAACTATGTTAGTCATAGTCAGAAAAATTATGATAGTAATTATGTTAACCATCCGTAATAATTTAAAAATTCCTTACAGTAAGCCTAGGCATACAAAATCTGTCCTTTTTCCCTACATGTGGAACTAAACAAATAAATCTGTACAAAAAGAGAAAAATTACTACGCATGGCAACACTGCCTGCACTAGAACTTTCGCCCGATAGACGCCGCACGCTTTACGCCCTAATTTAAATTGCAAAAAATACCAAGTTGACAACGCTGAATATAAGCAATATATAAATATTTCATACTTTTGAGCTGCAGATTCTGACCATAGAAGCTGCTCGACTGTGTGTGTTACAAAAGCAACATTATAAAAGCAAGAAAATTTGAAACTTAAGAAGAAAAGCGTTGCAATACCCTACTGTACGATTTGGTTTAAATTGCAATTGCACGTGCTGAGAATAACATTACCGCCAACCGACTGGTGTATGTATGTACGAGTATGTGGCTGTTTTCTTTTTTTAAGTTTGCCATCTTTATGTGTTTGAAATGCAGAGCAAAAACTCATCCTTAACTGTGGACAGACAAAGAAAATATTTTACAGTTTTGTCTGTTTAGGTGCATAAGTCTATGAATGTCTAAAAAATATTTTTTGCAGTTGGCGCTGGTGCTGGTGCGGCAGCATGCTGCTGTAACTGTTGTTTAATAATGAATGGAGTGTTTCGTGTTGTGTCAGCCTAAGACGCTGTTTTCTATTTGCACTCGTATGGGTGCAAATGGTCCATCCATACAGCTGTAAAGCTGCAGTGAAATCGTAAGCTAACAAAAACTGAAAACAAACAAAAAATCAGCCGCGCTTGAAAAATGTTTCAACGCCTACACACGCAGTTTTCGCATCGTTTGCCATTCCATACCATTCATAGATTTTCTAGATCAGATTGCATTTGCAGTATGAAAAATAAACGTTGCTTTTTCTAGCTCTGGTGCGATTCATTTTCTTTCTTTTTTTCACGTGCGTAGCATACAAAAATATTTTTTTTATGTTTCTTATGTAGCCGTTGCGAATGAAAAAGAAATTGCATTTTCCTTTTTTAAAACTGGGGGCGTCATGTTACGGTTTTGTTGGCAATTGCAGTTTCTTTTTTGTGAAACCGTTTTGCCACTAAAAATCGCTTCGTTAGCCTAAGACCTATTGGCGACACACTTGCAGAACATTTTCATCTTTTCTTCCTTCTTGTGAACTATTTCCCCCAAAAGACATAAGTCAGACTACCTCGAAAACACATGTTTGTACGCAAGCATGAAAGCCGAAGTAATTTTTATTAATGAAACCACAAGAACTGACCTTAATTGATGGTGCAGTGCACACTGTATCAATGATTAATAATAAATATTTTACAATCTACATACATACTCGTACACGTTCCTTCTTTAATTTATTTAAGCAACGTTTTATCGAGAACAAAAATTTTTTAAATAAGGGATATTTGCCAGGTTCCATTCAACAGGCAGGAACAAAACAACAAATCGTCTCTTATTGCATGAATTATTTAACATACGAGGTCTGATAAAAAAATAGCCGTTATTTTAAAATTTTTGTATTTATTTATTCATCAATAACTATTTTGTTCCCTTGAAAATAGTCCCCCTAAGATGTAATACACTTATGCCCACTTTTTTCCAATCCTTGAAACACTTCTGAAACGCACTTTTTGGTATCGCCAACAGCTCCTGTTTTGATTTTTCTTTTATCTTCTCAACCGTAGCAAAACGCTTTTCTTTCATCGGTGTCTTTAGTTTAGGGACGAGGAAAAAGTCAGGGGGGCCAAGTCCGACGAATACGGTGGCTGAGGCATGATAACGTTTTTTTTTTTGCCCAAAACTCACACACAAACATCGATGTGTGAGCTGGGGGCTAATTCTGTCATTCGTGATCGAAATCACTATCGCGTAAAAAATAATTTCAATATCGTGTAAATTTCTAATGATGTGACTCGTTACGTAGCGAGTCGAGTTATCACTAAATACTGACAAAATGTGTTTTATAACTTGACAAAACATGTTAAAATTTACGAGCAACAAATTCAATAAAAATAAAAACGCAAAAACAATGGACCCAATATTATTATATTATACATCATCGTCTCACTCGGACGAAACGGTTACTTTTAATACAATACGGAAAAAAATTAGGGGGAGTGCAGATCTTTTAAATTTTCCAAACAACTAGTAAGTGCAGTCAATATTTTGTTCAAATACATTCATACCATAAAGAATGTTTATTTCAAAGTTTCAAGAGCCGATTTATGGCATGTTTCCACATAGCAGGCAAGTGTTCAGACAAACAAGTACCACACAGACAAGTACGTAAAAATATGAGTATTTTTAAACCACTTGTCTAGCTTACGTAGTACTTTACGTTTTATTAAACTGCAGGATTGCTGTAGTGAATATTTTTGTACTGTGTACTTTTTTCCATACAAAAATACAATAATTTCATTACTCAGTGGCAACTCTTGAACAAAAAAAGCTGGTTTTGTTTATAAATTAAAATTTCTTATACATGTACATACATACATACATATATGCATACTTACAATTTTTTATCGTTCAAGTCCATATCTGCATGTATAATTTATGTAATTTTACTTACTTTTAGCAAAAAAAAAAATTGTGTTTTATAAAAATTACTGAAAGTTTATTATTTTATAACGCACACAAGCACTTTTTCGTGCTTGTCTGTTTTTGACAGTAGCCACAATTGCAATTGCAATACAGGAATCACCAAAAATTGATAGCCTTAAGCTACCTACACACGGTTGTCAGATCTAACAATATTTCCAGTAAAATGGTCTGAAAATGTTTTACTATCGTGTGAACTGCCAATTTTTAACTTACAACGTTGTCAGAAAAACCATTGTCAATTAATTGTAAGACGACAATGTTGTCAGGCAGCTGACAATCGTAAGAACACTCTTCGTCAGCATTGCCAGATAATTGGCATCATTGTCAGAAAAAAGTTTGATGGGCCAAACAGATCGTTGTTGATATACATAAGTGGCAATGCCTTACAACATGTCTGGCAATGTTTTTCATTTAACAGTCTGAAAACCGTGTGAACGGGCAATTTTTGTTGTCAGATGAACTATTTGTTAGACCATAGTCGGACAATAAAATTTTAAGGTTTTCTTACGATCGTCTGAACACATAATTTACTTCTGCGGGACAATTTTTCATTGTCACTATATTGTCAGCATGTTGCCAGATCTTACAATATTGTAACATCTAAAAACCGTGTGTACATAGCTTTACGTTGTTAAAAAAACTTACATATATGTGTCTAGTGGAACCCCAAAACACTTTCTTTCACTCAATCAACAAACAATTTTGAGTGACTTGGTATATAGAAACATGCCATTAGACTCACAAAGGAAGCGTTTAACTCTCTTACTCCATTTGCTTTATTTGCGTATTAATATCATGCTCTCTTTCCTTCACTTCATGGGACTTAATTTTAAGTTGTAACTCCTTCTCCTTAATTTCCCCATTTTTATTAGCTATTTCATAAATTTTTTTTTATCTTCTCCAATATGTGCTTATGGTAGGTTTCTGTTGAAATCAAATTTTCTTCAGCAGGGTAAATCCTTTTTCTTTGTGATAAGATTTTTCTTCCACATTACTTTCAATTTCTATTAAGGAATCTATATCCTCTTCAGCCTGGGCACCATCGTATGATATTAAAAATGATAAATCACAATAATCAGCCTTGGCTGAAGTCGAAGGCAAATTAGAACAACTTTCAAAGTCGTTTGGCTGTGTCACTTCCACCACTTTCGCTGACCCAAAAGTTTTAACGGCTTTTAACTCTTCAACAACAACTTCCAAGCCTGCTGCAGCCAATATTTGTTCCTCAACTTGGGAAAGAACTTTTTCTTCATAGAGTCCACCGACCTCCAGTTTTTTTCAAGGATGTTTTACTAAAAAACATTTGCTTTTTAACGTTTTGCTTTTGATCAGCATACATCTACGTAAATGTACATATGTATGTATGAATACAATTATAAGGATGAATATGTGCATATGTATATACATACATACATATATAAATCAAATAAACAAATTTACTATTAATAATATTAATTATTTTTACCTTTTGCCACATTTTCACATCTTTAATTGGTGGACCAGAAGCTTTCAACTTCAGAGCAAGCTCTTGCCACAATTGGTTGGCTTTATATTTCCCTTGCGCAGTATTGGGTAATACGAATACACCTTTTGCCAAGTCGGTACGTACTGCCATAAAATTGGCCAAATTTCTTTGAAATAAAAAATTATTCATACATTTAATTTTATATTCAGAATAAATTATGGCGGGTTTTCGATAGTACTTTTCCTTACGAGTAAGAAGATGCACGGTTGCATTCGAACAGTTACTCGCTATCGAATGCCATCATTAGAAATTTCGATACCTTTTACTGGGTATCGAATGAGATATTCCCAAATGTGTACAAACTCGCACATTCGAGTAACCACTCTCTCGTAAGCGAATGACAGAATTAGTCCCCAGGCGCGTTATCACAGTGCAAAATCCATGATTATTTTTTCTACAATTCTATGCGTTTCTGACGAATTGCGGTACGACGTTTTGGCAAAAATTAATGATGCACCACGCCACTGAAGTCGGAGAAAACAGTGAGCATAATTTTTTTTTTACGATAATTTATTTTTTTTAAGAATAATTATCCAACCACTATACAACAAATTAAAAGCTAGTGCAACAGTTGGTTCGGGGTATTGCCGCAATTTAAAACCATAGTGAGACTAATATACGGCGATTATTGCCACGAAATCATTTTCACAATCTTGCGGCCGTCAACTTACTGAGAAATGGGGCAATCGTGTGAGTGCAGAGTATTTGATTGGGAGAATTA
The DNA here is from genome assembly GCA_914767995.1 of Thecocarcelia acutangulata. NCBI lineage: Eukaryota > Metazoa > Arthropoda > Insecta > Diptera > Tachinidae > Thecocarcelia > Thecocarcelia acutangulata. The sequence goes on from OU612095.1 coordinate 67,552,001, forward strand.
TGTTATTGGGCACTAATTCGGCACAAGAAAAATTGGGTCAAATTGGTCTATTTGCGGCAAACGTATGATCTGAGAGATGAGAATTATTAGTAAATAATAAATTAAAAAACGGGTTGTTCAGTGACAGAAAATCCTGCACAAACAACTGGGGTTATAACAATTGCGTATACGTGATCAATACGTGGCAAACACTAACGAAAGAATAATTAAGGAGCTCGGTGGCTGAGCGGCCGTAATTGATATTAATTTTACGCAGGTCCAGTTTTTGACTTCGTATATAAATACAAAATTAGTTAATTTTCATTTACAGTTCAGCTGTATTTAATGACAAGTAAAATTTGTTCAGTCTTAAGCAGTTCCTCTTATATAAATGCTATGACAGTGTGACAGCTTCACTTAAATTCCAAATACTGTAAGCCCCACTTAATTACCTCACTCAAGTTGATGTAATTTTTGGATAATTGAGCGAATAAGGTATTAAAGCGGAGACGTTTAATTACCTCATAGAGGTAATTATACGAAGACGCTTAAGTACCTCTACGAAGGCATTTATCCAAACGGACTAAAATTAAATCAAAGTCGTTACATACATCAAAATAATAATTAAGGCAAAAGAAGTTTTCTAAATAAAATATTTTATTCAATAAAAACAAACAAAAACAATTTCCTTATCACAAAAATTATACATACATACATATAGAAAAAATTAGCAGGAGTACATGCATGTATGTATATAATGAAAGCGTATCAGAACGTTAGAAAGCAAATTGGCAAAAGCAAATTCACAAAAATTTACGCTTTGTCTAACAAATGAAAAATTTGTCCACAGAGTTGAGTGAATAGGTAGGCAGTGTTGGGTAAATAAATAAAGGGATTTTAGGGAGTTTTTGGATTTGGGATACAATAATTTGGCTAATTACCCAAAATGGGTACTTGAAAGAAAGTTAATTATCCGTGCATTTTTGTATAAAAATAAGTGAGAAAAAACAGGGATTGAATATAAGGAGTGAATAAACAAAAAAGGAATTTAAGCGGTGGGTAATTACACGGGGTATACTTTATTATGGAAAGTATTCCATAGACCAGCTGTTTGTTATTCAAAGATTAGAAAAATACTTAAAGAAAAATATTAAATTTATCAACGGCACAGAAACACTTAATAATTGTATTTCATGTGAAGTTATTTTTAATTAAATATCATTTTATGATCTACTACAGGCAATAGCTCATATTTGTGCTTTGTTTACCTATTTTGCACTAACACAAAAGGAAGCACGTAAAACTATTTGATAAATGAAATAAACTTATATACAACATAATTCAATAAGATTGGGCATTTACGAATTTAAAAATACATCATGTTCACATGATCCCGAGTTCGAATCCCAGTGGGTACTGATGAGTAGTGTAGCGACTACGAAACAGCTAGTTGTCCCCCAGCTAATGATATTCAATTATTTTTCTGTCCTTTTTTGGTCTTACTGTTTTACAGCAATTATTGTTATAATTAAAAATAATCCTTCTTCTTGACTGAAGTTGGACTGGAACTCACAACTGCTTAGTTAATATCGTACATATAAATGTGTTTTGTTTTATTTTATTAATAAGTCTGAAGAAGTACAATAGTATAGAAAAAAAGGTTTTTACAGCGCAGTTTTTGAGTTCGTACATAAATGTAATTTAGCTTTAAGTTCCATTTAAATACGAAAATTTTTTTCACTACAAATTTGAATCAAACTTAGTCGTAAATGCCCAATATTCTCAGCTTTACTGTATTCAATTATTTTTTCCTGTCTTCTTTGATCAAGAGTTATTGATCACGGCAATTATTGTTATAATTATAAATAAAAAATATTTATTGGCTTTAGCCAGGATTGAACTCGAGCTAGACGAATGATACCAACCCATCATTATATAAATAATATGAGAAATTTTAATATTTTTCTTTAAGCATTTTTCGAATCTTTCAATAACAAACAGCTGCTCTATGGAATACTTTCCATAATACAGTATACCCCGTGTAATTACCCACCGCTTATATGCCTTTTTCGTTTTTTCACTCCTAATATTCAATCCCGGTTTTTTTCTCACTTATTTTCATACAAAAATACATGGATAATTAACTTTCTTGGGTAATTACCCAAAATATTGTATCCCAAATCCAAAAACTCCCCAAAATCCCTTTATTTATTTACCCCACACTGCCTACCTATTCACTCAAATGATCTCCTTACTATTTATACCACCTACATCCGACCGAAAATGGAATACAACTCTCATGTTTGGGCCGGTGCCTCAAAGTCTATTTTGGGGTTACTCGACCGTGTGCAGGAGAGGGCGAAGAAGCTCATCGATGACAGTAGGGTATCCAACTCTATTGACTCACTGGAGCATCGACGCAGTGTGGGATGCGTTACTCTGTTCTATCGATACTGCAATGGATTTTGCTCTGACGAGATTAGGGATCTTGTTCCCAAAACACGCACATTTTTACGTAGCACGCGTTCATCGTCTAGAGCTCACCCATTTGTGGTCGATTGCCCAGGGAATCGTACTACGCATTACAGAGAGAATTCGTTTTTCAGCCGTACTCTTCGTCTGTGGAATATGTAAGTTGCCTGCAGACGTGTTTCCTGTCTGTTATAACGTTGGAAAGTTCAAGTCAAATGTTCACAAACACTACTCCCTCTTTCCCCCTCCTCACAACCTATTTTCCTAGTTCTGGTACAATGCACTGCATATGTAGGGGTCATCCCCTGAGTACTGGTCCAATATAAAAAAAAAAAAAGCGTACATTTTTGTGAATTTGCTTATGCCAATTTTCTTTTTAACGTTCTATAGATACATGCATGTACTCCTGCTATTTTTTTCTATATGTATGTATGTATAACTTTTGTGATAATGAAATTGTTTTTGTTTGTTTTTATTGAATAAAATATTTTATTTAGAAAACTTCTTTTGGCTTAATTTTTATTTGGATAAATGCCTTCGTAGAGGTACTTAAGCGTCTTCGCATAATTACCTCTATGAGGTAATTAAACGTCTCCGCTTTAATACCTTATCCGCTCAATTACTCAAAAATTACAGCAACTTGAGTGAGGTAATTAAGCGGGGTTTACTGTATTTGGAATTTATGTGAAGCTGTCACACTGTCATCTCATTTATATAAGAGGAATTGCTTAAGACTGAAACAATTTTACTTGCCTTTAAATATAACTTTAAATGAAAATTAACTACTTTTGTTAAACTGATGTTTTAATTATATTTGAATAATTTTTCTAAATGTAATTATTACGAGTACAATATATTTTCATTCAAATACATACTTTTGAAGCATTTTTTTTTTTTTGCTTTTATTATTTTTTCTTGAAAATACCCTTTTTGTCACACCTTTTTTTAAAGTATCCTTTTTGTGACATTTTTTTTGAAAATTTTCGAATGCAACGCTGTATGGACGGGAAATATTTCAGTACTGTGACTCAGTCAGTAGGAACAAGCTTGATGTCATGTTCAAGATGTTTGTACTAATGTGTGCATGTAAGGTGGTTTTCTACTTGAATTTCATAAGTAGTATTTAAAGCAGAATTATTTAGCAAAAAAAAAAAAAAAAACCTCTTGACAGCAACAGCTGAGCATTTAAATTCAATGCCGGGTAGTTTAAATTGACTTACAAGTCTACCTAGCATCCCGTAAATCCGTTGGTTGGTACTAAAAATCAGGAAATCATTCAACCGCCCTCGTATGTCCGCGAGCTAGTAAATGTCTCAGTCCTTTAGCACCTTATGTTTATTAAAGATTATAATTTGAATAAGAAAAACTATTTTAAGACTTAATGGACAAAATTTTTGAAAAAGAGTATCAACTGAGTGACATTTTCAAACATATTTATGTATCGCTTTCGACTAAATCCTCCAATTATATTGTACTTGAACCACTTACCAGGTTATTTTGCAAAAGTCTTATGACTACAAATCTTGAGATGCTTTTTCTTGTCTTGGTTTTTCTAAATCTTATTGTCATCTTGTTAACATTTACCACAAGTCAGCCACCAAACGAAGAACCCAATAACAAAGCTTGTTGCAAACGCATGTGTTGCAGTGGCATATTCAAATCTTTTGCAACTCTCATAGAACGGGAAAATGTCAGCACATGAATAATTTTTATTTTTGAAATTCTACAGCGAAACACTTACCTACATACATTTACACGTTATTATATGCCTGTGCAAATGTGTAACTACTCGTCTGAAGTGATAACTAGAGTAAAAAGCTATTGTATTAAAGGCCCTCTCATGCTCGTCCCTTTCTACTAGTATTTGCATTTAAAATGCAACGGAGATTTTCATATTTTCTATATTAAGTTAAAAAATTCAACGTATAAACTAGAATACTATTTAATTTCGTTTCTCAATTGACAAATTTTTTACTCTTTTAGCTCCAAAAATAATAAGTTCGTATACATACATGATATAAAAAATAAAAGAGAGTTGTATTCTCTTTTTATTAATTTTAAAAGGATTTTTGAAATTTATTATTAGAGAAAAATATAAAAAGGTGTTGCCACACTATGAAATAAGAAAATGTACTCCTATATTTGGTTTTTTCCGAAATTTTTGCATTATGCATACTAGAAAAAACAATAAACTGATACCAGAAGCACAGCATAGCAACTTGGTCATATAGCTAGCCAAAATAAATATTTAATCTTTTTTTGTAAATTGAGAAGCCACTGTTTTTGTTGTTGCTCGTATTGAACAGTTACAGTCGCAACCGCTCGATCTGCAGAAAATATTGCTACTATTCGCGTATGGCTGAAGAGCCGTCCACCTCAACTCATCGTCGTACCCAACAATTGTACCTCTCACGTTGATGAACATTACTCGTATGTATACGAACTAAAGCCATTCCAAGTGACTTCAATGGTCAGAATGGTGGCAAGAAATAACAATGTAGATGATCAATTTTCCAAAAAAAAAGTGATCTTCAGTGATGAGGCACGTTTTCACTTCATTGGATTCATCAAAAAGTAGAATTGCTGGATTTGGGTTAATTATAATCAAAGAGCCTGTTTGGTGCAGTTTATGTGTATTTACTCCAAGATGAGAACGGTCAGTGAATGGTGCTTGCTATCGGAACATGATAATGATTTTTTTATTGGAGGATAAGGATGATAGGTGATTTCAATATTACGGTGCCACTTTCCACAAAGTTAACGAAACAAAGACTCGTTTGCGCGACAAACTCAATTGCTGTGTTATCTCACGCGGTGGCGACGTCAACAATAACAATATATTATTACTACAATAACAATAGTTCCTAAATAATTTGTGCTTTATACTACATTTACACCAACTCAAAATCTAGTAGATTTGAATTAAAATCGACAACGATATCTATATCGTTTACACTATCGTTTTTTGACATAGATATGATCGTTTTGTTAGCTATATTAAAATATCGAGCATATATACTATTAAAGTATTGAAAAAAACCTTTTGGTAATAAAATGAAATAGACAACTAAAGATCGTTAACACAATGTTCATATTGGAATTGTGTAATAAAAAAAATTGTTCATCAATAGAAATGAATACAAATAAATATAAGTACTGCACTAACGCTACCATTTGTCTGACTACTATTGTAGTCATACTATACCTTGTGCTTACTGGTATTACATTTCTATGTAGCCTTGTTTTATTGTTATTAATTTATATTTCCATCTCTTTTGGTAACTCAATTTTCGATATTATCAGTTTTCGATATTATCCTCACAGAATTCGAATCCGCTTTTGCGGCTTTTGTTTATTCGGAAAATGAAAAATATTTTAGAATAAAATTTTTTATTTGGGTTTCAAAAATTAATATAATATTTTCTGTTAATAGTACGTTTCCATATAGGTAATTTGGACCAAACCATTTCATTTGCCCAAATTAAGTAATTTGCTGCATGATTTCCCATACATTTTTCATATCGTCAAATTATCTCAAATGACTTAATTTGTTTCAAATTAAGTTGAAATTTATCTGTGCAACACTGCGTGGCTGTTTTTCTTCCAAATGCAACTTTGGGCCATCCATTATTGGTGAGTTAAGTATTAAACACATAGACCACAGCAGACTACACGACTTCACAACAGCAAATGCAGCAACCGGCAATTGTAGTCGTGGAGGGCTCTACTGAATTCTTTTGAACACGGCAGCAACATAAATTCATTTTCAAAAAATTATATTTCAGTGTGGCCACCTAAGAGATTTTAGCTTCACAAAATTCATTGATTTACAGAACAAGATCTGTTTACATCAAACTTTCATGAATAAGTTCTTCTGTCTAACAAATAAAGTCTTAAAAAGATAAAAAGAGTAACTTAACTTAAAAAAATTTTCGTTTACTACGATTAACTCAGATTAGTTAGGCCTTCCAAGTTTAAAATATAATCGGATATAACTGCTGATCTATAATGAGAATAGTGTTAAAGAAATGAACTACTTGTATGAGTACGTGATGTAAAATCAACTGATATATGAATATGTATCTATTCACATCCTACTTATTTAATAAAATTAAGTTTTCTTGTTTTGAGTCTAATGGCCCGAAACATAAAAAATATTGTCTGTTTATTAAAAAAACTGTTATTTGACAAATTTTTAGAGAAAATTTATCAAATAATATATATTGTGAATACGGCCGTAAGTATGTATGCATATATTTAACAAAAGTACCAATATATTTAATAATTTATTTAAAACAGCATTTAAATTTTATTGTTATTTTATGTTATATTAGAAAATAAAATATATCCAAGAGATAAATTATTTTTATACACATTGGTCACACTGTTTTTATTTTGTAGTCAAGAAAAATAAAAATTAGTTTAAATCGACTGCGGCAAAAAAATCAGTATGGGCAACAACCTGCAGTCCTGTCGTATTGCCGTTGTCAAAATAAATGTCCGCATTTAAATGCATGTATTTTATATTTGAAGCGGCCCATACACGTTTCAATTCAATTGTGAATTGAGTCTTTCAACTGAATTGATTATTGCCCACACACTACATAAACTGAATTGAAAGATTTTCATTCAACTATTAAATTCAATGAAATTAAAGATAATTCTAAAAATATATAACGTTCTCTTTGCAAAAACACTACAAATATAAATTTTGAGACCTGAACAAGAGACTCGAACACACACAGCACAATCGAATTGAAAGACCTGCTAGTCAACTTGAAAAAATCAAAACATTTTAATTTTTCTTCAACCAACTCGACAACTGCCAAACTAATCAACTGACACAGCCATACACGCTTTGATTTGGACAACAACCGACTCAGTTGCTGAGTTGAAACGTGTATGGGCCGCTTGACATATTGAAGTCGGTTGTTTGCTGGCTTCAATGTGTTTAAAGCATTAAAAACATTCGAGACAGCAGGCTACACGAACACACGACTACAAATGCCGCTGGCTACAAATGTAGCCTGTAGCCAACTACATAATTGTATTGAAAGCGGCAGCTACATAATAAACAGCTGATATTGTTTATTTTTTTCTCTAGTTGCAAATATCAAAAAGCTTTTTGTGCTTACAAAATGGCTGAGGGATATTTAGAAAATTCTATAGTAGCTATTGCTAAAATAATGCGAGCTACTTAGTATTCGATTTAATAATGTATATACATATAAAAAATTAAATATTTGAAATCACAATCAAGATCCACAATTAAAATTAAAACTTCTAAAATATAAACAGCTGGTTTTTTGCATTTCAATGGTGCCACTTATATTTTTTTTAGCTGTTTTTAAAGCTATCACCTAGTTGAAGAGTAAGAAAATGCAATGAACTATTTGAAGACTAAAGTAATTTAAATATGATCCCCTTTTTTTAAACCTATATATGGAAGTAAGGTTTAGCAATAGCTATTATTAAACATTTTCCATTTGGAGTAATATACTTTGTTACATAAAAATTACAAAAATTATTGTTGTTTCAATAATAATAACAAAAAGAAATAAATAAAACACTAACAAACAAAAGAGAACATAAATTTTTGTTTTGGCTTATGGAAAAATGCAAATAAAGAAGTGTGACACATAATTAGTATGGCAAGATATTTGACAACATAACACTTTAAAAAATTTATTTAAACAATAAGATTTTGATGGGAACAGAATTGAATTTTTTACAAAAGCAATTAATATTCTAAAAATGATTTGAATAACTGTTTAACATTTTTATGAATACATTTTGCGAATTTGTTCTCAAAGCGCTAATTTATTTGATTTTGCTTGATACATTGACATCACTAACAAAGCTTTTGTAGCCAACCAAAATAGAAATTAGTTTACTTGGACTACAACGACAAAATCAGCATGGACAACAACCTGCAGCCGTGCTGCTTGCTGTTTTCAAAATAATCATTCTCATAAGAACACGTGTATTATAATTTTGAGCTTTTGTAGCTTGTAGCCTGTTGTGGACTCAAAAATCAGAAGCGAGCACTGAAATTGGTGAACATTTTAAAATTCATCGTAGCGGAATTTAGCCGCCCCTGGTCTCCCTCTAAGCGAAACATCGTGTTTTCTAACACTTGTCATTCCTCTTAACTTAGTTCTCCTGGGGGCTCTTCAAAGCACTGGCCTTTCTAATCTTCCCCCTGAAACTTTTATACCTGTAAGTATGTGAGTTAGTTTGAGCTCGTTAGCATTTGTCACCTTAAAAAAAGAGACGCACCCATTGTCACATTGGGTGACAGAAGCTGCTGTTTATGTAATGAAAACAAAACTAAATACGTTTTTCTGTTGCTACTGTTGGCTGCTGATGCTGCTGTTTGTGCTGCTCAATGCGTTTGACTTTTTGAATAAATTGCAGTCATTTTTTCCGCTGGAGTTTAAGTCACTGTTTATGCTATTGTAAAATATTGTATTTATTTTTATTAATTTGTTTAGTGCATACGGCAGTTGGTATTGTTTAAATGCTCATAAATATTAATTACACTTATTATTTTTCATTTGCAGTTCGTTTTCGTTTTTCCTCATTTTGGAGTTCCAGCCGCTTGGAGCACCACAGGGATTTGCGTGCCATTTATACACATTTCATTGAATACTCGAAGACAATGATTGTTGAAGTGCATTATCGGAGTATTAGTGTAAGTTTAAGATTGTGTTTGCTTGAATTGGGGGCTCCCCATTAGAGATCCTGTCAAAACAACCACCTTAAAAGGCCAATGAAATGTTGTTGCCATCTGTTCGTTGTTTAATCTGTTTGCGTTGTTTTCGCGTTTTGGCTTGTAGCTGCTACGTCTGTCTCAAAAATGTTATGACATCTAATACAAGAGTTGAAAGTTTCAATTTACCGCCTACTGAGCATTTGTCAGTTGTGTATGTTTGTTTGTTTGTTTTTTCTTTCTTGTTTTTCTATTTAAAAACATATGTACATACTCGTACATATAAATATCTATAAATGTGTTTCTTGTGACATTGAATAGTAATTATATAATCGCCTTTTATTATACAAAAACTTCTAAAACAAGAAGTTTTGAAATTATTTTTCATTATTCAAATTCAAACACTTTTATGCCCATATTTTTATTTTTTCAAATATTTATTTGTACAAAAATTAAATTAGTTCTATAAATTTGACCTCAGCGCCTTTTAGGCATTATTGAGGAAACTTTTTTTTTTTTTTTTATCAATTTTTATTTATTTGTTGAATCTTCAAGAAGAACTAACAACAATTATTCAAATCTTAATAACTAAAAAATTTTCTTTAAGTCCAGCCAATGCTAGACAAAAAATTATGATTCAGCGAATGTATCAGAATACCGTGCCACAGGACATCATCTGTTATGCTCCCGAATGGAAGCCAGGGTGTCCCTTCTTTTTAATCGTGTGTGACCACCAAAGGTAAGGATGTCTCGAGCAAGTGGATTTGGGTGGATTTCTAGTTTGGTTATATACCTTCCAGCGTATTTGGCAAATTCATCTTTTACTAAAGATACGTTTAGGTCCTTGTGAATTCGAGAATATTTTACATATCATGGGGCTGCTGTAATCGTACGTAGAACGCTGTTTTGACGCCTTTGAATTTTTCCAATATTCGATGCGGAGGCGGTGCCCCATAGTTGAATTCCATAGCACCATATTGGCTTTAGGATCGCGTTATACAGCAAAAGTTTGCAATCTAAGCTCAGGGTGGAATTTCTGCCGATGAGCCAATTCAATTGCGCGGCTTTTAATTTCATCTGGGTTGTTTTTGCGTCAATGTGTTTCTTCCAAGTTAGTCGACGGTCGAGGTGAATACCGAGATATTTGACGTCACTGTGTTGTGAAATTATTTGATTATTAATTTTTATTGACGGGCATGTATTTTTACGCAGTGTGAACGTGATATGGACACATTTTTGTTCATTGACTTTGCTTTTCCAGAGTTTTAACCATTTCTCTAAATTGTAAATATGTTCCTGCAAATTTTGTGATGCTGTTTGGTCGTTTTCATGTACACTGAAAAAAGCCGTATCGTCTGCAAACGTGGATCTATGAATTTTATCACTTGTTGGCATGTCAGAAGCATAAATCAAGTATAAGGTAGGGCCTAGTATGCTGCCTTGTGGGACGCCTGCGTCGATTGGTTGAATAGGGCTATAAAAGGCACCTTTCTTAACGATAAATTTACGTCCATACAAATAACTTTCAAAAAGTTTGTGGGTGTTCGCAGGAAAGTTTAGTTTTATTTTGTGCATTAAACCGTCATGCCACACTTTGTCAAAAGCTTGGGAAACGTCAATGAAAAGTGCAGAGCAATACTTCCTGTCTTCAAATGATTTTATTGAGGAAACGTTGGCAAAAAATTAAACTATTTTGTGCAAAATACAAGATAATTAAATTTAAATTATAAAATAATTGACAGATTATATGAAATGCATTTATTTTATTAATAAAATATACAAAAATTACATCAAAAGCGCTTCAAATAATGAACATAAATATTCCTTGAGTAATGTTTTAAATATTGACATTCTGTTACAAGATTTTAATTCATTCGGTAGTTCATTATACAAAACTCCACTCATGTAGTCAATGCGTTGTTTTGATTTCTCCAATCTACATTTTGGAACACGCAAATTGCAACTGCTGTAGGTAGTTGAATATACTTTATGTATTTCTTCACCATCGACATTTACTGCAAAGCTACTAGGATTTAATTGTGGTCCAAAAGGAATAAGTTTAGTCTTCTTCACGTTCAGTATCAGCAGATTTAACCAAGCAAATTCAAAAATAAGAGCTGCATCTCTTTCAATATTTACTTTTAGCTTTAGATCATTATTGTAGGGATACAATACACATAAATCATCAGCAAACATGTATAGTTGACCCCATAACTCAAGATTTTTTATGTCATTTATAAAGACTGAACACAGTAATGGACCCAATCCACTTCCTTGCGGAACCCCATATTCCATATTACCAACAAAACTTTTTTCGTTGTTTATTTGGACATATTGTTTTCTATTGGTGAAATAACTTTTGAAAAGTTAAATGAAATTGAAATGTGTTTTAACTCAAAAATTCCATAGAAAATTTTGGTAAAATTCATTTCAAACACATTTTAATCTTTTTATGAATATGCCCTTTAACATTTATTTGTCTGGGGCATATGAACGTTCGAGTTCCTCGTTTATTGTACTAAATAAAAAAGAACTCTAGGAAGTCACATGGCTTTGTGTTGGACTTCCAATTCCTCTTTTACCAGCGGAACACTCAGATCTTTTGAATTCGTGAATTTTTTACGTACCATAGAGCTGCAGTAATCGTTCGAAGAATCTGTTTGACGCTGCGGCGGTGCCCCATAACTGAATTCCGTAGCACCATATAGGCTTTAGTATTGCGTTGTATAACAAAAGTTTGCAATCCAACTTCAATGTCGAATTTCTGCCCATAAGCCAATTTAGTTGCGCTGCTTTTAGTTTTAACTGAGTGACCTTTGCTTCAATGTGAGACTTCCACGTTAGTCTACGGTCCAGGTGAATACCAAGGTACTTGGCTTCATTGTGCTGCGGAATAGGTGAGTTGTTTATTTGGATAGGCGCACATGCTTGCTTACACAGTGTGAATGTGACATGAATACATTTCTGTTCATTAACTTTGATTTTCCAAAGTTTTAGTCATTTCTCTAATATTGAAGTATATTCCTGTAAATTTCGTGAAGCTAATTGGTGGTTTTCATAAATGCTCCAGAATGCTGTGTCGTCTGCAAGAGTTGAAGTGTGGATTCCGGATGTCGTTGGCATGTCAGAGGCGTAAATCAAATATAAAGTAGGCCCTATTATGCTGCCGTGGGGAACTCCTGCTTCGATTGGCTGAGTTGGGCTTATAAAGTCGCCTTCTCTTTCACCCATATAAGTAGCTTTCCAGAAGTTTGTGTGTATTTGCAGGCAAGTTCAACTTTATTTTGTGCATCAAGCCGTCGTGCCACACTTTATCGAAAGCTTGAGAAATGTCAATGAATAGAGCTGAGCCAAGGCGACTTTGTACAGGTGAATGCAAGCGGAAAGGCGAATTCAGTACTATGTATTTTGTTATTGTAAAACATATCGTGAATGTCATAATCTAAATTCGCCTAAGATTGCTCAGCAGAGAAAAAATTTTATATAAACGTTAAATATAAGCTTTTATAATTGTTTGTAATTAAAATCACAGATTATATTAGTTTTTCACTTGTAAATTCACACAAATTTCTTGAAATTGCACTAAATCATGCAAAAAAACCTTTAGATTAAAATGGCGCGAAAAAGTTTGTAAACAAAAGAAACAAAATTTGACAGTCTCACTGGAAAAAACGCGAGAAGCAAAAAATAATCACCTTCCACTCTGCAGGATAATACTCAAGGCGTAAAATAGCGTTAAAAATAAAAAGTAGAACTCTTCTTGCTACACGAGGTAACTGTTCAAGCATTTTACCAGTAATTTGATCAATGCCTGGGGCTTTCCTGGGGTTTGTATTACCGATAACGTTTTCGACTTCTTGAAAATTAAGCTTCAAAGACACAGGAGGTCTAACAACACATGGTGGTAATTCCGCTGTATCATTTGTAATAAAAACGTTTCTCAAATGATCGACATTCTAGTTGTGGTTTTAAATCGCAGGGAAGGCAATTAGTCTTCCCTGATAACTATGGTGCATGCCAGTTTTCAGGTGCTAATAACTTTCGAGGTACTGTTGCTCTGCAATAGATGCCTATAATGTAAGCTACCAGAAGTGATGATTAGACGGGGGAATTGATTAAGGGTTGAACCTCTTAACGGGTTTCAGCTTACGAAATCATTAAGTCTACTCTTCTATTGCCATCTGGGAAATTTCATACAGAAGGCATTAAAAGGCCCGAATTCTTCAGCAAAAGGTTTGTCTGTATGGCTACAAACTGTGTAAGCCTTGCAAGCCAGACAGGCGCGCTGATCAATCATGAATAATTCACCCCACAAAGTTGTTCCATCATCAGATATGACCGTAAATACAAGTAATAATGTAAATCTATGACGCTATTTCCTGTTTCTGTTTTCAATATAATCTTAAAACAACACATTTTAAGAAACGCTATCTTTCCAGAATTTTAAATATTTTCCGTAAAAAAAATATTTACTGTCGGTCCCGGAAGCAATGCTTAATTTTTGTAATGAACAAAAACATATTAGCAATCTATCCGTGTGTAAGATCTCTCAGCCCATGCTTAGGATAGAATTGCAACTGGCGATGTAGTCTTAAAAAGGACTGAAATACATCTAATCTACAGTCTGAAATTTCTTTTGTATTGTAAGTTTACCGTAAAGCCACTGCATAAGCGTTTAGGTACCATTCAATACCTGAACTGCCTGAACTTTGTGCACTCTGATTCTTATTGCAGTTTGGTCACATTGTGTTGTAGGTGGTGAATTCCACTGTAGATCAAATTTAACAAATCAAAAATGGAATCAAATGTTGAAGAATGCAGTAACACTGCGGTGGCAACTATGCTGCTAACTATTATAGCAACCTATAATAAGTCATCAGTTCTTCTTACTCAATGCCAGTAATCGTATTTATCTGCTTTTCTCCGATACGAACGTTCAAAACTCTAATCATTTTCCATTTTCCCATATAATAAAATAAAAATACCAAATTTGAAATTTTGTGGAAAGAGTTCTTACAATAAGTGATGAGCAGTTCCATAGAAAGAACATTATAAAGATTAAAAACATATTAGAAGATAAGAGTTTTCCAGCTGAATTTGCTTATAGATTTGTAAATCGGTTTAAAAATAGAAATGTTTAGAATAAAGTTAAATCATCAGAAGCCAAAATGTATAAATCTTTAACATATATACCAGGTTTATCAGAAAGATTAGCCAGGTCTAATATATATCACAGAGAAGGATATAGAATAACTCATAGAAGCTATAATACGTTACGTAACTTATTTAGTAAGACAAAAGATAGACTTAATAAATGGGACATTTCAAATTCGGTTTATAGAATTCCTTGTCAGGGTAACGATCAAAAAAATTGTAGTAAAGTTTACATAGGAACTACAAAAAACAAACTAAAAACTAGAATTACAGAACATAAAGGCAGAATTAGTTTGTACGTTCCTTTCCGTTCTGAATCAGCTGTCTTGTTTCTGTTCAGTATAAACTATACGTACATGCACAGAAAAAAATAGATGGTATATTGATAAAAAAAAATTGCACTATTTTTATCAAATTTCCTGTGAACAAGATTTTTTGCCGGATTGATAATTCAAATTATAAAGTAGAAATAGCTTTTTCCCTTAAAAGCAAAAATTATTGAGTTGAAAAAATTTTTGTTAAAATGTAAAATATACTTAATAAAAAAAAAAACAACAACTCTTCACTGTTATATGACAACCTTTTAAATTTATTTATTGAATAACAGTCAATAATTCGGAAAACTTTTTATTAATTGCATTTTATTAAGAGATATTTCCAAAAATTCATTATTAATAATAATTTAATTAAGTCAATGCAAATTTTATTAAATTTATGGCTTTTTATTAATAACATAACTTGATTGAAAAAAAATCTCATCTATTTTTTTCTGTGTGGTTTGTTTTCACTTTTTCGTTCTGTTCTGTTGCGGACCAATCTGTTGAAAATAGAATTCAACGTTAAGTGACGGCCAGATATGTTTATGTGTTACTTTTTTCAGATATGGAAACATTAATTTTTTATTCAAATGTATATAATTTTTTTGTCGAAAGCTAAAAAAATTTGTTTCAACTAAAGTTTTTAAAAGTTAATACATTTTTAATAATTAAGCAACTATGGATGACCAAAAGAATATTATTTTAGCGAGGAAAAAAATTATTTTTTATAAGAAGTGTCATAAACTCTGCAGATTGTGCGAAAGAAGTGGACTGTTTGATCACCTTTTCTAAATTATTAATTTGCTTCTTTTTTTCTGTTTTTTCGCACAAGATAATATTTATGTACATATTTTATTTTTAATTCGAATGTTTTTCTTTTAATTATGCTCTACTGTAAAAACAGCTGAATATTTTCACGGAAAAAGTAATTGTAAAATATTTGCTACGGAAATGAACGTTACTGAACGGCAACAGAAAGTAAAAACTAATGAGGCCTTAAGTCAGATCAAAGATATAGGGATATTAATTTACAAAAAACAGCTTTGTCTTCTCATTGTTCAAAATTTAATCACTCTCCCAACTTTGAAAATGTTTCAATTTTAAGAACAGAAAATAATTATAAGAAGTGTTACATGTTAGAAATGTTAGAGATTACAAATACACCAACAACAACACAGAGAATTAACTTTAAGATAGACACAGAGAAATTAGCACAGAATTATAAATATTTAGTTAATAAGATACTCTAGATTTGAATTGTTTTGTAGCATGATCACGACATAAATTCACTCTTTTAGCCATAACGTAAATGCATCCTAAGAAATAACATGTATAAGAAATAGCTAAAAGAATATTTAATCATATCCCACGTCACTTGACACCTTTTCTGTCACTGACCGTCGTCGCGACAGTGCGCCTATTAAGTGCAATCATTTGAAATTCACTTGAGCTGCGAATGATATGGGTTTGTGAAGGTATGTAAGCAGGTGTGTGGCACTGTAATAATTAAATCTAAAAGCACTTGAATCACGCCCCACACGTACATATGTATGCACATACCAAAGAAACAATTTTTGGCCTTGAACCAACTACGTATGTGCATATGTGACGTCTGATCAGCTTACCCCTAAAATGTGCGAAACAAATTTGTTTCCCATACATTAACTTTGATAACATAACAATTAGTATAGATGAGTCGTCTAGAACTTCTCATAAGTAGTATATAAGCAATTGTAATTTTAGTTTAACCAAGGATTAATACAGAAGAATTGATTTGAGCTACCTCGAGTTGCTCATCAATTAATAAAAATAATAAACATTTTATGACCATAAGTTTAAGAATGAAAGTTAGGATTATTCTGTAAACAACATTTGTTTTGCTAGCCTATATAAAGAATAAAAGAGAAACAACATGTTGCAAATACTGCCGTAACAAGTGTTAGTTGCAGAATTAGCTTATTTCGTTTATTATGTTGTTTTTTATGTTTGTTATTAATATTATTTTCTTCTTTTTTGAATTTTTAAGTTTTCAATTTGATGATATTGCTAAGAATTTTTCTTAGTGTATGAATTAATAATTTTTCTTTGTGTATGGATTTTTTGTATATAGGAATTTTTTGACATATTAATTTTCCTGACAATGATAAAAAATTGTTATCGAAAATAAATACTATTGAATTTTTATACATATATGTATGAAATCAAAACGATCTTTAGCTGCAAAAATAAGAAATATTTACTTAAACAAGATCAAATAATTAAATATCAGATTTTATTATTATTTTCAAATTAATTGTGCGAACGAACGAACAGCTTCGTTGTCTCTGGACTGGCACTTAATTTTAATAAAAGAACTAATGAAAAAATGGAGACTTCAAAACCTTTATTGAATTTTGCAATAATTTAAGGAGTGGTAACCCAACTAAACTAAACTCCAAAAGAATCTTATGAACCTAGAATATTTAATAAATAAATAAACTCATTTGCTCTGAAAGAAATCTATACAAAATATTGGCAACATTTTTGCAATTTGACTCTTAGCGCACCACAAAAACGTTGAGAGACTTTTATTTAATTTTACTTTTAAATCGTGTGCTACACATTTGCAGTTAATTAAATTTATTTGTTTTTCTTCTTCTATAAAATGAAATGGAGTTAAAAAAGAAAATATGCTTTATTTCATTTCGGTTCAGGTTCAGGTATAACTGACTCCAAACTTTCTTCAGTTCGCTCTTTGTAATGCGGCCATACAAAATTGTGGCTAAATTAACCATAACTCAAGTCAAATTGGCGCAAAAGACTGAAAATTAATATTTCAAAAATTGCATATACGAGTATGAATCTATACATACGAGTACGAGTATGTATATGTGTGAACATGCTTGCTACGATTTAGTTCTGTAACAGTTTTTGAATATTTATTTTAAAATCGAAGTGAAGGGAGCACAACGATTAGAAATATGGTCGCTGGCTTATAAAGTAATTAGGTGAGACATGACCGACATTATTACGCACTACAAACATCATTAGGTGGTAGTACACATACATATGTTGCCCCACCCCGAAGTTATACATAAAATTTAGCCATAGGATTTCTAGCACACATACAACAACATTAGTATACTCCATGGAAGGGTGTAACAAGGGGTATTACTGCTGAAAATAGTCTATTATCGATTTAATTATAAAGGGTAGGGTAGCCAAAACGCAAGATATTAATTGTGTAAAAAAGTATTTAGAAACTTGCCCAAATATTTTTTACTTTGAAAGAAGGTTTTATGGAAATTATCTGTAACACAAAATACCGGCGAAATGTTTATGATGGATTTGGTGGCATTCTTCTATTCGATGGTCCGTTCATATTTTTAATGAGTCGGCTACATAAAAGATTATCAGTGTCGTTAATGTACCAAATTATCTCCTCCTTTAGCTCTTGAATTATTCTTGGCTTATTGACGTACACTTTATCTTTTATATATCTTCAATCCTGTGTACGCGTGTTTTCCTTACATGTTCATTATTAATTTCTTGTGAATGTTCTTGCTTTGTCATTCATTACCTTGCAGTATGGGGGATATGGGACGAATTTTTATTAGTCTGAGCAGTATCAAAATTCTTCGAACTGGACAGTGATCAGTTTTAACTAGGTTAATTCCAACTCTTTAAATATTAAGATAACATTTGTTTTGGTATTCCCCTGTTGTTATCGATAGGTTCCAGTCACACGTCCACAAACATCGCACTCTCCTTCCTCCTCCCCATAACCTATTTCCCTAATTCCAGTAAAATGCATTGCATAATATATGTAGAGGTCACCCACTTAGTGCTGGTCCAAGATAAAAGAGAGAAAGAAGTTCAATGATGTCAAATTACATGATCGTGGCGGGCAATTAAATTCCCCATGACGTGAATTTCTTGCGCAAAAGTTCCATTATTTCGTTGGTTGTGTAGCAAGGGGCACCCTTCTGTTGGAATCACATATCGTCCAGATCAATATCCTCAATTCCAATAGTTACAAGAAGTTCTTTATTATCTCGTGGTTGCGAATACCATTCATGGTAACAGCTTGGCTGACCTCATTTTCTCTGACGATGTCGGCAGTCCATAGACCCCACCCAATTTACTGAAATTTGCACACAATTCCCTCGATTTGAACACATTTGTGCGATTATGCTGACCAAATAAACACAAATTGCACGAAATGCACTTTGATTAGAACGCCCACTTACACAAAAGATTTTAACAGTCTTAACACGCTGCACAATTCTGTATCATGGTAAATATTGTCAAACACTGAAACAAAGAATTATTATAATTAATAATTATTAATTTGACTTTAAGTCAGATACAAAACATGAAGTTAACGTGTGACTGACAACTAACATCTAGCATTGTGTTTGGATTAACCTTTATATCCTCCAAACTCCTTAAACCTCGAAGAGCAGGTTGGCATGTTCCTTATTCTGGCACTCTGCTTTCTGAAGCCTAGAGGAGAATCCCTCACCTGATGTAGCAAATAAAACTCTAGGAAATCCGAGCCTGAATTGTGTTCTGTTGGAGCTTCCAAACCCCTCACCAAGAGTTAATTGGTAGAATGGATATTGTTTTACAAAGCACGCTGGCGTTAGTTGTTTTTGAAGTGCCTTTATTTATTGTTGCAGTTTAAGCCTAAAATTGCAAGGAGAGGTTATTATTTTCGGGGAACTAGTTTTGGTTCCAGGAGTGCCATTTTCTTACAACTGATACTTGTAATGTAAGGACTTAAATATAATGGAAAAACGGGTTAGTTGGTTAAGGGCGAATGTACCTTATAGACTTTAGACACACAACTTGCGGAGCCTAAACTTCTCTTGACTGTAAGAGCAATGCCACATAGGAGGGATTAGATGGCCCAAGCTCTTCAGCAAGAGGTTTATTCATGTGGCTACAAACCTGTAACAAAAAGTTGCCATCTGTGTGAGCGTTGCAAGCCACATCAGGGCGGTACTAAGCCGTGATTAGTTCCTTCTGTGGAATTAGTACCGCCACCCTGTGCTGTGGTGTACGTCGAGCTAAGGCAGTCTGCTTTCTGGGGCCATATAGGGGTAAGAGTTACTCATTTGTTGTAGCAAATAAAACTCCAGGAAGCCGCATGACTTATGTTGTGTTGGACTTCCGAAGCCCTCATTAAGGGGTAATTGGCAGAATGGGGATCAGCAAAGGCCCTGGGAGGCTCTGCCTTCTAGACCATCTCTGCACTGATCATGGTTGAGATGTCTACCTTGACTGAAACGTTCTGGCTAAAACACGCTGAGGTGATGTTGTCTTGCAACATATACCAGGGGTGATGGTTACACGGGTGAGTTAAGTAAGCCTTAAGCCTTGTCTTCCGTTGATTTCTGGGAAATTGCATACAAAAGGGATTAGAAGGCGCGAACTTTTGAGTTGAAGGTTTATCTATGTTGCAAAAAACTCTTGGTAAAAAGTTGCTACCTGTAAGAGCCTTGCTAGCTATATGAGGGCGTTGGTGAATCGTGAATAATTCCCCCGTAAAGCTGGTCCATCATCAGATAAGACCGACAAGACAGGTGCTAATGTAAATCGATCTTCACAATCTGTGTAATTACTCAATTATCAATTACACATTACATAAGAGTATTTTGTAGGAGTCTACCGATATCAGCTTTTTGGTAAACTGAAAGTATTAACAAAGCTTAATTTTTAATTAATCTTTATGCCGACATGACCCTAAATAAATTCTAGCGGTAAGCAGTAGGTAACGCGTGCATACATATGTGTGTATAGGAATATGCATAACGAATGTCAACACACGAAATAGTGCACACGCGCAGACGCAATAACCCTAAAGAAAATAAACCATAAATTCCAAAAGTTACTCTGCCAAAATCAGTATAACCAAAAAAAAAGAAAAATTGTACACAAATGAAAAATTTTCTTAAACTTCCTTTGAGATTTTTGTTTCTTTATTTGCAAAATAGACAACAACACACTTTACAAATGCGAATTAAAAAAATAGAAAAAAAAAACAAACTTACGGTTGAATACTTTGGGCCGGTCTAGTCGTATTTGATATGAAAGATTTAGCGTAGCATGAAACATAAAAATGTCACGTTTTTCATGGTCGCCAGTTTTTGGGTTCTTGCAGTGTTTATGCGAGAACAACAACTTGGTTTTGATTTTAGCAATTTTTGGGAATAAGACAGCAATGAAGACCGAAAAAAAAGAAACTCAATACAAGTCGTCTTCATCATCTTTTGAAAGCGTATGGTACGAGTATTTTGTGCGGTGTGCGCATGTGCATAGACAGTTGCTATTTGCAGCTGATGCAGATTCTTGTTTAAATTCAATGCATCTGCATACCACTACGTATCGGAATATGCACTCGTATATGATAAAGGTTACCAGCGGCTCCATAACATGAAAACAACAGAATAACAATAGTTTGTCTGTTACACATTGGTGTCTTTTACTAGACCTTCAAAACGAACACAAAAAAAAAAAAAAACAAAAACAAAAATCTCCAGATGAAACGCAGCAGCTCTTTTCATGTTTTTCTATGAAAAGCAGCCAAACTGCAAACCCGCCTGCCAGCCTGCCAGCCTTCCAGCCTGATTGTGTGCTCATGATGATGTTTGACAATGAGTGTCGTGACATCTCCCGTTGTCTTATTAATTTGTGGTTTGTAAATGATTTTGAAAAATTGGTTTCAAATAAAAATAATTCGATTTTCTTTGTTGCGCTCACAATTGTTTGTTCTATTTTATGTGTACGAGAATGCATTTATTCAAACATTTAAAATACAATTAAAATCTTTTGATTTTCGCCAATAATGAAATCCCAAAGACTTTTAGGTTTTCCTCCAAAGTGTTTTATTTTTATTCATTTTTTTTTTCTCTTCTAAAATAATTAAATTTCTATACGTTTTTCTTTTTTTTTCGTTTAATTTTCACAAAACGTGATGCGTTCATTTACAGATTAAATACTAATGATAAATGACAACAAGTCTCTCAAACTTTTAGCTGACTTTAAATAGACATTCGTACCAGCCACTTCACCTTTCATAGGTTTCAATTTCTTTTTGGTCTCTTTTTCATTCTAGCGTTGCACTTTTTTCTGTTTTCTAGATTTTGGCATTAACGACAAGTTGTGTCACAAATTAAACACGTTTTTTCTCAAGAACTAATGAATACTCATGGTTAAGTTTATTCAATCTGGTAGGAGAAACCTTAAGGATAAACGGCCTCATTCCGAAAACGAAAAATTAGTTTTGGTTCTATGTACAGGGTGGCGAAAAATTAATTACCCTTTTACTAGATGTAATAGATTTTGCAAATGACTTCTGAAGTCAATAATATTTGATATTTGTGCTCTAGACAGCTACAGAATAAAATAGACAAACAATGGAGCACGATACTCCACAAGAGCATGAAATAATTGTGTAGATTTTTTGAACAAAACACAGAAAAATTATAGGAAAAATAAAATCAACAAAATGTTTGTCTGAAAAAATAACTTATATACATAGTTGTCATCTCAACAAGCCTACACAAATATTAATCTCAACATGGGGTCGCAAAAACAGGTTCGCCTCGTAAGACCCAGTGCTGTTTACTAACACACAAACAAAAGACCGCTAGTGCTGATTCATCTGTACTCATGAATGGTACAAGTATTGAGGAATCGGGTGATCTTGATGTTCTTGGAATAAAGACACAGTGTGATGTTCGCTGGACTGAACACATTTTTCATGTCTCTAAAGAAGCATTCAAGTGCCTCGGGTTTTTGAAACAATGTAAGATGTATTTCACTCCATCCGATCTCCTTACTATTTATACCACCTATATCCGACCGAAAATGGAATACAACTCTCATGTCTGGGCCGGTGCCTCAAAGTCTATTTTGTGGTTACTCGACCGTGTGCAGGAGAGGGCGAAGAAGCTTATCGGTGACAGTAGAGTATTCAGCTCTATTGACTCACTGGAGCATCGACGCAGTGTGGGGTGTGTTACTCTGTTCTATCGTTACTACAATGAATTTTGCTTTGACGAGATTAGGGATCTTGTTCCCAATGCGATTATCGTCCAGAGTCCATCTATTGGTGGTCGATTGCCCAGGGAATCGTACAACGCATTGCAGAGAAAATTAGCTTTTCGGCCGCACGTTTCGCATATGGAATAAGTTATCTACAGACGTATTTCCTTTCGATTATAATGTTGGAAAGTTCAAGTTAAATGTTCACAAACACTATTCCCTCTTTCGCCCTCCTCACAACCTATTTTGCTAGCTCAGGTACAATGCACGGCTAGACTGTTCCCACAGCGGCTTCGGCTGGCTGTTTGCCCAGCGGCCTTCGGGCTAGACTGTTCCCACAGCAGCTTCGGCTGACTGTTTACCCAGCGGCCTTCGGGCTAGACCGTTCACTTAACAACTTCTCTGTCCTCCAATTCGCAGGTACCCAGATTGTGGCGAGATACACACGACCGGCCCTAAGAGTAAGTTATCACCAGCGGCCGCTGTTATCCTGGCCCGAGAGAGTCCCTACCGAAACCGATTCCAGTGTACGCGGAGTACGACTGTTGTACCGAACCTGAAGCCAGTCCGTACGAAGATGCACCCGACCCGTCCTACGAAGAATTCTCACTTTTAACCGTTGGCTTATCGAACCCGAGAGATCTCCTCGCCGCAAGCGACCTTCACTGCAGGTTAAAACCGCAAAAAAGAACAGACGAAATAAAAGCCGAACCGCAAGCATTCTGAGCCGAAACCTTTCATTGTTATTATTATTGTAAATACTGAATAAATAGAATTTGGATTATTGTAAGCCTTAAAGAGGCTTACAATAATCCACATACTCATCCCTAGAATGGGTATGTGGACACGAGTTCACGCCCAAAAAAATGCCAGGGACATCGGTCTCTTTTGCGCAGGACCCTTATCAACATATTGGAAACGAACAAAGCTCCGGTATATGCCTAGGAAAGATGATTCACAGAGCCAACATGGCTTATATCAAGGAACGTGTGGCATATATATAAATTTTAAAAGAACAAAGGCCCTCTTATGCCTACCCAGATCTCAATTGAGAGTCACTGTCGCAGCCATCACTAGGCATTGTCCGTTTGGGTACCATGACAGGAGACTAAGCTTAATCTATAACGGTTTTCGCACAAGTTTCCAAGACCAAGACGAGAAAAGGACTACCTTTAACCTCCCCGGAATGTGCTCGGCATTGGATCACCACCGCCTATCGTGTCTGGCTGCGGTCAATTTGACCGCACTAGCCTCATTCATAAGGAGTACAATAGCATGTAAAGTCACCCTAAGCGGGTTCCCACCTTTCCCCTCCCAATAACCGCTATATCACACTATTTTCTATTTCACCTCTACCCTAGTTCTTCACCTTTCCATTTTCAGGCAAACACAAAAGGAACAACTAAAGACCAATGTTAGTTGGAAAACTTAGGAATACTAAGATCGCCAGCGGCTTGCCCACCTCTCCCCTTTATATATATGTATATAAAAAAAAACTTAGATATCGCGTTTTGTTGTTGTTTAAAAATAGTTGTTTTCTTTATTGAAAACCTACTTTTACTGAACTTTTGTTAGAATTCCTGAGTTCCTTACAGGTCCGCATTCAAATAATTTGTTAATTAATTTAGCGCATTTCGTTATTTAACGTGAATAGAAATTTTTCTCTGATAAACGGTCGGCAGTATTAGATCAGCATGAATTTCCTCGTAATTTCACTATTAAAAAAAAACTTCATTTCTGGGGCACTGAAAATAGGTTATGATGAGGAGGAAAGAGGGAGCACTGTATGAAGCGGTGTTCACGCGGAAGGAATGAGTAATTGGACTGCATTTTTTTGAGACCGCCATCGACAATACAACTGCTTTTACCATGATACACGATTTTTTTCAACAAGGCGGTGCAATTACACACACAGCAGGATATTGAGAAGGAAGCAGTTCATGTTTTGACGATCTGGCATGGCCAGCAACCATCACAGACTTTTCTTTTTGGGGCTACTACACTATCGAAGCCCTTACAGATAATATTCGACAGGAATGGGAACTGTTATTACCAGAAATTTTTCGAAAAGTTATGGAAGCTGCAAAAAAATTGACACAAATGTATATCAACACTGACGGCAGCCGATTTGCTGATATCATATTTTCCTACTAAGAGAAAAAATTATACAGGTCGGGTTCCAACAGTCAAAATAATTTTTTTATTTACTAAAACAGTTGTTCAAAAAGGAAATTGAATGCTTAATTTTGTGCCACCTTGTATGATAAACTAGAAGATTTTCCGTAATAATAATGGAAAATCTCCGCAGACCCAGAACACTAAATTGTGCTTTGACCTTACCTGTGACACGAAGAATTTCAGCTCGGCAATGATTACTACCAACTTATTGCAATCAACATGCACTGCAGCACCGATGTAATCGATTACTGCGCTTGCGTGATAGAGAACTCCAAGCCCGCTTTGGAAAACATGATTTCAACGGTTGTTATCACAATAATTTGAGGTAGTTGCCGCATCATATGAACAGGGTTGGGTTCATAGGCTTTTAGTTCAGGTCTTTTCACTGAAATATGTCTTTCATTTAGTTCAATAGTTCAGTGTTCCGTAAATGAACGATGAAATGATTTTAATGAACGGCTCTGTTTTAGATTTCAAATTTTTTTTTTTTGTCTGGGACCAGTACTCAGGAGATGACTCCTACATATGCAGCGCTTTGTACTAGAACTAGGAAAATAGGCTATGATGAGGAGGAAAGAGGGAGTAGTGTTCGCGGAGTGCTAACAATAACAACACGAAAGACTAAAACAAACTCTGTTGCGGCATTTAAAATGTTGGAATTAAATTAATTAAAACTGATCAGTGTCGAGTTTATGTACGTTCGACACTGCTCAGATTAGCATTTATTATACCCTTCACAAAAATGTAAAGGGTATATATAAGTTTGTGATTCCGTTTGTAATTTCTACAGTTTTTTTTTTGCGACCCTATAAAGTATATATATTCTGAATCAGAATTAATGGAAAAGTCGATTAAGCGATGTCCGTCTGTCCGTCTGTCCGCTGTTGAAATACCGTTTCTGAGAAAACCATTAGACTTAGAAACTTTTTTCTTTCACCATTCTTTTACCCCATCGATTCATGGGTTTGCTATTGAAATTCAGTAATATCGGTCCACGTATAGCTGAGATATATTCAAAATTCCGAAAAAAGCCATTTTTTTTGCAGTTTTGTATGAAAATTTTTGACAACAAAAGTTGTTCGTTTTGCTTCAAACTTCACACACTTATTAAGCATGGTGACTAAAAGACAAAAAATTTTTTTTCCAGATATGGGTCCATATATACCCGAGATATAGCCCAAATCGGATTTTAATGAAAATGTCGCATAGGCGAAGCTAAATAACTTTTTTTTGCTCAAAAGCAGTTCTGGTAATAAAATTAGGTTACATAAATATGGAAAATGAAAATTTCCGATATCGGTCCATATATCCCCGAGATATAGCCCAAACCGGGTTTTTCATGAAAATGTCGCGTAAGCGAACTTAAACAACTTTTTTGTGCTCAAAAGCAGTTCTGGTAATGAAATTAGGTTACATAAATATGAAAAATGAAAATTTTCGATGTCGGTCCATATATACCCGAGATATAGCCCAAATCGCGGTTTTCATGAAAATGTCGCGTAAGCGAACTTAAACAACTTTTTTGTGCTCAAAAGCAGTTCTGGTAATGAAATAGGGTCATATAAATATGAAAAATAAAAATTTTCGATATCGGGCCATATATACCCGAGATATAGCCTAGACCGGGGTTTTCATGAAAATACCGCGTAAGCGAACTTAAACAACTTTTTTGTGCTCAAAAGCAGTTCTGCTAATGAAATTAGGTTACAAAATAAATATGGAAGATGAAAATTTCCGATATCGGTCCATATATACCCGAGATATAGCCTAGACCGAGGTTTTCATGAAAATGCCGCGTAAGCAAACTTAAACAACTTTTTTGTGCTCAAAAGCAGTTCTGCTAATGAAATTAGGTTACATAAATATGGAAAATGAAAATTTCCGATATCGGTCCATATGTACCTTGTCCATATGTAGCCCAAATCGGGTTTTTCATGAAAATGTCGCGTAAGCGAACTTAAAAACTGCTCAAAAGCAGTTCTGGTAATGAAATAAGATTACATAAATATGGAAAATGAAAATTTCCGATATCGGTCCATATATACCCGAGATATAGCCTAAACTGCGGTTTTAATGAAAATGTCGCGTAAGTGAACTTAAACATCTCTTTTTGCTTAAAAACAGTTCTGGTAATGAAATAGGGTCATATAAATATGAAAAATGAACATTTTCGATATCGGTCCATATATATACCCGAGATATAGCCTAGACCGGGTTTAACATAAAAGTGTCGCGTAAGCAAACTAAAACAACATTTTTTTGCTCAAAAGTAGTTCTAGTAATGAAATAAAGTTATATAAGTATGGAAAATGAAAATTGTCGATATCGGTCCATATATACCCGAGATATAGCCCAAACCGGGTTTTTCATGAAAATGTCGTGTAAGCGAACTTTAACAACTTTTTTTTTAATAAAAACAGTTCTGGTAATAAGATGAGTTTATATAAATATGGAAGATAAAAATTTCCGATATCGGTCCATATATACCCGAGATATAGCCTAAACAGTGGTTTTCATGAAAATGCCGCGTAAGCGAACTTAAACAACTTTTTTCACCTTAAAGCAGTTCTGGTAGTTAAATAAGGTTATATAAATGTGGAAAATGAAAATTCCCGATATCGGTCCATATATACCCGAGATATAGCCTAAACCGTGGTTTTTATGAAAATGCCGCGTAAGCGAACTTAAACAACTTTTTTCACCTTAAAGCAGTTCTAGTAGTTAAATAAGGTTATATAAATGTGGAAAATGAAAATTCCTGATATCGGTTTATATATACCAGAGATATAGCCTAAACCGTGGTTTTCATGAAAATGCCGCGTAAGCGAACTTAAACAACTTTTTTCACCTTAAAGCAGTTTTGGTAGTTAAATAAGGTTATATAAATGTGGAAAATGAAAATTCCCGATATCGGTTTATATATACCAGAGATATAGCCTAAACCGTGGTTTTCATGAAAATGCCGCGTAAGCGAACTTAAACAACTTTTTTCACCTTAAAGCAGTTCTGGTAGTTAAATAAGGTTATATAAATGTGGAAAATGAAAATTCCCGATATCGGTCCATATATACCCGAGATATAGCCTAAGCCGTGGTTTTTATGAAAATGCCGCGTAAGCGAACTTAAACAACTTTTTTCACCTTAAAACAGTTCTAGTAGTTAAATTAGGTTATATAAATGTGGAAAATGAAAATTCCCGATATCGGTTTATATATACCAGAGATATAGCCTAAACCGTGGTTTTCATGAAAATGCCGCGTAAGCGAACTTAAACAACTTTTTTCACCTTAAAGCAGTTCTGGTAGTTAAATAAGGTTATATAAATGTGGAAAATGAAAATTCCCGATATCGGTTTATATATACCAGAGATATAGCCTAAACCGTGGTTTTCATGAAAATGCCGCGTAAGCGAACTTAAACAACTTTTTTTACCTTAAAGCAGTTCTGGTAGTTAAATAAGGTTATATAAATGTGGAAAATGAAAATTCCCGATATCGGTTTATATATACCAGAGATATAGCCTAAACCGTGGTTTTCATGAAAATGTCGCGTAAGCGAACTTAAAAGAACTTTTTTCACCTTAAAGCAGTTCTGGTAATAAAATAAGGTTACATAAATATGGAAAATTAAAATTTCCGATATCGGTTCATATATACCCGGTGTATAGCCTAACAGGTTTTTTGATGAAAATGCCGAGTAAACAACTTTTTTGTGCTCAAAAGCAGTTCTGGTAATGAAATAAGGTTATATAAATATGGAAAAAGAAAATATCCGATATCGGTCCATATATACTGGAGATATAGCCTGAACCGATTTTTCCATTAAAAAAAATTTTTTTTTTTTTTGCTGAAAAGCAATTCTCGTTATAAAAGAAGGTTACTAAAATACAGAAAATAGAAAATTCCGATATCGGTTCATACATAACCGAGCATATTTAGGTCACATTTTTAATATACTATACATATTCGTGACTATCGTGAAGGGTATTTTAGATTCGGCCCAGCCGAATATACTACACTCTTGTTTTATATAAATTTAGTCCAACACCTTCTACACTACAAGGTAATGAAATGTATTGAAAATTATTATAATAAAGAAAAATCAAATCAAATCAAAATTGATATAAATAAATGAAAAGTGCCTTTATAAAGGTGTGAAAAAAAATAATTGTGTTGAAAAGCAACAACATTTTAATTGTGATGAATTTTGATTGTTTTCATACGAGAGCGGATTGATATTGCAGATACGTAGCGCTAGATGGCAGCATAAGCACATTTGTTTTTTTTTTCAATTGCGATCTGTCAATCGTGTACTGTTAAAACTTCACCCAGATTCATCGACTAATTTATTTGTTGTAGTCGTTTGAAGTAGGCAACTTTTGTGCAACAATACCATTAACAAGAAGGCCTGGATATCGTTATGAATGATCGCCGAATGAAGTTGTTCAAACTAAAGTTGAACAAATTTACATCGTGAACACGGTATCCCTAATTCTAATTTAAAAAAAACAAAAAACAAAAATGCAGGTTAAAAAGACGGTGAATTGGTATCCCTGCATCGCAGCTAAGGTTGCCGTAACTTTTAAAATAGGTTTAATTTCTATAACACTGAACCCTAAACCTCGATGAACATCGTTTTCCCTTAATATAGTTTTTCTTAAGTGTAAATTAAAATACCAATAAAAATTATAAATAGCTCGTTTTCTATGTTTCCCAGCTATCTATATGTCGACATTTCATAGGAAAAGAAATGATAGAGACGTGTATAAATGAAAAAGCTTGTTTTTTGTGTTTTGACAGGTATTATTAGAGCATTTTTCTTTTAAATTCTCAACAATTTATTTATATTGTTGGGATATAAAGTTGAATGTTTGAGAATATCTTTCAAAAATTTCCAAAGTCTACTGATGATTAGGGTAGTTCCTATGAAATGT
Source organism: Thecocarcelia acutangulata (assembly GCA_914767995.1). Taxonomy (NCBI): domain Eukaryota; kingdom Metazoa; phylum Arthropoda; class Insecta; order Diptera; family Tachinidae; genus Thecocarcelia; species Thecocarcelia acutangulata. The sequence continues at coordinate 67,581,777 of OU612095.1, forward strand.
CGACATATAGATAGCTGGGAAACATAGAAAATGAGCTATTTATAATTTTTATTGGTATAAATGGTAGAAGCTAAAAATAGCGAATAAAAAACTTAATTGTAAATTAAAATTTTATTTTTTGCTTTAAAATATCATTGAATTAATAAAGTGGAGTAAAGAAAAAACATATAATCCACTTTTCTGCTTAACTCGGGTATGATCAGTTGGGTATCCTACATCGGAACCAAACAAATAAATACTACAAGTATTCACAAGTTGTGTGAAATTTTAGAAATGGTAAACATATATTATGAACGTGTGTTCAACAGTTTTCATCAACATTTGCATATGAAAAAGCTATCCGCAAAATGGGTGCCGCGTTTGCTCAGTGTCGAAAAACGACGAGTTCAACAGACCTCTTCAAAGCGGTGTTTGGACATGATAAAGCGTAATCCTGTTTATTTTTCGCTTCGATTAATAGCTGTTGATGAAACGAAGGTCTACCACTACACACCTGAAAACAAAAATCAATCGAAAGAATGGGTGGAAGCTGCTGCAGAAGGTGGAATCGACTGGCAATTGGTCAGTGTATTTTGGGATGCACACGGAAGACTGCCCATCGATTATCTTGAAACAAGATCCACAATCACAGGAAAGAATTATCGAGCTTTATTGTTTCCATTGATTGGTGCAATCAAGAAAAAACGACCACATTTAAAGCGGAAAAAGAGCTCTTTCTTCAACACAACGCACCGGTTCACACAGCATTAGATATGATGCTAAAATTACGTGAATTACAATTCGAATTGGTTGCTCATCCGCCTTATAGACAAGATTTAGTTCCTCCTGACTTTGTCCTGTTTTCAAACTTGAAAAATGGCTCGCCCGAAAAAGATTCATTACAAACGAAGGAGTGATTAATGAAGGTTAGGTTACGTAGGCAGGCCGCTGGATTTTCCAAAAAGTTCATGGATTACCGGATTACTAACGCGTAGTTTGAGGGGTCCCAAATTCGTATTATTCAGATAGTATAAAAAAGTTCAATATCGTCTTACTAAATGTATTGAGCTAAATGTTGAAAGTTAATTAAATTAAAATCTTTTTTTTTTTTAGTGACAAAAAATCCTGTACAAACAACTGGGGTTATAACAACTGCATATGTGTGATCAATATGTAGCAAACATTAACGTAAGAATAATTAAAGGGCTCGGTGGCTGAGTTGGTTAAGCGGCCGTATTAAAAATACATCATGCTCACATGATCCCGAGTTCGAATCCCAGTGGGTGCTGATGAGTAGTGTAGCGCGACTACGAAACAGCTAGTTGTCCCCCAGCTATATGGTATTCAATTATTTTTTCTGTTCTTCTTTGGTCTTATTGTTTCACAGCAATTATTGTTATAATTAAAAATAATCCTTCTTCTTGACTGAAGTTGGACTCGAACTCACAACTAGTTAATCTCGTACATATGTATATAACAAAAAAAGTTCACTCATTAATGATTTACATAAAATCTTTTTTCCTACTTAGGTAGCGTCAATATCAATCTGCCCTCGTATATAGCTGAATACATTTAATTATTCTTATGAATATCTCAGTCAAGTGTTTTTTTACACTAATTTAACTAATATGCGTTTTAGTACAGGGTGGTTAAATTTTAAGGGCCGATGTTGATTTTGAACAAAACACAAACTATTTAGGAAATTATTGTAATTTTATTTTATTATGATATATTGGTATTATTCAATTATGTATGGTACAAAATATCGGCCAAATGGACGCCGCGATCACGGCGGCACACCTCCATCCGATGGTCCAAATTTTCGATGACCCTGAGGCATAATGGAGGTTCTATGCCGTTAATGTGCCGAATTATCTCATCCTTTAGCTGTTGAATTGTTGCTGGCTTATTGACGTACACCTTTTCTTTCAAATAACCCCAAAGAAAAATTCCAACGGTGGCCAATTGACATCGCCATTACGTGAGATAACACGGCTATTGAATTTGTTGCGCAAAAGAGCAGTTGTTTCGTTAGCTGTGGGCAAGTGGCACCGTCCTGCTGAAACCACATATCGTCTACATCCATATCTTCCAATTCGGGCCATAAAAAGTTCATTATCATCTCACGATAGCGAACACCATTCACAGTAACTGCCTGACCGGCCTCATTTTGGAAAAAATACGGCCCGATGATGCCGCCAGCTCATAAACCGCACCAAACAGTCACTCTTTGTGGGTGCATTGGTTTTTCGACAGTTACTCTTGGATTCTCATTCGCCCAAATGCGGCAATTCTGTTTATTGACGAATCCACTGAGGTGAAAATGTGCCTCATCACTGAAGATGATTTTCTTCGATAATTTATCATCGACTGTTGCCATTTCTTGCCACCATTCTGCCCATTGTTGGATTGTGTATCTCTCCATGGTTCAAATTGAATAAGTCTGAAATAGAGAAATTTCAAATAAAATTCGGAAAAAAAACTTGGCGTTTAGGTGTGGTTCACATTCAACATCGGCCCTTGAAATTTAACCACCCGATATATAGTAAAGTAGTTTTCAAAATAATTTATTTATGCAGTAATTAAATGAAAAATTGCGTGGGGAAAATATAGGGATATATTTGTTTGATTATAGCGGAAGAAGACGATTTTTATGCACTATGTTAGGGATTTCACAAAAAAAATCTCCTGGCAACATTGAGCTATGCCAAAGATATTTTTCGAGGTAGAGCAGTTAAAAGTGTTTTAGCCAACCGCGACATTAATAGGTTTCCTGGGCCGGATGGCACTCCAGCCATCCGGCAGTATTCTTCTACGCTTGCGCGCCCATCGGCATGCTTTTTCAACATACTTCACCACGTTGGTGAGTTCCCATCGTGCTGCAGGGTTGTCATTTCCCATAAAGAGGGGAGGCAAATGCTTTGAAAATTTCTGCCCAATTGCAAATTGCTTTTCGATATCCAGAGTAATGGAAAGTATCTTGTGAGGTATATGGGATTGCACACTTTACTTTGTGACCGCAATATGGATTACACAGGAGTCGCTCTACCGGTGATTTTTTGCCATATTTCTCTGAAAAATGGTGACTCTAAATCCATCATTTCGTTGATAGTAAGCTGGTGGCTCCGCATGTTTCCAAGGCACTTAAGAGAGTGTGGCATGGTGCGTGTTTGTGGCGGTGCCTCAAAGTCTATTTTTTTGGGTTACTTGATTGAGTGCAAGAGAGAGCTCATGTCAGAAGGGTATCCAACTCTATTTATTCAATGGAGTATCACCATGATGGAGGGTGCGTTAATCTGTTTTTTCGATATGCCCATGAATTTTGCTCTGATGAGTTTTTTTATGTTTTTTATTTTATTTATCGAAATTCATAAACATATCAAAGTTTACATTAAGGCTTCAGCGCCATGGTGGCATTGTTGAGGCAATCTGAAAACAATTATTTACAAAATTTGTTTAATTTTCCATTAATGCGAAGTAATTAGATATAAATAAAAAAAAATAAAAAGTAGAAGGTCAATTAAATCAAATTTTTAAAAATACATATAAAAAATTTATTATATAAGAGGATTTGGTAATATTGAAATATTATTATTTAATTGCCTCTAGTTATTATAATAAAAGCACATCGATGTTTTGAAGCAAACACTCTTTCAATGAATTTTTAAATATAGGAAGAAAATTAGATCTTTTAATAGTCGTTGGCAAATCTTTAAATTGTAAGCTACCATTCTCAATTCTTAGTTTGGTTGTTTCTAGGCGACACCTTACCACTTATAAATTAGATCTTTGCCTTGTGTTCACATTATGCTGGCTCATTTGTAATCGAATTGTGTGAAATCCAATGTTGTGTAGCACCTTGTAGACATAAGCAAGAAGCTGCATTTTGTGTAAACCATAAACAGACAAAACAGTTTATCCCCGAAACCCACATACTTTTACTTAATACACATACATCATGTAGAGCTCATCCTTTTGTGTTCGATTGCCCAGTGAATCTCGTAACGCGTTACGGAGAGATTTAATTTTTCAGCCGTACAGTTCGTCTGGGGAACACGTTGCTCGCGGACGTGTTTACTGTCACATATAACGTTGGAATGTTCAAGTGTAGTGTACTTCTAATATTCGACCACTACCTGTTAATTATGTTCCGTAACCGCTATAATATATTATTTTCATTTGTCTTTCTGGAAATACAATAACAAATTATTAATTAAAAAGATTCTTGTTAGCTTTCTTTATAAGCAGGATGATTTTTGAAATTAAAGTAATTGTTTTCTTAGCCTTAAATCGGCAAATCCAATAGGCATCCAGCTGCCGTAAATAAAATATTAAAAATTTATTTTTATAATTGGATCTAGTGGCGTTTTTAAATGCCGGCCAACAAATATATATTCCAAATATATATTCCCTTATATGGCGATCCTATCATATTCTCTTATACATCTCAAACGTCCACTCTTTCCTCCTTCTCATAACAGATTTTCCTAGTTCCGTAACAATACGTACATATACCGCATATGTAGAGGTCACCCGTGAGTAGACCAGAGTCAAAAAAATAAAAATTACTTAAAAAAGCAAACAAATTTTTTAATATAAATAAATTGAATATATGTGTATTCGATAGACATGATATATTTTCCTTTCATTACGAATAAAGAGAACTCGATTAATCGAATAAAAACTGCTAGATGCATAATGTTGGCACTGGCTGAACCTTAAAGAATAGAAAAAATTTTAAATTTGTACCAATCCAAATATCATCAATACTCTAGTCGTAAACCTTTTTGGCTGTCCTGAGTTTTCTTATGTTGATAAAAGCCCCCTAATAAACTAATAATACGAACCATCTCTGTCTTAAAAGCCAAGATTTAGACAACAACTAAAAACGATTTCATGCGAAATTAATACAATTAGCAAGTTGTAAATTTTTAATATCTATCATCATGAATTCAGTACTAGAAACCAGACGAAAAGAACTGCAAAAAGTATAGAACTCAATTTAGTTTCTTAAAATTTATTTTTCATACGAAGAAACAGAAGTAAACGCCTTCGCAGAAAAAGCCAAACTCAAGAATCTCTTCCACATGGCCAACAAACAAACAATCCAATTGAACATCCTTCACTGCTCGTAAATTCAATTCCAGTTAATGTAGTCTGTTCTTTTCTTTTTTTTTTGCTCCGTCTGCCAAACATGTACTAAATAACAGCAATAAGTGGAATAATTGAACGAATCATGAGTGAGTTTTAAAAACAAGTCATTGCGGTTTATTAATAATTACTTAAAATTTATTAACTATTTGTCATATTCCTATTTAAATGAATAAAAACTACCAATCGCACTACGAATACGCATCCTTGTAAAGAGTTTCCAATTGTAAGAGATGATTATCATATTGGAGAAGGCAATATACAGTTCGAAGTAAAAGTTTTCGTTAAGCTATGGTTCAATTTGTTTCAAAGAATACAATAATATCTTTCTTTTTTACAATATTATTTTGATTACCTTTTTGAAATTGTAGTTTAAGACCATTGTAGAGCTTCGAATATAAATAAAATTTTATAGATGTACAACTTTGTTTCCGCCGTTTTGCACTAGATAGTAGAGGACTGCTCAAGCACAATAAAAATGTCTTTCAATACTATCCATCCTCTTCTATCACATTTCAAAACAAACACTTCAGTGGCGATATGTACTAAACACATAAACGAATACTGTCTTACCATCGTTTAGAACAAACAGAACCAAACACAAGTAGAACCAACTGAAGTAGAACAAAGTTGAAGTAAAACTTCAAGCACTGAAGTATTATTCTACTACAGTGTTGTTTATAAAATATGTTGCTGTTGTTAATGGTTTTTATCTTTATACTAATGACAAGTGCTGTGTATAAAGTGAGCTCATTTGCCAGTGTTTTAGTGCACTCGCTATATTTTGCTATGAGTCATCGTTTATTTGCTTCAGTGTGATGTCTCGTTTTGGTTTTTGCTATGCAACAGAATTTAAGGACTGTCAAGCACTGTCGTGGATGTGTTGCAAAACTATGAAATGTTTGTTCTGTTTTCAAATGTTCTACTGCTTGTTTGTTTTGTTCTTAAGATTGTGCTAAAATACACTGCTTGGAGCTACTGCACAGTGGTGGAATGTCTTCGTTAGAACATTATATTAAGCCATTTAATAAATAGCTGTAGCGGTAAATGGTAATCGAAGTAAGTAGATTAAAGATGCCATGCAATGAGCTTAGTTGTTTGTAAACATAACGCCATCTAAATATTAATCGATTTATGTTTGCACAAATCGATTAAACATTTCAGCTTACAAGCCAAATTCCCCTCATATTTTTTTAAGCGTTTTTTTTTTATTGAATCTTCAAAATTTACTAACAATAAGTATTCAAATCTTAATACAAAATATAAAAATGAAAAAATAAAAATGTGCTTTTTACTCAAGCCCGGCCAATGCTAGTCAAGAAGTTTTATTATGCGGGAGTTATATCGGTAAAATCACCTATTGAACGTTCCGGTGGTGGCAACGCTATCCCTTTTTCTCAACCGAGAGTGGGCGCCAAAATTAAGTATATTGCGCGCAAGAGGATTTGGATGAAGTTCCAGTTTACTGACATATCTTGTCGCGTACTTAGAGAACTCGTCTTTTACCAGTGGAACACTCAGGTCTTTATCAATTCGTGAATTTTTTACGTACCATGGAACTGCAGTAATCGTTCGAAGAATTTGGTTTTGTCGCCTTTGAATTTTTTCAATATTTGATTTTGATTGAACTCCGTAGCATATATAGGCTTTAGAATTGCATTGTATAACAAAAGTTTACAAATCCTAATTCAATGTCGAGTTTCTGCCCATAAGCCAATTTAGTTGTGCTGCTCCTAGCTTCAACTGAGTGACGTTAGCCTACGGTCGAGGTACATGACTTCATTATGCTGCGGCATATCTGAGTTGTTAATTTGAATAGGCGCACATGTTTACACAGTGTGAATGTGACATGAGTATATTTTTGTTCAATACCTTTGATACATCCAAAAGAAGTATCCCTGATCATCAATTTGGCTTTCGGACTAATAAATGTCATAAGAACATAAGAAAGACTTTTGAGGACAAGAATTATTGGTCAGCTCTATTCATTGACGTTTCTCAAGCTTTTGATAAAGTGTGGTACGACGGATTGATCCACAAAAAGTTAGATTTGCCTGCAAACACTCACAAGCTTCTGGAAAACTACGTATGCGGTCGGAAATTTATTATCAGAGAAGGCTATTTTATAAGCTCCTCACAGCCAATCGAGGCAGGAATTCCCCAAGGAAGCATTCTAGGACCTATTTTATATTTGATTTACGCTTCTGACATGCCAACGAGATCCGGGCGTTCATGAAAACCATCAATTAGCTTCACGAAATCTGCAGGAATATATTTCGATATTGCAGAAAGTTTTGGAAAATTAAAGTTAATGAACAAAAACGTGTCGAAAATTATCGAGGATAGGCGACGAATGTCCACGGTGATTACGGAATTCTTTTTGCCAAACCATTGAACTCACCCATCGTACTCTTTACAGATGTGGTTTGAACATGAGAATGGGACGACTGCATACACAGCCCGAGCTTCGATGAATTTGTTCGGGATAATTTCACCGCAAAACTTATCAGTCGCTTTTGGGACATCCCATGGCCACCTAGGTAGCCCGGTATAACTCTGAATTGTTTTTATGGGGCTAAAAAGAGAAGGTGACAGACCCCAATTTCTTGTTGCTTTAAAGAATAATATCCGTCGAGAAAACACGGCAATTGATCCAAGTTTACTGCAGCGTGTGGCGCAAAATACAAGGCTGCGTTTTGTGGTTAACTCAACGAAGATATCTGGATGATATACCCTTTAAAAAATACAATCCGCATTTCCATTCTATCGTTCAATGCTCTTAATCAGTGATGCCCAAAATTTATATATGGAAGAGTAAACACCAATACATTTAAGGAAAAACTACTTTTATTTATGTGCAGTGAAGAACGACAAACAAATATATAAGACGAAGTTGTTTGTGTATTTTTCATTGCTAGTGCTGAGCGCAGTATTTGTGTATTAAATAGCACAGCCCTATAGCTAAGCGCACTTACAAAAAAAAAAAAATTGAGTATCAAGCGCATAGGCCTGGGCATGTTTGCTCTTAATAAAACTTTGTGCCAGTTATTACGTTTTTTATTTAAGTTTGAAAATAAATCTGCTACCAGACACCCTGTTTTTTAATAGATAAATTAAAATCATCTCCAAAGCTCTGCACAAATTCCAAAAAAAACTTTTAAGAGGCCGTGATTCATTATGCTATACGGTTGTGCGATCTACCAAATATAACGCCTATGCTGAAAAAGTACTAAAAATGCAACTGTGTGACAGAGTTTTTGAAAAATCGTGCGACTTGAAAAATTTTATGAAAACTTTCAAAATACGATGGTTTCTGTGCGATCAGTGTGGTATATATTGCGAAAAATATGAAAATATTATTGACGCCTCGAGAAAAATATATAAATAAATAATGTAAAATTATTATGGTAATAAAAAATTTTAATTATTTTATTGTGTATATAAATTTTGAAGAGATTTTGTAAAGTCTGCCAGACTTTTAAAACATTTTCCTGTTCGTTTCTGTATTACTCGCATCGAGAAATTTCTCACAAGAAACAACGGAATTGACAGAGAAACTATGCGAATAGAAACAACAAATGGAGTTTCTCACACAAATGTTTCTGTATCTTTGAGAGGCGAGAAATATCTGTCAAAATAGCTTTTTTGACGTAATTCATTGGAAGCTTGTGAGTAAACCTGTTTCTGTATTAAAATTTTGTGAGAAGTTTCTCGCTAGAGCTGTCAAAACTTTTCACAAATAAAAGAGTTGCGGAAGTTATAAATTTAAAAAATATATAATTGACATAATGAATGCAAAAAGTGTAGAAAAGGTAAAGTTTTTAAATATTTATACACATATTGTCGTATTCATAAAAAATAATTTGCAATTAGTAAAAGTTTACTTGACATACATATTTTTACACAAAATTTGTCAATTAAACCTTTGTTATGTGTAAATTATTTATTATGAATACGGCAGATATTGAATGCAGTTCATTATTCATTTCTTCTTTGTATTTTAGAAAATTGAAAGAATTTCCACGGAGATATAATATAATAAATATATAAAAATTATGAGTTACATTTTTTTGGTTTTTTCTTTATTTCTTAATATTTATGTACATACATACAGTATGATAAATTAAAAATTTAATATCAAAATCTTAATTTTAGCATGTCTCGAATGCGAGAAGCTTCCCTCATCGGTTCAGGAACTAAAAAAGGGTCGGTTGCAACCCTTAATCTCTGGCTGTAAATGCGCAACATGTTTCGCCGGTCATATTGGTCAGCAACCATCACCACAAAACTATACCTTATTGAAAGTTTTTATGAAATTTATTTATGATTTGTTTTTATTTATGTACACGTGTTATTGATTAACACAATTTTATTTTATTTATAACACTAAATTCAATTGTTTTATTCACTGCTAAACTTAAATTTTCTTTTTGTTTGATAAATTTTTCCTATATTCGTATTCTTATTTGTTTACTTTTTGCATTTTGACAGCTGCTTAATGGAAGTATTCCAATAAAGACGTAACTAGTATTGCCTCTTTTCGATTTAAAATACAGAAACGCTGTTTTTCTCGATAGTCGAGAAACGATGGAATTTTATGTTTCGTAGTTTTCGATGCGAGAAACTTTTCACTAATCTTACAGAAACGAGGCTCAGGGCCTTAATTAATATTAAAAATATTATGAAAAATTTTACAATAAATTTAGCAAAAATATTAATCTGATAAATGGCTAACAGCAGTATAACGATCCGACTTACCAAAATTTCGGGTATTCCATATGGCAACGCTGCATGCATCTTTTTATACAATTTTTTTATGTAAAAAAAATTTGCAATAATTTTCCTCAAAAAATTTGATTTACAATAAACAATCTTTATTAAACATATACAAGCCGAGTGAACTTCATATTTTAAAAATGAAGTTTGTTTCCTTTCGATGTTTGAAATATTTGGAAAAATTTCCATCGTGGCCTTAAAAAACATAAAGAAAAAATCCAACGTTTTTGCCAGAATTTTTCTATGTAGAGTTGTTAGAACGCGGAATCCTTTTACTACTTATCCAGTCATAGCATGTCAGTAAAGCCGTTTGTAGCGCTCCTTAATAACTTTAAATGTGTTTTTTTTTTCAAAATCTACATGTTGGGACTTTTGTTTATGCTCTTGCTAGAGAAGCTTCCAATTAAAAGCAAAACGCATTTGTTCACACTTTATCAATGAACACGAGTTTATTTAACATCCAAACAAATCTGCGCTTTAATGGCCAGAAATCAGTGAACAGGTTGACCAAACAACTCAATGAAACAAACTGCGGCTGCTGATCAGGTGCAAAACACAATTTTTCTAAATTTATTCAACTTTTTTCATATTTTCGTTAATGTTTCTAATCCAACGAACGAACGTGTGTTCATGCGAAAATGTTCGAATGAAAATTTGTAAAACGCATGCCAAATGAAATAACTACGAGTATCTTTTGCTGTTGCAAGTCGTTTGGTTGGTTTTGGAAGTGTTAAATTGTAGCAAATGGCCAATTTAATTAAAGTTATGAATTTTAAAATAGTTTAAGATATAAGATTAATATTTTAGTCTTAGTTTTTTTATTATTTTTTTCTAGTTTATGTTGGAATGTGGATTCATAAACACAGCGAGGAATTCAAGAAAGTTGATTTTGTAGGCGGTCTTTTTTCGTATGGGTCAGCAAATGAGTTTTGATTTGGAGGTAGTTTTAATTATTGTTGTTATCTAAGATAAGCTTTACATGTAGACAAATTTCTTGTCTGAAAAATAACAAGTGTTTTTTGAATATTTTTATTCGTTATAAGACGTAATTTAATATCGTATTGTCATTATGAAACCCTAAATACAGTTTCATCTGTAGGCATGGATAGTTGGACATTGAGGAATGGAATGCTCTTGATATTCTCGGAATAAAAATTCAGTGTGATGTTTGTTGGACTGGGCATATTTTGCATGTGCCTAAAGGAGCACTCAAGTGTCTTGGTTTTCTGAAACAGTGTACGATTCACTTTACTCCATCCGATCTCTTTACTATGTTATTCATACCATCTATATTCAGACGAAAATGGAATTTATCTATCATGTTTGCTGAAGAGGGCGAAAAAGCTTATCAGTGATAGTAGTATACAACTCTATTGACTCCCTGGAGCATCGCGATTAAGACGTGATTAAGAATCTTGTTCCTTAAGCCCATATATTTTTTACATAGCACGTGGTCATCGTACAGGGCTTATCCATTTGTGGTCGATTGCCCAGTGAATAGCGCAACACATTGCAGAAAGAATTCGTTTTTCAGCCGTACGGTTCGGCTGTGGAACCAGTTGCCTGTAGAAGTGTTAATTGCCAATTATTATTTAATAACGTTGGAAAGTTTAAGTCAATTGTCCATAAACATTATTCCCTTTTTGTCCTCATAAACTATTTTCCTAGTTCCGGTATAACCCAGTGGGGGTCACCCCTTGGATTTTGGGCCTAGATAAATATGTTAAAAAGGTATTCAAGGAGAGAATCTTGAATACGAACGAAAGCTTTATTGTTAAAGACATTTTTTTTTTCTTGGACTTATACTGCTATAAAACTGCGTCAATGATTGGTTCTATAGTTCTATTTTGTAAACTATTCCAGCGCTAATAGGGCTTGAGGTGCTTGCATCTTGTTTGAAATATTCTGGCTGTGGTTTAAACCTAAAATCGCAAGAAGGGGAATTAATTTCTCTGATGACTATGGTGCAATGCCAGTTTTTGGGGCTAATAACCGCCAAGGTGATATTGGCTTGCAACAGGTACCTATAATGTATGGAACCAGCAGTGATTGATAAACGGTTAAGTTGGTTTAGGCCTGATGCTCTATATGGACTTCGGGCCACCAACTTATGAATCCTTGTCTTCATTGACTGTCTGGGAAATTGCATGGCAGGAGGGATTAGAAAGTCCAGCTTCTTCAGCAACGAGTTTACTCATATAATTACAAACATATGACAAAACGTCGTGACATGGGGGCCCTGGGGACCCATGTATAGTTCACCCCATGGAATTGATCCATCATCATATAAGGCCGTAAGGGAGGTGCTAACGAAAATTATTACACATCCCCTCCAAGATTAGTTCTGTAAAATATTTTCTTCCTTTGGAAACGCAGTAGTTTTTCTAACGACAGGTAGCTTATTTGTTTAGAATGTAATGTGTAGTATATTAGCTTCTGCCTGTTTGATAGCTCAGTATCTATTTAAATAAGCGCTTTTCTTTTCAACATAATTTCATTTTAGATCAATGCAATTAGTTCAGTTTTCTCCAAATTGTTTCTTCTTTCCATATAATTCTTTTCAATTTTAAGGGCCGTTGTTGAATGAGGACCACACCAAAACTTCACGGTTTCTTCCTCATTTCATTCGACATTTCTCAATTTCAAACTTATTCAAATGGTAAGATACGCATTCAAGCAACGCGTTAAAGTTATTCAAGCTTATTATGAAAATGGGCGTTCAAATCAAAATTCATATCATGAACTTCGTGATCTTTTCGGTCAATTTAATCGTCCAATATGCCTACAATCGTAAAAATCCTGTAGCAGATGTGAAAACACTAGAGCATGCTCGTACAGCTCGTTCTGCAAGAAATATTGCTGCTGTTCGCGATATTGTGGCTGAAGAGCCGTCCACCTCAACTCGTCGTCCCGCCCAATAATTGCACCTCTCACGCTCATCGTTGATGCACATTATGCATAAACATTAGCTTACAAGGTACAATTGGCACCTTTGGACTTCTTTCTTTGGGGTTATTTCCAAGCAAAGGTGTACGTCATTAAGCCAGCAACAGTTCAAGAGCTAAAGGATGAGATAACTCTGCCACAGCGTCATCGAAAATTTTAGCTTTCGAATGGAAGTGTGCCGCAGAGGTTGCGGCCGACATATTATTTCATACATATTCTAAATTTTAAATAATTTTTGTTTTATACAAAATCATTATCAGCCCTTTAACTACCACATACATATTTTTTATAGATATGAATCTTTTAAATGTACTAACAATATGTATTCAAATCTGAATTCTAAGCACAAAATATAAAAAGGTGTGCTTTTTGCTTAACTCCAGCTAATGCTAGACAAAAAGTTTTATTACACGGGAATTTTATAGGTAAAATCGTCTATTTCACGGTCTGATGGTGGCAAAGGTATCCCTTCTTTTCAACCGAGAGAGGCCGCCAAAAATAAGTATGTTGCGTGCAAAAGGATTTGGGTGAATTTTCTGTCTACTGATATACCTTGTCACGTACTTTGAAAATTCGTCTTCTATAGTACCAGTGGAACACATAGATCCTCATAAATTCGTGATTTTTTTACGTACCATGGAGCTACAGTAATCGTACGAAGAATTTGGTTTTTCGAATGTAAAATGAGTAAATTTGGGTTAATTAACTTTGATTTTCCAAAGTTTCAGCCAATTCTCTAATACTGAAATATATTCCGGTAAATTTCGTGAAGCTAATTGATGAACGCTGCAGGGTATTGTACCATCTGCAAAAGTTGAAGAATGGATTCCGGATCTCGTTGGCATGTCAGAGGAGTGTTGGGAAACTCCACCACAAATATATGTACATATGTAAAACAAATTTTTTGTAACAACTCCGAAACGCAAGTAAAACACCAAAAGTGAGTTTAGTGTTTTTCAATATCTCGCTTTACAGTTTCAGATCACGCGTTTCATAGAACATGGCTGAATATAAAAGGAGTAAGTCGCGCCCCGGTTAATGACAAAAGCTTGTTTTAGAATATCGCAGAATAATGTTCATTCGCATCTAAACGAAAGAAAACTAATTTCTTAGTTCTATCTGACAAGACTCTTGACCGATAGTGCAATAGATAGCCAACGATATATTCAAAATGATATCAGCATTCTTGTGTTATACCACATATACATATAAGATACGATACAAGCCTCTACTTGAGGGATAAGAACATGTTACCGAATTTGAATATTAAGAAAGATTGGTAGCTAAGTTTTTCTTCCTTTTTTCTTCTTCGCTTAGGTTTTCTGTCGAAATTTAAAAAAAAGCTATTACGAGCGGTCGATTTTGAGTGTAGAATTTTACTAAATTAAACTTCTACAGCTTCATCACTTTCACAGTGTAAAACACTACTCCTCCTCGTCATAATGTATTAACCTAGCTCAAGTACACCGCATTGTATACAAAAGTATATGTAGTGGTTCAGGATAAAAAAAAATTGAATTTATTGCAATAATTGTCAGAACTTATTCTATTGGCAGTCATGTTGTTTGAATATACGAATACCCCTAATTGAAAACGAAATTCTTGAACAAAAGTGACAAATATATACTTCTTCTTAATTTTACCGAAACATGATTTTTTGATCAATTTTACATGAATAACTCCTATGGTATTGATACATTTAAGTTGGGCTAAACTGACTTTAAGGTTTAATAGCAAATGCTATCTGAAGCACTTGTTTCTGATCGAGTCTTAAAACCACAATAAATTTGCCATTATTATAGGTATATTGGATACAGTAATTTTAAACAGAACGTAAGACATATAATTTTTTTTTGCATCTTGTCATCTTATTCGCCTAAATCTATTTTAAAATATATTAGCAATGATTATGGCACCTGCTAACAAGATCGTGTTAATTCAGCGCTACATTTTTTTCTAACTGCACAGTGTGCAAAATATCAATAATGTAACTTAATATTTTATTGGCTATACAGGGTGGGCCAATCTCGACTGACTGACAAAATATTATGACCGTTATGAAGCATCGCTGGATAGTAACTATTGAGGCAGTTGGATTTTAATATCCCCAGAACAACCATGTGTCCGTGCCGTATAACTCCCGCTACCACAAAATTTTTTATTGACAGTTGTAAAAAAAGAAATAAAAATATTATAAGTAGAAACATTCATTCGGAGTCTAGCTTCGACAGTGAACGGACGTGTTGTTGATCGGAAAGTAATAAAATCGGAATAAGTAGAAACCTGGAATAAGTGAAAGAGTGGTATTTTGTAACGAAACACTTTGTGATACTTGTTTTTAACACCTTTTTAAATTGTAAAAAAAAAGGAAAACATTGCATGAGTGTACCTAGCAGATGTAACTCTGAGAAAGAGCTAAGCTCCACTAGTAAAATCCTTTTGATTTCTTTGAAAAAATCACTCGACAATCTTCAGTCTCTAACAGATTGGAATCGCCCGAGTTCGTGTTCACCACATATAGTTGTTACAGCAGAAGACAAGCCATCTCCCAGGTTAAGCCGAAAACATAATTAGGCATGGATAGATATGTAACTGTGGTTAAACGGCAGCGAAGCCTTAAATCCGCACAAATATCATCCCAACCGAAAATATCTAAAGAAGATAAAACCACTATAGCAACGGATAGTAATAACTTTGCTTCGCACTGAGGCACCTACGACGTATATTTGAGGAGCCCGCTTCTGGTGAGCTGATAAAACAACTCATTACGGCAATCGCTAAAGACAACATTGCGTCCGTTAAGCACAGCAGCATAAGTGAACCGAAAATCCTGGTTAACATTGAAAATGTATACCGAAAATTGTCTGACGTTCTGGAAAAAGAGAAAAGATCTTTTTACACCTATTAACTTAAAAGTGCTAAAGTCTTCAGTTCGTTATTAAAGACAGATGGATGATCGTCGTCAAGGATACTTGCAGCAAGCGTAATCATCGTTTGTAATTCCATATTGGCATCGAAAAGGCGAATTTATTTATATAAAAAGTACAAAAAGAAAAAACAATTTACTGTTGCTTAAGCGTTTTACGTGTCAACAAATTGTACACAAAGTGTGTAAAGAATGTCTGGTGGCAAATATATATTTTTAAATACGATTATTTAAAAAAGTAATAAGCGGTGCGGGAATTATCGATTGAGTGAATATGGTAGTCACGAAGTCGCAGTGTTTGAGTGAGCATCGCGCGTTGGCTGTCAAGGCATTTTTTAAAAGTAATGATTTTTACGTAATTGCACGTTGACAAATTTGTTCCAAGTTCGATTTTCGGTAAATACGTGATGGATCAAGTGTAAAGTTAATTCGTTTGTGGATTTAAAGATTCCGGACAGCTGCTTGGGCTATGTATGTCCCACTGCTAGGGCCCAGTCGGCCTTCAAGGACTCCCGAAAACATTAAACTGGTTGAAAGCAGTTTACGTGAAAATCGCCGAATTTCAATACGGAGAAGAGCAATCTCACTTTGTTGAAAAGTTTTTGCACTATAACCATTATTTAGAGCGAGGAGCCTTATTTTCACTTAAACGGCCACGTCAACAAGCAAATAGTGAAACATCAAAATCTATTGCATTGCCCCAGGGTAACTATTTGAAGTGCCTTATCCACACATAGGCCCCTACATATGCAGTACACTACATATGCAGTACACTGGAACTAGGAAATATGTTATGTGGAAGAGGAAAGAGGAAGCAGTGTTTGTGAATGTTTAATTTTGGTAAAGAACACATAAAGAAAACACGGGCAACGGTGAAAAAAATAAACACTCGCCACCTCTTCCAGTGCAGTTTGGACAACGGACAGCAGACAATGGTGAAAAAAAGAGCAAAAAAAAATAAAGAAAAACGTGTTCACATCTTATCACCTCTGGGGAAGCGGGACATTTTGGCGATTTCTGAAGCCGAATTTGGGAAATCCAAAAGAAAACTCGGAACGCATTATACGGATAATTATTAGCTTGATATCGAAGCGTGTTTTATAGTTTTTAAATTCTATTTATTTAAGGTTGAAAATATGAAACTGCTAGCAGATATCTTTATGTCAGAAAAACGAAAACAATTTTTGACAATTAAAACTCTCAAAGTCGGGAAAAGAGTAGAACATTTGGTTTGGAAGAGGAAAGGAATTTACCCTAGTAGAATTGAATTCGCCTTGGGCATCGTACATGGTATACACTTCGCTACAACATTAAAAAAACTGGTATTTTGTTTGTGTAAATGGAGAGTTACAATCATAAGTTATCAAAAGTATCTGTTAAGAAACATGTGCATTTTTAGTGTTTTGTTTGTATCGTGCGAGTGTGAAGAACAGAGTAGTATAAAATCTTACAACTTGAGATGTGGCGAACTTATAAATATTTCGCCTTGATTCTGACTTTCATAACGAAGTATTTTTTACCATAAATTAAGGACACCATTTTTCCCACTTTTCGAAAAACCATGGAATAATTACTTGTTGTCACTTCTCACTCAAGTTACAGAATAAAGCCACTGGCTCTCAAAATCTGGTAATAAGCTTCTTGTCACGTTTACACTGCGACCTGTTACAGTATAAAAATGTTGACGGTAATTTCTTGATGCTGTAATACTAAATCGACGGAAACTTTTAATAAGTTCTTGCGTTGAGTATAATGATATTATCAGACTTGTTTAACATTTTCTATTTGCTGCAACAAACAAAAAATGTTGGCACACCCTGTATGCGCTTCGATTCCTTGCCACAAATAACGTTTTCATTACAATTGTGATTAACAAAAAAAAAAAAAAAAAAGAAATCGCACGAAAAAGAAATCATGTTTTTAAGACTTATTTTATTATTTTATTCAACTCCATAACGTGTTAAAAATGTAAATTTTATTTTTGTCTATTAAATTGGCAAATAAAATGGAAAACGCTATTAATAATAGACAAGTGAGATAATTACAAATCAGTGGCCCAAAGTTGTTTGCTGGACGGCAACATTAAACATTACTGCTCTGCTAAGCGGAGCAGAATTATTGTACATGAAGTAATTTTAAAGCAGTGATTTTAAGTTCAACAGTAATTTTAAATTTGAATTCATTTTTATTAATTATTAGTTGTAAAAGTTTGAAATTATAGTTGTAGTATTTTGATACGAGTTGAAATGATGAGATGTAAATTGCTTAAGAAATTATAACAAAAGGAAATTTATTTGGCTGAAGAACAACAAACTTTGCTGCATGTTTTGGCAGCGTTTTATTAAAAAGTTTTCAGCAATTCTATTTTCAATTATTGTTGAATTGATTGTGTGTTTCTTATGGTTACTTTCAAGTGTTAGCTTGCATATATACAGCAGAACGGTTTAATGAATAAGCCACCAATGAACTAGAGAACACATTCACGGTGTTTTTATTACCAGTATTGATACTAATTGATTGGAGTTACTCGAATTACTCTTCGTGTGCAGGGTACTTAGGCGTAGAAAATTTCTGTACGAGTAGCGTCGTCATGCCAAAATTCTTACTCCTCGGGGCAGTAAGACCTTCCGGTCTTTCGTTAAGAGATCAATTCGAAATCTTTTAAAGAATTACCAAGCATCCATCAACCCGGTTTGTCAATCGGCTAATCTATTAGCTGGTATTTCTGTAAGCTATTCTTATTTGCCGGAACGCAGTCAACCACTTCCAGAGCTCGGAAAAATTATCTGTAACTATGCCAAATACATTTTTCTGGGTTCGAGCAGTTGAAAGCGTTTTGGCCGACTTCCACGTAGATTAGTCTCTTGGACCGGATGGCATTAGAGCACTGGTCTTGAAGCAGTGTTCTTCGGTTTTTCAGCATGCTTTACCATGTTGGTGAGTTCCCATCGACCGTGTTCAAGATTAATTCAGGGATACAGAAGGCTCGGTTCTTTCTCCTACCCTATTTCTTATTTTTCTCAATGATCTTCTTTACCCGATTTCCAACCCATTCAGTTATAGGTCCAGCTTATGTGTGAGATCGGTGCCAACAGGTAAAATATGAACGAATGGAGTCATCAAAATAGGGTAAACTTCTATGCTCGTAAGACCCAGTGATGTTTAATAATATATAAACACACAATTGTAAATGCTGTACTAATGGATGGTATAGATGTTAAGGAACTGGATGTTCTTGTGATGAAAATACAGCGTGATATTTGCTGGACTGAACACGTTTTTCATATCTCTAAAGTAGCATTGAAATGGCTCGGGTTTTTCAAACGGTGTAAGATGTACTTCACTCCATCCGATCTCCTTACTATTTATACCACCTATATCTGAATGAGAATGGAATACAACTCTCATGTTTGGGCCGGTGCCTCAAATTCTATTTGGGGTTTACTCGGCCGTGGGCAAGAGAGAGTGAATAAGCTTATCGGTGATAGTAGACTATCCAACACTATTGACTCAGTGTAGGGTGCGTTCTATCGTTACCACATCCCGGAAGCCGCAATTATTACGTAGTACACGCTCATCGTCTGGAGCTCATCCAAATGTGCGTAGTTGCCCAAGGAATCGTACAACGCATTACAGAGAGAATTCGTTTTTCAGCCGTACGATTCGTCTGTGGAACAAGTTACCTGCCGATGTATTTCCTGTCTGTTGTAATGTTGGAAAATTCAAGTCAAATGTCCGCAAATACTACTCCCTCTTTCGTCCTCCTCATAACTTATTTTCCTAGTTCTAGTACAATGCTCTGCATATGTAGGGGTCATCCCCTGAGTACTGGGCCAAAATAAAATAAATAAAAAGACGCCGCCGTTGACCCGAATTTACTTCGTTTTGTTCTTCGTTAAACAAGTTACTGAAACTGAATATGTCGTTAGTAGAGCTGAGTCGTTTATGAACGAACGGGAGAATGGAATTGAATCCTCTCAGTGAACGAACTAATCCGGTCATTAAACTAAATTGTTTTTATACTTTAAAACAATATTTTCTTATAATTTACGTTTATTTTCTACTTTGTTGTATGCAAATTATTTTTATTTATTTGGTTTTAATTAAAAAAATTTATTTATTCGTTGACCATTCTAGTCAACCACCAAATTCCAACTTAAACTTAATTTTTTAAACATGCTTCTTATAATTAAAATTATTTTAATTCTTAATTCTTTATTCCTGACTCGGCAGAAGGCATCATGTTTCTTTTTTTTTTAAAATTGTTTTTTTTACTTCAAAAATATTCACACAAAAAAATATTCGCAAATGTTTCAACAGATGGAAACATTACACCTTTAAAATAGGCAGACATTGCGTTAGCATAATTGGTGGGAAAGCAAAATGTAGGAATTTAATTTTTTTTAAAAGAAGAATTTAGTTTTATTAAATAATGAAAATGAGAAACCTTAACTCCCCCCTTCGTAAAATCAATCGCCCCGATTGTTCAAAGAACCGGCAGGTCATTGGCACTGCGAAACTCGGGCTTTATTTCATATTTTAAAAAGGTGTCTGGATTGGATTCCTCTGTATCTTTGGAATCTCCTTGTTCTCCACCAATGACATTAGTTATTTTTATGTTTGGTTTTGAAGCTCTTTTAAACTTATAGATCATCAGAATCATGCTGGAGCACAGCACGATAAAAATAATTGTATTAACGGAAATCATCCATTTTCCTTTAACTGATATTGATCTGATTTGTTCAATGTTATTTATTTGTAGATCTTTAATCATTTCTAATGATAAAATCTCTTCTATTTGTGTTTTATTCTCGGATAGCTGTAGTACAGCTGGTAATGGTTTAAAAAATGGAAGTTCTCTTGAAATGTAAGTTTCATTAGCTATTTCTATGGAATCGTTATGAAATTGTATTAGATAAGTTCCTGACAATTCATAAGGGATTGTTTGTCCAATTTTTACTAGTCCCTTAAATTGATTTAAAAGAATAGTGCCTGAATAAATTTCTTCTACCGAAGGAACATGATGATTGTTTACTATTGTACAATTATGATGCTTGCTTGATAGAATTTGAGTTATACATTTAGTATTACTTAAGTTTACAATATTATTTTTTCGACAAATACTTAAATCATTAACTTGGTTACATTTTCCTTTTATTTCGTATATTTCATTTTTACATCTTAGATAATTTTCAGTGTTTAATTTTATGATTTCATTATTTTTCTTTACAGCTTTAATTAACAATTTTTCGCAAATGATCTGGTTTATAGCTGGCAAACTTAAAATATATATTATGGTAGCATCGCTGGTAGCTATTCTAATGTCTGCAAAACCTAATGCTTCCTCTAAATTATTATAAGGAAATTTTTCTGAATCTAAAAATTTTCTTGCTTCCTCCATTTCTTTTTCTGATAACAGAAATGAATTTACAACACCTACTTTTGCCCATTGTAAGGCATATTCTATGTTAGTGACTTCCTCTTTAATAATTTTAATTTTATTTGCTATAGTTTCCTCTATCGTCTTTCGAACTTCTTCTAAAGATTTAACTGTCTTTAAAATGGCATTTGTAGTGTTAGTTAATATGTTAATTTTTTCAATAGCGTCCTTATTAATAATTCTTTGGAGCTCATTATTCTTTAGAAGTCCATTTATCTTATCTATAACAATTTGATGGTCTTCATGGTCTGGAGTACCGGCTATCCATTTAAATGCTGTCCCTATAATATTTATTGACCGTTTTCTTTTAGGCTTTAGTCTTCTCAACTGATCTCCTACTTGTCGTATGTCGTGTAGCAAAAATGGGATTGTTGAACTATTTACAAGTACTTTATTTTTTATTTCGTAGGAAAGATAATCAACAGTGTCTTCATATTTTTCCAAGTCCAAGGTATGAATCAATTTAAAGTTTCCGTTTTGCAGTCGAGCATTACCAATATGAATTGGTATCAAATGAGAGCTGGTGTAGTCTAATATTTGAACTTCTGATTTGCAAATTTTTAATATTGCAAGAAAAACTATTAGGAACTTGGCCATAACCTGAAAGAAATTTAAATTTAGTTTTTAATGTTAGTTTTATGAATTATTCTGTTCCGTGAATGTATTTTGATTTTATTTCCTAAGTCTTCCTTAACTTTTTGCTTCCTAAACCGTGGTGCAAGTTTGTTTCTCTGCCCAATAATCTTTTCGTAAATTATGTCATTAGGTTGATAAATTTTTGCAGTACTGTCTTTACTTCTTTCTAACATTTTCTCTTGTGCCTTTTTTAGTTTTTCTACTAAATTTTCATGAGCAATTTTGTTAAAGAAAACATCTATCGGCTTTTCACCAGTTACCGAGTGAATTGAGTTATTATACTGCTGGCTTGCCCTGTAAAAGCATTCAGTATCATCCAGCACATGATACTCTTCTTTAACGCATCTTGCCAATTCCACCAAAGTGGAATGAACTCTTTCCACTATCCCATTTGTGGAACTGTGTCTAGGGGTACAATAGTATAATTCTATTCTTAACCTTTGCATCAGCGACTTAAACTGAGCTGTCGAAAAACCTGGCTCATTATCTAAAGTTATTTTTTTGGCGTTTGGAAAACTTTGCAGGACATCCATTACCTTTTCACCTAAGTTAAGCTTATCATCAATTTGTTTAATTACTAAAAATTTTGAATAGGAATCAATACACGTAATAAATTTCAAATTCTGAGCATAAAAAATGTCTAAGTTCAAGTATTCACCCTCCCTTTCGGGAATAGGAGTCTCTCCTATTTTAACCTTTTGTGGGTGTCTGTTATATTTTGAATTATTACAAATATCGCAATGTTTTATATATTGTTTAAAATGGTCTGCCATTTTTGGCCAATAGTATTGCCTGTAAATTTGTTTACAGTTTTCCTTGTAATTTCTATGTGCCCTGTTGTGAACTTGTTCAATAATAGCTTTTTGGTCATCTGTATTTAAAACGTCGAAAGCAAATATTTGTGTGAAAACGAATTTATTAGAGAAAACATTTTTTACAGTTTCCTTGAAATCATACAAGTCCTCCGGTGTACAATATATTGCAGTTACTAAACTTGGTTGCAAGAATTCCTTTAATATTGCTAGAAGATTCTCTCTGGAATCATATTCAATTATATGACGAGTTCGATTGAAGTTTGTGATTGAGTCATGAATAGTAAAAGTATTTTTAGACAACAAAATTTGTTGTTTGAATTCATTCAATGGTTTTCCAGTTTCGGGTACAAGATAATTGTCGCTGCTTTCAGCAGAATGTTGCGTTTCAGTTGTTGATGAATTATCAGATAAATTATTCAAAAATTGTCTTGATAAGGCATCTGCCACTACATTGGTTACTCCTGGTTTGTATATTATTTTTGGCGAGAACTCCTCTATAAAAGATCGCCATCTTTTTATCTTGTGGTTTGGATTTCGTGTTGAAATGGCAAAGGAAAGTGGTTGATGATCTGTATAGATTTCTAGGTCTTTGACACCATAAAGATAATTTCTTAGTGTTTTCAACGACCAAACAATGGCGTAAAGCTCTTTCTCATTTGTGGCATAGTTTAACTCAGTGGAATTCAATGTTTTGGATATGAAGGTAATTGGCTTGCCTTCTTGAGTTAATACTCCTCCTATTGCTATGTTGGAGGCATCGGTTGTTAACACGAATTTCTTTGAAAAATCAGGTTGTGATAGTTCAACTTGATTAATTAATAAATTTTTTAGTTTTTCAAAAGCCTGAATGGCCTCACTATCCAATTTTATTTCAGTTTTCTTAGACATAATCTGGGAAATTCTTCCATTTTCTCCGGCTAAGTATTTGGTTAACAGTCTTGCAATCGATGCATAGCCCGATATAAATTTCCTATAGTAGCCTGTCATTCCCAAGAAGCTTCTTAATTGTCTAAGCGTTATCGGTTCAGGGAATTCAGAAATCGTTTTTATTTTATTTGGGTCAGTTTTAATAACATTGTAACCAACTATATAACCCAAAAATTCAACCTCCTGTTGGAAAAATTTGGATTTGTCTAAAGATATTTTCATGTAAGAATTTTTTAACGTTTCAACAATAGTTTGCAGGTGCTCGATATGGGCTTCTAAGCTTTCTGAGTAAACGATGATATCGTCTATATAGACGTGGCATATTTTACCCACAAATTCTCTTAAAATATCATCCATGGCTCTCTGGAAGATTCCAGGACCATTCTTTAACCCAAACGGCATCCTTACGAACTCATATTTTCCATTATTGACGGAAAATGCCGTTTTTTCGATATCTTCTGGCTTCATTAAAATTTGGTGAAAACCAGATTCAAGATCAATAGTGGAGAAGAATTTTGCTCTTCCCAAATTTGAAAGAATGACGTTGCAGTCCGGTATCGGATATTTGTCTGCAATCGTTTGTTCGTTTAATTTTTTGTAATCTACGACCATCCGCATTTTCTGTGTTCCATCCTCATTTGCACCTTTCTTGGGTACTACCCAGATGGGTGAATTATAAGGACTTTTACTCTGACGGATAATTCCATTTGCTAGCAAATTTTTTATTTCGTTATTTATAAAAGCATTGGCGGAAAACGGGTATGGATATTGTTTACTCCATATTGGAGTTTCAACAATTGTTCTTATTTCCGCTCTAATATCCGTACGAAATGGCAGTACGGTATTTATATTAGAATGACTTTTCTCTATGTCATTTATTATATTATTTCGAAGGATATCAATATCTAAAATATTATTAAAAAAAGCATCCTTATTCTTTGATTGATTTGATTCTACATAAATTTTTTCCTCCCTTTTCCCATAAATCAATATTTCCTTTTTTAAATTTATTGTAACGTTCGCCTTTTTTAATAAGTTTATTCCTATCAACATTTCATATTCCATATTATCTAATTCATAAAAACGTTCCTTAATACCGAAAATTATTGTTTCGTAAAAATGTGTCAAAATTGAGAAGCCGTGAATAGTTTTCACTCGCTTCCCTATGGCTAATTTTTGCCTGTTGGGCAACATATTCTTTTTACAGTAGCAGTTAGTTGCTCCTGTATCAATTAATATTTTTACCCTGCTCCCGTCTAATTTAGTTCGGTAGAAGAAGGGCAATCCGATCCTTCTTCTAAAAAAGCATTCTCTACTATATTGTTGATTCTTTGGAATTTTTGTTGGGGTTGTGCGGTTTGTTGCGTACCGCTAGGAAGTTCACGTTTCACTGCCCGATTATGGTTAAAAGGAAAAGGACTTCTATAAAAAGGACGAGTAAAATTATTGTTTGGTTGAAAATTATTGCGATTGTTTCCGGTTTGCTGCCAATTATTAGTTGGCCTTTGCATTGTTTTTATGGAAGAGTCTACTTCCATTGGTTCTGGTGCTGGACGTTGATTGTTTTCAGCTCGGCTGTGAAAATTATTTGGAAATCTTGGTGTAACATTAGGAGCCAACCTTAAAACGTTTGTGTTTCTATTATGATTGTTATTTTGAGTATGGCTGCGAGTAAATTGTAACGCAAAATTTGCACGGAGATTATTGGATTCCAATTCTTGTGCTTTGGCTAAAGCATTAGGCAAGTCGCTTGGTGATAAGGAGAAAAGAATATTTGAGAGTGGTGCATTCAGTCCGGTTATAAAGACTCGAAGGGCGTATTGCCTATTTTTATTATTGAGTACATTTGTTAAATCCGTATTGGTTCCATGGGTCATTATTGTCTTATTAATCAGCGAAGTCAATCCCTGATTAACTTTATTATAGTAATCTAGTATGGTTAACTGTCCCTGTCTCATAATGCTCAATTCCTGTTCGATTATATGAATTGGGCGCTTGTCAGCGTAAGCAAAGTCCAGTCTGCTAAGGATAGCATCGAAGTTTAGGACTGTTCCGTGATTTGTCAGTAAATCGTTCGCGTCGTCTATAATTTTATTTCGCATTATTGTGAGGGCAGCAAAATATTTGCGACTATTTTTAACGTACAGTTTCATTGAATTGTTAGCGGCTTCACGCCAGCTGACGTAAGAATTCTTTCCATCGAATGTCGGAAGGGATTTAATTATATCTAAAGTCTCGTCGCACCTAATGGTGTTGTCAATAATATGTGTCTTGTACTCAGTGACAGTATTTGCACTTGTTAATCGTCCGAGGTTAAGTGTCAACTCGTCTATCTTTGCCTGTAGTGGGCCTATCTGAGCCTGTATCAGCTCCCTAACCTGATCTTGTGTAGTCATGTTTCCGCTAGCTCTAAATGTCCTAAACGACTCAATAAGGCTATCTATTTCTTTAACGTGCTCCAGTTTGCTACCACAAAACTTTTCCTACACTTCTTCATTTAACGTTACAAAATTTTATTTTGTATAAACTATATAAAGGGTGGCGCATAAGTAACGTTAAGATTTGATCAGTGAATACATTTTTTAATTTAAGTCTTTTTTTTCGTCTCTTTACAGAATTAACTAAATAAGACTTGGGAAATTTATGATGGAAAGGCTTAGCACAGAACAAAGAACCAAAGTTGTTCAATTTTACTTTGAAAGTCAGCATTCGATTATTCAGACACAAAGATCATATCGAAATTTCTTTCATGTTCGAAATGCTCCTAGCGCTCCAACAATTTACCGATTGGTTCAGCGTTTTGGGCAACAAGGGGCTGTCTGCGATCTTCCGCGTGCTGGAAGACCTCGTGCAGTTCGAAGTGAAGTGAGCATTGCTCGAGTCCAAGCAAGTATTGAGGAAAACCCCGAAACTTCCACCAGGCGACGTTCTCAGCAGTTAGGGATGTCTAGGCGGTCTTTGCAAAGAATTTTACATATGTTACATCTTTTCCCATATAAGATGCAATTGGTTCACGAGTTAAAACCAAATGATGCACAAGAACGCATTCAATATAGTCGCCGTTTTCAAGAATTGTGCCTAGAAAACAACGAGTTTATTCACAAACTCATAATGAGCGATGAGGCTCATTTTCACCTAAATGGTCACGTGAATAAACAAAATTGCAGAATATGGGGCAGCGAAAATCCAAGAATAATTGTTGAAGATCAAATGCACCCACTTAGATGCACAGTATGGTGTGGAATAACTTCAGAGAGCATCATTGGACCATATTTTTTCGAAAACGACGAAGGAGTTGCGATTAATGTGAACGGCATTCAATACCGGGAAATGATTGAAAATTTGTTAAGGCCAGCGGTGCAGAACTATCCAGATTTGTGGTTCCAACAAGATGGAGCCACAGCTCACACAGCTCGTCCAACTATGGCTATCCTGCGCGAAATTTTTGGCAGTCGAATAATATCACGTTTTTCTGATTTTAAGTGGCCACCACGTTCGCCTGATTTAACGGCTCCCGATTTTTTTCTTTGGGGTTACCTAAAGGGTAAGGTATATGCCAATAAGCCTAGAACCATCCAACAACTTAAGGCCAATATCCGAGAAGAAGTGGGGGCGCTGGGACCTGAAATTCTAAGAAAAGTTATGGAAAATGCTTTGGAAAGAGCACGTCAGGTAGAATCAAACAATGGGCTACATTTGAAAGATATTATCTTTAAAACATAATGTGAACATATTTCCAAACTATATTCTAAATTTTAATAAATGCCAACGTTAAATAAAAGCAGAAAGAAAAGAGTTATACATTGAATAAATCTTAACGTTACTTATGCGCCACCCCATATATTTTTTTTCTTCTAATATATATATATTTTTATTTGTTTTATGTGAAAAAACCTTTTTTTTTTTTTTTTTACTCGCAAATTGATAATCTAAAAATTTTATTTTCACAAGGGCATATCCTTTTATAATTCTTTAAAAAAAATTTTATGAACTGATTATTAAAATTTAAAATTTTTTTTTTTTTTTTCACCGCTAATTTCTCTTGTATCTTTTTTATTTATTTATATTTTATGAATGAAATTAGGAATTAAACAATTTATGAAATTATATCTTATAAGGAAAATTAATTACAATAGACTTACTACTAAAATTATTAGAACCCGCTTGCTGTTGATAAGGTTATCGTTGTACCCCTCAATGATGCTGTGTTGAAATTCCTCCTAGTGCCGTTCGCCGTTGTTTTGGAATTTCCTCTGTTGCAGTTGTTTTTAGAAGTTGTAAATTTTTTTTTCACGGTTTTAATCAGATTACTTTGGAATTGCATTTACTGTATTTAAATTTCTATTTAGTTTTTTTTGCAGTTTTCAGTTAGTTCACTTTTGCGATTGAAACCTTTTTTTATTCATCGTGAACCAATTTTTGCACAATTTGTTTGGACGACTAAAATTAATGTCCAGTTTCTCTTATTAAATTGTTTTTATTTACTCACAGCTTGTCTGATTAATTCACAGTAAATAAAAATGTTTGCCCAGTTTTCAATTATTTTTACTTAAAAATTCACAGTTTTGGAAAATTCACCATATTAAAATTTTTGCCAGTTTTAATTAACAATTTTTTTATTAGAAAAATTCACAGTTTTTTATAGGGGTAGAGTTTTTATATAATCCTCTTAAAAATTTACTTATATAGATTTCTTCTCTTAAGGACTATTTTAATTTATTTCGTCCTTTCACAATATTTCTGTATAACACCTTTTTTTTTTTAACACTTGTTAGGATTTAAAATCACTTAAAATTTAATTAATTCGTTCTCTTCCTTGGAAGATACTTATTTTTTAGTTTGTGAGACCGAACACGTTCTTTTTTTTTCAGGAATTAACGATTTTCGGTGCCCCACGTTGGGCGCCAATTATTTTTATTTGTTTGGTTTTAATTAAAAAAATTTATTTATTCGTTGACCATTCTAGTCAACCACCAAATTCCAACTTAAACTTAATTTTTTAAACATGCTTCTTATAATTAAAATTATTTTAATTCTTAATTCTTTATTCCTGACTCGGCAGAAGGCATCATGTTTCTTTTTTTTAAAAATTGTTTTTTTTACTTCAAAAATATTCACACAAAAAAATATTCGCAAATGTTTCAACAGATGGAAACATTACACCTTTAAAATAGGCAGACATTGCGTTAGCATAATTGGTGGGAAAGCAAAATGTAGGAATTTAAGTTTTTTTAAAAGAAGAATTTAGTTTTATTAAATAATGAAAATGAGAAACCTTAACTTGCATATGTTTCTGTCAGCTGTGATTAATGATCGAAACATTTTAATCTTGGCGCCGTGCCGTTCTTTCAAAGAGACCGAGTGAACGAAATGAGCGAACGGATCAGTATTTTTTAATTAAACGAAAGTGACCGGTCATTAAAATGATTTACCCGGTACAGCTCTAGCCATTAGCCTTACTTGGGCCAGTGGCATGAAAGCAAATTCTAAGCACCAGAGAGTTTTGATCCCGTTAAAAATGAGCATGTAATTAAAAATTACGCCACTTGATTTTGCTTTTAGCCAAATTAAGTACAAATGAGGAAAAAGTAGAGGAAAGTTCTTTTTTTACACACATACTAATTTATTTATTACTAAACCGGATGACGGATTCAAAATTTATAGAAATGTTTTTGGCGGGGACCTCCTTTTTGTTTCGAAAAATTTTTATAAAATGAGGGTGGCTGCTCATATATTTGGGCTCAATAGGTCCACCATGGGGCTAGTTAGGTCGATGGAGGGAAAATTTATAAAATTGTTTTTGTAATGAGAAGTGGGTGTGTTCAAAAAAAACTAATCTGGGTTCGGTCATACATTTGGCCCCGCTAGCATCGTGGAAGAAAAATTTTTAAGATTATTTTTTAGGGAACCCTCCTAAGAAGGAGATATAGATACATAGGTAAAAGGTAGTAGGTAAGTATTTTTGGAACAAAATGTTGAATAAGAAAACCTAAATTAGACCGGTCGTAAGTTTGACCGCCTAGAGAACGAGAGCGAAAATTTTTCAAAATAAATTTGAATAAGAGCTTCTCTAAGGAGTGAAAATGGAGCATAGATATGTTCAGCAAAAAGTTGGCAAGAAAAAGTTAGTTTGGGGGGTGTCGGTCTTACATATGATCCTTGTACGAACGAGTGAAGAACAGGTTTGATGCTTTTCGTGAACTTTTCACTCTTTTTCTCAATTTTGGCCTAGGCACCGGGATTTTCTTACCTCTGCTCCACTCTTACTTCCACTCTTCTCGTACTAAGCTCATGCTTTTTTTTTATAAAATTAAGGGTCTAATCCGGATCTTGTTGTTAAAAGAAAAATCTTGTTTCTTTTTGTTTTCACAGGTATTATAAAACATTATTCTTTTTAAATTCTCAATAATTTATTTAGATTGTTGGGATATAAAGTTGAACGTTTGAGAATATCTTTCAAAAATTTGCAAAGTCTACTGATGATTAGGGTAGCTCCTATGACAACTGGGAAACATATAAAACACGCTGTTTATAATTTTTTGATTGATATCAACATTAGAAGCTAATAAAGTGATTAAAACTCAATTCATAAAATGTCTATCATAACTTTGCGAAGTAAAGATAACCCAAAATATAAAATTTTCATCACTTTACTGCTTAACGTAGCCTGAATTTGTCCAACGGCCCAAAGAAGATTTCAATCTTAAAATAAAATTAGAAGTGGAAATAAATTTCCGCAACTTGTGTCAAAAAAAGTAATATTTATTATGAAAGAACCTTTAAATTTAATCGAAGTAGTGTCCATGACAGATAACTAATTTTTCCCATATTTTGGAATCATTTGGACTCCACGTCTGAAGAATTTCTTATATATTGATTTTGTACAAATAAAGTCATATGATGTGAGTCGCTGCTCCAACAGAGTATGTGGCATTGTCCGTAACAGATGATAGTAGAACGGGGTAGTACTTCCCAATCAAATGTTTTTCATTCTGGCTATCATTTACGAATCCTAACGTAATCGTGCCATCTCTTTAACATGGCGGAAAATTATTTGCATTCCTAATAATTTTATCATTTACACATGTTTCTGAACGCTTTCTTCATTCATGACGCCTTTTCAGAAATAAAGATCATCCCGAAAAAAAGATGAAAGACCGTCCATGAAAGCCAATACCGATCAGAAGAAGGATCGTAGATGTAAAGTTAGCTACTTGCAGGTTCATCTATGCAGCCCATTTTCCAAGTGTTCTTTCACAAGCAACCCCAATGCAATTAATGAATAAAATCCACAAATTTTGTTTTTTGTTTAATGCGAATTCACATAACAACTTTTGGGTGAAATGAATGTATTTTGATAGTTAAACCTGGATTCTAAAATTTCTTTTGTGTACTTTTGAGAAATGGCAATTTTGTTTTTGAAGCGCTGCCCCCATTGATAACATCTTCTACGTGCTAATATATCACAGCTCAAATTTAACTATTCAAGTGAGTAATTAAATGCCATATCGTTCATCTGCAAAGTTGACACAATAAATTTTGATTAAACTACAGTTCACTGACTCCATGTTAAGGAGACACGTAAGTGCAAAAAAAAAAGAAAATTAACAGACTCATTAAAATTTTCTATGTTAATCGAGTGCGGAATGTGTGCAGAGATTCTCCTCAGGTTTTTGCGAGTGCACCCTACAAAAATATTCAACAGCAATTAATAATCTTTTAAAATTAAAAATGTTTTTCTAATACTAAATCGCAAATATCATCTGAAATATGCAGTTATAGCTCAAATATGTATAAGTTTTTACAACCAGATTTTATTATCAGGGTGTCCCGTGCCACCCCGTTAAGCCGAAACGGGATGACAGGGTTGATTGTAACCATCATGAGAAAAATCAGAAAAAATCCTATCCCACGCAGTTTGAAAATTATGGACATATAAGAAAACCCTAGAAATTTGGTCAAGTAATCCTCCTATCAGAAAATGCCATAAATTTTGCGACTGGCCCCTAATGTCAGTTCTGTTTTGACATTTGTGTAGTAAACACATGCGAAATACATATTAATAAATAATGTTACGCTACACTGCTCCAGAACGCGGAATATTGGTGACTATTTATTTCACCAATAATCGGTCGGTGACTTTAAAACAACGTGAATCGAGTGATGAGGCCCATTTCCATCTTAGCGGGTACGTAAATAACCAAAATTTACGCTTCTGGGGCACTGAAAATCCGCGTGTAACCCACGTGGGACTTTTTGAAGTCGCGGGTTTATGTCAACAAGCCTCAAACTCTTGCAGCTCTCAAAGACAATATCCGTCAAGAATGGGAGGACCTATCGCCGGAAGTTTTGGCCAATGTGATGGAAAATGCTATACACAGGACTTAAATGACAATCAACTGTGGCGGCGGGGCCATTTACATGACATCATATTCTCGACTTGATGTAAAAACATTAAAAGACCAAATAAAAAAAAATCCACAAGAAGAATCAAAGTTTTTCTTTTTTTTGTTTTAAATTACGGCCAAGAAACATCGGAAGGTTATTTTTGCGCCACCCTGTACAATGTTAGAGCGTTTTGCAATGTAAATCCCATTTTTTGGCCACGTCAATAAGCAAAACTGCCGGTGCTTGTCTTCAAGAACCCGCAACCCTCGATTAAAGCATTAAAAAGCATTGCATTGCCTCAGGGCAACTATTTGTTGTACCTTATCCAGGCATGAGATAATTGGAACATTTTATTGTTTTCGAAAATTTCGAGACTAGTCGACGAATGTCAACGGTGAAAATTATCGACGCATGATTACAGAATTCTTTTTACCAAACCTACTAACTCATCTATCGTACTCTTCACACTCTGGCTGTGTGGAGCGACAGCGCAAACAGTCAGAGCTTCAATGAATTTACGTCGTGAAAATTTCTGCCAATAATTGATCAGTCGCATCCCATGGCCGCCGATGTTACCCTATCTAACTGTTGCTGACTTTCTTTTATGAGACAATCACTAATCTCTTGTGGCCTTAAAGGCAAATTCTCCTGGACAAATTAGCTCGATTGGAAAAAGTTTACTGCAGCGTGTGGTGCCAAATACAAGGCACTTTTTGAACAGCGTGTTCAGCTTGCCGAAAGACATCTGGGTACTACATACTCTTAAGAAAATAAAAAATCCGCATATTCACTCTATCGTACAATGCTTTTAATAAAACTTTATGTCAATTATCACGTTTTTTATTTAAGTTTGAAAATAAAATTCTGCGGCCACACACAACATGTACAACATCTTATATGTTTTTTTTTTTTCTCATACATAATTATTAGCAATGGCAACTCTTAATACAACTAAAAACGAGAAGAAAACAGAATATCATGATACAAAAAAACGAGGTAGCCGCTTCGCTACAACAATACAACAATAAAAAAACAACAGGTATTTTGTTTGTGTAAAAAGGCGAATTCAAACTTACGCTGTCAGAAGTATTTAGTTGATAAAGACATGTACAAAAATTTAAATGGCGCCGAAAAACGTAAACAAAACTTGACTGCGAAGGTGCCACCATATTAACCGAATTCGCCTGAATTCGCCGATCCATCCACCTAATATTGAATTCGCCTTGCAGAATATTTGATTCAGTAACTTACTAGGAAAGGCAGCTTTAATACAGTAGTGGTATAAGCACAGCTGTCTTTCGTTTCCTTTGCGTAAATTTGTGAAAAACACATAAACTTTCTTGCTTTTTCAAACAAAATTTTGACAACTGATCGTAAATTCTACCAACAAAATACGCGTTGATGTTTTTTGGTGTTGTATTTATTGTATTATAAGGCTGCCTTGTTACTAGGTTTCAAAAAAGAATAGCGGTTTTCACTCTTTGTATTAAATTTAAAATACTTTTATAAATAATACTATTGTAAACTTCTAAGTGTGAACGAATTTTTCTTTGGTATTGTAAAAAACCGAAAAAGCTGAAATTTGTTCAGATATTTTTGCGACACAAATACACAAAAGAATCTTTCAGTTGCAAGGTTCGCGAAAAGAGATAAAACTTAAAAAAATACCTAATCCCATCTTTTATATGAACTTTTTTCACATTTTCTTTAATTTTTCCATTTTAAACAATATTTATGTACATTTATTTTATTAACAGCAAAAAAATAAATATGGCGTCAAGTCTGCCGGCTGTTTCTTAATTGTGAATAAATGAACTTACTACGTTTACTAAATCTACTACGGTTTTTGGTATTGTAAAAGTTGTTAATATAGTAAATTAAAAATCTATGAATTTTGTTATTGTTAAATATTAAATTTACCAAGATTTAAATTACTATTTGTTGTTGAGCTAGTGGTCTTCTTGGTTTCGGTAAAAATTATGGCTTTTATTCCAATATTTCGACACTCCGTTGTGTGTCTTCTTTATCTGTTAAAATTTCACCCAAATTCATCGATTAGATTATGAGTATTTGTTGTACTCGTTTAGTGTTTCTTGAAGAATGGAAAAAAGTGAATTTCGTGCTGTACTCGTAATTAAACACTATTATTTGAAAAGGAAAACGGCGAAAGATACAAAAAAAAGCTCTATAAACATTACGGTGAGTCTACTCCGTTAGATTACATGGTAAAATATTGGATTGCTGGATTTAAATGCGGCCGAAAAGAAACATTGCAACAATACCATCAACAGGAAGGTCAAAACAGGTGGTTACTAAGAAAATATCGAGAAAATCCTCGATATCGTTTTGAATGGTCAGTGAGTCAAGTTACGTGAGATTGTCGAAACAGTGAACATCGATTAATAACTATTGATGAGACATGGGTCCACCACTATACACCTGAAACAAAAATTAATCGAAACAATGGATGGAAGCTGGTGGAAGTGTTCCGAAGAAGGGTGAAGACAGTGAAGTCGGCTGCCGAGGTTATGGCCACTATATTTTGAGATGCAAACGGAATGTTGCTAATCGATTGCCTTGAAGAAGGATCCTCATGCACAGGAAAGTATTATCGTGCATTATTGGATCAATTGATTGAGGCAATCAAGAAAAAACGACCGCATTTAAAGAAGAAAAAAGTGCTCTTTCTTCAAGACAACGCATCGGTTCACACAACATTAGATACGATGGTAAAATTACGTGAAATACATTTTGAATTGGTTGATCATTCACCTTATAGTCAAGATTTAGCTCCTGCTGACTTGAAACTTGAAAGAATGGCTGGCAGGAAAACGATTCATCTCAAACGAAGAACTGATTACCAAAACTAACGCGTATTTTGAGGGGTTCCCAAAATCGTATTATTCAGATGGTATAAGAAAGTTGGAATATCATCTTACTAAAAGCTAAAAGGGAATTATGTTGAAAATAAATGGTTTAAAAAACTGTTTTTTTTCTACTGAGCTAGCTTCAATTTCAATCCTCCCTTGTACAGCAAGGCAAAACTTGCGCCCCGGAGGGGAAGTATATATGTTGTTGAATTAAAAAAAATGTGGTATCGTTTTAAAGCTCTTACTTATTCATTCTCTTATTGAACACGCTCTACCTGCCCATCGCTGCTCTAAAGATGCCAAAATCCAAAAGATATCAGAATTGAAAATAGTTTTAGTCGGTGAGATCTAAACACTTTCGATTTGACTTATTTTGGCAGTCTGTTGTGAGTAGAAAAAAAATAACATTGTCAAAAGTCAATAGAAATGTTTCTCGTAGATGTGTTGCTCTCATTTTAATTCCTCATACGAGTACACTTAAAACATGCTGAGCTTCCATGACCTGTTGAATAAGCCGCAAAAATAGTTCAGAAGCTTGTCACTTCTTTCATCTTATAATTAGTAGCCTTCTAGAGGAAAAGGGACAAGTTTTGCAAACTTAAAAGTCTCAACTTTTATTCTTCTCCAAACTCCTTTGAGCACCTTAACAATAATATGTTTATGCATCCATGAGAACATTTAACCTTTAGTTGAGTACCACTGCATTACACTATTTGTGTCCATAATTCGTTTGATTTATGTATGTACAACAATGTTGTGGAACAACAAACACCATTATGCTGATCATGAATGCCTGCCAGGTTGGCTGCCTAAATGCCACAGTTACATTGTTGAACACTTCTTTGAGGTGACGTGAAAGCGCTATGGAATAACACTTCTCAAATAATGGACTTGTTAAAATTGAATAAAGTAACTAAGTATTTCTAATGCAAGCATGTAAGCGTTGGATAATGTTGTAATTAAGATACATTTACGTGGGCTGCTGAGCTGGAATAAATTCAACATGCACGAATTAATACACTCACACATACACACATACATTATATTTTTACAATTTTATTTTTATGAAATAGATTAACAGAATTTACTTTCAATAGCCTTTTAAGCGGACAAAACAAATCACTGTCTCACTGAGTGTTCGTTCGCTTACTCCCAGGTATTTGCATGTTAATTAATTATTTAATGTGTTTGTGTTTTGAAATTTTTAAGTGTAAAGAGGATGAAATGCTTTTTTAATGGGATTAGTTACGCTTGCGTAGCTTTTGATAAATACGAGTAGATTTTTAATTTCATAATCGAGTGGAGTTCTGATCGTGGTGCCAAAACATTCGTGGAAAAGTTGATTTTAATAGTTGGCCTCAATTTCTAATTATAGAACTTAATGTTGTTCTTGAATTTTCAAGCTTTCTAGCATTTGTAGCAGCACAAAAAAAATAATAAAGCTTAAAGGCCTTTAAGGCTATTGTACAAGTCGTTTTGTATATTCTTAATGGTGACAAACCATGACGCAGTTGTTCCATGTTAGAATTACTTGTGGTTCCCCAATATTGGATAACATACGAGGGCGGATTGATATTGAAGCTCCCTAAGTAGGAAAACTTTTTTTCAAAAACCATTTATTTCCCATATAGTCTCCTTTTAGTTCAATACACTTAATATACTTAATACACTTAATACACTTAAGAAGACGATCTTCCAACCTTTTTATACCTTCTGAATAACACGATTTTGGAGACCTCTCAAATACGCGTTAGTTTCGCTAATCACTTCTTCGTTTGAGATGAATCTTTTTTCTACGAAGCATTTTTTCAAGTTTGGTCTATACGGTGGATGATCAATCAATTCGAAGTGTATTTCACGTAATTAGCACCGTAAGGAAAGAGCAATTTTTTCTTCTTTATATGATTGCATCAATCAATTGATCTAATAATGCACGATAATACTCTCTAGTAATTGTATGTACTTTTTCAAGATAATCGATGAGCAATATTTCGTGTGCTTCCCGAAATACAGTGGCCATAACCTAGCCAGCCGATTCTACCGTCTTCGTCTACTTCGGAGCGCCTCCACCAAATTCCACCCCATTGTTTCGATTCAGTTTTGGTTTCAGGTGTGTAGTGGTGGACCCACGTGTCATCAAGAATTATTACTCGACGCCAAAAATTAACAGGATTACGCTTCATCATGTCCAATTGCGACAATGAAGCAATAATTTGGATAGTGCAACGCTATTATGGCCCACGTTTGGCAGCACTCCTCCCAGCAGATGGACTATAATGAGGCTCGTGAAGAATTTTGCAGAGGGTGGCACCATCGCAGGAAGTTTTTATCATCGAGATCCTTCAGTTCGAACGCAGGAAACTATCGCTGCTGTAGCTGCTGCCATACAATCTAATTCTAGAGTTTCGACAATAGGCTTATCTGCTCAAATGGCTGCCAGCAGACAGTCACTGCAGACAATTTTGATCCAAGATTTAAATTTATTACCATATAACATTCAATTAACAAAAAAAAAAAAAACTGAACTCTAGCGACTTCCCGATTCGCTTGGAATTTTGTGAGAATATCATTCAAATGGTGTCAGAGGATGAAAACGTCTTGAACTGCATTTTTATATGTTAATAAACAAAATAGTCGAATATGGAGTAACTCTAACCCAGAGATACTCCATCAGATGCCATTACATTCACTTTGCATCACTGCTCACCACCAGTTTCTTCAAGGTCTAACTTTTTCGAAGAAAATGGTCTTACTGTTACGGTCAATGGAGACCCTTACTTAAGGATGTTGAAAGAGTTTTTCTTTCTACAATTGCGGCAAAAGAGAAACCCTTTCGAAACTGTTTGGTTTCAATAAGATGGGGCAACTTGCCACATATCCACGCCTTCAATTTCCCAATAAACTGATTTCAAGAAACTCCACATTCCGTTGGCCTCCCAGGTCTTCTGACCTCACTGCACTGGATTTTTTGTGGGGTTATTGCAAACAAAAGTTTACAAAAGAAACCAAAAAATTTGGATGATTTAGAGCAATCCATTCAAACAATATCTGCAGCAACACTCCAGGCAGTAATGAATAACTTTTTGATAAGACGTCGCGTATGTGTCACCGAGGGTGCAGGCTATTTGAATTCAATTATTTTCAATACTTAATAAATTACTTTAATAAAAACGTATTATTTTTCAAATTACTAAAAAATAAATTACATAAACTGTACAAAAAGTTATTTGAGTTTCAAAATTGATCAGATACCCTGTATCTACAAACGTTTTTCTATCTGTATATTAAACACGTTTTCTGCCGATCATTTGGATATCGCAGAGATATATTTGGGGTTCCCACCTTTTCCTTTTGGAATTAAAGTACATTGGCTATTAAAGCTTAAAAATGAAAAGTACACAGTACAAAAATAAAGTACAAAATGTTTTTATTTATTGTTATATTTAAAAACGTATTTTTTATTGCTTTTCGCAAATAAACTTTAGTTGGTCGAATACAAATTACTTAACACCAGTTGGTTTTATAAATCAGGATCCTCCTAATTTTTTATATGAAAAGTACTTCAGGTTCTCACAAGGGTTAGCGCCCATTGGTTTATTATACTATTTATTTATTTTTATTTTTAGTTTTTAAGTCTTACATATAAGTTTTAAAACTAGTTTGAAGTTTATTTTAGAGTTAAGTATTAAACACATAGACCACAGCAGACTTCACAACTTCAGGACAGCAAATGCTGCAACCGGCAATTGTAGTTGTGTAGACGACTACTGAAATATTTTGAACACGTGAGAAACATAAATTCATTTGAATGAAAGTATACTTCAGTGTTTCCACATTAGAATTTTTAGCTTTACGAAATTCCATTGTTTTACAGAACGAATTCTGTTTATTATATCAATCCTTCATGAAAAAAGTTCTCTCTGTAAAAAGGCCTTAACATCTAAAAAGAGCTACTTAATTAAAAAAAAAAATTTTTTGTTACACTTAATTCAGGTTAGGTGGGTCTTAAAAGTTTAAAATATAACACATTTCTTCTGATTTATAAAGAGAAAAATATTAAAGAATTGAAAACTTATATCGAATTTTTCAAAATGTGAATTGTTCGACTCGAGAAAGAAAAATTTATATAAATTATACGGTTTTGCGTCAAAGATATGCAATTAAAACTACTCAAATGAAGTAACTGGTATATATCTATAGGGACAAACAAATTATGCAAGCCTTTCGGCAAACACGTGCTTTTTGTTTGCACATAAACGATACAAATACAAACACAAATTAATAATATTTTTTGTTTTTAATAACAGTACTCGCCATATGAAGTTTACAATTCATAAGTCATTTTATAATCTGTTTTAGCCATTTTTTCTTGAGATTCTGTTTCTATAATCTTTTTTTTTAATTTCTACAAAGAGGGTAAACTTTTATACAATATTAAAAATTCTAACAAAAAAAATTTTCATGATTCATTTTGTTTGCTTCATTCTGCAAAAAAATTCTTTGAAACGAAAAAATGTTGCGTTAGACAACACAAATATTCAAGATGTTCGCACAAAAACCGTGCAAACATGCTTCAATAATTTGTACAAACAAGCAAACACCCCCTTTAACAACGCTAAATGTTAGTACAAACGCTTTAGCATGTTTGTGGAGTTTATTTGGTCTTTAACTAGTCCTTTTATTAGGAATACTTATTTTGAGGATAACTTTAACTTTAGAACAATTAAAATTGTTAATTTATTTAAAACGGTATTTAAATTTTATTCTCTTATTATGTTATATTAGAAAATAAAATATTTCCAAGAGCAAATTTTTTTTACATGCTTTCTTTTTTATATACTAGTCACACTATTTTTATTTTGTAGTCAGCAAAAATAGAAATTAGTTTAATTCGAGTGCGGCAAAAAAATCAGCATGGACAACAACCTTCAGACGTTTCGTCTTGCTGTTGTCTAAATAAACGTTCGCATTTAAATGCATGAAATATTGAAGTCGGTTGTTTGCTGGCTTTAATGTGTTTAACGCTTTATACCCTCGTTTGTTATCTCCGGGAGCAAGAACTTATTATACTTCATTTTTGCATTTTGCAATATATTTACTTTAATAGAATAAGTAGGTTGCTGTTTAATTATATTGTTATTAGTATAATACATTACAGTCCTAAGTTTTTGTTTTTCATTGTATTGTGATTTGCATGATATTGTAGTTTCAAAGGCTCAATTAATCTAAATCCAATCACCATGTTCAATTTCCCACTGAACTCTATACTTCTGCAATCGTTTATTCTTCAGTTTGATTGCATCGTCTTTTTTTACGTATTTATTAGGTGTAATATATTCACTGTCTATTTGATCCGTTTTGTTATCAAAAT
This sequence comes from Thecocarcelia acutangulata, assembly GCA_914767995.1. Lineage (NCBI taxonomy): Eukaryota > Metazoa > Arthropoda > Insecta > Diptera > Tachinidae > Thecocarcelia > Thecocarcelia acutangulata. The sequence continues at coordinate 67,622,002 of OU612095.1, forward strand.
TTCGTTTTGTAGGAGTGTTTCGTTTATCTAAGTTGTCCTTGTCCATGGCTCCACTCATTTTGTACTAAATATATAAAACTTATAAATCATATTCTTATTGCAATCAAGTAAAACAAATAAAAAAGTCAACAATTAGTGTTGCCAGATTATCTTCTACGAAGAATCGTTATGAGAGTTTGTATAAGTCTTGCGTGTTGTTATTGTTAAAGTTAAATTTTCACAAACAGTACTTCCTCTTTCCTTGTTCCCATACAATGCACTGCATATGTAGAGGCCATCCTCTGGATCTGGAGGAATCTATTTTGATTTCTGTATAATTCAAATCGTGTGGAATAAAGTATTTTCGCGTATCGTTCTCATAAATTATAAAGTACAATTAACCGAAATAACGTACAATACTTTATTATAAAGTACGGGTGGCAAGCCTAGATATATTGTGAAAACGGAATGAGTACCGGTTTTGGTATCCAGATATTTAAAAAATTTCGTTGTTACCTATTCTTCAATTTGTATCACCAATCATACAGAGTTCTCTAAGCCAAACTAGACCTCTCCAAAGCTAAAAGTTCTATTAATCTTACTCCGAATTAAAATGGAGTTTTAGGAAAGCAAATAACGTGGCTCTAGATTTCTTCGAATATAAAAAAACGTAATAGTGAGTACCAGGGGCCAGATTGCGCAAGATTCCGCAACCATGAATATTTTTCACCTGGTACAGTGTTCACTTTTTATTAAAAAGCAATTTCGTAAGAATAAATGCGATAAATGTGTTAGTTCAGGCTAAATGATATGCTGATTTGGCAAATCTTGCCAAATCAGTTGTCTGCTGATTTGGCAAATCTTGCCAAATCAGCAGACAACTTGCATGGCAAACTTTGCCATGCAAGTTGTCTAGTAGAAAATTGTGATATACACACGAGTACATAATACTTTTGTTTATTATTTCAACTTCAAAAGATTTTACAAAAAACCGAAATTCAACGCAGATTTTTGATTGCAAAAGCAATTCTTTACGTGTTCACTGTAAAGGCCTCATTAGTTTTAACTTTCTGTTGCCGTTCTGTGACGTTCTTTTCTGTAGCGAATATTTTACAATTACTTTTTTAGTAAAACTATTCAGCTGTTACAGTAGAGCATAATTAAAAGAAAAACATTAGAATTAAAAATAAAATATGTACATAAATATTATCTTGTGCGAAAAAACAGAAAATAGAAACAAATTAATAATTTAGAAAAGGTGATCAAACAACACACCTCTTTCTCACAATCTGCAGAGTTTATGACACAATAATATATACAAAATATACAAAATATAATTTTTTCCTCGCTAAAATAGTATTATTTTGATCATCCATAGTTGCTTAATTGATAAAAATGTATTAACTTTTTAAAATCTTTAATTGAGCAAATTTTTTTAGCTTTTGACAAATAAAAATTATATACATTTGAATGAAAATAAATGTTTCCATACCTGATAAAAGTAAAACATGCACATATCTGGCCGTCACTTAACGTTGAATTCTATTTTCAACAGATTAGTCCGCAACAGAACAGAACGAAAAAGTAAAAACAAACCATGTACATATAAGTTTTGTTCGACGTCGTTACTGCGGGAACCCACCGGCTACCACTTTGTACGAAAAGTGTTTCTTGTGTTAAAAATTGGGTAAAAGAGAAAGCTTCTGAGAGAGTAATTTGTGTTTCTCATTTTTTCCGTGCAAAATGGTCATGTAAACAGCTGTTTGTTATTTCTGAACATAAAATATCGAAGTGCAAATATAAAAAACAATACTTGAAAACATAACAATACGTCATATTTAAATAAGTTTATTTATTTATTTATGCCTATGGAGAATAACTCCTTACAGGCAGATACTATATGTATATGTACACGAATATGAGTTAAAAAAAATTACAAATATTAATAAAAAAACAGAAAAAATAGCTAATTACTGGGGAAAAAAAATTTATAAGCAATAAAAAAATTTGTTAATTACTGGACTTTAATGCTAAAATTATACTACGCTTAACAAAATTTAAGTTCATCGAAAAGACAATAACGTGGTACAGTTCATTAAACCAACAACATAATCTACGGAAGGCATCTGCATTCGCATAATTCTGACGGTAATAAAGCACTGACAGAGGTTCATATTGACGAAGACTACGCAGGGGAGCATCAAAATTTAGTTTGGACACCAGGTACTCAGAGCAGATATTGCCGTTAATCAATTTGAAGATAAAAATGACATTTAACATTTTTCTGCGACTTACCCAAGAAGGCAGCTTTATTTGTTGCTTATTTGATGGTAAGTTGGCTACAGTGTTCGGGTAGATATTGGGTAGGATGAAAAGAAGGAATTGTTTTTGGATAGACTCAATTCGATCTCTATGTACATTATAAAAAGGGTCCCATATAATCGAGCCATATTCCAGTATTGGCCTGGCTAAAGATGTATACAAGTGCTTTACAACAGTGGAATCAGAAAATTCTTTAGACTAGCGCCTTGCAAAGCCAAGCGCTCCCCTTGCTTTACTTGAGCAAAAGCTAACGTGTTAGTTGAATGTAAGTTTTCTGTCAAATAACACCCACATCCAGATATTCTTCAACTGTATCTAATACATGGCCACCAAGCCTAAAATGCCCATGAGGGTTAGATTTTCTTGAGAAGTGCATATGCTTTCACTTGCTGAAATTTAACTTTAAAAGGTTTTGCTTAGACCAATTAAAGAAATTATCCAAATTCAGTAGGAGGCAGTTTTGGTTCCAGAGCCCAAATGTTGCAAAAAATTTTACATCGTCTGCGTAGATTAAAATATTGGAAAATTTTATGACAGATGGTAGATCATTGATGAACAATATAAAAGAATTGGTCCTAGATGGCTGCCCTGCGGTACTCCAGAGCTTACAGGTATATATTTAGATATATAATTATTGAAACGTACACTTTGTTGAGCTATATGTTTTGAGCCAATTTACAGTAGTTTTAGAGAGTTTTTTAAGTAAAAGAACGTGGTCAACACTGTCAAAGGCTTTACTGAAATCTGTATAGATAACATCAATACCCTGACCTTTATAAAAACCGTCATTTATCGTTGAAGTGAGGTGTAATAGATTTGTAGTAGTTGAACGCCCTTACCAAATCCATGTTGATATGGTGTCAAAAGCGATTGTGTTTGATGACAAATGGACTGGGTCAAGCATTGCTCGAAAAGTTTAGGAATAGCACTAAGCTTTGCAATTCCTCTGTAATTGTTAATATCAGATTTGTACCCAGACTTAAAAAGTGGAATGTTATATGACTCCTTCCACACTTTTGGAATATATCCCATCTTTATTGAAGTGTTAAACAATATAGTTAACGAGTACGCCAAATTCTGTGCACAGTTTTTTAAAATACAATTCAGAATGCCATCAAGCCCAATAGTTACAGATGGCTTGAGTTTATTAATGTAATATGTAACCTCAGAAGTAGTAATATAGTCAAATGATATAGACTGTAGATGATGCGAAGAAAAATCAGGTTGTTGTGATGCATTGTGTTGTACGTCTGAATAAATTGATGCAAACAAATCTGCAAACATGTTGCTAATTACGGTTCCATCCGAAGATGTTTTAGAGGCATTTTTCATTATGGAGGGATATGAGCAGCTTTTCCTTTTCGAGTTAACAAATTTAAAAAGAGATTTAGGATTATGTTTAAGATCTTGTTTTTTTTTTTTTTTTTTTTTTTTGTTTAGGTAGTTTTTGTAAAGCCTTCGATTCATTAGGTTATATTTCGCTCGAAATATAACCTAATGTTTATATAATCGTTCGATGATGATGACTTTGTATACTTTTTGTAGTGTCTGTTTTTAAGATTTTTAATTCTTGACAAGCCACAAGTATTCCAAGGAGGTCCAGAAGTTTCAGTTATAGATCCCTTTGGTACGCATTGCTCCATATGTTCAAAAAGAGTTTTATAAAAAGTTCTGACGATTTCATCCATCGCACCAGGGGCGGCACTTGAAGTGCTCAGCATATCAATCCAGTTCGTGGTTGCAAGTAAAAAATTTAATTCATCGTAATCTGCATTTCGAAAGCGGAATACTTTTAAACCGTTCTGCCTGTTGTCGCAGTTTAATTCATACTGGAGATTGTAATTTAATTCGAGAGTGAGATGGTGCCGATCTTCAGGAGAAGTGATTGGTATATGACGCGATAAAGAGCACTCGGCAGGATCATTAACAAAGACAAGGTCAAGTAGTCTATCCGATTCGTTTCGGATCTGATTTATTTGGAGGAGACACATGTCAGATACATTGGATACACATTCATCAATGAAGTTATTCACATTAATGCTTAAATAAGTTATTTTACGTTTTTATCTAGCTTAAAATGTTAAAATAAATTGGCAAAAATATTTGTTTGAATTACAACAGAGCTGTCAACTCAGCGCTTTTCACACTGATTTTAGTGTTTTTTTTTTTTAATTGCACAAAGAATTTCTAAATCAATGCACGATGATTTTATATAACTTTTAGAACATTTTCTTTCAATAGGATTCAAACAATCTGTACTGATAGCTACATATTTACAAAACTTTGTTTATGTATATTTTCTGCATTTCGTTGTTGCTGGCACTAATCTCGATTTATTGTACCAAAATTTTACAAATTTTATTTGACATCAATATTTTGCTAATAATTTGTTACCATCTATAAAAAAAAATTATGTTATGTGAAATTTGTTAAAACCACATTCTTTTAGTGATCGAAATGAACACAAACCGTAATAAAAAATTAAGATTTTCCACAATTGACGCATAAACAGTCAGTTAATACGTTGCAAATAATAATTTAAATCGAACAAAATTCGAAAAGTAACTAAGTGATTATTTTTCTCGCATACATATAAAAAAGCTAAATTCTTTTAATAAAGTGAATATTATAAAGTAAATTTGTATATTAATAATTTTCTTCTTTTTTGAATAATTTGCAATATTCGAGGTCGTTTTTTAAAAAAAAGTTTAACAAATTTATTCAATATTTCGTTTTCCGTTGGAAAACTTCTTCAGGAAAATAATTGTTATAATTTGTTTTGAAAAAATTCGAAAAAATTTTTGTGACAGAAAAACAAATAACATGAACAAATATTTAACATACATACATATACGAAATAATATTTAACATATCTACACACAAAATTGAATTTAACATACAAAAATTGTCACAATAAACATCATATACAAAAACCGTTTTTAAAAATATTTTAATACAACAACAACAACATTTTTAAAATGTTAATTTCTTATTCTATTCTTATAAATTAAATGCCTATAATTACTAGCAAAATTTTCCGTATCCTTTCTAAAATTTATTCTATTTTCTATTGGTACATGTATAATTTGTAGCATTTCAAGCATATATCGTTTTTTATAACTATCCTCTGTATTTAATATAGAAACATTCTCAAAATCTGGATTATGATTTGAGTCACGGCAATGATTCGATAATGCTGTTTTCTGTGAAGAATTAATTCCTATACTTTTGGTCACTCTTATGTCCTGCTAATCTAGTTTTCAATTTATTTTTGGTTGTTCCTACATAAACTTTATTACATTGCTCATTACATCGGTAATGATACCGCAACAAGGTATTTTGTATACTAAATTAGACTTTTCTAACTTATTTCTAATATATCCTTTGCTTTGCTAAATAATAATAAAATTTTATGGGCCATTTTGTATTTCTTCTTATCAAATATACTTGATTTTTCCAACCTCTCAGACATTCCAGGTGTATAAGCCATTGATTTATAAATCTTTGTCTCCTGAGTAACATCTAATCTACTCCTTCTACTGTATTGTCTAATTAATTTGCAAATAAGTTCTTCAGGAAAACTATTCTCTAGTAATATACCTTTAATTATTGTTTCATTTTTCTTACTCTATCTATAGGATTTTAGCTGTATTTATTATTATTCTTTTCGGATGTTTTGAAAAATAGTTAATAATTCTTTCTGATGAAGTTATTTTTTGATACCAACCAATAAATAAATTATTTCCTTCTCTAATTACCATTGTATCTAAGTAAGATATTCTATTGTTTAATTCCTCTTTAATTGTATATTAATTTTATATAATAATAAACATTTTCAACTGCGTGTATTTTTGTGAAACTGTGAAAATGATTTACATCAGTACCTGCCTTGACGGCCTAACCTGATGGTGGATCAGTTCCACGAAGTGAATTTTTCACGATTCACCACCGCCCCCGTGTGGCTTGCTAGGCTCACACAGGTAGCAATTCTTGTCATATGATTGCGGTCATATGAACAACTTCTTGTTGAGGAGTTCGGGCCTTCTAATCCCTCATGTATGCAGTTTCCCAGCAATCAATGAAGGACATGGCTTAATGAGTTGGTAGTCCTTAAACCAACTTACCCGTCAATCATCACCACTGGTTCCTTACAGTACACGTATCTGTTGTATAGGCAACAGATCCTCGGGAGATTGTTAGCCCTCGAAAAAAGCCATCACCAAACAATTATCAAGGATACTAACACTCCCTTCCTGCGTTTTAGGTTTCAACCACAGCCAGAACGTTTCAGCCAAGGTAGGCACCTCAACCATGGTCAGCCCGGGTCGAACCGCAAGCAGAACTTCCCGGGGGCCATGCTGATCCCCGTTCTGCCAATTTATACCCTTGGTAAGGGTTTCGGAAGCCAACACAACATAAGTCATGTGGCTTCCTAGAGTTTTGTTTGCCGCACCAAACGAGGGACCCCTTCCCCTCTTTTCCCCGAAAAACAGAGCGCCTAAGTTAGGAATACGCCAAGGCAAAACCTGTTCCCCGGGGGGACATTTTGGGAAAGTTGGCGCTTTTTATTTGATTTCAGTGCATTATAAAATTTAAAAGTTGAGAACACTGAATTTTAAAATTTTATAAATAAAAACAGCTGCTTTTGTTTCAATATTTAATTTCGGGCTTGAAATGTGGTTTTTGTGTTCCAGCAGTTTTTGGCAAATTTGTTGTTTTCTGAGAGTATTTTTTGTTTACTCTTATTTAACTGGACTTTACGCGGAATTTCCTCGAACAAAGCTATAGTTTATATTGCACAAAAACAAAACAGCTGATTCATAATGGAAAAGAACCAAGGCGAATTTATAAGGTGAATGCAAGCAGAAAGGCGAATTCGGTACTATGTATTTTGTCAATGCGAATTCATTATTAGGTGGATCCATCGGCGAATTCAGGCGAATTCGGTTAATATGGCGGCACCTTCGCAGTCAAGTTTTGTTTACCTTTTTCGGCGCCATTTAAATTTTTGTACATGTCTTTATCAACTACTTTTGACAGCGTAAGTGTGAATTCGCCTTTTTACACAAACAAAATACCTGTTTTTTTTTTTTTATTGTTGTAGCGAAGCGGCTACCTCGTTTTTTTGTATTATGGTACAAACTAATTCTGCCTTTACTGTCAAAATTATTCATTCTCACCAAAGCGGACTCAACAATCAGAAGTGATCACTGAAATTGGTGGACAGTTTAAGATACATCGTTGCGGAATGTCTTATTTATCAAATGAATTACTAAAATATAAATAATATAAACTTTACAAAAATTTTTGAGTTTCTTAATGTAGAAAAATTAATCAGCCACCCTGTATTTTACCTTCTTCTAGAAGAAATAGCCCTTGTCTTAGCCCCCATTATTAAGGTAGTGAGAAATATTTTTGAGTGTCGTATTTTCAAAACTTTAATATATCAATGTTTGGCCAAGCATTTGCCATGCGACGTCAAATCATAACAAAAGAAACTTCCAAGTTGATTCTTGAAAATCAAAGAGATTACAAAATAGAAAATCAAAGAGATTACAAAATAGCTGTTTTGTTTTTCCCCAAAAAATGAATTTCATACTCCATTACCATTAGCAACAGAATATTAATTAAGTTCTTTTCATGTCATTTTTGCAAAATTTGATATGATGTAAGCAATTTCATCGAAAAAGTGATTAAAATTTTTTTTTCTTGCATTATTTTCTTTACTATTTTTGTTGACTTGTGTTGGAACAAATAAATCTGTGATTACATTTGGCAAAGCAATTTCGGTTTAGAACTACAAACAAACGAAATAAGAAGAGTTAAGCTTTGTGCAGGGAGGACGACAGCATGTTTCTTCGTACATCTGAATAAATCTCCATAATGCAAACAGAATGAAAACTTAAATTAATACAACGACTAAACAAAAATTATTTACGAGAGGAAAAAAAACAGCTCATACATAAACAAAGTCAATCAAAAATGTTCATCATATTTTCTTCTTCATTTTTTTGTTGGATTTTTTTCCTGGTTTTGTCGTTGGCTCTGTACCTCGTACCAAATTCTGTGAATATTTCTACAATCAATCATGATCAAATATGATGAAAGCAAACAAATTTTTTTCAGTAAAATACAGTTATAATTACTCCATGGTTACAAGATATAAAACAACAGCATCCATATACGACTGTACACACATATATTTTAGTATATGCAATCGTCTAGATAGAATCCTTGCCAGAGCAATGCAGACCAGTAACAATGACCACACCCACCGTATAGGAAAAGATTCAAGGAACTAAATTGAACCAAAAAGTGTAAGAAAGAAAAAAAACTGAATGTTCATTGGTCGCAGAAAAATATTGAATCAAGTCAAAAGGGAGAAAACCATAAATATTAGACAAGAAAAAAGCGATAAATAATGAAAAAAGAAAACAGTTGGAAAAAACGATATAACAAAACAACAACAACAACAAAAATATGCATACACTTGCAAAAGAAAAGCAAAAAATTACTAGAATGCTTACTAATCAAGAATATACATACGAGTACATATGTACGAGTATGTGCAATGATATGGGAACAAGAGCTTTTAATTGAAGTACCCTACAGTCGGTAAACACACTAAACACTGCAGAAGAGGAACCATGTTCAAATATATTGTGTTTTTTACAGGTTCATAACTTTGAGTTAGCAGCACTGCTTCAGCTGACAATCTATTTAATAATGTAGGGTCCAACCATAATGCACGATGTTAATTGCGAGTCATGAGAATCGACGAATGATTGTTGAAATGCCGATGCATCCACAAAGAGAGATTTTTGATGTCGTTCATGGGCTTGCAGCCTCATCGGGCCGTACTTTTTTGAAAATGAGCTCGACCAAGTAGCTACCGTAATAAATAGATAAACAGAATCACCCACAAGCTATTGTCGAAACAATTGGTTCATATGTTCAGAAACGATGATGATGGTCAGAATGTCACTATCAATAGTGAGGGGTGCAGGAACACGGTGATAAATGTTTTCGTACCTCAATTTACCGTAATTAATCTCGTTAATATATGGTTCCAACAGCAACATACCACACTGCATGCGCTACACTTGATTTACTTAAAGAAATGTTTGATGCCTGAATAATTTCACATAAAAATACAATCAATTGGTCAGCAAGATGGTGTTACTTGAACGCATTGAATTATTTTCAGTTTTCTACATCAATAACCCAAAGAGAGCTGAAGAAATTTTCACCAGCTTTTGCCATTCTGGCATTATTTTAAGGCGGACCTGCATCACACGGTGAACTATCTCACGACTCACCAACACCCGGCGTGGTTTTCAAGGCTCATACAGATCTCAAATATGTGTAATATATTTGGAGCCATGTAAGCAAACCCCTTTGCTGAAGAACTTTGGCCATCTAATTATTCTCCAGTCATAGGAAATCTATGCTTCCCGAGTTGGAGGCTCGAAGTTCATAAAGAACGGCAGCAGCTAACCAGCTCAGCCATCCTTCCACCACTTCTGATTACTTACATCTTAGGTATATGTGCAAGACGACAGCACCTCGGAGATTACAATTAGTTCTCCGAATGTCCGCCATAACCCACAGGTACCAGTGAATACTAATATTCTCTCCCTGCGGTTTTATGTCTAAACCACCACCAGAAACCTTCAGCTGAAATGCAGACAATTCAACATTAGTGATGATCTTGAAAACGGAATTACCTAGGGAAGTGCTGACTCACGTTCTGTCAGTTAACCTTTGATTAGGTTTTCGAAGCTCCCATCCCAACATAAGTTATTCTGGGACTTTCCACAGTTTTATTCGCTACGACATACAAGGGACCTCTACTCCTTTATACTCCAAAAAGTATAATTCTATGTTAGAAATACGCCCAGGTAAACCCTGCTCTAAGGGGAAGACAGTAGAATAGAATGTGGAATTGATTTACATCAGAACCTGCTTTCATGGCCTTGCCTGATGATGGATCAACGCCACGTGTTAAATTATTCATGATACATCAGTAACGCCGTGTGGCTTGCAAGGCTTACACAGGTCGCAGCTTTTGCCAGAAGTATGTAGTCAAGTGGAAAAACCATTGCCGAAGGGTTTGGACCTTGTAATCCCTCCTATAGTCAATTTCACAGACAGTCATTGGAAGATGATGAAGCTCATTAAGAGCATCAGACCCAAACCAACTTACCCGCCCAACCATCATTAGCAGTTCCTTACATTACGAGTACATGCATCTTTTACAGGACAAAACCACCTTTTTGGTTATTAGTCACCGTAAACCGGCCTGAACCGTAGCTGTCAACGAAACTAGTTCCTCTCCCTACGATTGATTCTAGGTTCAAACTACGTTCCAAACGTTTCAGCCAAAGTAGGAACCTCAACCATGATCAGCGCCGAGATGGTCTGCAAGCAGAAGTTGCCGAGTCTTTGCCGATCCCCCTTCTGCCAATTCACCCTTGATGAAGGCATGACATAAGTCATGCGGCTTCCTAGAGTATTATTAGCTACAACAAACAAGCTACAAACAGAGTACCCTGGTTAAGTGTACTCCAAGAGCAATCCCTGCTTCCCAAGAAAGGCAACCTGGAAATCAGCATTGTAAGAGATGTTGGCAAAATACGAGTATATTACATACTACATGTGGTTTTTATAGGATAGCACCCATTATATAAAAATTTGCTTTTGGTAGTTCTGCTTGCAGTTCAACCCGGGCTTATCATGGGTGAGGTGCCTACCTGGGCTGAAACGTTCTGACTGTGGTGCAAACCTAAAACGCGGGATAATTGTTTGGTGTGTGGCTTTTTTCGAGGACTAGCAAACTTCCGAGGGTCTGTTGCCTTTATAACAGATACTGTAAAGAACCAGGGGTGATAGCTGACAGGTGATTTGCTTTAAGGGCTAATGCTCTTAGTGTGCTTTGGCCTCTCAACTCATTAAGCCTTGTCTTCCATTGATTGCTGGGAAATTGCATATAGGAGGGATTAGAATGTCCGAACTTCTCAACAAGAAGTTGCTCATATGGTTACAAACATATGCCAAAAGTGGCTACTTGTGTGACCCTAGAAAGCCACACAGGGGCGGTGGTGAATTGATAATAATTCACTCTGTGGAACTGGACTATCATCAGATACGGCCGTAAAGGCAGGTGCGGATGTAAATCTTTTTTCACAACTGTGTTTTGTTGAGGGGAACATCTACTCTATATAATATTTTTAATAGAGAACCGATCTATGATTTTCCAGAGCACCTGCCTAAGCTAGTGGCCGTATAAAGAAGGGGTGTGAGCTGTCAGGCATACTCAGGTATGATAATCTTTTATATGGTCTTGTCGAAGATCTCAGCCTGTCTCTTCTACGAGAGCAGTTGCTTAGCGCAGGAGCCAGGAAATTGGTAAGTATGAGTTCTCGACCAACTCGCCCAGCTCTTTACTACCCAATTTCTCCCTAAGGTGGACATCTGTTGCTGGATAAAACTACCTGAAATATCGTTTGAGAATGTTTTAATTGTAAGTATACAATGGAAAAAAGTGTTCCAACAATCTTATTGATTTGTTTTGTATCGTTTTAAAAAAATTATAATGATTATAAGGATTTTAATACACTTAATACATTATTTTTCTACTGGAAACAGAGCTTTCATGTCAAAAAACCTTTCTAAGCTACAAATTGTGGACTTCTCCTTTACAAGTATTATAGTTAACTCTGAATCAAAATGACCATCAGCCGCTAAGGTAGCGCCCTAAAAAGATGAATTCTTGATAATAACTTTTTTCCACGAATTCGTTCATTTTTTAAAAGCAAACAAAAGAAAATGAAAAATTCAAACTACAAAACACATATGTACATACATACATACATATGTATGTATATCGTCAATCGTCAAGCATATAGCAACTAGAGGAAAATTGCAACACCCTTTTGCAAAATCAAATTGGAATGGGAAGCAGGACAAAACAATAAACTGCAAACTGAAAAAATATTATTGCAAAACAGCCCCCATTCGATTCATCATCAAAAAATTTCAATTCGTACCAATTCCATGTCAACTTTTTTTCTTCCCAGCAGTGCAACAACATTCATGCACATACCAAATTGTACAGCAGGGTGGCCGTCCAAACATTAACAAGGTACCCAATGAGTATTTAAAACAATGCAAAACTGAAAAAAGTGCAAATAGTGAAAAAAGACTGCAATAGCATGTGCGCACATTGCTACCATACGTCTGCACGTACTCGTATGTATGTATGTATGTTCGTACGTATGTATGTGTGTATTTAGGCAGGCAAGTAATGTGCAACAATTCATTTACATAAGGGACCAACCAAATTTCAAACGCTACAGTCAAAAACAACAACAACAACTACAAGAACGAAAAGAAGAAATTAATACAACTTGTAGAAAAACTGGACCATGAAAACAAATAAAAATTTGCATCATTTGCACCATTTGCACTTACAATCATCGCAGCGCAGGAACAACAACAAAGTCGATACTAACAGAAAATGGCATAATGTAGGAGGGCCGGCTGAAAAGTAACTTTGCTGGAAACCTTTTTTCCTTTAATCAAAGCAATTCATTCCTTCTACATAAATGTAAAAATTTTTGTTTTGACAGTTTTCTTGGACGAGAAAAGTTTTTCTTTCTTGGGAAGTCTCTTCGACCTTTTTGGCAGTTATAGTACGGATACGAGAACGGATTGATATCTTTCTCTTTTTGCTATTGCGATCTGTCAAAATTTCAACTGTTGAAATTTTCCACAAATTCATCGATTAGTTTATTCGTTGTTATTTGTTGTAGTCGTGAAAGGTGCAGTGGCCGCACTATCGCAGACAGCAGCAATATTTTCTACAGAACGAGCGACACATATCCTACAGACTCGGTTTGCACTATTTTTCCCATTCTATGCATATTTCCGCGATTAAATTGACCGAAAAAATCACGATGTGCACGATACGCATTTCGGTTTGAACGCCCATTTACATAATAAGCCTGAATAACTTTCCTTGGTTCAAATTGAATTAGTGTGAAATTGAGAAATGTAAAATGAAATGCAGAAAAATACTTGACGTTTAGGTGCGTTTCCGATTCAACATCGCGGCTTAAAATTTAACCATCCGTTAAATGAGTCCAATTATTTGTGTATTGGCCTGAAGTCATCTCCTTGAAATTAAAATTCAACTTTGAAAATAAATTAGAGTTTTGAAATTCGGTTTTCACTCCACGCAAAGAAAAATACGTATTTTAATGAAAACATGTCGAAGTTTTTCCACTACGATATGAAGTATTTTTAATTTCGAATTTTCGAAATTAGTTTGACGTATATTTTGTTCAAACAGAACAAATCCTAACGAACAAAAAAGTATATTAGACCTTCCTATTTAAAAGAAAGGGATAAGTAGTCCCCATAGCGAAACTATTTTGGATGATACTGGAGGGGATGGTAAGGATACAAGAGTATTGGCAAATGACGTATGCATGTGTATTTACAAGCATTTCAAGCTCAAGTGTTTTTGGTGCGAAACACGTTTTAACGTTTTATAGTTATCAGTAGATAGATTTAAGTATAAAGTGAAAATAGAAAAAATAATAAACTAAAATAACTGATATTTATTTCAACTGATATTTATTTAAACCAAATAGCTTATATTTATATCAACTCATGGTTTATTTTTTTTTTTGCAAACAAGGAGAGAACAATGCTTTGAAACCACATATATATTTCTAAGCTCCTAGAGAATTGAGCTCACTGGATTATAGAGATGCATAGATATATTGCGTAGTTCAGCGTTCTCAAATGAAGGGAGGGAATACATGGTCTTTTAGTTATGCAAAACATTATTGGCAAAAAGGGGTTGCTAACCCTACAAGAAATAGATGACCGAAACTAATACACTCAAATGTTATTTTCCAACACATTCACAAAAATGTTATACGTATATTAAAATTTTGAGAATGTGGTAGAAGAAACATTACACGTACACGAAACTTTCGTTCATTTTCTTCATATTGCCCTTAATAACTTGATAGAAAGTTGTGACCTATGTTTCGGTCAACAATGTCGCTCTTGTTACTGTTCTTGTTGGTAAGTCTCCAGAACGATTTTCTTACACAGTGTACAAAACTGATTAATGTTGAGGTTCCTCGTTTGTATAAGACCTTTTTTACTCTCAGGGAAGTTTTAACATCAGGAATAAAATGTTGAAGGCGCCAGTAGTCCCATTTTAGAGAGCCGAAATATTGCTGTAGGTCTTCTAGAGCGTCTCGGAACTGAGCGGAGACGATTTGAAAATTTTATATTTTATTATGTCGACTATTTTGATTTGTTTTTTTATTTTTAAGTGACACATTAATTTTGTTTTTTAGTTACTTACTTTTAATGGATAGCCCAGTGTTGTATATTTTATTATTGGGTAAGAGCAGTGTTATACAGAACCTTTTCGAAGTGTTTTGCTCCAAAACACGTAGTTGGAGGTGTTTTGCTCTTTACAAAAATGTATGGGAAATCATGTTTATTTCTACATGTTTTGCCCAAAACACTTGGGTATGGAAACACACTATTAGGAATAACAAACTTATTTCAAAATTTATTATAAATAAAATATGACGAATTTTAGACATTATTCAAGCAAGAAAAGAATTTGTGAAGTTTTAACTGAAAATCTTCAAAAATATTTTGACGGTGAAAAGCTTATGTCGGTAAGAGCTCTGATGAAAACTAATGGGACAAGTGTAAAACATTCATATTAAAATAAAAAAACAGCAGATGATGGTTATGTGTCTTGTTGAAAGATAATTAAAATATTTTTGCTTCTACATAAAATGTGAGAGAAATTGATAGAACACTCGGGTAAGCGTCATTATAAAAACCGGTCTTAAAACACTATGGTATTACATAGGAAGTTAGCCTTTCATCACTGTGCCTTAAGAAGGTATATATTTTGTATTCCGGCACAATTTCTCATGTAAAAAGGACTGAAAATGGAAGCCTTCGGCTTAGGTATTCTCAATACATATACGAGGTCTGAGAAAAAAATAACCACTATTTTAAAGTTTTTCAAAAATATTTATTTATTAAATATTTCTTATTTTTGCAGCAAAAGATCGTTTTATGTTATATAAAAAATTTAACAGTATTTACTTTCAATATTTCGATAACAATTTGTTATCATCGTCAGGAAAATTAATATGTTATACATATTAATTTATAACATATTAATTTTCCTGACGATGATAACAAATTGTTATCGAAATATTGAAAATAAATACTGTTAAATTTTTTATATAACATAAAACGATCTTTTGCTGCAAAAATAAGAAATATTTACCAAAACAAGATCAAATAATTAGATATTAAAGATATTTATTTATTTAGATATTAAAGATATTTATTTTGTCCAATTTAAAGTAGTCCCTCTCAGATATAATACACTTATGCCAGCGTTTTTTCCAAGCCTCGAAACATTTCTGAAACGCACTTTTTGGTATCGCCAACGGATCCTGTTTCGATTTTCCTTTTATCTCCTCAATTGTAGCAAAACGCTTTCCTTTCATCGTTGTCTTCAGTTTTGGGAAGAGGAAATAGTCCGGGGGGCCAAGTGTGCGATTACAATGATTGAGGCCTGATACCGGTTTTGTTTTTGGCCAAAAACTATCGCAAAAGCATCGATAAGCTGGTGCGTTATCATGGTGCAAAATCCATGAGTATGTTTTCCACAATTCTGTGCGTTTCTGACAAATTGCTTCGCGCAGCCGGCACATATCTCCAAGGTAGTATTCCTTTTTGACCGTACGACCTTGTGGCAAGAATTCATGGTGCACCACGCCATTGCAGTCAAAGAAATCTATGAGCAAAACCTTCACATTTGACCAAACTTGACGTGCTCTTTTCGGTCTTGTCTTTTCTGAACGCTTTCATTGGGATTATTGGGCTTTGGTTTCAATGTCATAGCCAAACACGCATGATTCGTGACCAGTTATGACATTTTTGAGGATATCTGGATCGTCATTGAAGATGTTCAATACCTCCTAAGCGATGTCCATGCGGCGTTGCTTTTGCTCAAAATTTAGTAATTTTGGAATAATCTTCGCCGCCTCACGTTTCATGCCTAAAACATCCGTATTAATTGCTTGGCATGAGCCAAACGATATGCCAACATCATCAGCAACCTCTGTGATAGTGATACGATGATTATCCAGAATCATTTTCTTCACTGCCTCAATGTTTGCATGAGTTATTGACGTGCTGCGGAGACCAGGGCGAGCATCGTCGTTGACATCTTCTTGGCCTTCCTTAAACCGGTTATACCACAATTGAACTTGTGTTCCGCTCATAGTAGACTCGCCAAATGGCACAGTCGGCATTAAATTTAATTTTTTACACAAAACTTAATACAGTTTCTTTGGTCCATTTTTTCGAATAGTAAAAAATTGAAGGGCACACCAAAACACGACTCCAAAATGGCTGATTTTTCCAAATATATACAACAGGCATGTGTACCAACATAACAGAAAAAAATGCGAAAATCGGACATACGTAAATCACGAAATTTGAAAATATAGGTTATTTTTTATCAGACCTCGTACGTATGTAAATGAGTCAAAATTCTTCACACACCATTTCCCATCTACGAGTATATGATATATGATACACCTCAACTGATGCCATAGTCTCGATTATCCCGGCTTCGGCTGACTTTTTAAGATTGGCTTCGCAGACATTCTAGATGAATTTACTTATTCACATTCACTTATTTACCAAACAAATTCGAAGTATGTTTTGTTATGCATGTGTTGGTTTCAGCAGAAAAACTAACAGTAAATCAAAAAACTTCTTTTTTTCTTATTTACTAACTTTGATGAATGATGACTGACCAGACCCATCATCTGCAAAAGAAGAAACATAAGAACTACCTCGTCATCTACGAAACTGACATCAAACATTCTCTTATCCCACCCATCCATGCCAGACAACTCCAAATGTTACCCCCAGAGTATGCGACGTCAATAGCTAAAACACCAATGACCATAACATCCGTTCCCTAGGAAAATGTAAAAAATGCTTGTATCATGTATGTGCAAGAAGAATTATGTGCTTCCAAACGTCAAAAAGAACAGAAAACAAAAGCAGAAATTATTGCACATAACAGGCTTATTTTTGTTTCTATCAACAGAAAAAATATCCTTTGCAAAGGATAAACCCTTCTTTAGTCCAATGGAGATTAAAAAGCAAGTAAAAATATGTACAGTACTCTCATACAAAATAAATCTGGAGAAATCTAACAAAAACTATTTGCAGCAGCAGGCACATCCTACACATAATTTTTATTCTTCAGCTAAGAAAACACACGACCAGAAGAAAAAAGAAATAATGAACAACAATTTTGTGAAAGAAAGCAAGCAAAATAATCGAATTATTGCCACTAGTTACTGTGTCCGTCCTGCCGGTGCTAGCACAAAGGAATAATGTAAAAAAAGCCTTTAAAGCATTCATTCATTCATGTCCTCGTAAATTGATGTTAAAGGAAAACAAGTACGAGTATACAAGACCTTTTACATACAAGCCATCAAATATTTCATGCTTTTCAGTTTTATTATTGTGTTAGAAAAACGGTTTTGTAGATGATTTGGCAGCTATATAACAACTGCGCGAAAATCGTGCCGAGGCACGAGGATGGATTGATATTGAAGCTACATAGCGCTACATGGCAGCACAAACACGACCCGTCAACCATCACCACTGGTTCCTTACAGTACAGGTATCTGTTGTATAGGCAACAGATCCTCGGGAGATTGTTAGTCCCCGAAAAAAGCCACACACCAAACGATTATCAAGGACACTAACACTCCCTTCTTGCGTTTTAGGTTTCAACCACAGCCAGAACGTTTCAGCAAAGGTTGGCACCTCAACCATGATCAGCCCGGGTCGAACAGTAAGCAGAACTACCCGGGGGCAATGCTGACCCCCGTTCTGCCAGTTTATACCTTTGGTAAGGGTTTCGGAAGCCAACACAACATAAGTCATGCGGCTTCCTAGAGTTTTGTTTGCCGCACCAAACGAGAGACCCCTTCCCCTCTTTTCCCCGAGCAGCCCAAGTTAGGAATACACCAAGGCAAAACCAGTTCCCCGGGGGGAACTATTATTTGACAGAGGCAAAAGAAAAGCTCGATAAATATTACGGTGAGTCTGCTCCGTTAGATTACAGGGTAATATATAGGATTGCAGAATTTAAACGCGGCCAAACATGCACTGCAACAATACCATCAATAGGAACGCCAAAAGAAGTGGTTATTGAAGAAAATATCAATCAAATCGTCGATATCGTTATGAATGATCGCCGAATCAAGTAACGCGAGATTGTTGAAATGGTAAACATCTCACGTGAACGTGGGTTCAACATTCTGCATGAAAATTTGCATATGAAAAAGCTATTGGCAAGATGAGTGCCGCGTTTGTTCTGTGGCAAACAACAACGAGTTCGATAGACCACTTCACAGCGGTGTTTGGACATGATAAAGCGTAATCCTGTTGATTTTTCAAAGGTGGGTCCACCACTGTATACCTAAAACCAAAAACCAATCGAAACAATGGGTGAAAGCTGGTGGAAGTACTCCGAAGAAGGCGAAGACAGTGAAATCGGCTGGCAAGATTATGGTTACTGTAGCTTGGGATGGACACGAAGTATTGGTCATTGGTTATATTGAAAAGGGATCCACAATAAAAGGAAAGTGTTGGCGTGTATTATTGGATCAATTGATTGATGCAATCAAGAAAAAACGACCACATTTATGAAGGCAACTCACGGGTACACACATCATTAGATAGGATGCCAATATTACGTGAAATACATACACTTCGAATTAGTTGATCATCCACCTTATAGTCCAGATTTAGCTCCTCACAGATACTACGCTAATATTACGTGAAATACACTTCGAATTGGTTAGTCATCCACTTTATAGTCCAGATTTAGCTCTTAGTGACTTTTTCCTGTTTTCAAACTTGAAAAATGGCTCGCAGGAAAAAGATTCATCTCATTTTGAGGGGTTCCCAAAATCGTATTATTCAGATGCTGTAAAAAATTGATATATCGTCTTACGAAGTGTATTGAGTTAAAAGCAGGCTATGTTGAGAAATAAATGGTTTTTGAAAAAACTGGACAGTTTCAATATCAATCCACCCTCGTGAAAATTTTGAAAACTTCTTCTTGGTTTTATTCAGATTTCAGAACTGAATGGAACGTAACAGAAAAGAAAGCACTTAAAGGTTTTTTTGCTAGTTTGAGACTTTTTAAGAGCGAAGTCTGATTTCAAACTAAGCATTAAATACTAAATGCGTGAATCGCACAATTTCTTATAGAAAAAGGAATGTAAATTGAAGCGCTCTGCTTTGACATCCTCAACATACATGCGTGCATGTACATATGCGTACTCGTATACTTCAAAATAACTTGGACTGCACTTCGCAGCTATGTAACACAGCATGCAAACTAATTGTTTCTACTATCGCGTAAAGGATGAAGTAAGGGTAAAAAGGAAAGTCGTCCAGAGGACGACTGCATTGTGAGTAACCACAGCGCTATATCTGCAGTCGCAGTATTGGTAATTGCAGAAATTATACCAATCTAAAGACATAAGAGAGGAGACAAATATGATTGTCGCAACAGTCGAATGGGACTGATCTCATAGAAATTGAAGTTCTTGAGTGCGAGTCTCTATGAATGTGGCAGGAATGATAGAACACTGAAGATGGACGGCAAGGCTTATCTAAAGTACTGAGAAATACATATGTACAACTTTCCTTCCGCCGCTTTTTCCCCAAATTTAAGGCTTAATTGTAAAAAACGGGTTTTAAATATATAATGCAAAGGATTGTACATCGCTGGTCACTACTTTCTCCCATTCTACGTTGAAAAACTGGTCATCTTATGAAGCGATCATCAAATCGATACAATTTTTATTTCTTCATGCCATTGACCGAAACAGATGATAGTCCGATAGCAGCGTCTCGAGAATACGGCGGGTGGGGTTGGAATTTCCATTTCAACGTTTCCAAGAATGTCTTGACCACTTTCGCAACATGGGGTCGAGCATTGTCATGCTGCAAAACCACTTTACCATGTCTCTCGTTGTATTTCGACCTTTTGCATTTCAATCCTGGACTAGAATGCATTATTTGCATTCGATAACGATAGAAAGTGATTGCTTCAGTTGGCTTTAATAACTCATAATACACTACGCCGAGCTGGTCCCACCAAATACTGAGTATGCCCTTGGAACCATGAATATTCGGTTTGGTCATCGATGTGGAAGCATGACAAGAGATATCCCCATAGCAAACAGACGCCGTTCAAATCGTACGGCAACCAATTTCCTTGTTTTTTGCGGCGCTCCCAATGATCCTGCCAATTCTTGTTGCTGTTGACACGAGTCTTGAATCAAGTAATGCCTCCAGCTCTGCATCTTCAAAAACCGTCTCTCTTCCACCGTCATGACGGCAAAATCGTCGTTTTTTAACCATTGAAACCACTCTAGGGCACGTTCTTTCGCTAATAGCGGCCACACCATAGGTATTTGAGAGCATTCGATGATACTCAGCCGCAGATTAATTCATATTAAAGCAGAAAATTAAAACCTCCCGTAAATGACGAGAATTTGGCTCGTAACCTGATTTGTTTAATCGAGAATAATTTTATGATGCAGACACAAATCGACTAATATTTCGTTGGCATTATGTTTACAAATACCTATGCTTATTGTATGATATATTTAGATAATCTACTTATTTCGAGTACCACTTACCGCTAAAGCCATCTATTGCAGAACGGCCGAAGCAAAGTTGTACACCTAATAGATAAACAAGAGATGAAGGAGGAGAATAGTTACATATATTTGATTCAGTTATTGTCAGCGCACGGATATTTCGCAAATATTTATTATACGCAGAAGATGTTCATATGAGGAATATGTGAGTGTGACAAATACGGATGCCATAGTTTAAAAGTGAAAAAAATACATTGAGGAAAAAAAGCAATACTTTTCAAAAAACAACCAGTACATTATTTTAATTGTTGAAAACATAACTTTTACCATCATTACCAATTGAGAACGTTAATTAATCCCGCAAGCCGAACACTTAGCCATCTATTTATCCTTGGTTTTTATCAACCAATTGAAATCCTTTGTCCAAAGATCTTTAAATTTGTTTTAACGGCGACGTCTGACTATCTTTGTTACTTTTTAGGCGATTTGCAATTTGTCTCTCCGACGTCGGTAGAACTATTTGAGTTTATAAACTCACTAGAATGGCTTTTCTTTTTTAAACAACTTAAGATATATAATAAATAAATGAAAAAAGGGAGAAATCAATTTTTTAATAATAGAGATGTGTTTATTTTGTATTTAAATATTAATTGCACATAAAAAGAACATAAGTAAATCAAAACCTTCTTATTTACAAACAACATTCTTTGCTTGAAAAGCAAACAAACCAAATTTGTATACAATGAAACAAAGTGGTATAAAAACAGGGCGATTCAAACAATATTTATATACAAATATCGTACACATGTATGAAAAATAACAGCCTGTTCGGGGATATCAAATGAAGATTTTTTTTTTTTTATAATTCAATTATTTATTGAATTATATTTATTCTAAAAGAACTAACAAGAAGTATGTAAATCTTAAAACTAAAAATTCATTAATTAATATAGAAAAAAAATTAATTAATATTGAAAAATTTTATTTACTTAGGTCCAGCCAATGCTAGACGAAAAGTTGTTTCTTGCGTGAATTTTGTTGGTAAATCACCTTTCCAACGCTCTGATGGTTGCAAGGGTGTCCATTCTTCTCAGTCGAGTGTGGCCACCATAGTTAAGGATGCTACGTGCGAGAGGATTCGGGTGAGACTCCAGTCTGTTAATGTACCTTGTCGGGTGTTTTGAAAATTCATCTTTCACTAAGGGTACACCTAGATCTTTGTGAATTCGAACGTTTTTATCATACCATGGAGCTGCAGTAATTATACGGAGAATTTTATTCTAGCGCTTTTGAATTTTCTCAATGTTAGATACAGAGGCGGTACCCCACAATTGAATTCCATAACTCCATATTGGCTTTAGGATTGCGTCATACAACAAAAGTTTGCAATCTAACTTCAAGATAGAATTTCTGCCTATGAGCCAATTTAGTTGCACCGGTTTTAATTTCATCTGGGTGACTTTAGCGTCAATGTGAGACTTCCACGTGAGCCTACGGTCGAGATGAATACCAAGGTATTTGACTTCACTGTACTGCGGAACAATGTAGTTGTTGATTTTAATAGCCGAACAAGTTTTTCTACGTAGTGTGAATGTAACATGGGTACGTTTTTGTTCATTTACTTTTATTTTCCAAAATTTCAGCCATTTCTCCAATATAAGAATATGTTGTTGCAAATTTTGTGATACTAATTTAAAGTCTTCATGGACACTGATAAATGCTGTATCATCTGCAAAAGTTGAAGTGTGAATTTTGCAGCTCGTTGGCATGTCTGAAGCATAAATCAAATATAAAGTTGGACCCAATATGTTACCCTGGAGAACTCCAGCTTCGATTGGCTGAGCCGAGCTTTTGAAATCACCTTCCTTAACGATGAATTTCCGGTCATATAAGTAGCTCTCTAAGAACTTGTGCGTGTTTGCAGGCAAGTTTAATTTTATTTTATGGGTTAAGCCTTTGTGCCACACTTTGTCAAAAGCTTTGGAAACGTCAATAAATAGAGCTGAGCAATATTTTTTATCTTCGAACGCATTCCTGATAACATTCACCTGCCTGTGTGTCTGTTCTATGGTGCTATGCTTAACCCTAAAACCAAATTGATGGTTAGGAATACATCCTACTTCATTCAAGATTAGGGTCAACCCCGCCATTAGCAATTTCCCTAACAGTTTTGAAATTGTTGGCAATAGACTTATCGGCCTATATGACTCAACTTTTGTAGGATCCTTTCCTGGTAGGTGGTAGGAAAGTACTCGAGACGTAAAATAGCATTAAAAATAAAAAGGACGAGTCTTCTAGCTACTCGGGGTAACTGCATAAGCATTTTGTTGGTAATTTTATCAATACCTGGAGCTTTTCTGGGGTTTAAGTTACTAATAGCATTATCGACATCTTGAAAACGAAGTCTAAAATCGAATGAAGATGTATGTATGCGATGGATAGCTAGTCACTCACATTCGAATCAATTTGGGCTCGTCACTATTATTCGTTCGCATGTACTTGTGTATTTTAATTGAATTTTGACAAATCGTTTGTATAGAATAAAGTTAGAAAAAACCCAAATCAATTTTCTTTCGCCTAGAATGCGAATGAACTTATCCTTTCGACATCGGCGAACTGGCTGTAAATTATTTGTACATGCAAAAATATTTTGTATTATATACATAAAATAGTACAAATCTAAAAAAACAGTATTTTTTCGAACTGTTTTAGGTGTTGTGAATAAAGCAGTATATAATATGTGTAATTGTTTGAGCTTAAGGTCTTTTTCGGAATTTTTAGTTTTTTTGGTTTTTAGTTATCTGGCAATATTTCGCTTTCCTTTGGATAGCTTCTTCAGGCCAAATAATTACACATATTAAGAAAGAAAAAAAAGTCGAAATAAAGAAATAACAAAGCAGTACATTTTACAAAAAACAGTACATGTACAGTTTAAAACATATGAATGGCAACCCTACATGAACTTAAACGAGAAACGGGTGAGCAGCTTAGACGTAGAGAAGAGCAGATTTTATCCATCGTTGCACAAAAACCCAAACATAAGCTTTTTTGGAGTTTAGACCGTCTTAGTGACACGTTGCCACCATGTCGGTATTCTTTTGCTAATCGGGGAATGTAATAGCAATAAAACTAGAAAATTAAAATAAAATCTAGTCAAGCCACGCTCTTTGCAAATGTATCTTGACAATTGACCGGCGGCCCCTGTGAATAAAAAGCTTTTTAATATAACCAATAATGTTGGCTAAAGAATGTTATCTTTGTACAGAAACACAGGATGTGCGAGGACGTCTATGTATATATAAAATTTACATATGCATGTACATCCTCTACATTTTTTCTACTACCCTGAATCATAATACTTTTTCTTCTCTTTTTTATATCAAATTTATGCATTTTTTCTATGGTCGATTTGTTTGTTTATTTTTTATTTACATAGCTTTCATTTGGAAAATAATTGAACATGCTTCATGTTCATATGGTGATTAAAAAAACTCTATATGAGCACAAGGCTCGTTAGTTCTAAAAAATAACTATTTTTAAAAGTAATTAAAAATTGTCCATTAACAAAGAAAACGATGAAAGAAAATATTATTACTTTATCAAAGGAAAGTCATACAAATCAGAACAATAACTTGAATTATTTTAAAAAAATTTTAAGCAGAACAATTAACAACAAAATATAATTATTGTCCAATGAGTGAGACCATGGACGGGATAGTGTTTTTCGCTTATAGTCCATTCCATTTAAATACCAAAAACGGATGCAAGTCAAAACTTTCATCGTCACATGCATGGAACTTCATATAAATTGCTTATGCTAAAATCTACTTCGCGTTTAAATTCCACATTTTCTTTACATGCGTAACTAATATTTTTCATATAGGCCTCTTTGTTTTCTTGCACATTTCTTCCACCAAACTGGCAACTTTTATTATTTACGTTTCTGGCAACTTTAACATACATATATGAAAATTTTTGAAGCTCTTAATTGCCTTATAAGAACAAAAAAATGACATAAAATTTCGTGTACGAGTACGTGTGATGATTCTTCTCACACATTCTCAAAAATATTACCTATATACTTTAAACCAGTGGTGCCCACAAGTTCTAAATGGAAGAGTAAACAGCAATACGTTTGAGGAAAAACTACAGGGTGGCCCAGAAAGACCGAAGTGGTGTGAATTGCTTATAACTTAATAATAAATATATATAATAAATTTCAACAATTTGGGCACGTTGTTCAATTGTGTATTGCTCCATTATAAATTATCCAAGTCTTCTTTACAAAATACTGAAAAGAAAAGAAAAATTATAATAAAAAAGTTATAAGGAATTCACACCACTTTGGTCTTTCTGGGCCACCCAGTATTTTTATTTAATATTTTTTGTTGTAAGAAGCAAAACATTTACAAAAACAAAGTTTACACTGATAATCGCTGTCGTCAATGTTTACCAACAAAGCATGCGAAAGTGTTGTTGCTTTGCTTTTGTGTGTGTGCGGGGAAGAACAAAAGAAAAAATATAAAAGACGAAGTTGTTTCTGTATTTTTCATTGCTAATGCTGAGCGCAGTATTTGTGTATTAAACAGTACAGCCCTATAGCTAAGCTCTTTTACAAAAACAATTGAGCATCAAACTCATAGGGCTGGGCACACTTGCTTTAAACATTTTTGTGAACGTGTTGGGAAATGTATTACTTTGTTCTATCGTTACTACAATGGATTTTGCTCTGACGAGATTAGGGATCTTGTTCCCGAAACTCGCACATTTTGGCGTAGCACGCGTTCATCTTCCAGGAGCGTTACTCTCTATTGCGATGCGAAAGGCAAATGCGATAAGAGTATAATTTGGTACTCTGTGCCGTTTGCGCAAAGTTTTTCGCGAAATACTTTAAAAATGAAGCAACACTGGTACCATAAAATAAACAAGAGTGAAGAATGATAAAATAAAATTTGCGAAAAAAAAAATTAAATGCGAAACAAAAATACGTAAAGGCAATACAGGGTACCAATTCTTCCATTTTGCTTTCGCAGAGTAACCCCCAGAGCTCATCCATTTGTGGTCGATTGCCCGAAGAATCGTACTATGCAATACAGAGAGAATTCGTTTTTCAGCCGTACGCTTCATCTGTGGAATAAGTTGCATGCAGACGAGTTTCCTGTCTGTTATAACATTGCAAAATTTGAGTCAAATGTTCACAAACACTACTCCTCTTCCTCATAACCTATTTTCCTAGTTCTGGTACAATGCACTGCATATGTAGGGGTCATCCCCTGAGTATTGGTCCAAGATAAAAAAATAACACTTCAGAGTACTAGTTTCGGTCTTAAATTTTTTATATATTTTCGATAAACAGGGTGGCTGATAAATTTTGCTACATTAAGAAACTCAAATAACTTTTTGTAAAGTTTGTGTAATTTATTTCTTAGAGCAAATTTTCACGATGATTTAAAGCCATGTCTAAAAGGCATGTCTTTTCTTTTGTACTGAAACAAGTTTTAAAATTAAAAAAGCCATGTTTTCTGCTTTTCAAGTTTTTTTCTCTAATTCCTTTTTGACTCGTTTGATATTTTTTAAATTGTTTTATTTTCATTTGACTGACAAGGTAACCACATCGATACTACCAAAAGGGTAAAAGGAGACAAACGATTATTTTTAACGACAACAATTAGAAAAATGACATGTCTTAAAAATCATCGTAAAGATGTAACATGATTTTGGTAGGAGGGTATTATGAAAAAAGGCATGGCTTTAAACCACTGTACAAATCAGCCCTTAGTAATTTATTTGAAAAATAAAAAATGTTTTTAAACTAAGTTTTGAAACTAATTAAATTCAAATGGCCTCCACCTTCGGTGGTACATGTGCGACATCTTATCAAAAAATTATTTATTACTGCATGGAGTGTTGCAGCGGGACCTATCTCAATTACCTTTCGAATTGATTGCTTTAAATCATGCAAATTTGTTGGGGGGTTTTTTTTTTGTTCTAAACTTGTTGTTTGCAATACTTCACAAAAAATCAAGTGCAATGATGTCAGGAGACCTGGGAGGAATGTGGAGTTACTTGAAATCAGTTTATTGGGAAATTGTTGTCTCAATTATGTCATAACAGGCGTAGCTATGTGACAAGTTGCCCCATATTGTTGAAACCAAACAGTTTCGAAAGGGATTCTCTTTCGGCGCAGTTCTATAAAGAAAAACTCTTTGAACATCTTTAAGTAACAGATTCCATCGACCGTAACAGTAAGACCGTTTTCTTCGTAAAAGTAAGAGCTTGAAGAAACTGCTCACCACACTGTGATGCAAAGTGGATGTAATGGCATATGATGGAGTATTTCTGGGTTAGAGTTACTCCATATTCGACAAATTTGTTTTTTAACATATAAAACTGCAGTTCAAGACGTTCTCATCCTCTGACACCAATTGAATGATCTTCTCACAAAATTGCAAGCGAATCGGGAAGTCGCTAAAGTTCAGTTTGTTTGTTAATTGAATCTTATATAAAAATAAGTTTAAATCTTGGTGCAAAATTGTCTGCAGTGGCTGTCTGCTGACATCCATTTGAGCAGATAAGCTCCTTGTCGAAACTATAGGATTGGATTATATAGTTTGCTACGTCCGAACTGAGACATCTCAATGAGCGTGGCTTTCTTGCGATTGTGCCACGCAGGGCAAAATTCTTCATGAGCCTCATTATACTGCATCTGCTAGTAGAAGTGCCGCCAAACGTGCGCCTGTATTCTCATTAGACGGAAACAGCGCACTCTTGTTTCATATTCCGAATTATCCATTTTAGTTAAACTTAAAGACTTATCTATAAAATACAATAAATATAGAACAGGTTAGTTACACAAAAAATAAGCTATTAGTTTTTTTTCGTAGCAGCTTTCATCAGCCACCCTGTACAATGAACGTCAAATACTACGCACTTTCATTTACATGAATTTCCAACAGTATAAAAGGCAGTTTTTGCATCAATAATACGATATGATAATACGAACAATGGCATTTTTTTTAAGAACAACTTTTTTCTGCGAACAACTTCCACATTTGTATTTAGTTGCTATGAAATTTATAGCGATAGCAAATATATTATTTCGCGTGTTTTAGATTTGAAACATAAAATATGTTTAAAGAAAGAGAAAGAAGCGTATATCATTAGAATATAAATTAAAAGTTATAGAAAAATTTATAATATCATTGTATGAAATTTATAGCAAGTTTGGGTTATCTAAGTGTTATTGTTATGTTCGATTAGGAAACAGCTTTGATCCAATAGAACGAATTTTCGAATATTGCGAAAAGGCCTGACATCATATAGTTGGTGCTATTGGACGTCCACTGTACTTTTTATTTAAATATTGCCTTTAATTTTTTGCTTCTAATTTTGCGATCCCTTTTATTTACATTATTATTTCTTGGTTGAGCTAGTGGTCCACTTTTAAAGATTATTGTTCTTTATTTGCTTCAATATTTCGAGACTCCGTTGTGTGTTTTCTTCAGAAAAAAAATTTTAAAACTCTACTTAAATTATATTTTATATAATCATCTTGAATGGATCTAAAAAACATAGTGCTTCTGCTAAATTGTTGAACTCAGGATTCTACGAATACTATGTAGATCACCTAGGATTCCCAATTGATTTCATTGTTGACGGTATTGAACTCCCATGAAAAATATTTTTACTGGGGTTCCTAATAAATTTTGGTACCGTACCTGCATTTCTGCAACGAATAAGAAACGTAATCGTTGTCTTGCGCCTGATTATTTTATTCCTTACAGTTTTGAATCTATTGATTAGTCTTCAGTTCCCTCTTTAAATATTGATAGTTCGTTGTTGTGTTCAGCTATTTCCTGAAGAAGATACAAACCGGAGTGTCGAAGTATTGAAGCAAATAAAGAACGATAATTTTTACAAGCACAACTAACAAATAATAAAAAAAGTGCTTTTATTGGAGAAAACAATTTATGTATGTATATAATGGTGGATTATATTGGATACATTTATAAATCATATAAAGGGTGTTTTCTACAGAGTTATAGAACTTTGAAATGGAATAAAACTGAGATGTATTCTTCAAATTCACATGTAATTTACTTTATACGAAAGATGATCCTCTTGCATTATAACGTTTGGCTCAGGCGTAGTCTAATGTGGAGATCCGATTTTCGATGAATTTTCCTACATTTGCCGTATATCGGCAGTCCCGCAGCAAATGATGCACTCCCAGCAATTGATTCGGGCTTATCGGCGTAGACTAGTGACTCTAAATATTCTATAAAAATAATCCAGCGGCGTTAAATCGCACGATTTTGATGGCCAATTCATGGGTTCGAAACATGAAAATATGCAGTTACCAAACGTTGCTTTCAATGAATCAGTTTTGATACATTGTACTGGAACTGGGAAAGTATGTTCTGAGAAGGAGGAAAGAAAGGTTAGTGTTTGTAGTCATTTGATTTGAACCTTCCCTTCACATTATATGTGACACGTCTGCAGGCAACTTGTTTCACAGAAAACCCATACGGGTGAAAGACGAATTCTACCTGTAATGGGTTGCACCATTGACTATACAATCGACCACAAATAGATGAGCCCTGAACGATGAACGGCTTTGTGCAAAAATATGCGGGTTTCGAGGACAAGATTCCTAATCTTATCAGAGCGAAATTCATTGTTGCAACAATAAAACAGAGAAACGCACCGATCTGTTGCTCTAGTTAGCCAATGAAGTTGTATACCCTACTGCTACCGATAATTTTCTTTGCTTTCTCTTGCACACGGTCGAGTAACACCTGAATAAACTCTAAAGCACTGGTTCAAAAATGACAGCTGTGAAAAAGATTTACATCAGCACCTGCCTTCACGGCCTTGTCTGATGATGGACAAATTCCACGGAGTGAATTCAGCGTCCCCATATGGCTAACTAGACTCACACAGATAGCAATTTTGCCATCAGTTTGTAGCCATATTCTAATTCCTCTCCGCAATCAATGAAAGACAAGGCTTAATGGACTGGTAAGCCGAAGCCCACTAAGAGCATCAGCTCTTAAACCAACTCACCCGTCAACAATCACCACTGGTTTCTTACAGTACAGGTATCGGTTTCAAAGGCAACGGACCCTCGGAAGGTTGTTATTCCCCGAAAAAAGCCACACATCATCAAGTATACTAGCATTCCCTTCCTGCATTTTTGGTTTCACCACAGCCAGAACGTTTCAGACAAGGTAAGCACCTCAACCATGATAAGCCCGGATTGAATTGCAAGTAGAACCACCTGGGGACCATGCTAATCTCCTTTCTGCCAATTTAAACCCCAGATAAGGGTTTCGGAAGCTAACACAATATAAGTCATACGGCTTCCTAGAGTTTTATTTGCTACAACAAACGAGGGACCCCTTCCCCTCTTTACCCCAAAAACAGAGTGACCTGGTTAGGAATACGCCAAAGCAAAATCTGTTCCCTGGGGGGCTCTAAATTAAAGTTGTATTCCATTTTCGGTGGAATAAAGTGGTTGGATGGAGTGTATTACATTTTGCACCTTTCAAAAAAACAAAAAACAGTCCCGTAAACACAGAAATGTATTTTCCTTCCAAGAAAATCAAGAGCATTCGATTGCTGAATATTTGTACCATCTATGAGTACACAGTAATTTACGGTCACAAGCTTGTGTGTTAATAAACAACACTGGACTTTACCAGCAATGAAATCTACCATATTCTTATGACCCCATTCGGAGATTAAAAGAAGATTCTTACTGAGAAAGTCATTAATATTTTGCCTTTTGGCACAAATCTCGGATAGGCTGAAGACAAGTTGCAAATGCTGCTGTCATCTGCAAAAAGTGAATACGATTAAGAGAAAGAACCTAGTCTCGCGGTACCCTTGAATTAATATTGAACTCAGTTGATGAGGCCCCATCTTAAAGAAATCGAATTGTGCGGTCTTCGAGAAAGCTCGTTATGAACCGAGCAAAATCATTACATACAGCATAAGCAGGATATTTCGGTAATAATGCATTACAGTACACTATATCCAATGCCTTGGAAATATCTGGAGCCACAATTTTACTTTAACCAATATGATGGAATGCAACGTTTTTCAAGAAATACGTACCAATGACTTCACTAGCCCTTAGAGCACACCAAGAAGGTTAGTTTTTCTGGATGTAACGTTACCTTCACATACACTTGATGGTTATCGTTACTCCAAATATGGGAGGTTTGTTTATTGACGTATCCATTCAAACAAAAGTGGGCTACATTGCTAAACAAAATTCGTTTATGAAAATCGAGACTAATCATAAATCGTTTAACAGCTGACAAAATTGGAGCCAACTTAAAGTTCTGTAACTTATAGAAAAAAATTTTGTCGAGTCCAAGTTTGTTTACAGTTCACAAAAGTTGTGTACTATAAGCAAAAAGTACTGTCCTAGTGTTCAAAAAATTCATTAACGTCAGATTTCACCTATTTTCCACCACAACTAAGTCGGTTTTAAGTAATGAACTAATAACTTTTGCCAAAATATTTAATAAACAAAACGAACATTTCTGAGCTAAAAACAAAAATAAAAAATCCTACACAAACACATACGAGTATATTAATTCTTATTAGTTCGTTCGTAGTTAAGCTGCATCATCAACTTGTTCATCACCATCAGCTTCATCTTCATCATCAACTTTAACAACCGCTGCCTCAGGTAATGACGTTTCAGGACAATGTCCACAAAAACTAAGTTGTGGCTAAATAAATGTATGGGGAAATTCTTGGCAATGCAGTGCAATAGGCAAGTGCCGGAGCAAGCGCTTAAACTAATACTTTTTAAGTTTGCACTTGAACGCGCGAACGCTTGCGCACTCAGCTTTAAGCCAGAGATACGAGTACAATTATTGCTACACATGCATAACAAACAAACATATTGTATAAAAGAAACATCAATGCAACAATTGTTCTGGTTTGTTTTACGACAGCAACTGCTTTTACAATAACAAAAACAACAACAGGAGCAACATCAGCTGCAGCAGCAGGATTGATCATGAGCTCACGCAAAATAGTCGTGCACGATTTAGTTCGTGATTTTCGCAATAAACTACGAAAAGAAATCTTTGAAATTACTACAAAAGCAACAAAAACATTAAACCAAAATATATATGTATATATTTCTTTTTTTTTTTGGTAAAATGGGCTCAAGTTGCCAGCACGGCCAACAGCAAGAACAAGTACACTAACAACAACACCACTATGACAACAATAACAAAATCATGGCCAAACTAAAGCAATTGTTATTATTACGACTCGTATGTCGCTTAACTAACTGCAACAGCAACAACAACAAGAAAGATCTCAACAACAATCATATTAAAAACAACATGAACACATTTCTAAGCTTAATGCCAAGGCTCAGCCCAACAACTCATCAGCAACACGGGGTTCTTTACTAAAATTTCTTCTTATGGCACACACAAAGCATCAGACGTTTCTTCCACTTTAACAGCAAATACTCGCAACATCATCATCGCCATCATTATTCTTCCCATTTGTTGGAATTGTTGGCGTCGGCGGGCGTCATAGCACGTCATCATCATCGTCGTCGTAGTCGTCGTCATCATCATCAGCAATAACATCTTAAAGCAAATAAAATTGGCTATCGGCAGGGCAAGTGCCCCTAATATTGCACCATGTCCTTGGTAACACTAAAAAAGTGTTCTAGAAACTCAAGAGTTTTAAATACTAATACTAGATATTTTCAAAATATTTTGAGCAAATCTAGACAATGGCCAAAAAGCTACACTGCGCGTCATCAAGTTAGCGCTCGCCCCCCTTTACACTTTCTTTTAATGTTAAATGATACCTAATCTATTTGTGTTATGGGCATACAATTCTTATCTATTTGACTTCTATAAATTCGTCTTAAAATAAAACAACAATGGCTAGTATGACGTTAAAGTTAATATTTAATTTTTAGAAAAAGTATATTACAAAAACGTGACCAAAAACTGGTCATCAGGATAGCGCCATTTGCGATTATTCAAATATATATTTTTTTTTATTGTTAGTTTGTGATATTTTGAAAATTGTTAAATAAAATTAGTAACGTGTGGTTTCGCCTTTACTTAAAATCACCTCGAACATTCGATTGGGAATGGAATTGTAAAGACTTTCAATGTAATCCAATGAAATGGTGGATCAAACGTGTTTTATGGCTTCGATTAGTTCTGTTTTTGTGCTGTATCGCATTCCATCCCCATATGTTTTCGATTATATTTAGGTCGGGCGACAGCGGTGGCCACTCAAGGCCATCAACTTTTTGGCTTCGAGTTCAGGATTTATGGATCTGAATTGTGATGTTGGAAATGCCACTCTAGACTCCCGGACAAATTTTGGAATTGAGGAAAAGCTATTTCTAAAACATATTTATAGTGACGTTAAAAACTGCAATTAACAGGTACCATAGTAGGATACAGCTCCCCACACCATCACACCTCCATCTCGGCTGTGCAACTGGTTCAAGTGATGTTCCTCTTTACGAAGGTCAAGGAAGTAATAATTGTACCCATCGGGAAATTTTAAACTGAGAGTCTAAACACAATGTTTGCGGTGCGGTACGATTTTCCGTTGCGGGAAATCGTGTTAAAAAAGTTTAATATTCGTATTATTTGATCTTTTTTTATTTTTTATTTCTATTTATTTTTTCTTAATTCCTTGAGCTAAGAATGATAACAAACAATGTTATAGAAATATTGAAAATAGCAATTGTTAAACCTTTTTTATAAAAAACCACAAAAACAAAGATATTTAGCTGGAAGAATTTAAAAGAAATTGTTAATTTGGTAGAAGCCACGTTTGTTGTTGTATGTGTGAAATTAGAAACCACGACACATACTAACAGCAGGTGATGGGTAAGACCCTTTATGTTTAGAAAACCACTTAGCCCCGGGTGTCGATTGTCACTTACCTTACTGTAAGTAGAAGTGATAATGTATAATCCTAAGTCCGCAATATGTTTAGAAATATGATTAATTATTTTTTGCTTCACCATCTCCACCTAATTTGTCATAACTTTTCCCTACCCAGCTAACGGATACAGTATGTAAGTTTTTGCTAACATAACCGATTGGTCCCAAATATCATCTCCTTTTTTGAAAAAGTGGTCTTCCTCATTGTTTGGCGGCCATACGAGTAGTTGGCAAACACATCAATATTACAAATCTTCTTTATCCTGGAAGTTTTTGTAACTTCACGACTGCAAATTATAAAAACAGACATACTTCCTAACTTCTTCGATAACTCTTTCGTTATTATCCATTTTTGTTTCTTCCGTTAATATAGTTTTGAAACTTATATTTCACGACAAAAATTTATAAATTTCAAAATTATGTTTTTTTGTTTATAATAATGTTGTGAAAATCGCCAATTATTCAAAAACTACTGCAACATGGAAAGGGAGTCAAAAATTCATAGAGTAAAAAGTCCGCAACGAATATAAAATAAATTTTAATTTTATGTTGCTCGGCACTGCGATTTTTTACTTCAAAATTGCATGAAAAACCGCACCGCAATAACTTTTCGTTACATTGTGTTTAGACTCTGAGTTTCTGAATCATCTGAAATGACTACGTATTTCCACTGAGCAGACCATGTTATGTGTGTTCGGTCAAAATCTAACCGCATTTCCATTCTTAGCGTATTACGAGTAAGTGGTAGTTTTTTCTTCAATTTCGGTCTCCGTATACATACGAGGGCCGTTCGCAAACTTCTTAGCCTATCAATGAAAGAGAGTAGTTAGTTTTTCAAAAATATTTTTATTTTTCAATATAAACTCCTGAAACTTCAATGCACTTACACCAACGCTTTTCTAGCAATTCTATAACTTGATTAAAATAGTTTTCCTCAAGGTCTTCAAAATAGTGGTTTACAACCGTAATTGAATCTTCATTTGAGGTAAAACGCTTGCCAGCAAGGAATTTTTTTAGATTTGGGAACAGGTAAAGACACTGGGAGCTAAATCAAGAGAATAAGGTGGGTGGTCAAGCAACTCGTACTTTAATTCGTTGATTTTAGCCATTGTTAAAACACTCTTGTGCGCTGGTGCGCTGTCTTGATGAAAAATAATTTTTTTGTGTTGTAAGCCAGGACGTTTTTCTCGAACTTGTACATTAATTGATCCAAAAGGTCGCAATAGTACTCTGAATTTATTGTTTTACCCTTTTGCAGATAGTCAATCAATAAAATACCTTTGAAGTCCCAAAAAACTATTGCCATAACCTTACCGGCCGATTGAATTGTTTTTGCTTTCTTTGGGGCACTTCCTCCAGCTTCAGTCCATTGTTTGGATTGTTCTTTTGTCTCTGGAGTATAGTGGTGGATCTATGTCTCATCAAGAGTTATGAAACGACGTTTAAAATCCATTTTATTTCGCTTAAAACGATCCAAACAAGCTCGAGAAATGTTCATTCTTATGCGTTTTTGGTCGACTGTTAACAAACGCGGCACCCCTCCTGCAGAAAGCTTTTTCATCTGTATTTCTTCATGCAAAATTAAATGGACTCGATCATTTGAGATGCCCATGATATCAGCTATTTCACGCACTTTTATTCGTCGTTCATTTAATACCATATCATGCACTTTGGCAACAATTTCTGTTGTTGTGGCTGTTTTTGGACGTCCACTACGTGGTTCATCTTCAATGCTTGCTTGACCACGTTTAAATTCAGCAACCTAATTTTTTACTGTTGGATATGAAGGAGCACTTTCACCTAAAACATTCACCATATCATTATGAATTTCTTGTCCCGATAAATCTTTTTTATGTAAATATTTAATGACACCACGCATTTCTAATTTTTCCATTGTAAAAAAATTGC
The DNA here is from genome assembly GCA_914767995.1 of Thecocarcelia acutangulata. Lineage (NCBI taxonomy): Eukaryota > Metazoa > Arthropoda > Insecta > Diptera > Tachinidae > Thecocarcelia > Thecocarcelia acutangulata. Next base: position 67,657,946 of record OU612095.1, read on the forward strand.
GGATGCGACTTTTGTGAACAGCTGTTTCTATATGAAGGAGTTACCAGATCGAAACAAAATTTAACATGTGCTCATAGCAGAGACGGAAGTTTCCAAAACACTTAACTTTTTTCTGTTTATACCGCGCTTTTTGTGCTAGGCTAAGAAGTTGCCCGTCCTCGTAAGTATATACTGATTTTCTTATTACCTTTGCAATGCTGGTAGGCTCGCTTTAAAACAAGTTTTTCCTTAATTTTGGCAGACGAGTCTTGCGAATTAGATGCTTTCCTCAGTATAGTTCCCCTATCTGCTTCAGAAATCACTCGATTGTTACCGCCTTTAAAGTGTTTTAGTTATTTTTAAGAAAATTGGCTATGGTTTTCCTGTATCTACCACACAATAGGCTTCAATTTTCAATTTTTGTCCAAAGATAAAACTGCTCCTCTTCCCATATTTTGCTATTGTTTGAAGATATTCAAAATTTCTAGCCGCACAAAAAAATTTATGACACTAATTGCAAACCCAAATTAGATAACTTAAATTATATTTGGGGGACGCTAATCTGATGAAGCAGAATAAGTGCGAAGTACGTTGTGAAAAATAAAACAAAATATAAAATAATATAAAAATATTGAGCTTAGTTTTTATGTGAGAGATATGCGATATATGATGATTGTAAAAACAAAATTTTAAAAAGTTGCGCGCAATATTGGAATAGAAAATGTAAAAAGTAGATGAGTAATTTGGAGGACGCTAACCTGATGACGCGCAGTGGTGCCCAAGTCGCAAAAGTTAACAATGCCAACAAAAGAATTTGTCCAAGCAGGTTGCTTGAATTTTTTTTAAAGAAAAGCAATATAATTCTAGCTGCACCTTTTGCTAGAAATATGATAATTAATGAATCAAGTTCGTGAATTTTTTTCCTCGAAATTTTAATTTTAAAAAATAAGTAGCAGTAGTATATCAAGAACTTGTCCGAGATCTTGTGGACCACACCCAAGGCAGCTTTAATACGGTACAGGTATAAGCACAGCTGTATTTCGTTTCCTTTGTGTAAATTTGTCAAAAACACAGATTTTTTTGCTTTTTCAAACAAAATTTTGACAATTGTTCGTAAATTCTACCAACAAAATACATTTTAATGTTTGTTGGTGTTTTATTTATTGTAATTCTGCGACTACCTATTAAAGCTGCCTTGACTACACCTATTAGTTTATTTTTTATTATTTTATTGTTTAACCAGTAGTTCTTGGTTGTCTAAGACCCTTTTACAATATGTTGATCATACTATGTATGTCCAAACTATTTTGGACAAAACTATTTTGGATTTGATATTATATAGCTATATTAGTATATTATGGTTGAATTTGTATCCCTATAGTTTAATGATTAATTATGAATTATTATAATTATGAAGTGTTAATGAATTTAGTTATCTAATACTTACCATTATATTAACTTACTTAATACTTAATAATTATTTATTTGAATTGCCTTATGTGTATACTCACCACTATGTAAAGTTGTTCGCAGTGGCAAGTCTAATCAATTGGAAACTTTCCAAGTGTCAATTTGGATCATTTCCGGTTTTTTTTTAATAAAAAACTTACTTACCATCGAGATAACCTGAAGACTGCTAGTGCGATCAACAAATTTTTTTCCCTACTACAACCCATTTGTTAACATACGAGCACTACCCTGCAACTCAGGTGAATAATAAATATAACCTATTAGATTTATTGAAAAGAAATAATAAATCCTCTTTTATTTTATTTCTTTTCCCCACATCATTATCATTAACTCAACCCGGGTTAATCATATTCCCAATTCTGCTTTGCATAAAGCAGAGTTGGTTAACACAAAAGTTTGCTTTTAGCACTCAAAAAGCATCATTTTGTTCAATGTATATTGTAGTCTAATTTTACCAGGAGGAACTTTTCTGATTCCCATGATTCTAAAAGAGAGCTTGGAAGGCGCCTAAAGAGAGTTTACGAGGACAACTCTATTGCACAAGTGGGTCTTATGTCTTAAAACTCCGACATAATTTTTTTTTATATTCAAACCATTTCTGTTGGGAAATCTTTTTATATTTTAGTCTATTGCTTGCTTCTAATTTTTCGACCCTTTTTAATTTGAATTGTTATTTGTTGTTGAGCTAGTGGTCTTCTTGTTTGGTAAAAAAATACGGTTTATATTTTTCAATATTTCGACACTCCGTTGTGTGTCTTCTTCAGGAAAATTTTTGTTTTTTGAAAAATTGTATATACAAAATAATAAATTTGAAAACTCATATTAAAATAACAAAAATAAAATATTCAACTACATTAACATTTACAATGAAGAAACATATTTTACATTATTATAACATTAAACATATTATATAATACTTTTTTAAAAAGAAATGAAAAAGTTTTTAAACAATTTTAGGTAAAATACCTATCTACTCCTGTTTTCGTTTTTATGTATTAAATGCCTATAATTTTGTGCTAATCCATCTACATCCTTCTTAAAATTTATCCTCTTATCTACAGGCACGTTAGTTATCTGTAGCATTTCTAGCATATATCTACGTTTATAATAATTTTCTTTGTTTAAAATAGACGTTCCTCCAAAATCTGGATAGTGATTAAAATCACGGCAATGGATAGATAATGCAGTTTTCTGCGAAGAGTTATAGTTCCTATACTTCTGGTCAGATTTATGACCCGCTAACCTAGTTTTAAGTTTATTTCCTGTTGTCCCTATATATACTTTGTCGCAATTTTCATTGTTGTTGGTAACAATTTTTCAAAAAACAAAAATTTTCCTGAAGAAGACACACAACGGAGTGTCGAAATATTGAAAAATATAAACCGTATTTTTTTACCAAACCAGAAGACCACTAGCTCAACAACAAATAACAATTCAAATTATTTTAGTCTATGATGTATTAATTGTACATTCCGGTATGAGACTAATTAATCGATACTATTTAGCTTCGTGCTTCGATGTTCATTGATTTGTAATAGAACTGTGTTGAGTTTTGAAGAAAATAATGTTTGCAGAACTTTTGAAACATCAACGACCATAGTGCAAGCAACAACAAGTCATACACACGCTCTAGAAACATAATACTTCTTTTTATTTTTGTCTTACCTTGAAAATCTCTTTATTGTTGTAAAAAGAAGCTTTTCTTTCTTTGGGGGTTTGCAGGCAACGCAGCTACACACACACACACACACACATACTACATTAAGGCATTTGTACAAACATATTTAGCATTTGCAACCTTTCTTAATTCTTTCTAAGCTTGAAACAGATTTGAATTATCGGAAAGCAGCAACAGCTGCTGCTGCAAAAGTATTTGATGCAACTCATGTTCTTCTCATTTCAGCTATTTGCTCTGATTGTGGACAGTGTTTTATTTTTTTTTTCTTGCTTTCTTAAAATTTTTTATGTCAGTTTTGGTTGTGTCTGTCTGTCTCATGCACATTCTCGAAGCCTACTTATTGTAATTTACGTAGATATGTTTGGATATGTATGCGGAAGAGTTGTTGTTCGAGTATACGAGTACAATATCTGAACTACTCGTAATACTATTTCAGTTGTTTTGGGTCCCTTCATCTGTTTGATTTTCGTCTGTTGCAAATAGTCATGTTACTTTGTTTCCAAAAGTTGCGAGTGTTTTGTCTTCTTTGATTTATGACTTTTATTGTGGACCAACTATGCGTTTTATGTACTTGCGTCTTTTCTTCTTTCTAGTTCTTTACATTTCAAGTTCTCATTTTTCTTATTTCAAAGCTTTGATTTTTTTAAACTCTTTTTTTTTCTTCGTTTGTTTATTTTTTTTCTTCTTGCAATGTTTTCAACAAATCGTGCCATGTCTTAGTAGTTTTGTATCTGTGTGTATGTGTTTGGTGCACAAGTGTCTTCAAGATTTTTTTTTTTTTTGTCCAGTAAAAAGACATTTTCTGTGGGAAAATGTTGTGATTGATAAGATTAATGGAGTTCAAGTTCATTTAAGTGAGTGAGTTCGTTAAATTTCTTTCTCGTTCTTTCTTAGGGACAAATAAAGGAAGGAACAATTAAAAAGGGATTTTGAAGATAAATAACACAAAAATTACAAACACATTAGAAAATAAAAATTGCACCTTCAAATACAAAAATTTATGGTTCGGTTGTAATCTGAAGGAGTTTTCATTTAATAAGTGACCCGACAGAAAACCAGAAATGCATATGTATACGTCTAAAGAATGAAGTCCTTCCAGAAGTTGTAAGGATGAGGACGATGAAAAGAGTGTTGAGCACTTCTACTGTCGGTGCCCGGCTCTTTGTTCTATGAGAACGATGTACCTGGGCGGACCGATACTGCAGGCGTTGGCAGATATATCGGAAAGCGGGGTAAACAGAAAGAATGTTTTTATCCGGCTTTCGGGTTGGTTAGATTTAAACCATCGAAGAAAGTGTCTAATAGATTGCATATCTCCTACGCCACCCCTTCAGGCAACATATCGGGATCAAGAAATGACCAGCGTGAGATAGTGTTATAAAACTGATAGCCTGTACAACACCTAACCTCCTAACCTAATCTAAGTCCTTCCATTGGGGCTAAAATCTAAAACTCTGAGTAATTATGTAGGCATAGTTTCATAGTTTTCTCTTTTCTAATATGATTTTTTAAGTATCTTAGCAGGATCTCTCTTGTTAAGATCGATGTTTGCTTAATATTAGATTACACAACGGATCAAATTATTGATATTCAGCATTTTTTTGTGAAAAAGATTTACGTCAACACCTGCCTTTTGGCCTTATCTGATGATGGACTAGTTCCATCTGCTTTCGTGTGAATTATTCACGATTCACCAGCGCCCCCAAGTGGTTTACCAGGCTCACACAGGTAGCAATTTTTGTCATATATTTGTAGCCATATAAGCAACTTCTTGTTGAGGAGTTCAGGCCTTTTAGTCCCTCCTGTATGCAATTTCCCAACAATCAATGGAAGACAAGGCTTAATGAGTTGATAGGCCGACGCAGCATCAGCCCTTAAACCAACTTACCCGTCAACCAACACCACTGGTTCCTTACAGTACAGGTATCTGTTATAAAGGCAACAGACCCTCAAAAGGTTATTAGCTCCCGAAAAAAGGCACACACACCAAACAATTATCATGGAACCCCCTACTGCGTTTTTGGTTTCAACAACAGCCAACACATCAAGAGTTCCAAGAGTTTTATTTGCTACAGCAAACGAGGGTCCCCTTCCCCCCTTTTACCCGAAAAACAGAGTGCTCTGGTTAGGAATACGCCAAGGCGAAACCTGTTTCCATTCCATTCTCTGTCTGTTTGTATGTCAAATATGACTTACGTAAAACGCCATTTGATAAAGCTCTCCGAATCACAGAATCACGATTGCCAATCTTGGTGTTTAGACGATGATTTTTCTTGTATCACTTTGAGGTGTATATTTCAGCGTAAAAATTTAGCGCAATTCTTTTTTGTTTAAACTATACAGGTTATCCCAGAACTGAACGTCATGCTGAAACAGGGTGAGATTCTAACCATCATGAGAAAAATCAGAAAAAAAAATTTAAACAGGGGTGACTGACAAAATTTTTTTTTTTTTTTTTTTTGAAGACGAACCGCTCTTGTGTGCATCAAGACAAAACTTGCTCTCCTGGGGCACTTGCCTAAAGACTTCTAGAAATAAGGCTGTACTTAGCCTGCGGTTGATTTTGTGACATAGTTGCATTGTCACGAATTCAACACATGACATGTCAGACCATTAACGAGTGAAAAATGGAGTGAAGAACATGCTAGCTCATCTAAAATAGCTGCATTATCATTCCATTATTTTAAATAAAATAATGAGCACTTAAATAAAAACTAATTTAGTTATGTTTTTCAAACACAAAAAACAGCAGTTCTTCTTATATTAATTTAGGCAGGCAATTTTAAACAAATAAATTGGTTAATAATATGTTTCTGGAACGCAAACGGCATCCGCCATCATAAAAATGAACTTGAGCACTTCCTTATGGAAAAGCAGATCGATATAATGATGATTGCTGAAACCCATTTGACAACTAACAGTTTTTTCAAAATTAATGGCTACATACTGTACGACACAAAAGATCCCCGTGGAAGATCTTGCGGAGGATCGGCAATTCTAATAAAATCCAGAATTAAGCACTATTTAATGAACGAGACACGTGAGGAGTATATCCAAGCAACTAATATATGCATTGAATATTTTCATGAAAAAATCGTTATTTCCTCGATTTACTCACCGCCCCGATTTTCAATAACAGAAAGCCAATATTCAAATTTTTTCAAATCACTTGGGCCTCGATTTTTAGCGGCTGGCGACTATAACGCTAAACACACTTTTTGGGGATCACGCTTAATTACCTCGAAAAGCCGTGTGCTTTTTGACACCGTTTCCAAAAAGGGCTTAGATGTGGTTTCAAGCGGACAACCCACTTATTGGCCGACAGACCGACGAAAGATCCCAGACGTTATAGATTTTGGAGTTGCGAAAAATTTTCCTTTAGAGTGGATGCAAGTGGAGCCTTCATTAGATTTGTCATCAGATCACTCTCCCACTATAATCTTTGTTTCGTTCCCTTAAGAGATTTGCTCACCGTTGACTGTCAATAGAGTTAATTGGTTAAAGTACAAAAAATTTTTGAGCACACATTGTATTGAAAATATCGCCTTGAGAACACCTGAGGATATTGATGTGTCAATTAACAATTTTTCTGAAAACCTCAAACTGGCCGTACAGCATGCTACCACTAGTCATTTAAGACCTAGAAATGAGAGCAATAGAACTTATTCATCTGAAATTGAGCAACTTCTGTCAGAAAAAAGAAGAGTCAGAAGAGAGTGGCAACTTCGCAGGTCGCCCCAGCTTAAAACTAGGCTACGGGAATGCATAACTCAGCTAAGAAATCTGCTTGAAGTCCATAGAATGGCTTCCCTTAAAACATATTTGGAAAGCCTTGATGGTACCCCTCAATCTGATTATTCCTTGTGGAAAGCGACAAAAGGTTTAAAAAGACCCGTAATAGGTAAGCCATCATTGCGAAATTCAACTGGCGACTGGGCAAGAAGCGATTCTGAAAAGGGAATGTTGTGATTCAGAAAATGAAAATGATTCAGAGAATAATACAGCGGAATTACCACCATATGTTGTTAGACTTCCTGTGTCTTTGAGATGTAATTTTCAAGATGTCGAAAAGGCTATCGGTAATACAAACCCCAGGAAAGCTCCAGGCATTGATCAAATTACTGGTAAAATGCTTGAACAGTTACCTCGTGTAGCTAGAAGGGTTCTACTTTTTATTTTTAACGCCATTTTACGCCTTGAGTATTATCCTGCAGAGTGGAAGGTCTCAATGATTACTATGATAGCCAAACCAGGGAAGGATCTGACTAAGGTACAATCATATAGACCAATAAGTCTTTTACCAACAATTTCAAAACTATTCGAAAAATTGTTAATGGCGAAGTTGAGTCCAATATTGAACAATGTGGGATGCATCCCTGATCATCAATTTGGCTTTCGGGCTAAGCATAGCACCATAGAACAAACGCACAGACTAGTCAATGTCATAAGACAAACCTTTGAGGCGAAGAAGTACTGCTCAGCTCTTTTCATTGATATTTCTCAAGCGTTTGATAAAGTGTGGCACGACGGCTTGATGCACAAAATAAAGCTAAATTTGCCTGTAAATACACACAAGCTTCTGGAAAGCTACTTATACGGGCGGAAGTTTGTTATCAGAGAAGGAGACTTTATTAGCCCAACTCAGCCAATCAAGGCAGGAGTTCCCCAAGGCAGCATACTGGGGCCTACTTTATATTTGATTTACGCCTCTGACATGCCAACGACATCCGGAATCCACACTTCTACCTTTGCAGATGACACAGCGTTTTTGAGTGTTCATGAAAACCACCATTTAGCATCACGAAATTTACAGGAATATACTTCAATATTAGAGAAATGGCTAAAACTTTGGAAAATGTTAATGAACAGAAATGTACTCATGTTACATTCACACTGTGTAGGCAATCATGTCCGCCTATCCAAATTAACAACTCACCTATTCTGCAGCACAACGAAGTCAAGTACCTTGGTATTCACCTGGACCGTAGGCTAACATGGAAGTCTCACATTGAAGCAAAGGTCATTCAGTTAAAACTATGGGCAGAAATTCGACACTGAAATTAGATTGCAAACTTTTGTTATACAACGCAATACTAAAGCCTATATGGTGCTACGGAATTCAGTTATGGGACACCGCCTCAGCGTCAAACACTGAAAAAATCCAAAGGCGACAAAACAAAATTCTACGAACGATTACTGCAGCTCCATGGTACGTCAAAAATTCACGAATTCATAACGATCTGAGTGTTCCGCTGGTAAAAGAGGAATTTTTTAAGTACGCGACAAGGTATATCAGTAAACTGGAACTTCATCCAAACCCTCTTGCTCGCAATATACTTAATTTTGGCGGCCACACTCGGCTTAAAAGAAAGGATACCGCTGCCACCATCAGATTGCTCAATAGGTGATTTTACCGAAATAGCTCCCGCATAATAAAACTTTTTGTCTAGTATTCGCCGGACTTTAGAATCACATTTTTTAATTTTAAATTTAGTATTAAGATTTGAATACTTATTGTTAGTTCATTTTGAAGATTCAATAAATAAAAAAATGCTTAAAAAAAAAAAATATTAATTTAGGTTAGCACCTATGAAATGCCGAATAGCCATATTACCGCCACTACTGCTTTTAAAAAAGATAAGAACACATAATTATCTCCATTTTTATAGTTGCTTTAAAACCCTTTTAGTAAATGTCAAAGTTATTTGTTTATTATACCCTTCACAAAAATGTAAAGGGTATATATAAGTTTCTGATTCCGTTTCTAATTTCTACAGTTTTTATTTGCGACCCTATAAAGTATATATATTCTGAATCAGAATTAATGGAAAAGTCGATTAAGCGATGTCAGTCTGTCCGCCGTTGAAATACCGTTTCTATGAAAACCATTAGACATAAAAACTTTTTTCTTTCACCATTTTTTTACCCCATCAATTCATGGGTTTTCTATTCAAATTCAGTAATATCGGTTAATATATAGCTGAGATATATCCAAAAATTCGATAAAAATATACATATATTTTTTTGCAATTTTGTATGAAAATTTTTGAAGTTTGCTTCAAACTTCACACAATTATTAAACGTGGCAACTAAAAAACAAACAAAAAATTTCTTAGATATCCGTCCATATATGTATACCCGAGATATAGCCTAAATCGATTGTTTCATGAAAATGTCGCGTAAGCGAACTTAAACAATTTTTTTTGCTTTAAAGCAGTTCTGGTAATATAAGGAGGTTATTAAATGGAGAAAATTAAAATTTCCGGTATCGGTTCCGGTATATTCCGGTCGGAGTAGTGTTTTGTCTTTCTTTCTGTATACACGTGTTTTTCATTGTCGTCCGTGTTTTCTATACTTATATTTATGTTTATTAATAATTTGTAAAAAACGATATTATACCGTAATAGGTAGAGTTCTTTTTTTTTCATCATGTGTGCACGGGTTTTTTTTTTATTATTTTATTTTTTTGTTTGTTTTTCTCTATTTATTATTATTAATTTCTTTTTATTTTCCCCTTATGTATTTTATTGCCTTGCGGTGTGCGCGGTGTTGAACTAATTTTTATTATTCTGAGCAGTGTCGAAGGTATATACACTGGGCACTAATCAGTTTTAACTAATTTAATTTCAACACTTTAAATGCTGTCATAACGTTTTTTTTTTTGGTCGTTCCGTGTGTTCACAACATTATTACTCCCTCCTTCATCCTCATAATCTATTTTCTTAGTTCCAGTACAATGCACTGCATATGTAGGGGCTATCCCCTGAGTACTGGTCCAAGATAAAAAAAAAAGAAAAGAAAAGAGATATAGTCTAAATCAATTTTTTAATAAAAAAAAATTTTTTTGGTTAAAAGCAGTCCTAATTATAAAAGGAAGTTCATATAATCGTATACCCTAGCTATAGCCTGAACAGATTTTTACATGAATAAATTTTTTTGCTTGAAATCAGTTCTGATAATAAAACGAGGTTTTTTAAATAAAGACAATGAAAATTTTCGATATCGGTCCATACATACCCGAGATTTTTTTGCTGAAAAGCAATTCTCGTTTTAAAAGAAGGTTACTAAAATACAGAAAATAGAAAATTCCGATATTGGTTCATATATAACCGATATATAGCTTAAACAGACTTTACCACGAAAATGTCCATGAAAGATTTCTTTTTTGGAATGGTTATTACAAGGCAAAAATATTTTTTCCCCGATAACAGTCCATATATGTGTATGTTTAGTTCAATATATGTATATTTAGTTCAAATTTATAATATATCGCTCCTTTATTGCAACATAGTCATAACTCAAAAAAGCTTGTTTCGAGAAAACCCCTTTTTATAGTTATAGCTTCCATACAAGTCATAGAAAAATTTGTAGAAAAGATCTCCTAAAGGAAACAGTTTAAAAGTAATTTGAATAAATTTTTGGCACAATAAATATAAAGGGTGGTACTGTTAACAATTTTGCATTGTTAACTCGAAAAGCTCATTTTTTGAGATATGACTGTGTTGCAATAAAGGAGCGATACATATACGTGACTATAGTATGTATACATGAAGGGTACTTTAGATTCGGTCCAGCCGAATATACCACACTCTTACTTGTTTTCATTTGAGTCTGATCATAATTGATTTTCTTTGAAAAAATTTCATAAAAATCAAAGTCATAGAATGAAAAATAAAACTTAACTGTTTCTATTAGTATTTCCATAGAGAATATATTAGTTTTAAGCTCAGCGTTTTCCAATAGCAATTAGTAGAGGAAAAGAGTCATGAAAAATGATGATCACTTGAAGATAAAAAAGCTTTTTAATGACTTTAACGGGTCGCCAGAGAAAATACATTTTTTAATTTTGTACATTTTCTTAAACAACAACTGAACTCTTACATATTTTTTTTATATTATTTTTGAGAAAACCACAAGCGGGAGATGCTGGAGAATTGGCTTCAGCTATGGCTGTCGGCTTAAGTCATATTCACACTAGCGAAAATGTAAAAATATTTACAAAACATTTTATACAGACAACATTTCCGCTTAAGCTTTTAGTTCTTAATTCTCATGGGAATGTCACATTTCAAACTATACCGACCGATAGTGTAGACGCTTTGCCACATTTGAACAAATTGGTTTAACATTTGGCAACACGATTTCTTTGTTGTATTTGCTGTTCTCAGCTGTTACAAAAAAGAGAGTAAAAGGTTGTATGTGTGTTTTGTTTGGCTTTTAAGGCCAGATTATTTAAAAACAATTTTGTTTTGTTTTACCCAAGTGCTCAAGTTTAGCCTACGGTCTTGTTACGTTTTTTTCTTTTCTTTCTTTAGTTAATTCCACTAGAAGACATGATGTTATGTGTCAACAGCTTAATTCGCTGACCGCACTCATGTTGCAAATGAGATATGTATCTTTTCAATCCAAGAAAAACATTAGAATCGCAGCAAGACTCTTTTAAGACTCGATTAATGTGGTTCGACTGAATGTTTTGTTCGACCTGTGGCCGTTTGTGGGTCCGTCTGTTTGTCTGTATGTCTGCCTGTTTGGCCATTTGCAACAATTTAAAATAACGCTTTAAATAGTTTTGCAATAATTTTTATTTAAAGTGGCGTTTGAAACGCATAACTTAACTTATTTTAATTGTATTTTGGCGCTTTTTACTGGTATGATTTTTTTTCTTGATTTTTGAGCACAAGGAATTTTCGTTCTTTATTTTCTTCTCTTCTTTGAGTTGATGTTTGTGAAGGCACCATGGTGAGTAAATCAGTTAAACTGTTAAATGTTTAGCCTCAGCTGGACGGACTGTTGGACAAGCTGACACTGAAGTCATACATACTTAGATAAGTATATGTAAAGCGTAGTCCAACCATAATGCACGCTGTCAGTTGCGACTCACACCTTAACGTCAAGTTGTGTGACCAACTTAATTTGACATTTCTTTGTTACAGTGTTTGACAAATTCAATCATGGAGTGATTATGGAATACAATTAAACAGATTACAAGATTATTAAAGCATTTGACGACAATGGGCGTTCAAATCAAAATGCATTTCTAACACTTTGTGATTTTTTTGGTCAGCATAATCGACTTAATGTCAAGCAGAATTGCCGCATTTGGGCAAATGGATATCCAAGAATGATTGTTGAAAAGCCGATGCATCCACAAAGTGTGACTATTTGGTGTATTTTATTATAGCGGAAAATTAGACAGTAATTACAAAATGATAAAGTAGATCTTGTGACCAGAAATTAATACTAATAGATTTTTATACAGTGACGACATTTTAAAAATGAACTTGCACTTGTCTGTGTCAACATAAAAATAACTTGCGAGATATTCGACAATTTTTCCGACATTTTCGATAGTAATATGTATACTGAACTTACTGTAAGTTACTTGTAGGTGTATATGCAGTGTTAAAGTACGTAAAATTCCAAGTAAATCAAATACAAATCGCTCCTTTATTGCAAGTAGTCATCACTAAAAAACTCGTTTCGAGAAAAACGCATTTCAAAGTTTCAGTTTGCATACAAATCTTAGAAAAAGTTTTTAGAAAATATCTGCTAAAGGAAACAGTTTAAAAATAATTTTAATAAATTTTTGGCACAATATAAAAGATAATACCGTTAACAATTCTGCATTGCAAATTTTTTGAGATATGACTATGTTGCAATAAAGGAGTGAAATGATGTTGTTGTTTTTCTTGTATTCTGAGTATTCGTTTTATTATTGTTTATTGTTGTGACTTGCTTATTGTTCGCAAGCATGTGTATGAATGTGGATGTGCGAAAGAAATACATTTGTACATTATGAACGATTAGAAAATTCATGTCGTTTCTAGAAACTCATAAAGACGAATAAATAGCAGATAGGTCAGAAGCAACCAGTCAGTATATTTATAAGCTTTGTGCAAGATAGTCATAAGTCAGAAAGTAAGCACATCTAGTGTTTTAGTACACAGTAGTACTAAGTGTAAATAAAGCTGCGAATTATTTAAGTACTGTTTAACGCACAAGTGTGAGTGTCATTATTTCATTTACAATTGAAGATTCCGCAAAAGCGTTTTTAGACCACGTAACCGTATGTTACAATGACGTTTGTTTGTGTGTTCAGTTATACCGATACATTATATGACTCCGATGTTCACCAGTTTATATAAACGACCTGTGGCCGTTTGTGGGTCCGTCTGTTTGTCTGTATGTCTGCCTGTTTGGCCATTTGCAACAATTTAAAATAACGCTTTAAATAGTTTTGCAATAATTTTTATTTAAAGTGGCGTTTGAAACGCATAACTTAACTTATTTTAATTGTATTTTGGCGCTTTTTACTGGTATGATTTTTTTTCTTGATTTTTGAGCACAAGGAATTTTCGTTCTTTATTTTCTTCTCTTCTTTGAGTTGATGTTTGTGAAGGCACCATGGTGAGTAAATCAGTTAAACTGTTAAATGTTTAGCCTCAGCTGGACGGACTGTTGGACAAGCTGACACTGAAGTCATACATACTTAGATAAGTATATGTAAAGCGTAGTCCAACCATAATGCACGCTGTCAGTTGCGACTCACACCTTAACGTCAAGTTGTGTGACCAACTTAATTTGACATTTCTTTGTTACAGTGTTTGACAAATTCAATCATGGAGTGATTATGGAATACAATTAAACAGATTACAAGATTATTAAAGCATTTGACGACAATGGGCGTTCAAATCAAAATGCATTTCTAACACTTTGTGATTTTTTTGGTCAGCATAATCGACTTAATGTCAAGCAGAATTGCCGCATTTGGGCAAATGGATATCCAAGAATGATTGTTGAAAAGCCGATGCATCCACAAAGTGTGACTATTTGGTGTATTTTATTATAGCGGAAAATTAGACAGTAATTACAAAATGATAAAGTAGATCTTGTGACCAGAAATTAATACTAATAGATTTTTATACAGTGACGACATTTTAAAAATGAACTTGCACTTGTCTGTGTCAACATAAAAATAACTTGCGAGATATTCGACAATTTTTCCGACATTTTCGATAGTAATATGTATACTGAACTTACTGTAAGTTACTTGTAGGTGTATATGCAGTGTTAAAGTACGTAAAATTCCAAGTAAATCAAATACAAATCGCTCCTTTATTGCAAGTAGTCATCACTAAAAAACTCGTTTCGAGAAAAACGCATTTCAAAGTTTCAGTTTGCATACAAATCTTAGAAAAAGTTTTTAGAAAATATCTGCTAAAGGAAACAGTTTAAAAATAATTTTAATAAATTTTTGGCACAATATAAAAGATAATACCGTTAACAATTCTGCATTGCAAATTTTTTGAGATATGACTATGTTGCAATAAAGGAGTGAAATGATGTTGTTGTTTTTCTTGTATTCTGAGTATTCGTTTTATTATTGTTTATTGTTGTGACTTGCTTATTGTTCGCAAGCATGTGTATGAATGTGGATGTGCGAAAGAAATACATTTGTACATTATGAACGATTAGAAAATTCATGTCGTTTCTAGAAACTCATAAAGACGAATAAATAGCAGATAGGTCAGAAGCAACCAGTCAGTATATTTATAAGCTTTGTGCAAGATAGTCATAAGTCAGAAAGTAAGCACATCTAGTGTTTTAGTACACAGTAGTACTAAGTGTAAATAAAGATGCGAATTATTTAAGTACTGTTTAACGCACAAGTGTGAGTGTCATTATTTCATTTACAATTGAAGATTCCGCAAAAGCGTTTTTAGACCACGTAACCGTATGTTACAATGACGTTTGTTTGTGTGTTCAGTTATACCGATACATTATATGACTCCCATGTTCACCAGTTTATATAAATGTAATTATGTAGTTATATTTTACACTAGTCTAGTGACAGTATTAATGGGCCGTCACGGTCATGTGATTTGACACTGTTGGACTTCTTTCTTTGGGTTCATTTAAAGAAAAATGTGCCTTTCTATAAGCCCAGAACTATTGAAGGGCTAACAAATGAGTCTCTGAGTAATTGAAAATATGGACCATCGGTACGAGTATGAGGTATACCACCGAAGCCGTGGTGAATATTTGGCCGATATGTAAAACATAATTGTCATGGATCCTATTATCATAATAAAAAACATTAAAGCATTCCCTATATATTATTCATAGTTAACATCGTGCGTTTAGGTTGGACCACCATTTAGATATGAGTAATATATGTGTTTTCTTTTTGGGGACAAGGACTTTAAATTTAGTTGTACGTTTTAGTTGTTCTTGTTTTATGTACATTAATGTCGAATTAAGTGTGTTAAAGTTTATTTCTGTTTAATTTCAAACAAATTGTTTGTAGCCAAAGGCGTACATACTCGTATAGATACATGTAAGTATGTAAATGTAAGTTCGTTTAGCTGTTTATATTTTGAAGCCAAAGAAGATTTATTGTTTTGTTACAAATTTGAGGCAATGCTTTCGCTGTTTCATTCTAATGTTTTACTAATGGCTAGATGAGAATAAAGCTCACCCTGCAATAAAATATGTATGCAATTAAAATTCATGCCAAAGGAGTTGACAAATTTTTTTGCCAGTTAAAAATACGGCCAAGTCACAGAGCTTAATTCCGTTCGGAAACGGAATTGAATTCTTTTTCTACTTCTTCAAAAAAACTAAGAAACTTTTCGGAATGAAATCATGTCTAATTGCAAGAGTGAAACTAGTATTATCTTATAGAATTGATTTCATTCCGAAAAAGTTTTAAATTTTCGTTTTTTGAATAATTAAAAAACCGATTCAATTCCATTTCCGAACTTAAGTCAATTCTGTGACATGGCCGTATATATGTTCCAAAACTCCAAAGTGGAATTAAACAATATTTAGAGCTTTGTGTAAAAAAAAATACATTTGTGCACAAAACTCTTAATACTAATACACGCTTTCCCATAACTATCATTCCAGTTCGTTCAACATAGATACTGCGCTTAACTTAACTCTGGTTTTTCCTCATATATCGTATAGTAAAGCATTGGTACAAATGCTGCTAGCTGCTAGCTAGTCTTCTTTAGTCAGTTAAATACTATTTTTTGAAAGAGGGAGCAACATTATAAAGAGCTGATCTGGAATGTTGACGGTTTGATATACAAAATAAAAGCATGGGAAAAGACCTTTAAAACAAGTTAAATATGATTGAAACAACGAAGACGTATCCCAATACAAGAAATTATATCTATCTATCAGTTAAATTGATATATTTGCAAAGTAACTGATACACAGCATGGGTGGGGTGACGGAGACCATATGCCCAAGAAGGTATTAACAGTACATTTGTAGCGTCGCTGTGCCGTTAAAGGCCCAATCAGACTATTATACAAGTATAAATACTTTCATTAGATTTTGTGAGATAAAAGTCTAAACACATTTCTTGCGACTGTCAAAAAGTCTAACGTAAATTAGATTTTGCATTTACACCATCACACTTGATATAAACCAACATAGATGTGCCATCATAAAACTTTTCACGGCAGCAGGTGCGCTATTCGTCGTAGGCGATAGACGTGCCGGCGCGTGAAATTCTTCAACAGTTAAAATAATAATTATGTTAAACACATCCAAATTCAATAGCACAAATGTATTTTATGTTCTAAATATAGCATGAGCCAGATACATTTATAAATGACAGCTTAATTCCAAATTTAGAGCTTTTTTATAACGACCCAAAATACTATCAGTCACGGCACCCCATCGGCTACGAAATAGCCGACTACTCAATTTTTAATTAGCTGGCTTGCGAAAAAATACAACCCTTATCCAATGTAAAGTATTATGGTTTTGAAAAGTTTCAAAAAACAACAAAGTCGTATGGGATGTCAAATTTTTATCGTATTATTTTTCGTATGTATGACGGATTACATTCAGACTTGCACGTATTATTTGAATTTTTGACAAGTATTAATACATAGTATAATAGTCTGAACTGGGCTTAACCAGTGCGAGTGAGACGCAAAACTCTTGAAGACCAAACAACAAAAACAACAACAGGCCTACGCACACTTAAGAAATAATCACAATGACGAGAGAGCTGTTCTTCAGCCGTGAACTACTTTGCGACTGAAGAAATTATATATATTATTAAATATAGTTGTAACTTTAAAGCCATGAGAGACGGTGACTTGAAACTTAATTTTTTCTGATTTTTTTAAGCCTTTAATTATTTATTGAATCTTTAAAATGAACTAACAATAAGTATTCAAATCTTAATCCTAAGTATACAAAATAAAAAAAAGATGTTTTTTTACTTAAGTCCGGCCAATGCTAGACGAAAACTTTACCCTTGCGGGAACTTTACCGGTAAAATCCCTAGTTATTGTTTTGATGGGTGCAAAGGTATCCCTTCTTCTCAACCGAGTATTGCTGCCAAAATTAAGTATGTTGTGTGAACAGGGATTTGAGTGAAGCTCCAGTTTACTGATATATGTACCTTGTCGCGTACTTAGAGAATTATCAGCGGAACACACAAATACTTGTGAATTCGTGAGTTTCTTACGCACCATGGTGCTGCACTAATAGTTCAAAGAATTTAGTTTTGTCGTCTTTGAATTTTTTCAATATTTGGCGTTGAAGCGGTGGCCCATAATTGAACTACATAGCAGCATATAGGCTTTAGAATTGCATTGTATAGCAGAAGTTTGCAATCCAACTTCAATGTCGTGTTTCTGCCCATAAGCCAATTTAATTCCGCTGCTATTAGTATCAACTGAGTTACTTTTGTTTCAATGTGAGACTTCCATGGTAGCCTACGGTCAAGATGTATACCAAGGTAATTGACTTCATTGCGCTGCGGAATAGGTAAGTTGTTAATTTAGATAGCCGATAAACTTGATTGCACGACTCGATGGCTGGCTGATTTGGTAGAGTACTCTACCAACAGCCTCGAGCTCGCAGGTTCGATTCCTGCCACAGACCCTGGGTGTTACTGCAGACAAGCAAAAAAAATATGTTTGCGTATTGAACTTAACATTTGCATCATAGTTTTGAGGTTTGGGCTCGTGATACAAGTTTTGATCAGATTTATTCACATTAGCAGATGAAACTTGTTTGGAGTTTAGCTTGTTTATGTAGTTGGTTAACTGGCCCATCTGAGGAAAATTATTTTTAGCAATGATATTTTACTGCTGGGGTTGTTTAGGAGAAATGGATGGCTTATTTGTCATTGACTTCTTAAAGAGTGTATAGACAGGACAAACCTCTGTAATTTGCAGTATGGTTACCTCCACAGTTATTGCAGTATTTGACACTCCCGTCGGCCTTTGATTTATTGGGTTCAGATGTACCGTGAAATTCGCCACACACAACACAAACAGCGGGCAACTTGCAGTAAGCCTTAGTGTGGCCAAAATCTTGCCAATTTAGCCACTAAACGGGCCCTAATTGCTTGCGCGGCTCCTTAACGATAACTTTACGATACAAGAGAAATTTGATGGTGTAACTTGGGTAAATTTCATTATTTTTTAGGACAACATCCCCTGTTCTAGTTGTACCCTAAACATGGTTTGAGGGATATTTTCATGGTTCCTGTTGTTTACTATGTTTTTGATTTCAGAGGCTAGTTTGACATCACCAGTATCTATGCAAGGGTCAATACCCTTAATAACGACCTGAAGACCTTTAGCACTCTTAAGCTGGTAAGTGTAAATTGATCTGCCGTGCGTAACTACTACTGCCGTGCTTCACTGGTGTAATTTTGAAGAAGGCTCTCTCCAATATGTTGGTGGCGGCTTATATGTTTTTTTTTAATTCATCTGTCTGAAGGATAACGAATCTATCACTATCCGTTGTCGCAGTGATATCGCCTGTAGATATTTTTGATTGTGATGATATTTGTCCGGGCTTAGGGCTTCGTTGACGTTTAACCACGGTTATATACCATTCGTGTTTTATCATTTTTCTTTGAACCTTTTTCGGCTGTATAAACTGTGAGTTAGGTTTTTAGGTCTTACATATACAAAAGCCATGTAATTTCCTATTTTTATTTTACAAAATAAAGTATTTTGTAAATATCAAATCCCAGTGGGTGCTGATGAGTAGTGTAGCGACTACGAAACAGTTAGTTGTCCCCCAGCTATATGGTATTCAATTATTTTTTCTATTCTTCTTTGGTCGTATTGTTTCACAGCAATTATTGTTATAATTAATAATAATCCTTATTCTTGACTGAATTTGGACTCGAACTCACAACTACTTAATTAATGATTTACATATAATGTAATCATTAATTTATAATAAATTTATTCTACCTTTTTCTTTACTTACATTATATACTCAACCTTTTCGTGCTTTTTGAATCATATTTGGTCTTACTCGTATAGATTTGATTAGTAATTTTTTTCTAACAAAAAAATATAAAATAAAGTATTTCTAAGCACTATTTTGCTTTAGATATATTGTTTCATTGTGAATATAGATTTTCTTTTGCAGTCGTGAAGAATAGAAATTACTTTAATTAGACAACAGCGATAAAATCAGCATGGACAACAACCTGTAGCCATGTTGCCTTGCTGTTTTCAAAATACTCGTTCTCATATGTTCTATTTTTGACAGCTTGTAGTCGGCAGCAATATATTTCGAAAGTATTTAATGCATAAGTTTATTTTATATTTTTATCAGCAACATTGTCTGCGAAAAACAATTCGAAGCCAGTTCGAAGTGAAACCAAAAACTAAGAGCAAAAGGTTTTATTCGTTGATAAGTGATTCGAAAAGAAGGTCTTTAAGAAAAGCATTAAATACATTGAAGCCAGCAAGCAACTGACTTCAATATGTCAAATATAAAATACACTTATTTAAATGCAAACGTTTATTTTAACAACAAAACAACACGATTACAGGTTGTTGTCCATGCTGTTTTTTTTTTTTTTTTGGCGCAGCAGACGATTAAAGCTTTAAAAAAATAAATCACAGCAGACTTCACAACTTCACGACAGCAAATGCTGTAACCGGCAAATGTAGTTGTGTAGGCGACTACTGAAATATTTTGAACACGTCAGAAACATAAATTCATTTCAATAAAAGTATACTTCGGTGTAGCCACCTCAGAATTTTTAGCTTTACGAAATTGCATCGTTATATCAATCCATCATGAAAAAAGTTATCTCTAAAAAAAGTCTTTAAAATCTAAAAAAAATTAATTAAAAAAAGCATTTGTTTGCTACGCTTAATTCAGGTTAGGCGAATTGTTAAAAATGTGGACAAAAATGATTCGACTCAAGAATGAAAAGTTTATATAAATTATAAAATTATTCGACAAATTAAAACTATTGAAATGAAGTAACTGGTATATATCTAAAGAAACAAATAAACTATGCAAACCTTTTGGAAAACACGAATTAATCATTTTTTTTTCAATGAGAGTACACGTCAATTATGTTACGACAATTTTCTCGCCATATGAAGTTTACTTCTTGGAATTCTATTTCTATAATCTTTGTAAGAAGGTAAACTCTTATACAACACTAAAAATTCTAACAAGAAAACTTTTTTAAGATTCATTTTGTATGCTTCTTCTTCCACCACTTCGTTCCGCAAAATTTTCTTTGAAATGACAACATGTTGCTTTAAACAACACAAACATTTAAAATGTTTGCACAAAAACCGTACAAACATGCTGCAAATATTTGTACAAACAAACACCCAATTTTACAACGCAAACATTTTGGTTGGCAAGCTGTTTGTGTAGTTTATTTGGCCCTTAACTAGTTTTTTTTTAATATAATTAGGAATTCTTATTTTAAGAATAAGTATGTATGCACGTATTTAATAGTAGAACAATTAAATTTATTAATTTATTTAAAACCCCATTTAAATTTTGTTCTTTTCTTATGTAATATTAGAAAATAAAATATTTCCAAGAGCAAAATTTATTTTATAACATATTTTTGTTTATAGACTGGTCACACTTCTTTTATTTTGTAGCCAAGAAAAATAGAAATTAGTTTAAATCGAGTGCGGCAAAACAGTCAGCATGGACAACAACCTGCAGTCGTGTCGTCTTGCTGTTGTCTAAATAAGCATTCGCATTTAAATGCATGTATTTTATATTTGACATATTGAAGCCGGTTGTTTGCTGGCTTCAATGTGTTTATTGCTTTAAACTGAAATCAACATTGCCGCTCGGCTGCCTTTAACGGCATTGCCAAATTAAATTAAATTCAATATGTTGAAATTTATGTACGAATAATTTTATAAAAAATATAATTCTTTGTAAATGGGTCACATTGTTGCCGCCCGCTGCCGCATGCCGCTTAAATTGGCCTTTCACTATTATACAAAAATTTTTTTCTCATTTTTAATATTAGGATAAACTACATGAGCCCTTATCTCTCTTTTCCAGCCTAATCAAAACCACAAAGTAGAAAAGCGGTGAAAAGAGTCAGAAAAATCGCAAATGACTCTCTTGGTATTTTGTGATTTTATTTGCAAAAATAACAAATTCATATAAATAAAGGGTGTTTTTATAGAGGTATACAACTTATAGATGGCAGCACTTTTTAACTAGCGCCAATTTTCTCAGCTATTCAGTGAATTTCGATAATTTGGTTTGGCATTTCAACATGAATAGACTGACGCCTGAACAACGCTGCCAAATTGTGCAAATGGGCCCAAACCAAACCAATTTTCATAAGCGATTTTTTTTTTAATAAACTCAGTTTTATTTGATAATAAACACATCTGACTTATTTGCTCAGGTGTATCTGGTGGGCTTTATTAGCTGGGGGAAACATTGGTCCGTACTTCTTTAATAACGGTCAGAAATTTGTAGTCAATGGTGAGCGCTATACTCGTAGAGCCGTTCATCTATTGAACAACCATGATATTTTAACAAGAAGGCGCAACATGTCACACAGCACGTGCCACAATTGATTTATTGCGAAAAAGTTTGATAGCCGCGTAGTTTCATGTTTCGGACTCGTTTTAACACTTGTAGACTATTTTATGTGGCAATATATTAAGTCGCTAGTCTACACTGATAAGCCCGAAACGATTGGCTACCTGCAGGACAACATTCACCTCTTTATTGCCGTTATACGGCCAGAAATGTTGAAAAATTTTTTCGAAAATTGGAGCCTCGGATAAGACCACATCCGACCCAGTCGCAGGTGGAAGTTTTATTTCAATTACAGTACCAGAAGATTATCTTTCGAATAAAGTTAATTTCATGTCAATTTAGAAAAGTCCGCTTTGCTTTATTCTATTTCTTTTAAGTTTTTTTTTTTAATTTTCTTTACAAGAGCACTGATCACAAATAACTGTACCTAGAGAGCAAAAAAAACACTACAAATGATTTTTATAATGTTACAATTTATTCAATACACTAGACATGCCTGCTCTCGTGCCAGCAGCACCTGCAACAGAACCACAATGCACTTTATGTGCATTCCTTTTGCGCTGTGTGTCTTATTTTGGGGCATAATAAAACTATTCTGGTTCGTAGGATTTATTGTGCCAAAAGTAGGAATTCTTGTTTACTTGCTTTCTAGCCAACAAAATAAAAACATTTCAAAATATTTAACAAATGTCTGTTGCTGATTTTTATTTAATGATAAGAATTGATGGATTGATTAATAACAATATGTCGCACAAAGTGTCAGGTTTGTGTATCCAACTTGTCATGTCATCGTCTTGAAATAAATTGTTTGAATTGGAACTCTAGTTCTTCGGTTATCGTGTTACAGAAATTGGGTTATAAGGTGTGAGTGCATGTTTATGATTTGTCTCTAGATCAGCAAACAAACAAAAAAAAAAGTTAAAATATATTTTGAGTGACACTAGAAACGTATTATTAGTTCGTGAAAAGTCATGACACGAAAATTTAACTCTTGGAAAAAATGTTCCAACTAAATGCAAATGTTTTCGTTTGTTCACAAGAGTGATTAAAATATCACTTGTTTTACATAAACAAACGATAAAAATGAACTTAAATATACGAGTAGTCTGTCACTACGTTTATACGTGCAGCTTATTTGCGAATAAAAGTACGGTGTGTAGAAAAATTTGTGACAGAAAAGTAAATAAAGTTTTTTTTTTTTGCGGAGAGCTAACTCAGCAAACCAATTACCGGTTAAAAAACTATTTTTAAATAAGATTTCTTTATTTAGTGACTATACAGTTGCAAAGTATAGGATGCACAGCATGGGCGGGGTGACAAAGACCATAATGCCCAAGATGGTATTAACAGTACATTTGTAGCGTCGCTGTGACTAATTATAACGACCTATGCCTTCACATAGGAAGTTTCCACGTGGTTAACAATGAATAACCTCTAAAAAAAACTGTAAACCAATACAGTTAGTTGAGGCAAACCGTTAACCAGTGCGAGTGAGACGCAAAACTCTTGAAGACCGAACAACAAACACAACTGCCTGACCGCACTTAAGAAATAATTACGATGACGAGAGAGCTGTTCTTCAGCCCAGAGCTGCTTTACGACTGATTTCAAGTAAGATGTAAAAGCATATTAAAAATATTACACGAACATAATTTTTGTTTCAGCCTAGTGTGTTACAATAATACAAAAATAGCACTCATGCACTTTCAAGTTCGTTGCAACTATAAATGTGCACCCGGAAAGTAATTGTTTGCTTCCGAAAAACTATATTGAACAGAACCACGCGGGCCAAGAGGACTTGTACAAGGAACTGAAGGCACTTAAAAGAATTAAAGACGAATACCAAAACCTTTCTGGGACGCTCGGAGGCGACAGATCGGCGATGAGTTCAATAAGATCATCATTTCGTAAGATATGTGAATCGTCACTACACACCGATTTTGATTCTATTTTAGTTCTCAAAAAAATGCTCAAAATATTTCTTTTCCCAAAGTTCGGAGAGGTTTGCAGAACATAATAAACAAAAATTTAGTAACGTCGCCTTAAATTGCCGTCAGGTAATTGAAGCATTCAATTCGGAAAAAGTTTGAAAGATTTTCGGACTAAGCAAGGATGAAGAGATATGAATGCATATGAATATTATATTTGAGATTTAAACATGTTATGCGAAAAGGAGTTTAGTTGTAATATTAAAATATACTTATGTATGTAGAAATGTTTGGAATCAAAATGATATATGAAAATTTGTATAAAATAAAAAAAAAAAATCGCGCGATTTTCATAATTTTCATATATGATTTTAATTCCAAAGATTTCTACATACATCAGTATATTTTAATATTACAACTAAGCTCCTTTTCGCATAACATATTTAAATCTCAAATATAAAAATCATATATGTATTTGTATATACGAGAGCGGTTTGGAAACTTCTTAGCGTCTCAATGACAAAAAATAGTTAGTTTATCAAAAATATTTTTATTTTTTCAAAATAATCTCCTGAAACTTCAATACACTTAGTCCAACGCTTTTGTTGCAATTCTATCTCTTGATTAAAATAGTTTTCCTCAAGGTCTTCAATTGTAATTGTATCTTCAATTGAGGTAAAACGCTTGCCAGCAAGGAATTTTTTTTAGATTTGGGGACAGGTAAAATTCGCTGGGAGCTTAATCAGAAGAATAAGGTGGGTGGTCAAGCAACTCACACTTTAATTCGTTGATTTTGGCCATTGTGAAAACACTCTTGCGCGCGTGCGTTTGCTGGATTTTTTTTTTTTTTTTTTTTGTGTTGTAAGCCAGGACGTTTTTCTCGAATTTGTACATTTAATTGATCCAAAAAGTTGCAATAGTACTCTGAATTTATGGTTTTACCCTTTGGCAGATAGTCAATCAATAAAATGCCTTTGAAGTCCCAAAAAACCGTTGCCATAACCTTACCAGCCGATTGAATTGTTTTAGCCTTCTTTGGGGCACTTCCTCCAGCTTCAGTTCATTGTTTGGATTATTCTTTTGTCTCTGGAGTATAGTGGTGGATCCATGTCTCATCAAGAGTTATGAAACGACGTTTAAAATCCATTTTATTTCGCTTAAAACGATCCAAACAAGCTCGAGAAATGTTCATTCTTATGCGTTTTTGGTCGACTGTTAACAAATGCGGCACCCATCTTGCAGAAAGCTTTTCATCTGTAGTTCTTCATGCAAAATTAAATGGACTCGATCATTAAAGATGCCCATGATACGAGTATTAGCTATTTCAAGCACTTTTACTCGTCGATCATTTAATACCATATCATGCACTTTGGCTACAATTTCTGTTGTTGTGGCTGTTTTTGGACGTCCACTAAGTGTTTCATCTTCAATGCTTGTACGACCACGTTTAAATTCAGCAACCGATTTTTTTACTGTTGCATATGAAGGCGCACTTTCACCTTTCAACACATTCACCATATCATTATGAATTTCTTGTCCCGATAAACCTTTTTTATGTAAATATTTAATGACACCACGCATTTCTAATTTTTCCATTGTAAAAAAATCGCAAATGCGTCTTTTGTGAACACCTGTTTCTATATGAAGGAGTTACCAGATCGAAACAAAATTTAACATGTGTTCATAGCAGAGATGAAAGTTTCCAAAACACTTAACTTTTTCCTGTTTATACTTCGCTTTTTGTGCTAGGCTAAGAAGTTTCTGAGCCGCCCTCGTACGTATGTATGTGAAAGTGGACTTTTCAAATTAAAAATATAACTTCAAAAATCTTGTTAGATTGGCTGCAAAAATTTCAGCGTAGAACAACTTCTGCTGTTGAGGCCTATAATAGTGTTTTAAGGCGCTATGCGGAAAAAGTTGTCACTTTTTAAAATTTTCACGTCCTATTCGAAATGAAGAATTTTTCAAAAGTTGACAATTTTTTATGTTATGTGAAAGTGGAGCAGTGGTTACACAAAACAAAAGAAAAAGGGGCAAACGCAACAAATGGGAAAAAGTGGAAGCAGCTTTAGTTTTATTGGAAGAAGAAAACTTAACGACTTCTGAATTTCTGTCATGGATGGTTCACAAAGAAATACGAAATATGTGTAGATATGGTTTCGAGAGGAAATATTTTTGAAGAAGAAACATTCTGGGGACGAATCGGCTGAAGAGTGTTTTGAACTACTGCTTTTACAATTTGACAACGAGTGTGATATTTGTAAGGGCAAAGCTCCAAATATCGTTTTTATTCCATGCAAACATCTTAAAATATGCAGTGAATGTAATGTCAAGTTAATGGTTGATGCTATATCCAAGGGACTTCAAAATTACAGCTATGCATGTTGCCGCGGTATAGTTGAGGCAACTTTTCAAATATTTACTTAGATTTTATAAATTTTTTGCAAATTTAAATAAATTTTTTATTTTGAAATTAAAACTTGTTTTAGGGGGTGATTTCATTAAGAATTTTGGGTTGTTATTTCATATGAAATAAGACCCCAATAATGGGGTGTTATTTCATTTCTGTCTGAGCTATTTTTTCATTTTGTTGGGGGTTTATTTCATTCTAAAAATGGGGGTTCAGCACTTGCGGGATATAATTTTTCATACCTAAGCCAAAAATATTCCCTGGTAATGTACTGTGTAAGAAGATAATAGTAACAATTAAATACAAAATTTATTAAACAGTCAAACCATTAAATTAGTTTTGCGCCACCCTTTATTAAGCAAGAAATGTTCTTAACGATAAGTACTAACATTTTTAAAGACATTTAAAAAAGGAGCCGATGTCTTTCCTCTGAAGTTTGTCTTCAGAGGAAAGACTTTGGCTGGTGATTATGAACCATAAACAGAAGGATGCCGAAACATTTTAAGGAAAACTCCCAATAAACAAAAGCAAAGGCAAAATCGCACGCTTTAATAAAAAATAAACTAAAATCAATTCTTAATTTTTCATAAGGTTAGGTTTTACAGGCTGCCATCCATTGAAAAGCCAGCCCACTTAGATCCAATTAGATCACGTTGCACTGTGGGCGAAATGGTCGATCTAGCGTTGTTTAATTCAATTTTCAAAATGTTTAACTGCTCCTAAACTGTGTATTTATCGATTACTAATATACCACTGAACTTATATATCGATTACATTTTGACTATACTAATGATCTAGTTGAACAGCTGTGAGCTGTGAAACATAACATATGTTTCAGCCGATACATCACTAAGTTTTAACACGTGTTTTCCTTCCATTGCCAAATATTCTCTATAGTTGTGTTTGTTTCAATTAAGTGGAAGCAATTTGGTTTTATTTAAAGTTAGAGGTATGTATTAACTAAAAAAAATTTGTTTGTGACCTGTGCTGAAGTGTTGTAGAAAACATGTGGTAAATGTTGACTATACGACCAACTGCTTGAAAAAAAACGCCAGAAAAAGACTTCTGTGGGCGGGAACTTATGATATTCTTGGGTATTCGAGCTAGAATATTTTTTTTAAATTACTATGTTGTCTTGTGATTGTAAAATGTGCAAATTTATCTGCCACCTGCAACTTTATATGATAGTGCCATTTTTAGGAACAATGTCGGTACTCAGACGAGAAGTTTATTTACTATGGTGCAACGAGTCCTTGCCTACTGAAAAAATCTGCCGTTGAAAGCCATATATTTAATAACATAATTAATATTAACACCTATAAAAGCAATAAAATTAATTTAATAAGCAAAAATATAAATTTTGTAGCAAAAATAGTTGAGAAATGAAAATTGAACCATAGAAGTAGCCACAAAGTTGAAGAAAACAACAAGGAGTGGTTAGATGGACTACTTTTATAAGTTAATCTACTGACAAGTCGTGGAAGACGCGATAAGATGTGCGACGAATGTTCCAATAAAACAAAATTAAGTAAAGTCCACCAAATTGTTAAGGAAATGCCTCACAGTGAGCTCGTAGTAGCTACAACGTGCAGTTTATACAAAGCAAAATAGGAGGATATCGATAATGATATTTTACAGCTTTTGTCACAACACAGTGTACCACCTTCTTTTCAGCTTTCCACCTTAGATTCATCTATTAGTTCTCAATCGGAATAAAAATAAAATTTTAAGAATGATGTTATTTTTTTTTTTTGCATTATAATTAAATTTTTGTTACGAAAGCAATTGAAGTATATGAAGACGTAATAAGGTCAAAACAATTATTTCAACAAAAAAAATTAATACAAATTTTCTGAAGAAATGTTTTTAATATTAAAGTTTAATATATTTTTAGACCAAAGGAATGTGAAACATTAACGGCCTTATGTATAATAAAAATACTTGTGCTAACTAACTTGCTGCTATGTTTCCCTTATGGGCGTTTACACACAAAAAAACATAGCAGCTAGTTAGTTAGTATAAGTGTTTTGATTATACATAAGGCCGTAATTGTATTAACTTTTTTCTGAAACAAACAATGCTTAATACATAAAACAAAGTTGCGACTTTCACAAAAAAAAAGATAAACAAGACAAATATTTTTTTGTTTAACATTGTAGCATAATCTGTTTTTAACTAAAAAAATATAAGAGAAACAAAAAAAAATTCTCTAAACGCTATTAATTAAACGCCGCTAGATAAGCCTTTTAGCCCACTATGCGTTGTGTTGTAATTTTTCCTAATTTCAATGAAAGTATAAGCCGTGCTGTCTATTTTCACTTTGAAATACTGAAAAGCTATTTTCTCCCTAATCGGAAAACGATAGAACTATTTGTTCCACTGTTTATCGTCAGACCGCAGTGCAGTCACTGGCGAAATTAAAAACCAGTTCTATACGAGTATAGTACTACAACGTTTTTAGCTTAAAAAAAAACAATAATATAACGACAGCTTAGCTTGTGTAGTGTATTTTATATTTAAATACTTTTTATTTTAATTTATATATGTATTTCTTGCCTTGTGTGAAACACTATTTTACAACTGAATTTTTTGTAGAACTGTATTATCAATAATTCACTCAAATGAAAGTGAATTATTGGAATTACAATAACAAATGTTATAATGATTTAATTTTAATAATCCCGTTGTTTTAGTTTATAAGGACAACTTTTTGAAAATAAAGAACAGAATTTTATCAGCATAACAATCGGCTTTTACTGAACTTAGCATTCATCTACTTATTAAAAATAAATAAATAAAGCCATTAACGTTGCCTTCTAAAACTTATAGCCAGTGGTGTTATTAAGCGCCGGCAACTTACCCCGGGTAGGCAGGGTTTCACATACTTATACTCCCGCACTCAGCACTTTACACTCGAGCAAGTCTCTTTGACGAAATACGAACTAGCTGTTGGCGACCACAGGAAAGAAACCGATTGTAGTCCTACTCCTGTATGTGTTACACAGTTTATCCTTAATAGACAAATACGCTTGAAATAAAAAGTAAAACGTTATTTAGTTGCAATATGAATAAAATTGTATATGGTCGCCTGACCAGACATGTTAATAAACTATATTTTTATATTTAAAAAAAAAAGATAAATTTAATAGAAATTAATTGAAAGCTGTGACCATGCAGCTAACCTTTCACATAGTGTTTTAAAAATTTAAATTACTCGTAATTGCTGTTTTTTCAAACCTTTAAAACAAATTTTTTTTAATGAAATTTTGCTTTTCAAACGACATTACGCTTCAGTTGATGTCTGTCTACTCCCTTTCTCTTTTAAAAGGCTCTTTTGTTTTGGCTTCAATTCATCCATCACATGTGGAATAAATTTAGTTTTTCCATTAACAAAAAAATCAACCGTTAGGCTCTGAATTTTTTTTTTCAATCCTTCGTCCGTTTGGGTGTTTGCTTAGAATCCTTTTACGAGAAGAAAATAGTTTTTTTGTTTTTTTGGACTGTGTTGTTGAATATTGCGTTTGAATTATTTTGAAACAATATCGTTTAACAGAAAATAAAGGAATAATGAAAAAAAGTTTATGCCGGTTCCCACAACTTCATACCAAGTTAAAAGGAAAAAGACTAAACACGAAAAAGATGTCTATAAAGTTTTAGACTTTGCTGCGTTATCCAACTGTCAAAATATTCCATACGAAATATATGAGACCAGCCCAAAGAGAGCAGCTTCAATGTATTGCAATTAGAAAATCGGGTTTTGACTATGTGACAACTAAAAGATTAAGCTTTACTCAATAAATTGGACTCCAATACAACTGTTATCTCTTTTTCTTTTGTGGGAATTAGTAAACAGTATTAACGCATTGAACACATTCAAGATAGCCAAGCTACCAAATACAATCTGTCAACAATAGCAAGTGTGGATATGGATATGATTACATTAACAGCAGCACAACTACATTTATAGCAGTATGTGAGTACTGATCAGTTTTAACTAATTTAATTCAAACATTTTAAGTGCTGTAATATAGTTGGTCCTGATTTTTCGAGTTATTATTGTTAAACCTCCAAAAACGCTACTTCCTCTTTCATCCTCCTCATAACCTATTTTCCTTGTTCCAGTACAATGCACTGCAT
The DNA here is from genome assembly GCA_914767995.1 of Thecocarcelia acutangulata. Lineage (NCBI taxonomy): Eukaryota > Metazoa > Arthropoda > Insecta > Diptera > Tachinidae > Thecocarcelia > Thecocarcelia acutangulata. The sequence continues at coordinate 67,688,379 of OU612095.1, forward strand.
ATTTAGGAATCATCCCCAGAGTACTGGTTCAATATAAAAAAAATCTACCGAGAAGCCTTAGATATATGGATAGAAAATAAGTATTCAGGGGACGCTAGAGAACTATTTTTAATCTAACTTCAGCCTGGTATCAGAAAATAGATGTTGAACGGAAAACGATTTACGAAATAATGGACGATAGTTTAGCAAGCTTGAGAAGATGGGATATCATTAAGTTTGAACGACTTTGCCTAAGTCACACTAGAGCGACTCATAAACCACAATTTAACCCCAACATTAACATTTTGCAGTTTTAATATTTCATATTTAACACACTTTCCACTACCTCCTCTGTGACTTCTAACGCCCGAAATAGTACTTTCAAAGATACCGATCCCTTATATCCACTTTCTCATCCTTCTATACAAAATATAAATTTAATAACCGAATTTAAAAAAAACTAACCTGTACAATGTAATTTAAAAAATAAGATACTGATTTTAATTATACTGAGCTGAAACCCAATGCTGCTATTGCCCATTACGATACACTATTTTATAATTTATAATTGTGAAATAATAACATTAAAATAAAATAAATAAATTAATGGTTTTATCAAACAAGGTTGATGAACATTACTGTTCATTTGTACAACGTTAGTGCGCTTATATAAGTTACTACTACCCCAGCAGCCAAAGTTTCGCTTACAGAAGCGATGATCCGATGCGCACTTGTAAGTCAGTAATGCACACCATCTCATATACGAACCTAGTACACAGTTTCACACACATGGCCGCATTTGTAGAGTGAACGCCTACCACCTGCACACAAAGTAAAAGAGGTAGTGAGGTGTTCACTCAACAAAAGCTCATTACTTCCTAACATACATTGTAAGTTACCAGTAGGCTGCTCGGATACAATCTCGCTTACATTATAAGCCGGCAGTAGGCAGCTCGTACGTACTGCGCACTTCAGTTTTTTTGGGAATATTCCATGAAATAAATTTGTTCTGTTTTTTGTTTACTGCATTCTTTTCTTTTTCACTAAATGTTTTATCTTTCTTGTACCTTTTTTATAAGGTTTTCTTAACTTTAGCACTGATTTTGTTAATTAAATTTGTGCAACGTGCTCTGACAAAGACGGCGAATGTTTGAATTACGTCGAATAAACAAAATACGTTCATATAAATGTGATACAAAAGATGAACGTAATTCATTTTTGTGAACTCCATATACTACTGCTATACACTTTGTAAGTTACCATTCATTGATTACAAAGTGTTGCACACATCATCGAAGAGAAGTAATGTGGTAGGCAATGTTCGCTGCATGGACAGCGTTAAGTCTAACTGATGAAACAGAACTAGGGCATGACGTTTTTCACGATACAATTTGGTATAAAATAACGCCAGAGAATGCGGTTGTGCAGCGATTTTTCTTATGCTCTCACTTTGAAGCATAAAAGCTTTCAACAATATTACCACACTTTTAGTAAATTTCATACATTTTGTAAACAAAACCAAAGCTTTATTGCGAAGAAAACTAAAAATAAAAGAAAACACTTTTTTTTCCTGTGTTCTCTGAGAGTCGTTATTGCTTGAAGTTGCAGACGTATTCTGTTTCATCATTAAGCGTTAAATTTACTTACATAAGTTGATCCGTTAGACTTCAATTTAAAAAATAACTTTCCTCCGCTAGGTGAAAGCAACAATTAGTTATACATATGTAATAAGTTTCATAATTTTTAGCTACTGAATCTAGAATCTAGATTTTAAGTAAAACTTCCTTCGTGTCTTGTCTTTATATTACCAGCAATATATTTTAGTAATTTTTTATTTAGCTTATAGATACACACACGAAATTTTGTTGGTACGAGTATCATACTCTGTACACAAATACAAACTTGCGTATGTGGATATGGATAGTATTTTTGGCAACAATACCTCTAAGCCGTTATAATGTTCACGTCAGTCTTCCTCTTTGTTCGGCCAGACAGGTGTTACTCTAACGCTCAACTTACCGTTTGTTCATTCGCCTCTACATTATTATTCATGTTCGAGGATATATATGAATGTGTGTGTGTGTGTGTGTCTGCTTTTTTGGGCTTTTAAGGAACAGGGCGCTCTATATGCTTATATGTATATGTATTTACATATATGTATGTATGTATGTATGTCTTGTATCTGCAAATATCGTTCAATGTCTGTCTGCTATTTTTGTCGTTGTTGTTGTTGTGTATTGAATTGTTAATCCAACTGGTTTACAGTTTTTTGTTGCTTAAATTTTGTGTACTTTTTTTAACATGACTAAGGTTCAATTAACTTTTAAAATATTGTTTTATTTATGTATAAGTCCATATATACATATGTATGTAAGCGTTCTTTTTTTAAGTATCAATGTTTTTCTAAGCAAATTTAAAGTATTGTTTGCTTAACAGGGATAACTTTGAAAATACCAAATGCCAAACTTAACTTTAGTTTGACATAAAACACTATTATGGTTTGTAAATCTGTGGTCACAAGCAGAAACAGCCTAAGTCAAAAAACGTGCTTCTGAGGAAAGCTAACTTTAATATTGAAAAACAACCATTTAGAATAATATATACAATGTGTCCCAGAACTCATCTTCAAGCCGAAACGGGGTGACCGGATTGAATGTAACCATCACGAGAGAAACCGGAGGAAAAAATCTATCGCATGCAGTTTGAAAATTTTGGCCATTTAAGAAAAGCCTAGAAATTCTGTCAAGCTAACCATTTTTCGGTTATTGTAATTATATTTTTGTTCATTTTTACATTGGAGCCGTAACCTCCTAAATAACATTTTTAGAACCACAGTCAAAAATAATCACACAATTGATTCAAGTTTTCTAGAATGAAGATTATTTGTTAAACTATGAATTTAAAGCTTTCAAAATTTGTCGACTTTGAAAGGCCTTCTTTTAAAAAAACTGTACTAAAGTGCTTTGGCAAGTGCCATTAAAAGTTCGCCCATTATATTAGGATTGTAAAATGCAAAATTGCAAAATACTTGTTAGTTTCATACTAAAAAAAAATCTAGCGTAAAAATTGAAACCTCAGGCAACCGAATTTTCGCCATTCTGTCCAATTGAAATGTTTTTTATTCGCACAACTCTTGGTAGGTTCTTAATTTTATGGCTAAATGATGAGAGATATGCATAGTGGAACTGTTTGCCTATTAAACCTATTAAACGTTCTGATGGTGGCAAGGGTATCCCTCCTTCTCAACCGAGAGTGGCCTTCAAAATTAAGTATATTGCGTGCAAGAGGATTTGGGTGAAGCTCCAATTTACTGATATACCTTGTCGCGTATTTTGAAAATTCGTCTTTTACAAAAGGAACACAGAGATCCTTATGAATTCGGGAGTTTTTTACGTACCATGGAGCTGCAGTAAACATCCGAAGAATTTTATTTTGTCGCCTTTGAATTTTCTCAATGTTAGAAGTGGAGGCGGTGTCCCATAATTGAATTCCATAGCACCATATAGGCTTTAAAATTGCGTTGTATAATAAAAATTTGTAATCCAGCTTCAATGTAGAGTTTCTGCCCATAAGCCAATCTAGTTGCGCTGCTTTTAACTTTAACTGAGTAACTTTCGCATCAATGTAAGATTTCCACGTTAACCTACGGTCGAGATGAACACCAAGGTACCTGACTTCATTTTGCTGCGGAATAGGTGAATTGTTAATTTGGATAGCTGAACATGTTTTTTTACACAATGTGAATGTAACGTGAGTACATTTTTGTTCATTAACTTTAATTTTCCAAAGTTTTAACCATTTCTCTAATATTGAAATATACTCCTGCAAGTTTCGCGAAGCTACTTGTTGGTTTTCATGTACACTGCAGAATGCTGTGTCATCTGCAAACGTTGAAGTGTGGATTCCGGCTCTCGTTGGCATGTCAGAAGCGTAAATCAAGTATAAAGTAGGCCCCAGTATGCTACCTTGGGGAACTCCTGCCTCGATTGGTTGAGTTGGGCTTATAAAGTCGCCTTCTCTGATAACAAACTTCCGGCCATATAAGTAGCTTTCAAGAAGCTTGTGTGTATTTGCAGGCAAGTTTAACTTTATTTTGTTCATCAAGCCCTCGTGCCACACTTTATCAAAAGCTTGAGAAATGTAAATGAATAGAGCTGAGCAATACTTCTTCTCCTCAAAGGTCTGTCTTATGACATTGACTAGTCTGTGCGTTTGTTCTATGGTGCTGTGTTTAGCCCGAAAGCCAAATTGATGATCAGGAATGCATCCCACATTGTTCAACATTGGACTCAACTTTGCCATTAACAATTTTTCGAACAGTTTTGAAATTGTTGGCAGTAGACTTATTGGTCTGTATGATTCTACTTTAGTGGGATCCTTCCCTGGTTTGGGTATCATAGTAATCATGGACACCTTCCACTCTGCAGGATAAGACTCGATACGTAAAATAGCGTTAAAAATAAAAAGAAGAAAAGCAGCATTGTCAACACGCACTGTTTCTGGCGCCTTTTACAAATTTTAAGCCGGTGCGCTGTGCGCCTTTTTTTATTATCGGTGCGCTTTTTAAATTTCGGTGGCGTCAAATCATATTAAGTTCAAGTTTTTGTTTTAATGTAAGAAAAAAGTTTACTTCAGTGTCCAAAATTTTTAAAATCGTTTTGTGGATCGCAATCAGAACTCGAAGTAATAATGCGGAAGACGTGCCATATCACATGCACAAAGTAAGACAATCTTGCTGTTGTATATTAAGAGACATTTCGTTTTATAAAATTTGCTGCTTTTAGAGAGTGTTTCTCAAATATTACAATAAACGCAGACACTGAATAGTGAAGTCCATATTTATGATGACACGAGAATTAGTTATTGTTTTGGTAGTTGATACATCACCAAATTATTAATAAAATTATTAAATTGTTTCAAAATCTTCTGCCGTAAATTAGAGAAATCTTCACCTTTTATTTTTTACAATTCTGGCAAATTTTTGTTTATTTCAACAAATTCTTTAAAAGACATCCACTCTGACCAACTGATTTTCATTGTTCTCTTACGAAAACAGATATGAAATTTTACATTATGCTTGATAGAATTGCTATTAATAGAGTTTGATGGCTTTTAGTGTGATTCTCTAACTATTAATGATCCGATAATCGTAAATTGTATCAACATATTTCATCCAGTAATGATTGTATGTTCTTGCAATATACTTTTAACGACGAATAGGCAATAAAACCAATAGCAGATTTCAGTTGACAGCGAATATAATTAAATAATGTTGCTGAATAACAAATTTGATAAAATATCGTTATTATTATTGTAAGGTGCCATTGTCCTTATAAAAGTACCAGAATCGTATTAGAAGCTAAGTTCGACAAACACAAGTTCTAGCTATTGAACGAATTTATTGGCATGCCATTAGCCGGTGCCTCAGACTCAGTTTGATAGTCTAATATACGCTCAAAAGGTGTTTCATTATCGTGTTCCTAATATAAAAAAATATTATACTTTTTATGATGAAAAAGGGTTTTTTAAAAATGAAAATAAAAATTCTAAGGCTGGTGCGTTTTTGTGGAAATAACAAGCTTTTTCCTCCATTTTGGTGCGTTTTGAAATTTCAAAGTTGACAACGCTGCAAGTTGGCACTTTAAGCACCCCATACACGTTTCAACTCATTTGGCAGCTGAGTCGGTTGTTGTTCAATCCTGCAGAAATTATCGGAATACATGATCCGTTTTAAATATAAAGGAGTAGTTACAACCTAGTCCGATGTAATGCAAACATGGACCATGATGACTTAAAAAAAAGATATTTGACAATACTTGCAACACATTATTAAAAAATACAACTATGGTAATACTGTTACGCCATGTTTTGTTTGGTGTGTTTTCTGAAAAGCCGAATGATTTTTTTTTATTATTATTATTAATAAATACATATCTATCACAGGATATGTTAACTTCATCTTTAACCATTTTTATTATTCACGAACCATGGAGCATTAGTTATTGTTCTTAATATTTTTGACTGGAATCTTTGAAGAATTTTAAGGTTTGTGTTAGTAGCAGCTCCCCAAAGTTGAATTCCGTAAGTCCATGTTAATTCTATGAACACAATTCTTTATAATAAAACATTCATATACATTTAATTTGTTTTTGTTTATAATAGCTTTTTAATAAACAAAGAAAAAATTTTATACGAAAATTTTGGGATTATATTTCATTTGATATTTTTTTTTTTCAAAAACACCCCAATGGTGCTCCAAAAAGGTTCACATAATTATAGTTTTCAAAGTAGTCTCTTGTGGTGTTCCATGGAGTATTCACAGTAATTTAAAATTTGTTTCTACACAAGTTTTCTGTGGTAATCCATGGAGTAGTAACATCCACTCTTTCGCGGATGACAGTATCATTTGTCACTCGTACTCTTTTAGTTATAGTCCCAGCCTATCAGAGATCGCTGCCAAGAGGTTAAATATGAATGATCACTGAATAGCGATCTTCTATTAATCTCAGAATGGGGTCGTAAAAACAGGGTCGCCTTAAACGCTCGTAAGACCCAATGTTGCTTATTGACACACAAGCAAACGACCGCAAATGCTGCTCCATCTGTACTCATGGATGGTATAAATATTGAGGAATCGGATGCTCTTGATGTTCTTGGAATGAAGAACAGTGTGATGTTCGCTGGACTGAACACATTTTTCATATCTCTAAAGAAGCATTCAAGTGTCTCGGTTTTTTGAAACGGTGTAACATGTACTTCACTCCATCCGATCTCCTTACTATTTATACCACCACATTTATGTTTGGGCCGGTGCCTCAAAGTATGTTTTGGGGTTACTCGACCGTGTGCAGGAGAGGGCAAAGAAGCTCATCGGTGACAGTAGGGTATCCAACTCTATTGACTCACTGGAGCATCGACGCAGTGTGGGGTGCGTTACTCTGTTCTATCGTTACTACAATGGGTTTTGCTCTGACGAGATTAGGGATCTTTTTCCCGAAACGCGCACATTTTTACGTACCACGCGTTCATCGTCCAGAGCTCATCCATTTGTGGTTGATTGCCCGGGGAATCGTACTACGCATTACAGAGAGAATTCGTTTTTCAGCCGTACGCTTCGTCTGTGGAACAAGTTGCCTGCAGACGTGTTTCCTGTCTGTTATAACGTTGGAAAGTTCAAGACAAATGTGCACAAACACTACTCCCTCTTTCCCCCTCCTCATAGGCTATTTGCCTAGTTCTGGTACAATGCACTGCATTGTAAAATCAATGAAGTAAAATCAAGACTAACCCTGGGTTAATAATTTGCGTAGTAGTTATTTGGACTAGTTTTTGGATTACTCTGATGTAATATTTTTTTGGATTACATGGTCCTCTCCTAGGATATTGTAATGTAAAATGGAGCATATTTTTTTATATATTTGGATTTCTTTTGGACTAGCCCTGGTCCCGTGTGGAAAACTCCTTACACGAATTTAAGGAGTAGTCTCGATTTCTGCAGGGAAATCAAAGCGTGTGTGGTTTTGTCAGTTGATTAGTTTGGCAGTTGTCGAGAGGTGTTTGAAGAAAAATTAGAATGTTTAATTTTTTCAAATTGACTTGGAAGTTTTTCAATTCGATTGTGTTGTTGTGTTCGAGCCTATTGATCCGGACTCAAAATTTTTATTTGTAGTGTTTTCGCAAAAAGAACATTATATATTTTTAAAATTGTCTATAATTTCATTGAATTTAATAGTTGAAAGAAAATCTTTCAATTCAGCTTATGAAGTGTGTGGGCAATAATCAATTCAGTTGAAAGACTCAATTCACAATTGAAACGTGTATGGGCCGCTTTAGTTTTTGAGCGCCAAATGTTTGGCATGTGTATAAAATATTTTTGTGTTGTTGCTGCTCGGAATAACTAACTTTTTGTTAATAAAAATTAAATATTCATACGTATGTATGTTATATTGATATTTTTATTTTAAAAGTATGCTCTGCGAGGAAATCTCTATATACCACACCAACAGTTTCTTATGCTGAATCAGTTTTTCCAACGAATTCAAACCACTTTACATTTTTAAATCGCCTTAGATTTTACCTAAAACTCATTAAAGAGCATTAAAGAAAAAGCTAGACATACGAGTAACCACCTTAAGTGTTCTAATGACAAAAAATAAAACCTTTAGTTGTGAATACTTTTTACAATTGGTTTCGAATTTTAATCTTAAAATCAATATTTATGCCTTTTTCTCCTCCTCCCCCTATCAAACAATTTTCTGTTTTGTAGAGTCTCTGACCATTTATGAGCGCACAGCAATATTTTGCTAGTCGTGCATAAACACTTTTTGTGTTTTGGTAGGAAAAGAAAAAAGAATATTTCTCAGTTAACTTTATTTGCTTGGCAGCCACAATTTTCAGATGCTGTCACTGTTTTGTTTCAATCGCTTCCCAGCAGAACCTCATGTTTCATCAATATTTTCGTTGGACAAAATAAAATTTTTACCTTTATCAAAATTAAATTCCGCTACTCTTGATGTACATAGAATATTTTAATTTTTTCGATGTCTGGCCTTCTTTTGTTTATGAAAACCGATCTCTTTTTTTCCTTAGCAAAATATTTCGCAACAAGGACTAAGGATAGTGGGAGTTTGAAGCATAACTGGTAGGTTTTTGGCTATTTGAATAATAATATTATTGGGTGCGGTTTGAATAATTTTCTTAGATATTTATTAATTGTCAGCTGTAGCTGTTTTTGAGTTTACTACGAGATTGCATAGTGTTTAGAAACAGGAAGACAGAACTGTAGTTTTGTAAGGAACTGTGAGTACGCCTACTTCAGCAGAACAATTTTTTTATATATTACTCAGCGACCTGTCTATCTAACTTTAGCTTAATGGCTGTAAACATATAAAAGCTGTAGTAAATCTGATAAATTCAAATTTTTAATACATTTTTAAATATCACGAGTTACGTATGTTCGATTTTCGCATTTTTTTCTGTTATGTTGGTACAAATGCCTGTTATATATGTTGGCAATATCAGCCATTTCGCATTGTCAGTTTGTTTTTAACAGATGAAAAGGTTAGTCGTGTTTTGGCGTGCTCTTCGATTTTTCATTACACGTAGAATAAAATATATGGTTGATACGACAATATTCTAAGGGCAACATACTATTATTGGATTGTATCGTTGCACTTAATAATACTACATTGTTACATTTAAAACACAATTGACAGGACACACCATAGTATTGTAAAAAAATATTATAAGTAACCATACTAAATTTTGCGTTAACATTATTATAATAATAAGTAACCAGAATAGTGACTAAAACTACCATATAATTGTCATACTCAGCCATATTATTATACTAACCACTCATACTTTGCTCATATCTAACCATGTTACTTTCATGAAATAACCATACTAATATCACAAATAGCTTTATTGTAATCGAACCATATATTTGTTATAATTAGCACAAATACATACATATGATAATTATTTACAAGAAAAACACAGCGTATAATATATGTTGATACTACGTTTAATACAAATTTAAAAAAAAAATCACGTTTCATCTCCTCTTTGATGTTGAATTATCCATCTATTGCAATAAAACAAAAGTAGTTATTAAGAATTTCTCGATTTCAATGTTAAAAGTAATATTTAACCATGTTAATATGGTTGCACATAGTCGTACTGTTGTATATATTTATATCTTAATATTACAGACATACCTTTATATTTTCTTGAATACTCAGTATGTATTTTTTGCCAAACATATATGTTATTCAAATTAAAAGTACACAAAACATATTTTTATTTCAAAAGAATTAGTTGTATGGAAAAAATTATGTGTCAGCGACTGGAAGGAAAATAATATTTATGACTACAATAGTAAATTAATTTTCTTAACTCTTTTGTTGGATATGAATTAACATATCATACATATTATAAATACAAACATTTTTATAATGTGTGTGACAAAAGCTATTGTTGTTTTTTTTCACAATTCCTATTATTGTATGCAATCATATCGTCAAATTTACAATAGAATTACAGAAATGCAAACAGTAACATATTTATAGAGGAACAAACTTTAATTAAACCAATAATACGCTGGGTTTAACAGTAATACACAATTTTATAGAATATATATTAATGTTGTCGGAACCATATATGAAACTGTCATTTCTGTGCGTGTAAGTTTTGAGTAAAACAAACGTCGCAGGGACATCGCTCAGGAGTTGCTGAACATGGTCAACGACGATCCAGATTTCCTCAAAAACGTCATAACTGATGACAAACTATGGGTGTATGGCTATGACTTTGAAACCAAACCCAATCATCCCAATCGAAGCGTCCAAAAAAGCAACGTCAAGTTCGGTCAAATATGAAAGTTGTGCTCAATGTTTTCTACGACTGCAGTGGCGTGATTACGAATTCTTGCCACAAGGTCGCACGGTCAATTAGAAATACAACTTGCGCCGTTTGCGCATAAAACAATAATGGATTTTACACCATGGTAACGCACCAGCTGCAACATCGTTGCTTGTGCATCAGCCTAAAACGAACCCATTATCATGCCTCAACCACCGTATTCATCGGACTTGGTCCCCGGTGATTTCTTCCTCTTCCTAAAACTGAAGACACCCATGAAAGGAATGCGTTTTGCTACGATTGAGGAGATAAAAGAAAAATCGAAACAGGAGCTGTTGGCGATACCATAAAGAATTATTAATATACAAAAATGTATGTTAATACATAAAAAAGAAAAAACCGCTTACTCAAAGACAGCAAACACTATACAAACAACGGCAGCCCATGATACGTCATGACTCGAGTTCAAATCTCAATGTTGGATAGATGCTGATGAGTAGTGTACGAAACAGCTAATTGCCTCCAGCTAAACATTTGATTATTATTTTTCTTGTCTTCTTCAATAAAAAGTTATTGATCTTTTGTAAAAATCTTTCTTAAGAAAAGGAAACAACTTGAACTAAAACCCGATGTACAAACCAAAAATCTAATTTAAAAAATTATAATAATGTCCAGCAAAAATTGAATAAAATAAAAATTGTTATTGTTCGTCATGCCGCGCCATTTTTCACTGCTCCAGATCCAGATTAACCTGAAAGCCGTATAAACGACTGCAGTCACATTCCTATAAAAAGAAGAGCCGAACGACAGATCCCTACAACTTCTACAGAAATTATGAAATAGAAGATTTAATCTACTCGCATACATCCGTATCTGATACTGGCCCATCTGGAGAGCAATAGTAGGCAATCTTTGCCGAGAATTACTCCACAGGGCCATATTCTTCTTACCACAATAACCGGACCATGTTGTCCTTACTATCCGACGGGTCACCTTACTATCTCTGCCAAGCAGACCCTATAAGATGGCACTGTACTTGGTTCCTACTACTTTTAAGCTGGATCTCTCCCTACCACACTGCCTATATCACCTTACCTAAAATTAAAAATATTTGAAGTGTCTTTTTATGTAATACACAAATTTTGTCGGCTGTTAAGTAATTTATGTTTAGTTTGACTTAGCGGCTAACAACGTTTTCACATTGGCCCAAAATGAGATTGGGCTTGATCTCGATTTGTATAAACGAATTTTGTTTAGCGAAAAAGCTCACTTTTGTTCGAATGGATACGTCTATAAACAAAACTACCATATTTGGAGTGATGGTAGTCCTCAACTGTATGTTGAGACACAGAAAATCGACTGATTCCTGTGGGATGGTGAAATCATTGGTTCGTACTTCTTTAAAAACTATATACTAGTCAGAACGTTACAGTCATTGCGCGGGAGCTGTAGTTTCAACAATACAGCACAACATGTTAAGCAGCTGGTTTCATAATTGATTTATTGCAGGAAACTTTTGACAATCGTATAATTTCACGTTACGGGCCGTGAATTGGGGTCCAAGACCGTGTGATTTAACGACGCTAGACTAGTTTTTGTGGGAATATACTCGTATGTAACCGCTAGTATACGCCGATAAGCTTGAAAGACAAAATTCGCCGCGGTATTGTGGCCAAAATTCTGGCAAAAAGTCAACTAGAGTTGGACCGAACTTGGCGTGACGATCATATGCCAGAAGTTATATATAAATTATAATGTCAGAAGAATATTATTTGAAGTAAATTGCATGCCAATTTAAAAAGCCACATTTGTTTCATTCCATTTCAAAGTTCTATACCTCTTTCAAAACACCCTTTACATGTACGTATATTTCATGCGATTGTGTAAATTTGTTTGCCTACAGAATATAGAAAAACAAACAAAAAATAAGATTTTTATCCCTAAGATGAAAATCTAATGGGATTTTAGAAAATCGGTCACACAAGAGGTAAAGCTTTACTGGAACGAACATAAAAATGCATACGAACCTATAACCCTCACTTCACTGGAGGACGGCTGAAGAGAGCTTAGGCCAAGCTTAAAGAGTATTAGAACAGCTGGGTCAAAAGAAGCCATCCGATGTTGTTTGACTCTGATTTCTTTTTAACTTCGATTTTGTGTTTTAATTATGTTTATTTTAACCTTTTGAATTTTATTGGACAATTCGAGAAGATGATATCGGCAAAATCATATATCGCGATGATGCGTGAACAAACAAAGTCATTGCTTCTGGGGCACCGAAAATCTACAAGTGATGCACAAGAAGCCATTACACCCGCTCAAAGTGACTGCATGGTGCTCTGTTCACGCTGGAGGAGTTACCGGGCCATTTTGTTCGAGCACGCCGCTGATCAAACGACAACAGTAGACGGTGTGCGCAATTGAACGAATTAGGACTGGAGGACAAGTGGTTCCAAAAAGACGGAGCAACAGCACAAACTGCGCGAGCCACAAACAATATTCTGAAGGCGGCTTTCCCAGTTCGTCGCATCTCTTATTTTGGCGATTTCCAATGGCCCGCAAGCCCGATTTAACCGTTCCAGACATTTTTTTAGATTTTTGAAGTTTACGTGAACAAGCCCGAGACCTTGGAAGCCCTCAAGAACAATATTCGACACGAGTACGGGAATATGTAGCCCGAAGTTCACGCCGAAGTAATGAAAGATGCCATAAAACGAGCCCGAATAGCAATCAATTGTAGTGATATCATCTTCTCGAATTAACCAATAAAATTCTAAAGGTTTAACTAAGGTTAATCAAAAGACAAAATTTTTATTTCAAAAAGAAAATGAGAGCCAAACGACATCGGATAACTTCTTTTGGTCCACCTTGTAGTTCAACCTAATTGCACCATGAATATCAAAAAGAAATTACTTTTACCCCTAACCAGTTACAAAATACGAAATACTCGCATGTACATATCGTTGGTCTCATGCAGAAAGGCCCTAACTCGCATTTTCCCTGAATTGAGCTTTTTTTTAGGGATTCTACTACACAGCGCTACGAAGATTTAATTAAATATTTTTCATATATATCGCTCTTACAAGCAATTGAACAAAAAAGTTACTTTTAGTTATAGCTAGTTATACAGTTTCCATTACGGTTTTTTCTTGCCCTGTAAAATTGCCATTATGTTTGTTAGGGCCTTTCTACATGAGACCAACGTTATGTATGTTTAAGGGAAGCAAATATTTGGGTTTTTCTAACAAGCATTTCCCATCAACTGAATAAAGATTTAAATGTGGATACATGTCAAATACGTATACAATTTTCCAATCAAATATTTAATGTGAGATCGAAGGCAGGTTAGCCAGTGCATCATCGGTTTCAAAGTATATTTGTATGTACTGTCTCAAGGTTCGTCTGAATTGTGGTAATCGCACAATGGATTTTGCTTAGCAAACAATATGAATTTGGTTTATGCGAAAAAAATAAGATTAAATGAAAAGCAATTGACTGAATCTAGACGAACTGTTCTAGACCAAAATTTAATAAATTGTGGCATGAAGCAAAAATCAATATTTTAAATTACTAGCATTTGTTATGTTAAATGTAACAAATTTCCTTAATTTACAATATATTCCTATTCGAATCATATTTCCAGTTTGAATTGCGTGCCTTTGTTCTGTTTTTGTTTGATTGTTTTCATTTTACAGGACGATTTCTTCATTTTTTTGCATGCATTCGTTGGGCATTTTGCAAATTTATTGGTTGCTTTTGCAATCGTTATGCCTTTTTGTGTTGTTGGTTTACCAATGCGAGCCGCCTGCAATTTAAGTTTTCATTTTTTTAACCGTTCTCTGACAGGAGGTTTCGTAATGTGGGTGTCTTTATGCGATTTGCTCCTTTTGTTTTCCTTGTTGCTTTAATGCCGTTATCAACATCATGTCTGTTTCTTTTATTAGATTCAGTTAAACCGCACCTTGCATATTGAGCCAAAGTTTCGAAAGTCAACAAGGGGGTGCATAAGTGAGGTTGCTTTTTCTTTTCTCTTTTTTAGTTTGCACACACACACATGCAGTGTTAGTGGCGAACCGGGAGAGAATGGTTAATCGAATTAGATTCAAGAGGTCCTTTTATTATGTTTCGTGAAGATTTGCTCAATTATTGCTTCAAGTGGAGAAGTTTAGTCAAGTATCAGCACTCGAAGCAGCATTAAAAAGATTGGATCACTGGTCTTTGTAAAGATCTAAGTATGTATATTAATGATAAATAGTTGAACTTATTGGATATTTCTAATATTATATGATGGTATTCGTCTGGCTCAATAACTGTTGATCAAGCAAGGCAGGAAAAAGTGGGGGACAACTAGCTGTTTCGCAATCACTACACTGCTCATCAACACCCACTAGGATTCGAGAACTCGGTATCATGTAAACATGATGTATATTAATACGACCATTTAACCAATCCTAAAGGGAGTTGATGAGCAGTGTAGCGCCTGCGAATAACTCGATAACTCTTGATCAAAGAAGACGCAGTTGTCCCCCAGCTTAGTGTATTCACTTATTTTTTCCTGTCTTCTTTGATCCCCCCCGGGGAACAGGTTTTGCCTTGGCGTATTCCTAACTTAGGCGCTCTGTTTTTCGGAGAAAAGAGGGGAAGGGGTCCCTCGTTTGGTGCGGCAAAAAAAACTCTAGGAAGCCACATGACTTATGTTGTGTTTGCTTGTTTGCTTCCGAAACCCTTACCAAGGGTATAAATTGGCAGAACGGGGATCAGCATGGCCCCCGGGAAGTTCTGCTTGCGGTTCGACCCGGGCTGATCATGGTTGAGGTGTCTACCTTTTCTGAAACGTTCTGGCTGTGGTTGAAACCTAAAACGCAGGAAGGGAGTGTTAGTAAAGCCTTGTTAGTTAGTCGTGTTAGTTAGTTGCATACATGAGGAATTAGAAAGCCCGAACTCCACAACAAGAAGTTGTTCATATGACTGCAATCATATGACAAGAATTGCTACCTATGTGAGCCTAGCAAGCCACACGGGGGCGGTGGTGAATCGTGAAAAATTCACTCCGTGGAATTGGTCCACCATCAGGTTAGGCCGTCAAGGCAGGTACTGATGTAATTCATTTTCACAGTTGTCTTCTTTGATCAAGAGATATTGATCGCGGCAGTTATTGTTATAATTAAAAATAATTCTTGGCGAAAGCGAGGCTTGAACTTGAGCCAGACGAATACCATCATATAATACTGTAAAGATCTAACACACAGTTAATAATTTTAAGATTTTTTGGATCTCGCTAGGAAACTTCCTTTTATGCGAACGATTCATGGTTTAAATTAATAGTGAAGAGCTTCTGTTTAATATATTAGGTACTGGTTCATAGCTTTGAGTTGGCAACACTGTTTTATGTGACAATCCAATTGCTGATTTTTGTTTAGTTTGCTTTGTCATTTCATTATGTACGAACTGACTCAAGAGCCGATTCGGCAAAAGGCCTGCAGCTTAGATTGTTGTCGAATTTCCATTCAATATTTTGTTTTCCAATTAAGGCCATTTTCGTTTGGATGCTAGATTTGAAGTGAGTCCAATCTACAAACTTTTGTCAAAACACCATTACATCTACAAAAAATTTGTGTTTGATGCGCTTTATAGATTGGCGGAGATACTGGTAGTATGTCTTCGAAAACGATGATGGTAAGAATGTTGCTGTCAATGGTAAATGATATAGGAACATGATTAGAAATTTGTTCATACCTCAATTAGTCTTACTGATATGTGGTTTCAGAAGGATGGAGCCACATGGCATGCAGTGTGCGTTATAATTGATTTACTGAAAAAAAAAAAATTACATAATGATCCAATGAATTGGCCACCAAGATCGTGTAACTTAAACCTATTGAATTACTTCTTACAAATGCATTTTCATATTGATGACGGCGTATCATCAGAATTCTGACATCAATATTAATTAAATGGTCATCAGTAATATGAAAACTGTCATCAATCTAAATGAAAAGTCAGAGAATTTGTCATACATTCAGTAACATCAATTTTATAACTGTGACAACATCAACTCAATGATACATTTTATTAATTTTTAAATGTTTATTGTGTATTTTAATTTTTTGTGAGTGTGAAAATTATTTTCATTTCCTTTCAAATAATTTATAAACAAAAATCAAAAAAAAATTCCTGAAGAAGACGAAATATTGAATTTAATAAAAAATTAAAAAAAAAAATGTATAAAAAAGACCTCAAGCTCGTAGATCATTACATCTTAATTAATAATTATAATAAATCGATTTTATCAAAATTGAATAAAAAATACTAAATAGTGTTATAACATTTGATATTTATAGTAGAAGATAAATTTCGCTGTCAAACTTATTGTTTTTCATATTTAAGTTAGATTTTAAGAAGTTCGAAAAAAATTCACCATTTATCACATTTATCACATAAACTACTTGGTGATCGTCAATATAGATTTCGTAAGGGTCGTTCTACTGGCGATCTTATCACATATCTCTCAGAGAAATGGTGCCACACAATCCATCATTTCGGTGAAAGTAGGGGGTGGCTCTGGATATTTCAAAAGCGTTTGAGAGTGCAGCATGGTGCACTACTGGCAAAACTCACTGCTTTTGATGTCGGCGATGACTTCTCTCGGTTTATATCGAGCTTTCTCAGAGACCACATAATACGAGTTGTTATAAATGGGATCTCATCAAACGAGTTCAAGATTAATTCAGGTGTACCCCAAGGCTCCGTTCTTTCTCCTACTCTATTTCTTATTTTTCTCAACGACCTCCTCTATTAAACTTCCAACCCTATCCACTCTTTCGCGGATGACAGCAGCATTTGTCACTCGTGCTCCTTTAGTTATAGGCCCAGCCTATCAGAGATCGCTGCCAAGAGGCTAAATATGACCGATTCACTGAATAGTGATCTTCTATTAATCTTCGAATGGGGTCTTAAAACAGGATTGCCTCTAACGCTTGTAAAACCCAATATTGCTTATTAACACACAAACTAACGACCGCAAGTGCTGCTTCATTTGTACTTTTGGATGGTGTAAATATTGAGGAATCTGATTCTCTTGATGTTCTTGGAATGAAGATACAGTGTGATGTTCACTGGACTGAACATGTCCGAAAAAGCATCCAAGTGCCTCGAATTTTTGTAACGGTGTAAGATGTACTTCACTTCATCCGATCTACTTATTATTTATATCATCTACATCTGACCGAAAATGGAATACAACTCTTATGTTTGGGCCGGTGCCTCAAAGTCTATTTTGCCGTTTCTGGACCGTGTACAGGACAGAGCGACAAATCTTATCGGTGACAATAGGGTATCCAACACTATTGACTGACTGGTGCATCAACGCAGTATAGGGTGCGTTACTCTGTTCTATCGTTACTACAATGGATTTTGCTCTGACGAGATTAAGGAAGTAGTTTTAGTTAAATTTTAGATGAGGGGGACATTGAACATCGGCCTTTAAATTTAACGACCTGAGTCGATCAAAACGGAACTCAGTGAACCACTTGTTAGCTTTTGAAAAAGATGCTACAGAGCTGTCATGATATTTATATAATATTTTATTCGTTTCAGTAATCAATAATGATCAATCATTTCTCCACTTTTCGTAAAATACGTGATGTTGTCTGCCTTTTAAGGCTGTCAAACATGAACTAAACTAACAACGCATGCCTGCCGCACTAACCAATAACAGCTTTGTTAAAATTTGATAGTAGGCAACTAAAATCTGGTGGTTGAGGTGTTTTATTTAAAGTTATCAGTTAAAGAGTTATCAAATCAGTGTATTTCATTAAGTGTAGAAACAAAATGGTGACAAAGATTGTCCAAATTAGAGATATAACATCAGGTAAACTTAATCCGCTTCCAAAAAAAAGTTTGGACTACACACCATTACCACTGTAGAATCTTTAGCGTATCTTTCCTCCCACTAGCGTTCCAGTTTGGCAGCTATAGACATTTTTATTACTACTGCGATTTCATGTTTGAAGGTTTAGACTACTAAGAAATTGTGTTTGGAATACCTCGATCAATATTTGTTTGGAGTAAGATGGCACTGACAATTGTGTTTTGTTGTACTGCATACAATTTTCTTAGGACGAAATACTTAAATCACAAAAGTACAAGAGAATTGGAACTATTCATTTTTGACCACTTAACATAATATTACAGTGCTATAAGGGAGAAAAAGTCTGAAAAGCAAACAAATAAACTGAAATGCATGCCATGCACCAAGAATCCTTAAACACTTTCGTTTGTCGCTTTTGTAACCGATTAATGATAACAACCAGCAAATAATCTGCAACACCAATTTGACCAGCCTCCTCAAAACCTCCCACAAATAAATAAATACACAACAAATTGTGCACGACATGCGAGTATGTTGTTGGTTGCACTAATTGTTACAGGCTTAAAGTACACAACAGCAAAAACAACAACAGCAACTACGTTCACTCTGTGCAAATAAAGTAAAACAATTGAAGGAAAGGGTGAAATACAATTCACTTTGTTGGAAATATTTAAAGCGCATCGATATACTGGTAACACTGCACATACACTTCACTTGTAGCCGACAAGCTGAAAAAAAAGGGGTAACAACTGACCAAACTTACACACACAACCGCGACATTATAGGACAAGTGTAAGTATGCAAAATACCTAATACATAGCCATGCTCGTACACACATACATACAATGAGCCTAACAAGGATTCAATGTGCACCCATTGCGCTTTACTTATCCTTGATGAATATGCAAAACATAAAACAATACTCGCACCCACGGTATTACCGAATACCAAAGGCCGCGATACATGTGTGGCAACTATATGAAACAGTGAAGCAGTGAAAGCGAACAAAAAGAAATCGAACATCGATAAAATGCCGCACTAACCAATAGCAAAGGATAACTGACTGTGACCAAGAGGACAGACATTTATACAGAGGAACTGGGAGAGAGTTTTGGTAAATGTGCAAGTGAAAAAATCCAGCAGCAGCAACACAAGCATCGATGCAGCATGAAATTAAGCAAAGCAGTAACATTTTTTCTACAGCTAACGCCCATAGTTACCCAAAGATGAAAAGCAAAACAGCTAAACAAAATCATTTACTCATGTATCGGTCGGTGTTTTTGTGTGCGAGTTATCATACAACACACACACACACACACACATATGTGGTGGCGCATTCATTAATTACTGCAACAACCCACAAACGTATCCTCACAAACATACACACATACGACTAACAACTACAGCGTACATACTTCGAAGTATTGGCAACCAATTCCGCCACGAAAAAAAAACTTCTTCTGAATGCAAAAGTTTCCATAAGTGATAAAAAATTGTACAGGAATCGAAGGACCACGAAAATATTGTATCTATGTATTTAATTTTTTTCCCCCTGTGAGCTGTATGTAGCAGCGTTGTTTTATACATTTCTATACTTGTGCCAGAGCAAGGACTCCTCACATGTTCATCAATGCAAAAATCTCTATCAAAGACATTTTTTATGTTCGTTTCGTTCTGCTTGACAGAACGGAGTTGCAAGGGAGTGTAAAAACTTTATAATACTGATAACGAAAAAAATATTGTCATCTGATGTGTAGCTGTATAGCAGCATGTATGTATGTATATCTCGTGTGTACATATGTATGTCTATATTTATAAAAACAAAATTCATATGTACATATATACACAAGTTTGGTTATGAAAACACACGTGCATATGATATTTGAGGTCCAAGAAAGGATACACAATTTGTGTGCCAAGGTGTGCCATTCTAATGTTTTATACAAGTGTTCATACACACACACACATATATGTACATATGTATGTACTTATATTTTTCTAATATAATTTTGTTTCTATCCTGTTTATTTGCTTATACACCACTGCGATTGCGATTATATGCAAACAAACAAAACTTTCAACACCCATACTCTCATGTAGTAGAGCTTTAAAGGCATGGTCTTTTAAGGTGGGCTTTCATTGAGATATTAATGGCCAATTACGATCAAGGGCCTTAACGATTGTGGCCAGACCTTCTGATTTTATGTAATTTTATATTCGAACTTATGCAAAATTTGTATACATGTAGATCGGTTGTTTAGATATTAAGGGCCGTTATCGAATTGGAACCACAACTTTTCTGGATTCCGTTTGGCATTTCCTAATTTCAGACTAACCCAATTCGAACGATGGAAAGATTAACAATCACGCAATGCGTTGAAGTTATCCAGGCTTATTAGGAAAATGGGCGTTCAAATTAAAATTCATATCGTGCAATTCGTGGTTTTTCGCTCAATTTAATCGTCCAAATGTGTGTACAATCGGAAAAATAGTTTAAAAATTAGAGCAAACCGGACCTATAGGAGATGTGAAAACACCAGTACATGCACATACAGCTCTTTCTGCGGAAAATATTGCTACTATTCGCGCTGAAGCCCCGCCCACCGTCGTCGTGTCTATGACACCCCTTCACGCATTTACATGCTTACAAGGTGAAATTGACTCAAGCACTAAAGCCTCTTAACCATTTCAAGTATCAATTTATTGAATTTTTGTTGAACTTTATAATTTTTTTTTAACTAAATTTTTGGTTTGTACATTTGTACAACGGGTTATAGTTTTTTCCTTTCTTAAGAAGGATTTTTTACAATACAAATCTGCTGTGATCAATAAATTTTGATTGAAGAAGACAAGAAAAATAATAATAACATCTTTAGGACAAACTAGCTGTTTCGTAGTCGCTACACTACTCATCAGCACCCACTGGGATTTGAACTTGGGTCATGACGTATCATGATCTGCTGCATTAACCACTCAGCCACCGAGCATTCAATTATTCTTTATCTATATTCATCTCATATTGAATCACATATGCATTTTCTTAATTGCCCACATTGTTTGTACAGCGTTTGCTGTCTCAGAACTAGCGGTATTTCTTTTCCATTTCATTCCAAGTATCGTCAATGGTCAGAATGGTGGCAATCAGAATGGCAACAGTGGATGATCAATTTTCAAAAAAAAAAAAAAAAACTATTCTTCAGTGATAAAGGCAAATTTTCACCTCAGTGCGTTTGTCAATTAGCAGAATTGCCGCATTTGGGCGAATGATTATCCAAGAGCGATTGTTGAAAGACCAGTGCACCCACAAAGAGTGACTGTTTAGTATGGTTTATGGGCTAGCGGCATCATCCGGCCGTATCTTTTCCAAAATGGGGCCGTTCTGGCAGTTACTGTGAATAGTGTTCGCTATCACTCTTTTGCTCGACAAATTCAATGGCCGTGTTATCTCATGTAGTGGCGATGTCAATTTTGCGCCAAGATCATGTGCATTTGCAACGTTGGACTTCTTTCTTTGGGGTTATTTCAATGAAAAGGCGTACGTCGATAAGCCAGCTACAATTCAAGAGCTAAAGGATGAGATAAGTGGGCATATTAACGGCTGACCCCAATTCTGCCTCCGTGTCATCGAAAATTTGGACCATGGCCTAGGTTGCGGCGGCGATTTGCCGATGTTTTGCTCCATAATAACACAGCCAAAAAATACCAAGAACGCCACATGCCTAGATAAGTTAATTGGGACCTCCTGAATACGAAAAACGTTATAAATTTTTTTTCTAAGTACCGTTTAGAAAAAAAAATTATAGCGTTTTCATGTTCAGGAGGTCCCAATTAACTTATCTAGGCATGTGGCGTTCTTGGTATTTTTTGGCTGTGTTATTATGGAGCAAAATATCGGCAAATCGCCGCCGTATGTAGCGTTCTTGGTATTTTTCCAAATTTAAAAATTGTAAAGCTGTGTAATTGAACTATAGCAATATTATCGTAATAAAAAGAAATGGCAATAAATCCTAAGTAACTTGTGTTTTATTCAAAATCAACATCGGGCCTTAAAATTTAACCACCCTTTATATATATTTTATCTTGGACCAGCGGATGATCCCTATATACTCGTATGTAGTGCATTGTACTGAAACTAGGAAACTAGATTATGAGAAGAAGAAAAGAGGGAGTAGTGTTGGGACACTTGACTTGAACTTTCCATCGTTATAACAGAAATGAAACAAGTCTGTCTGCCAGCAACTTGTTTTACAGACAAACCGTACGACTAAAAAACAAATTCTCTCTATAACGCGTGGCACGATTTTTGGGTCTTCGACCTCAAATGGATAAGTTCTGGACAATATACACTAATTAAGTAAAAATATGTGAGTTTCAAGAACAAGATCCTTCATCTCGGTACAAACAAAACTAATTTTGGTACCTATTAAACAGTATATCGTACCCCACATTGCGTCGATGCTCCTTTGAGTGAATAGGATTGGATACCCTAATGTTACACATAAGCTTCTTCGCTCTCTTTTTCTTGCATACGGTCAAGTAACTCAAAAATTTGAAGCCTCGGCTCAAACTTGAGATTCGTATTCTGTATTTGATTGTATATACGGGGCATAAATAATAAAGATATCGGATGGAGCGAAGTACATTTTATACCGTCTCAAAAAAACCGAAACACTTGAATCTTTCTTTAGAGGCATGAAAAATGGTTTCAGCCCAGCAAACATCACACTGAATTTTCATTCCGAAAGCAATCTATACCATTCGTAAGTATAGATGACGGCATATGTATGTGTTAATAAAAGAATACTGGGTCTTAGAAGCGTTGAAGTCTGCGCTGTTGTTATGACCCGATTCGGAGATTATCATCATTCATATATTGCTTATTAGGACCAAGCTGGGTCCATAGCGGAGTGAGCACAAAACTGTCATCTGATTACGGTCCATTTAAAGAGTTCAAATGCCAATCGAGGGATATGTAAAACGTGCTCTTAAGCAATGAGTTTGCGTGTAGCACGTATGCAACAACACGATCTGAAGCACTTATGTGTTTCTAAAAATGATTTCCATTCAGCCCCCTCTCCGGACCTGAAATATAATACAACTAGGCCCTTAGCAATTTGAAATCGCCTTCATTTTATCTAACAAGATTTTAATCATAGTTAACGTTGCTGGTATGAGTTTTGAAGGTGAAAATGGTCTTATTTCAAATATCGCGCTTGAATTGTTCTTCTTGTTTATATTTCCATATTTTCCTTTTTTTCCTAACAAAATTTTTTTATTCATATCAACGAGAAAATAATTGAATTGGAATACATTCTGTAAGAGAGAAAAAATTATCAGCTTTTAACGACATGTATATTTGGAGAGGAAAAAAATTGTATCAGAAGTAAGCAAAGGAAATATTTTATGGCTTTTAAAAGGAAATTTTAATTAAACAGGACATCAAATTCATTTATTGCTATAGAGACAATTTTTTAACATATTCGTATCAACAGAAAAAACATCGTTTAAAAAACTTACAATGGAAAATTTAGTTAGTTTATTAAAGTTGTTTGTTACTTGTCAATGCAAAAAGCAAATATATTTTTTTTTTTTTGTTTTAATCATTCGGTAATAGAAAAATATTGTTAATGAATATAAAAAGCTAATATTTTTAGAGTTTTATCTAATCAATTCTATCAATTAATTAAAACTTTATATTTATTAGTTATGCTTATACTCGTACACGTATGGAAAAGTCTACTTTGATTAATTATTTTTAATACTCAATCAGCAAACAATTTAAGGCCGGGCACAAAGAATCCGTCGTACGTTATCCGGCGCCCTTCACAACTGACAACTAAGTTGAAATACATACAAGTACTCGTAAACTTATGAGTTTCATCACATCCCGTAAATCTCTGTCAATGCAAAGTATTAAAGTTGGGACACGTAGAAAAAATATATGGTTGACTTGACAATACTCTAAAGGCACCATTCTATTGTTGAATTATATGGTTGGTACTGATAACTTTATATTGTTATACTTGAAACGCCGTTGGCATGCTTCACTATAGTTTTATAAAAAAAAAATTATAAATAACCACAATATATTCTGGTTTAACATTGTTATAATTGTGAACAGCCAAAGTCCTAGTAAAAGTTATCATAATAACGTCGTACCCAACCATGTTATCATACCAACCATTATATCATATAACCATATTAATTTCATTAAACAACCATACTAATGTCATCCTTCAGCATATTAAATACACGACATTCCTAGATAAACCATACTATTTATAACTAGCTATGTCACATAATATACACATGTATTATAATATAAAGTAAAACTAGAAATGATCATCATATAGTTTTTAATTTTTATATAATTAAAAATAGTTCGTAAAATATAATCTGGTTTCACAATTGCAAATGATTTCGACTTCAACTGATTTTAGCATCTACTAGCTAGAATAAAAATAAATTTGTTAAGTATTTTGACAACAATTGCATATTTAAAAATCATACATAACCATATTAATATATATGTTTTATACCTTTAAGGTACATTCTCAGGTTATGATTATACCAGGTTATGATTATAACAATATTACAAATATTGTTATTTTTGTCATGAAGGCTTTATATTACTGTACAAAATATATATAAATAAATATATAAATAAACATGTTTGGATGGAATATAGTTATTATCAACAATAGTATGGTTAGTTAATAAAATTCTTTTGGTTGTAACAATAGTATTGTTGGGCACAACCATAATATGGTTGGCCGGCAATATGTTTGATTTCGTCATAGTATTGTTGATTACAACATACGAGTACATACAAATATTAGCATTTTAACATTTTTAACCTTTTGATTTCTCCATACGCTTTATATGCGTTTTTGCACAGTTCTAATTTTTAGCTTTATTTTTTGCCTTAATTTTTAGATCAACAAAAAGTTTTTTTAACTGAAAACAAAAAACATATACATATGTACGTTTTATAACAAAATCACAAAGCTAAAGGAAAAAGATATGCTAACGACTATTTGGTTGATGTTGACAATAGTAAGTTTATTCTATGAGCTTATATATGTTATATGTGTGTAAGTGTATCATAGATATGAAAAAAAAACAAATGTTTTATTATTGTGTGCAATAAAAGATATTGTAATTTAAAAGAAAATTACGCACATACAAACATTGCATGCAACCATATTCTGCAATTGATAGACGGTAACAATAGATTTTCGCAAATGCAAACGTAAACATATTTATTTATGGGGAAGCAAACTATAGTTAAATCAATAATTGGCTGTTTTTAACAATAATACTCAATATACTAATGTTGTTGTAATCATATTTTAAAGTTTTCTTTGCGTATATCCATTTATTTATTTTTTTTGTATGGGGTTTCACAATAAGGTCTTGACTTCCAAAGTCGTCGGTTTCTTGGCATAGACCAATGAATTGACGTTGCACCCAAGGGAAAAAGTTTAGCGGTGACCAATTCACTGGTCCATTTCTTCAGATAACAAACTTACTTTTAAAGAAATCGATTGTAACGCGCGTTGTGTGACTTATGGCACCATCCTGTTGAATGCACGAACTTGGACGTCCATGTTTTTCCATTCGAGAGCAAAAATAATTATTTTTACAAAAACGAACTTTTTTTCTGTCCCATGAACCAAATATGCTTTTTCGGAAAGGGGGAAAAAAATAAAAATACACGTGCCTCAGCGATTTTCATGTACACGTCAGAATTTTTTTTTTTCTTTGTATAAAATATAAAGCTCGTAGTATCCGTCTGTCTGCCTGTGTGGAAGACTTTAGATAAGTTTTTAACGCTTTTTCCTATCAAACGGTAAAAAAACTGGATCGTGATGGCAAGGCGATTGCAAGTTTGTGCAATACTTTTCCAAAATTGAGCGGCGGAAAGATTCATGCAGGTATTTTTTAAGAAGTCATTCAGGAAATTTATTTTTTTTAATGATGTCTATGATTTAAGTTATGAATTTTCATCTAAATTGAATGCTATCGAACAACGTGCATGGAAAGACACAGTTGCCGTTATTGAGCAGTTTCTTGGCAACAAACAAGCGGCCAATTATAAAAATATTGTCGCAAAAATGATTTCGGCATATGGCGTAAGGGGCATATTAACGTCGCTAAAGATCTATTTCCTTCACAATCATTTAGGTTTTTTCCCTGATGATTTTGGTGCTTGCAGCGATGAGCATGGCGAAAGGTTCCATCACGACATTGCGGCTATTGAAAAGCGCTTTTAAGGACAAGAAATTACGCAAATGTTTGGCGAATACTGTTGGCCTGGTGACACAAATGCTTACAAACGCAAAAATAAAAGGCCGAAGTTTCTTTAAAAGCATTAAAATTTTTAATGTAACAATTTTCACCCCCCGGGGAACAGGTTTTGCCTTGGCGTATTCCTAACTTAGGCGCTCTGTTTTTCGGAGAAA
Organism: Thecocarcelia acutangulata; assembly: GCA_914767995.1. Lineage (NCBI taxonomy): Eukaryota > Metazoa > Arthropoda > Insecta > Diptera > Tachinidae > Thecocarcelia > Thecocarcelia acutangulata. Next base: position 67,715,055 of record OU612095.1, read on the forward strand.
AGAGGGGATGGGGTCCCTCATTTGGTGCGGCAAACAAAACTCTAGGAAGCCACATGACTTATGTTGTGTTGACTTCCGAAACCCTTACCAAGGGTATAAATTGGCAGAACGGGGATCAGCATGGCCCCCGGGAAGTTCTGCTTGCGGTTCGACCCAGGCTGGTCATGGTTGAGGTGCCTACCTTGGCTGAAACGTTCTGACTGTGTTTGAAATCTAATACGCAGGAAGGGAGTGTTAGTATCCTTGATAATTGTTTGCTGATGGCTTTTTTCGAGGGCTAACAATCAATTAAGGGCTGATGCTCTTAGTGGGCTTCGGCCTACCAACTCATTAAGCCTTGTCCTCCATTGATTGCTGGGAAATTGCATACATGTGGAATTAGAGAGCCCGAACTCCTCAACAAGAAGTTGTTCATATGACCGCAATCATATGACAAGAATTGCTACCTGTGTGAGCCTAGCAAGCCACACGGGGGCGGTGGTGAATCGTGAAAAATTCACTCCGTGGAATTGGGCCACCATCAGGTAAGACCGTCAAGGCAGATACTGATGTAAATCATTTTCACAGTTGTAACAATTTTCAATGTTAATTTAACAAAATTAAAAAAAAAAATCGGTTTTTAAGGAACTGAAACCGTTACAAAAAAAAAAACGATAATCAATTTTTCAAAAAAATTCAGGAAAATCTGAGAAGTGATAAAAAAGGACTATTGTTTCACCACGAGTCTGCCTGCAAAAATTCAGATCGATTATATCACTGAAAAAGGCAGACAGGCGGACACTACTAGCTTTATATTTTATACAAAAAAAGAAAAATTCAGACATGTACTTGAAAATCGCCGATACATGCGAATTTTAATTTTTTCTCACCTTTCCTAAAGAGTATATTTGGTTCATAGCATAGAATGTGTGATCCGCGGTGAGAAAAACCACGACACTACCGTTATGCAAACCGCACCAAATAGTTATATTTTGTGGATGAAGTGTTACTTCATGAAGAACATGTGGATTTTCACGCATATTTTGCTTATTGACGAAATCGTTAAGCCAAAAATAAGCATCGTCACTGACGATTACTTTGCGAACTTAAACAATTTTTTTTTGCTGAAAAGCAATTCTCGTTATAAAAGAAGGTTACTAAAATATAGAAAATAGAAAATTCCGATATCGGTTCATATATAACCGAGATATAGCTTATACAGACTTTTCCATGAAAATGTCCACGAAAGATTTCTTTTTTGGAATGGTGATTACAAGGCAAAAATATTTGTTCCCCGATATTGGTCCATATGCATATATCCGCGCATATTCAGCTCAAATTTGTAATATATACTATGCATATACGTGGCTATCGTGAAGGGTATTTTAGATTCGGCACAGCCGAATAGACCACACTCTCATAGTGAAAGGCCAATGTAAGCGGCATGCGGCAACGGGCGACAACCAACTGTTCTATTTGCCGCTTGAATTTACTTGATATATGAACAAATGAACGCGGCTAATTGAAGTAAAATTTTATGTACCGGAACTTAAATAAACAAATAAATTTAATTGTTAAAAATTTTAAACCCGAAAATAAAGAAAATTTATTTTTTTTCTTCTATTTTCTCCATGTTTTGTTCCTTTACTTTTTGGTTTGACAAATTGAACTAATTTGTTAAACCAAAAAAAAACTAACTAAAAGAACTAATTTTTTTTTAAATGGGTCACATTGTTGCCGCCCGCTGCCGCCTGCCGCTTACATTGGCCTTTCACTATTACTTGTTATTACTTGTTGTTGTTGAATGTTTGAGAATATCTTTCAAAAATTTTCAAAGTTTACTGATGATTAGGGTAGCTCTTATGGAATTTCGATATATAGATAGCTGGGAAACATAGAAAACAAGCTATTTATAATTTTTTATTTCAGAATAAACCACCAACTTCGCTTTTAAAAATGTAAACAATATATTTGACTTAAATAGCGCTGCCACCTTTTTGATATAGCTGCAAAACTATCGATAGTATCGATAGTTTAATTTTTAGTCCACTATCGTATTTTTTATCCGATAGTGATATTATCGGCGAAAAAATAGCAAAGTTGATTAAAAATACTCGACGGCTTGCATATTTTTGTAAATGGAATTGAAAAAAAGCTAAAAAATTTTAATTTTATAAACATTAAGCCTGATTGTTTCATTACAAAAAGTATGCATAACAAAATGATTGCTTTAAAATCCAAAGGCTTTATCGCCAACAAAAACTTTAAAATATACTATTTTCTTTGAGTTCTGTTATCAAATTTGGTATTCAGAAATTTTTATCAGATATTGCAAATATTTCGCAATAATTTTTTCAAGCTGCTGATTACTACTAAAAGTTTGAGGGTTCTGATAAGCTTGTTTTATTGTTATGGAAAAGTTTCTATAAGACTCAATGGTAAATGAATTGTTAAAGTTGTATGCTTCTGAAAAAATTGATCTTATATATGTATGCTTGTGGGTAATTGCGGTAAAAATATTGAAATCGGCGGTGAGGGTGGAATTGAAGTAAAGAATAAACGCATAAGCGGTTCTCGGAAGTGTGGAGTTTTTTTTTTTGAGTGAAGATTTCGATACTATCAAAAGTTTCAAAATATACTATCGAAACTACCGAATGGACCGGTTATCGACAGTTTTGCAGCTCTACTTGTAGACGTTAATGCACCTTGATTAAACCATTACTTTTTAGACTTCTATGTGGCCTAATAACACCTTTGTTTTACGCAAAGTTAACTTTTGTCATATTTTTTTGAATCATCAATTAAATTTAATTTTTTTTTTTGTATATTTGATGTAATGTGGCTTCTGGAAGTAGTTTTAGCAAACTCTTCAGCTGTTGAAAATACTCTACTATAAATCTAAACCGAAAAACCTTTTACAAGCTGAGCAAAAACATGAAACATGACTTCAGCGTTGTCTTTTATGGGACTAAAGTGTCAATTTGACTCTTTTTGTTGGATATGATACTTTTTTGTAAATACCCCTGACAAACATGATTGCAAATACAGTATACCCCGTGTAATTACCCACCGCTTAAATGCCTTTTTCATTTATTCACCCCTTATAGTCAATCCCGATTTTTTCTCTCTGATTTTCATACAAAAATACACGGTTAATTAATTTTTTTTTAAGTACCCAAGTTACCCAAAATATTGTATCCCAAAACCAAAAATTCCCTAAAAATCCCTTCATTTATTTACCCAACACTGCCTACCTATTCACTCAACTCTGTGGACAAATTTGTCACTTGTTAAACATAAAGCGTAAATTTTTGTGAATTCAGCCAATTTCCTTTTTAACGTTCTGATACGCTTTTATTATATACATACATGCATGTACTCCTGCTATTTTTTTCTATACATATATGTATAATTTTTATGATAATTTGTGTGATTGTTTTTCTTTTGGCGTAATTTTTATTTTGACGTATGTTACGACTTTGATTTAATTTAAGTCCGTTTGGATAAATGCCCTCGTAGAAGTATTTAAGCGTCTTAGCATAATTACCTTTATGAGGTAATTAAACGTATCCGCTTTAACACATTATTCGCTCAATTACCCAAAAATTACAGCAACTTGAGTGAGGTAATTAAGCGGGGTTTACTGTATAAACGTAATTGTTTAAATCCTTAACAAATAAAAGTTCGGGAAAAATGCGAGTTAGGGACTTTCTACTGAGACCAACGATATATAGACATCCAATCATTTAATACGGTTAGTTAGGAGATCTTTGTGATTAAAGTTTTTTAAGGAGGTTAGGGGGTGTACGAGTACATCTAATGTTTACGAAATTAATTTAAAAAACTTGCAAATGAATCCTTTGAATGCATAAGGAATTTGAAACGGTTTAGTTTTTTTTCTCTTTTTGTGCGTCCGTTGGTAGTTATAGAAAAAAACACTCTCATCTATCTAAATACGATTTTAATAACTTTGGCGTAATTTGAAAATAACTATTGTTAAAGTATTTAACGTTGTATATAAATTGGATGAAAAAGCGTCGATATCCAATTTGGGACACGATTTTTTCTCAAAGTCGGAAGTAAGTTTAAAAATATTACAATAAATAATAATGTTAGTTATAGTCGCAAAAATTATAGTAGTACTCGTATAATTTTTTTTTTCATTCATTTATTTATTGAATCTTCATAACGTGAACTAACAATAAGTATTCAAATCTTAATTCTAAATGCACAAAATTAGTTAAGTCCAGCCAATGCTAGACAAAAATGTTTTATTTTGCACGGTCAATATCGGTAAAATCACCTATTTAACGTTCTGATTGTGGCAAGGGTATCCCTCCTTCTCAAAATTAAGAATATTGCGTGCAAGAGGATTTGGGTGAAGTTCCAGTTTACATTGAAAAAATTCAAAAGCGACAAAATCAAATTCTTCGTACGATTGCTGCAGCTCCATAGCACGTAAAAAACTCACGAATTCATAAAGACCTCTGTGTGCCTCTTGCAAAAGACGAATTCTCTAAGTATGCGAGAAGGTACATCAGTAAACTGGAACTTCACTCGTATAATAACAAATAATAATGTTAACCATTCGTAATAATTTAAAAATTCCATACAAAAAGGGAAAATCCCCTACGCTTGGCAACACGGGCTCATTTTTTTTTTAATAATTAAGCTGGTGACGCAATTAAACGGAACTAAACTAAATGAGTATTTTTAAATTGTCAGTTACACTGAATGATATCCAAAATTTTTAGTGCAATAAAACGAGAAACTCAATTAAGCGGAGCTCAATTAACCGAAAACAACGGCAAATGAATAGTTTATCAAAAAAATGTACGGTAATAGATGAAACTATTTAGTAAACAAGTAAGAGTGTGGTAAATTCGGCTGGGCCGAATCTAAAAAACCCTTCACGATAGTCACGTAAATGTATAGTACATATTACAAATTTGAACTAAATATGCTGTTTTAATTTGTAATAATGATAGTTCATTAAAATCTTTGATATGAACTAATAATTTCCATAATATATGCTAGGGATGTGTACATTTATTTAAGGCGCCGTGAAAAATGATTGTTTTTTCACACGCGTCATTTTCATTTGGGTGATGTGTAGACCGATATCAAAAATTGCCACTTTTTGGTATTTTAGTAACCCCCTTTTATAAACAGAACTGCTTTAATATAAAAATTATATACACCCTTTACATTTTTGTGACGGGTAAAAAAAAATTCTTGAAAAAATCGGGTATCCCATATCTCTGGTGTATATAGACCGATATCGGAAATTTTCATTTCCTGTATTTAAGTAGCCTAGTTTTACCATCAGAACTGCTTCTAACAAAAAAAAATTGTTTAAGTGGCTTACGTTACATTTTCATGGAAAAATCGGTTTAGGCTATATCTCGGGTATATGTGGATCGATATCAGAAATTTTTATTTTCCTTATTTATATAACCTTATTTTATTACCAGAACTGCTTTTAATGAAAAACCGTTGTTTAAGTTCGCTTACGCGGCATTTTCATGAAAACCCCGGTTTAGGCTATATCTCGGGTATATATGGACCGATATCGGGCATTTTCATTTTCCATATTTATCTAACCTTATTTCATTACCAGAACTACTTTTAAGAAAAAAAGATGTTTAAGTTCACTTACGCGACATTTTCATGAAAACCGCGGTTTAGGCTATATCTCGGGTATATATGGACCGATATCGGAAATTTCAATTTTCCATATTTATATAACCTTATTTCCTTACCAGAACTACTTTTAAGCAAAAAAAAAAAGCTGTTTAGCTTCGCCTATGCGACTAAAAATCCGATTTAGGCTATATCTCGGGTATATATGGACCGATATCTGAAAAAAATTGTTTGCCTTTTAGTCACCATGCTTAATGAGTGTGTGAAGTTTGAAGCAAAACAAACAACTTTTTTTGTAAAAAATGTCCACACAAAATTGAAAAAATGCATGGCTTTTTTTGTAATTTTGAATATATCTCAGCTATACGTGAACCGATATTACTGAATTTCAATAGCATGGCAACGTGGAGTAATAGAATGGTGAAAGAAAAAAGTTTCTATGTCTAATGGTTTTCTCAGAAACGGTATTTCAACGACCGACAGACGGACATCGCTTAATCGACTTTTCCATTAATTCTGAATCAGAATATATATACTTTATAGGGTCGCAAAAAAACTGTAGAAATTACTAACTTATATATACCCTTAACATTTTTGTGAAGGGTATAAAAATGTACGGTAATAGATGAAACTATTTAGTAAAAAATGGGGTGCAATCAAGTATGATAAAATATAGTCAATAATGGTACCCTTTCGGCAACTGCAACGGTCTAATTTTTTCAGGTTTATAAAATTGTGTTGCACAGTACGAGTATTAAGAAAAACCATTGAGTTTTTATAAAAAGAAATTGTTTTTTAATTATTTATTTAGAAAAAATAAATAATTTGTCCTATTGCTATCTATACTTTAGTGATTAAAAAAGTAAATAAACTTTATTTTTTATATTTTTTGATTAACAATAAAATATATAAAAAAATATCCACCTTCGTCCGTGACAATGTGTATTTCAACATTGCCGTGACCAGGATTCGAACCTGGGTTACTACGGCCACAACGTAGGGTCCTAACCACTAGACGATCACGGCTATCGAAGGCATAGTGCAACAGTGAATAATTAGTGCACAAAAACAACACGAGATTTATAGTGAACTCAAATGTAAAAGCTTTAAAATTAAATCAAAAGCTCTCTTTAAATTAAAAGCTTTTATTTTGACACAAAAAGCTTTTTTATGAATTTATTAATCAGCTTGTTAACACTGAACACCAACAGAATTGTTTTTGTTTGCCACCAGCTATACTAATGCACAAACATTTCAGTTTTCAAGCCAAAGTAACTTAAAGAGAGATAAACATATGTACAAAGTATCAACACAAGTACGTAAATACGTGTGTACATATGTTTGCAATACTAAACTAAAGATGCTGAATGTATATGTACATACATACTTACGTATTATAGCAAAATTGTTTATAAATTTTTAAAGGGCCATGAATTTTTAATTATGTATGATACTAAATTTAATTATCTATACCTACTAATTTGAGTGGTTTTTATGTTTGCAAGAGATAATCTCTGGAACTACTGGTCCGATTTTAGAAATTTTTCCAGCAAAGTGTAGGGTCAAGAAACGGTAAACCGCCTAAACTCAGGAGGCTTATTCTGAATTGCGATGCGAATGGTAATGCTACTCGAATATGCATATACATATGCGAAGAGTTGCTATTCTCTATTGCGATGTTCGCATAGTACGTTTTTATTCGCATTTAAAATGCGAAAAGGTGGCAAGTCGGCATTCTTAATTGCGAAAACAAATGTCATAATCGCAAAATTTATTCGATAGCAACACAGCATTAGCAAGGCATGAAAAAGGAAGTATTATATTATTTTTTTCCATTCACCTCTTTGATTTGTTAAAATAACACAAAAAATTATGAAAGTAAATAATAACTTATTGTGGTAGATGATAGATTAACTGATTTTAATAATAAAATTTCACTCAGGGAAACTAACAACAAGACCACTAAGATGCGATAATTCGAAGTAATTATGGGATTCATGAAAAAGCACAGTCATTTGGCGAAAGGCCACTTAAAAACACCAAATACTCGTCAGACAAAATACAATAACTTTTTCCACTCAAACTTAGAATGTCGGATTTGCTTCTTTTCCATTTTCGTCATCACAGTTAATTTTTGAAAATAGAAATTTTTTACCAATCAAAAAATTATAAACAACTTGTTTTTTACGTTTGCTAGCTGTTTATATTTCATAGGAGTTACCCAAGGCGACTTTATACAGGTGAATGCAAGCGGAAAGGCGAATCCAGTACTATGTATTTTGTTATTGTAAAACATATCGTGAATGTCATCATCTAAATTCGCCTAAGATTGCTCAGCAGAGAAAAAATTTTATATAAACGTTAAATATAAGCTTTTATAATTGTTTGTAATTAAAATCACAGATTATATTACTTTTTCACTTTTAAATTCACATAAAATTTCTTGAAATTGCACTAAATCATGCAAAAACCCTTCAGATTAAAATGGCGCGAAAAAGTTTGTAAACAAAAGAAACAAAATTTGACAGTCTCATTGGAAAAAACGCGAGAAGCAAAAAATAATCACCTGTGCTGTTAAGTCCACCTGGTAATGAATTCGCCTTGGAGTTACCCTAATCATCAGTAGACTTTGGAAATTTTTGGAAGATTTTCTCAAACATTCAACTTTATATCCCAATAATCTAAATAAATTATTGAGAATTTAAAAAGAAAAATGTCAAAACACAAAAAACAAGCATTTTCTTCTACGTCTACGTCTCTAATTTTATTTTTTGATTGGTATCAATATTATAGGATGATATGGCGAATAAAACTCAGTTCTTTACAATTTTTTTATTAATCTATTTATTCTTTTTATACTTAAAGCCACCAAATAAATTTGACGTTTGTGCTTATTTTGGAGGAATATTGCCACATTATGAAACTAGTTGCGAATACGAATTACAGAATAACAAATATCTATCGCATCGCAATTCATTTGCGCATCGCTATGACCTTCGCATCGCAATTCAGAATAAGCCTCCAGGAAATTTATCTTACTCTTTTTGAAGAAATCTATTAAAACAATAGTTTTAGCAACCAAAAAAGCAAAATAAAACTCAATCAACGTGAGGATGCCATATGCCTTCCAATCTGCGTGTTTTACCGCGTGTCAGTTGGCACAATCAGTACTTTGTTAAAGTGCGGTCTCCACCTGACTTGAAAACACTAACTTTAACGCTAACATCAAGTTAAAGTTAAATGTGGACCGCTCATGTTAAAGTTTGGTTAAAGTTACAACTTGGTTGTTAAAACATTTCATTTGGAAACTCTGTTATAACTTAAATTGACAACAGCCTGCTATTTGTAGTTGTTTTTCGCCATTTTTATTGTTTTACTATGAAAAGTTACAACTCTAACATCACTACGTGTACGCCGACTTTAACAGATAGATATTTAAACAGCAAGTTTTAACATCATGTTTTAACTGCGTTTCAAGTTAGGTGTAGACTGCATGTAACGGATGTAAATTCACCTATTTTTTTTTTTTTTTATTTTAATTTGGTTAAAATCTTTTTATTTATTTTTCAGACACAGCGCAGAAAATCTAACACAATTTTTTGTAGTTTTTTATTTTATTTTTGAATGAAAAAATAAATCAAAATATACAAAAAATATTACCAGATAGTTGTGAAAGCTCTCAACGTACGTTAAAAGTTGCTCAACTTTAATACTTTACGTTGACGCAGAAGCACGGAATGTGATAAAGCTTATAAGAATACATGTATTTCAACTTAGTTGTCAGTTGAAAAAGGCAACGTAGGACGAATTGTATGTGCCCCGGCCTTTACATGCAGTCTACACCTAACTTGAAACGCAGTTAAAACATGAAGTTAAAACTTGCTGTTTAAATATCTACATATCTCTTTAAGTCGGCGTACACGTAGTGATGTTAGAGTTATAACTTTTCATAGTAAAACAATAAAATGGCGAAAAACAACTACAAATAGTAGGCTGTTGTCAATTTAAGTTATAACAGAGTTTCCAAATGAAATATTTTAACAACCAAGTTATAACTTTAACCAAACTTCAACATGAGCGGTCCACATTTAACTTGAAGTTAGCGTTAAAGTTAGTGTTTTCATGTCAGGTGGAGACCCCACTTTAAGCCGTAATGACACTTTTCTCAACTTTTTAAGATTTTGGAGAATAGTATAGATACATATGTATATTACCATTGAAATTATTATTATAGCACGTTCACACGAAGGCTAATATTCGAGGTTTGCTCTTTCATTCGTGATTCGCGGCCAAATCTTGATTGAACCAACATGACCAACCAACTTGGTTCATTTTGAATCTTGTTGCTAAGCAAGCAAAAACTACAGGGTGGCGTAAAAATAACCTTCCGATGTTTTTTGACTCTAAAATAAAAAAAAAACTTTGATTCTTCTTGTGGATTATTTTTATTTGGTCTTTTAATATTTTTACATCTAGTCGAGAATATGATGTCATGTATGTGGCCGCCGCCACAGTTGATTGTCATTTGAGCCCTTTTTTATAGCATTTTCCATCACATTGGCCAAAACTTCTGGCGATAGGTCCTTACATTCTTGACGGATATTGTCTTTAAGAGCTGCAAGAGTCTGAGGGTTGTTGAAATAAACCGCGACTTCAAAAAGCCCCACAAAAAGAAGTCTGCAGCGGTCGAATCAGGCGATCTGGCTGGCCAGTGCAAATTGCCAAAACGGGAGATTAGACGCCCGGGAAATGCATCCTTCGGCATATCGGTTGTGGCCAGTGCAGTGTGTGCCATAGCACCGTCCTGTTGGAACCACATGTTTTCCAATCCCAATTCATCAAGTTGCGGCAAAAATAACTCATTGATCATTGCCTTGTAGCGCTCACCATTCATAGTAACCGTTTGGCCCGCTTCGTCTTCCTCCAGCGAAAACATCACACCATACAGTGACTTTGAGTGGGTGTAATGGCTCTTCGTGGGTTACACGCGGATTTTCAGTGCCTCAGAAGCGTAAATTTTGCTTATTTACGTACCCGCTAAGATGGAAATGGGCCTCATCATTCAATTCACGTTGTGCCAAAGTCACCGACCGATTATTGGTCAACTAAATAGTCACCAATATTCCGCATTCTGGAGCAGTGTAGCGTAACATTGTTTATTAGCGTGTATTTCGCATGTGTTTACTACACAAATGTCAAAACAGAACTGACATTGGGGGCCAATCGCAAAATTTATAGCATTTCCTGATAGGAGGATTACTTTTGCGCCACCTTGTACTATCCTCACCAAATTTGATAATAAATTATCGCAAGTTTATCTGAACTTGCACGCAATAAAATTTAAACAAAGAAAAAGAAAAAACAGATAATTAATATGTGTAAAATCAAAAGAAACACGTGGAACATATAAAAATTGGATACCTACCTAAAGATTTAAATAAAAATTGAAAAAATACTTAGTGAACAAATATACAAACATAATAGTGAAAGGCCAATGTAAGCGGCTTGCGGTAACGAGCGGCAACCACCTGTTCTATTTGCCGCTTGAGTTTATTTGTCGTAGGCAAATGAATGCGGCTAATTGAAGAAAAATTTGTGCTTCGAAGATTAAACAAAAAAACATTTTGATTGTTTTTAAAGCCAAAATAAATAAACAAATTCAATTGTTGAAATTTCAAAACCGGAAATGAATTTCTGTCTTCTATTTTTTTCCTTTATTTTTGGTTTGACAAATTGAAGCGGCAAATCAAAAAGTTAAACTGAATTCAACATTGGCGCTCGGCCGCCTTTAACGGCATTGCCAAATTAAATTAAATTCAATATGTTGAAATTTATGTACGAATATTTTTATAAAAAATATAATTTTTTGTAAATGGGTCACATTGTTGCCGCCCGCTGCCGCATGCCGCTTCCATTGGCCTTTCACTATAAGTGTGAAGCACTGTCATGTCTCTAAAGAAGCATTCAAGTGTCTCGGTTTTTTGAAACGGTGTAAGATGTACTTCACTCCATCCGACCTCCTTACTATTTATACCAGCTACATCCGACCGAAAATGGAATATACCTCTCATGTTTGGGCCGGTGCCTCAAAGTCTAAAGTCTCGAAGGAGCTCATCGGTGACAGTAGGGTACTCAACTCTATTGACTCACTGGTCGACGCAGTGTGGGGTGCACTACTCTGTTCTATCGTTACTATAATGGATTTTGCTCTGACGAGATTAGATATCTTGTTCCCGAAACACGCTCATTTTTACGCAGTACGGGTTCATCGTCCAGAGCTCACCCATTTGTGATCGATTGCCCGGGTAATCGTACTACGCATTACAGAGAGAATTCGTTTTTCAGCCGTATGCTTCGTCTGTGGAACAAGTTGCCTGCAGAAGTGTTTCCTGTCTGTTATAACGTTGGAAAATTCGAATGTTCCCGCTTTCCCCCTCCTCACAACCTATTTTCCTAGTTCTGGTACAATGCGCTGCATATGTGGTGGTCATCCCCTGAGTACTGGTCCAATAAAAAAAAAACAACCGTCCGAACAACTAGTTTCGCAAAAGTGGTTCAGAGAGCGAACCAAGTGTTTCATATTACCGTCTGAACATGGTATTAAGAGCAAACACTTCGGCTATATTGAAGAAAATTTAAAAAAAGGGCCAAAATTTTTGAGCATGTTATCGATAAAAAGTGGGGAAAATTCAAAAAATGTTTGCTTAATACCGTATTTACACTTAATCACATCTTAGAGATGTGTGTGGGGAAGACGTTGAAAATTTAAAAAACCAGTTTACATTAAAAAAATAAATTTTCAACATCTTTCATCTGTCAAGTATTACTTCGCGTGTTTGAGCAAACAAAAAACATTTAATAAAATGGAGTTAAAAGATTCTGCAGTTATTGGATTAATTATTGCTCTTAGAAAGCAAAAATTATTACTGCTTCAATTTGCAGAATTGTTAGAAATTATGCAAGACGACGGCGAAATTTATTAAAATTTTAAACAGTTTATTAAGATTTGAACTAATAAATATAAATAATAACACCTTAGAATCAAAATGGCAATTTTTGGGAAAAGGATACGCCAAGACTACTAGTCCAGAGTTTTTCAAAGAGAGCTTACGGATGTCGTTTGCAATTTCACTGTCATTTCCAGGAAAATATACGAATTTTTCCTCTCATGCCGCAATTCTGCCATTAGCATACTCTCGTCAGCAGCAGACATTTCTTACTATAAATAAATGTATTGTATGTATTATTATTTCTAACTATATAGTATTTTTAATTAAATTAAAATTTACTTAAATTGCTCGCTCCCGCTCATTTGTAAAAATTTTTGACACTTGTAGGTATATTTTCTAGTGATAGTATGAATTTTTAACATTCTTTTAACTTTTTTAGTGATGACACTAAAATAATCGAAAGATGTTGAGTCCAGCGAAATGAGAAACGAACATCTTGTAAAGATGTTGAGTTTTTTTCGTTTAGACTTTATAAAGGAAGATGTTAACATCTTGCCAAAATGATGAAAGATGTGAGTAAGTGTAAACAGGCTATAAAAGTGACGTTTGAAACTGAAAATTCCACTGTGCTGTTAACTTTTTAGTTTAATGCCTAAATGTCAGATTTTTTCTCAACTAAACGATTTTTTCATAATGACGCATAACTGAATGAACAAACAATATTTTACAATGGCAATGTGATTGCCAAATAATAAATTAAAAATTATAGACGACACCAATGAATGTTTCACTTCAATAATTAAGAAGAGGTTTTTACCCCTACACTTTTAGGTTTTATAAATAATTTTTCACTAATTGAATTCAACCAAATACACGAAAAAGTTTATTTTCGGACAAAATTGAATGTTATTATCGCTGTGTTTAGAAATGTCGTATTTATGTGTACATAAGTTAATTTTGTTATATAAAAGTCTCTTTCTATTATTCACTATTTTGCTCTTTCAATCTTAGATTAAGAAAAGTTGAAAAAAGTGAGTGTTATTACGGCTTAACACTTACAAGCTAAACGGCTGAGTCAACATCGACGAAATTTGACACATTGATGGATTTGAGTACAAACGAATACAGCAAGTTTATATTGTTGCAAAACTATGACCAAGTGGGGTCAAGGATAATTTTTTGTCTGCAAAACTATCTAAGCTCACTTTTATCAAATGTAAAACTTAGATACAAGTAACTACGTCCAAAACTCATATTGGCTCTATACATTTTCAAAGCTAAAGTTAGTGCCGCTTGGCGAGACAGTTGCTTCTTTTCCTGAGCTGTCCAACCTACTTTAATGAAATTAATAGAAAAAATAGATATACATAAGTATGTCTAGATTAATAAACTTTACTTTAATTTTAAAACTAGGATCAACTGGATGATAAACAATAGATTTAAATAGATGCACGGCTTTGAATGAAGGGAGTCAGGAGTAAGTTTATTTGCCTGCAAAAATTTCCAACCCATTTTTATGAAATTCAAAATATAAGTATAACTGCGTCTAAAAGGAAACCGATCATTTCTTTGAAGCTAAGAAAACGAGTGTTTAACGAGAAATTTTCTTTTACTTTTGAACTGTTGAACCTACTTTGAATAAATTAAAACCAAAAACAGATATACCTTTTGAATATACTTTTAAACAATTGAATTAATTTCGCTATATTAGTCCCTAACATTGATACCAATATAGGAGCTATGAAATGTCGACACATAGACAGCTGAGAAACATAAAAAACAAACTGTTTATAAATTTTTTATATAGTATATTTTTTAAACTAGAATCAAGTGGATAGAAGAACTAACCTCCGAAACTATCAAATCAATTTTAACGAAACTTAAAAATTAGCGTAATTTACTAAATATTTTTCCATTATAAAGCTAGCATTTAAATTTGAATCTATAAAGCTCATGTAATTATGAAATAATAACATTCTTTTGTATGCTATATATATGTGGTAATTTAGAACGAGTGTAAAATGGGTTTCACATCTCATGTCGAAGCTGTTTACTGAGGAATTCTACCTCACTTATGGGTGGATTAACTTTTATGGTTGCTGATGATTTTCATTTCACATATTGATTATAAAAGAAATAAGAGTAGATATGATGAACGCTTGCCTTAAATTCTCCAATTTAGATTTTTGTTCAGAAACTGAACTTACGAATGAAAATGCAAGCCTACACGTAAAAAAATATATGGTTGATACAACAATATTTTAAGGGCAACTTACTATTGTTGAATTATATGGTTGTACGTAATAATACTATATTGTTATATTTAAAACGCCATTCAGATGACACACCATAGTATTGTTAAAAAATTATATTATAAGTAACCATACTATATTCGGGCTTAAAATTGCTTTAATAATAAGTAACCATATCATTTATATAACGTATAACCATATTAATGTCATAAATATAGAACCATATTAGTGTCGTAAATGGCTTTATTGTAATATTGTTAAAACCTATATTTCTTTTAAGCAGCACATATATATAATAATCAACTACAAAAAAGAGACAGCATATAATATAATTTTGTAATACTTATTATAAAAAATAATTATAAAAAATAATCGGCGGAATTAATGCACAAGTTTCTTTTTGGAAGTTGAAATATTGATTAGCTGTATTGAAAGAAAAATAGCTATTAATTATTTTGTCTGCGATTACAATTTTGACAGACATATTTAACCACAATAATATGATTGCATGTGTTGTTGAATTCACCATACATATTTATATTTACATCTTAATATTAAACTTACCTTTTTATTATTCCGAAAACTCCATATGTAATCCTTCGACAAGTTCTCGTTTTTTCTTCTATTTTTTTAATATAGCTGACAAATACATGTGTATATACATATATTTTTTTAAGTTTAAAACATGCTTTTGTTTCCAAAAATAAAACCAAACTGAAAGAATATTGTGTGTCAACGACTAGAATGAAAGTATCGTTCATGTCGGCAATAGTAAGTTTATGTTGTAAACTCACTTTTGTTGCATGTGAATCAGCTTATCATACATATGATAAAACCATTAACTTAGAATTGGGTGTGGTAAAAGTTATCGTAGTTTTTCACAATTGTTATTATTGTATGTAACCATATCTTGAAATATATAGATATTAACTATAGAATTACAGAAATGCACACAATAAAATATTTATAGAGAAACAAACTATAATTATGTTGATTACAGAATGATTTTAACAATAATACATAATGTTATAGAATATTTCAAATTGCCTTTTCTCTGCGTGTATATTAGCAGACATGTGAACAAGGACTTCGAATAACAGTTGTTCAAATTCGGCGACGGTATTTCTCCGTCAACCTCTCACCCCATTGACATAATGCACAACATATTTTATACGCAATATCGCTGCTTTATTTTTAGAAAAATTTTAAAAAATCAGGAAAAATAGTAGTTATCCGAATCCTACTACCAAACTTAAAAGATGTGGAAAAAATCAAAGTTAAATAAAAAAAAAATTAAGAAAATCGAAGAATACAAACAGTGAAAAATTTGATTTAAAATATTAAATCCCGAAAATCGCATCCAAGCCCACTGTGCACAATTTTTTTCTATTTTTTATTAGATAGTAGACAGAAAAAGAAAAACCATGCAAAAAATTTATCTGTTTGGACTGATATTGAAAAAGTTATGAGTATTTATTCGAACACGGTTTTCTCATAATTCGGCTTTTTCAAAACGCGATATCTCTGAAGCCAAAACAATCTGAAAATTTGCTGAAATGTGCTGTCCAATAGGGAAATCAATGCATTAAAAAATTAAGCAAATCAAAAACATTTTTTCTCCGAACTGTGCGATTTGACTTGGATTGCCCCGTATGTATGTTAGGCTGATCTGTCACAAAATACAAAAATGTATGTATGTAGTTTTAGTCTTATAGTTAGGTTTTAATGGCTGCCAGTCTCATAAAATCTATCAACTTGGGTCCTTTTATGATGCCATTGTATTTATTTGTATAGTTAAAAAAACATAAACAAGTAAGAGTGTGGTATATTCAGCTGGGCCGAATCTAAAATACCCTTCACGATAGTCACGTATATGTATAGTATATATTACAAATTTGAACTGAATATGCTCGGATATATGGACCGATAACGGGGAAAAAATATTTTTGCCTTGTAATCACCATTCCAAAAAAGAAATCTTTCATTGACAATTTCCTAGAAAAGTTTGTTTAAGCTATATTTTGCTTATATATGGATCGATATCCGAAATTTTCCTTTTCCATATTTATGTAACCTCATTTTATTACCAGAACTGATGTTAAGCGGTTTAGGCTATATCTCTAGTATATATGGATCGATATCTGGAAAAAAAATTTTGCCTTCTAGTCACCATGCTTAGTCTAAAGCCAAACAAACTTCTTTTGTTTTCAAAAATTTTCATACAAAATTGCAAAAAAAAAAATGTTTTTTTCGGAATTTTGAATATATCTCAGCTATACGTGGAGCGATATTACTGAATTTCAAAAGCAAACCCATGAATCGATGGAGTAAAAGAATGGTGAAAGAAAAAAGTTTCTAAGTCTAATGGTTTTCTCAGAAACGGTATTTCGACAGCGGACAGACGAACATCGGTTAATCGACTTTTCCATTAATTCTGATTCAGAGTATATACACTTTATAGGGTCGCAAATGAAAAGTGTAGAAATTACAAACGGAATCACAAACTTATATATACCCTCAACATTTTTGTGATGGGTATAATAACGTCAAGATACCTATCGCATTAAAAACAGTTACTACAGATGCAGTAGCTCACTTAGGAAAATTAATGGCACCTTAATCTATATTATCTATACTAATATATAAATAGAAAAAGTTTGTATGTTCGAATATTTACAAAAGGTAATCTCTGGAGCTAGTGGTCCAATTTAAAAAAAAATATCCAGCAAAGTGTAGAGTGATGCACATCAGCTATATAAAAATTTGTTAAAGTAATTAGACACGACGTCAAGAGACGGTAGCTGAAATCTGGTAACTGTTTTTGAAGAAATCTATTGAAACAAGAGGAAAATAAACCTCAATCGACGTGAAGACGCTATATGCCCTCCAAATCGTTCGTTTTTCCTCATATCCATCCCCTGACCAAATGCGAAAGTTAACTCATTCTTCATTTGTTACGCATTATAAGCTAAACGGCTTAATCCATGTGGATGAAATTTGAAATATAGATGCATTAGAGTACAACACAGCAAGTTTATATTGTTGCTGTTGTGACTCAGCTGTTCTGCTGGTCGGTGTTGCTTGTCCGGACGGAATTACGTGGAAAATTTGTCGTATAACTCGGTTAATGATTTTAATTATATCGCAAGCACTTAAACTTGGTTAATTTATGATTTATAACGCGTATTTGGCGTATGGAAGAAAACAAACAACTAATTGCTTGCTTAATTATTTCTCCATTTATTTTGAATTATTTATAGACTTAAATCTATTTTATTGCTATATTGTAATATTCCTAATTATTAGCACATTATTGGGCTTATACATTTTCTCACACGTGTAATAAGTTCCAGTAGTATGAGCCCCAGGCAAATGTTACTATAACATAAAATTATGGTGGTATGGTATGGTATGGTGCAGCTGTTAACTTTATCACTCCGCTAAAGCGCCATGTTGTTTTTATATAACATTTCTCAAAACTTACGGTTCGAACGTTAATTAATTTTTTTTTTTCTTTTCTACCTGCTTTGATCTTAATACCTTTTTAAAACTATCAGCCAGTTTACCAATTTCGAAAGAAAATGGATGCGAAAGAGAGCTAGTCACTCACATTCGAATCAATTTGGGTTTGTCTATCTCACTGTTATTCGTTCGCATCTACTTATGTATTTTGATTGAGTTTTGACAGATCGTTCGCATAGAAAAAAGTTAGACGAACCCAAATCAATTGGCAAACTGGCCCTATATATAGCTGCCTTAAAAAAGTTTAGGGCACAAGAGGGTTAATATTTCTATTTCTAACTATACAGTTGGCAATAAATTTGCAAAGTATAGGATGCACAGCATGTTGCGGCGCTGTGACTAACTGCACCGACTATGCCTTCGCATAGGCAGTTGCCGCGTGGTAGACAGTTAACCAATGAGAGCGAGAGGTAAAACTTTTGAAGGCCAAACAACAAAAACAACAAGCCTGACCGGACTTAAGAAATAATTACGAAAATATTAACGACTGCCAGAGGGCTAATAAATGTCAATTAATAGTGTACAAAGTGGTTCAAAGTAAAAAAGCGCCAACACTCGCTTTTCATTTTTAACCGGAAAAATGAATTGATTCTCTGGCAGCTGTCAGCCACTTCAGATCGCAACTGAGTAAATCTCTAAATCAGTAGTGCCCACAAGTTATATATGAAAGACTAAACACCAATACATATAAGGAAAAACTATTTTTATTTAATATTTTTTGTTATAAAAAGCAAAACATTTTCAAAAACAAAGTTCACACTGATCGTCAATGTTTACGAACAAAGCATGCGAAAATGTTGTTGCTTTGCTTTTGTGTGTGCGGTGAAGAACGAAAAAAAATATAAAATACGAAGTTGTTTGTGTATTTTTCATTGCTAATGCTGAGCGCAGTATTTTTGTATTAAATATCACAGCCCTATAGCTAAGCTCATTTACAAAAATAATTGAGTATCATGCGCATAGGGCTGGGCACACTTGCTGTAAATAGAAAAATAAAAACAGGCTCGCATTATTACAGCTATTGCATTATGAAAGTCTAACTCGAGTTATATATGATCATATGCACATATGTATGTATATCGTTACACTTTCAACACTTGAGATCCACAAATTTTTGTTTACGTAAGAAACGTCTGCCGATAATCTTTGTTCAAATAGCATAAGATAAATTAAAGAATTCTGTTGGATTTTAAGTTCATATGAAGTTATATTTTAATCACATATGTTATTAATATTTTGGTCTCGGAAATATATTCATACATTCTTTATTCCATGTTTTACATTGACCTCTTTCGTTGATTACAGTCCATTCTACACAAAATTAAGATTGTTTTGAGTAATCATTTGTGTATTGTAAATGTGATTACTTATTAAACTTACCTTCGTTTGCTTCACAACTGCGTAAGTCTAACATACATCTGTTTGAAAATGTACATTGAATACCTGTTCCGGGACCAGACTCTCGAGCAGCACAAAGTGGACTATAATCGCGGGAACACCTCTCTTTGCACTGGGGTTTCTCAGCACACAAAATGTTGGGAGTCAGGATTACCAAGAGCACAAAAATATTTGAGATATGCATATCGTAGCAGCCAAGAGAATACGAAATGAAATGATACCAAGTGTATCAGCTTAAATACTATACGGAAGCTGTCAGCAGGGTTGTCAGATATGGCAATTTCTCGCCAAACATGGCGAACTTTTATCTCCTATGGCGACAACATGTTTGGTTTGGCGATTTAAAAATCATTTGGAGAAATAATTGGCCATTTTAACATACTTTATATTTTAAGTCCGGCATTCCTGTTTTATCCAATGTTTGTTGTTATTACTAAATGCTCAAATGATTTATAATGAACTACCTCTGTGTCGAAAAAATCGTCTGTTTTTGATATTCATAATGTTAGGAACACAACTGCGACGAACAACGAATTTCGCCCATCGCGACGAATTCGCCGGCAAATATTCGTTGTATAAATTCGTCGTGTGAAGCACAATACCAACGAACTTTTGTGTTGATAACATTGTTTACATATAAATTTAATTAAGGAGGCCATATTAAGTCAGCCTATATAAATCCCATCCGAAAGAGGGACTTTTGATCAAACTATCTGAGGTTCTATATATTTTGAGAACATCTTCATAAATTTTTTACTACATGGATTAATATAAATATAAAAAGTATGATTTCGTGAAAAATATTTTTTTATATAAGAAACCTGGCCACCTGATACGTTTTGTTCGTCGTTCGCTGACGAAACAATTAGAAATAAATCTATTTCAACTTTCGCTGAGTATGACGAATTTCGCCCAACGTCACGATTGTGTGCATTTTCATATACACCAATGTGTTGTATTTTTGGCGACGAATATTCGCGACTAAAAATTCGTTGTTCGTCGCAGTTGTATTCCTAGCATAAGTTTGATAGCTATCAAAATAAATCAATTAAACCATGCCTGATTACATGCATGTAGGAAGCAGCGTGCATGATCAACTATTTTCTTCTAAATAAGTTATTGCTCAAGAATTTTAAACAAATTTTTAAATGCAGATAATTTTTTACTTATGGTAAAGTAGTATGGTATGATAGATTGGATTCTTTCCTTCCATTAAATGCAATAGATTATGGCTCTGCATTTGAAACTCAGCTAAGGAATACAGGAGTAATTTAACACCAGAAAAAATAAATTTTTGAAGAGAAAATTGTCTCACATATATGGAAAAACTTTTGAAGAAAATGTTGTGCCGCTTAGCTGAAAACATGAAGCTATTTAAAGAATTTTCAATAACAAAACGCGGTAATCCGCTAAGCCAATGATTCGTTAAAACACTTTATGAACACAAAAGTTTCAGCAGGTGAGTATGCGATTCAATGGGCAAAGGTGTGTAATTGTAATTGGAAAGATTATTTCAGTGAAAAAATACTTACGAATTTATTTGATTTTTGGTCCAACGTTTATTTCTACAAAGACACAGCGGGTAATATCTTGGTTATTCCAACTAGCAACGCATGCGTAGAAAAAGTATTTTCCATTATAAATTATACCAAAATAAAGTGTAAAATAAACTTGTTGATGCATTAATACGTTGCAATACGTTTGAGCCCCTAACCGAAAACATGTTTAAAAAATTCAATTAAAATATTATGTATGACATAATACAGATCAAACAGAATTCATAAAGATCTCTGTGTTCCTCTTGTAAAAGACGAATTTTCAAAGTAAGCGGCAAGGTATATCAGTAAGCTGGATCTTCACCCAAATCCTCTTGCACGCAATATACTTAATTTTGAAGGCCACTCTCGGTTGAGAAGGAGGGACACCCTTGCCACCATCAGAACGTTAAATAGGTGATTTTACCGATATTGACCGTGCAAAATAAAACATTTTTGTCTAGCATTGGCTGGACTTAATTTTGTGTATTTAGTATTAAGTTTTGAATGCTTATTGTTAGTTCACTTTGTGAAAATTCAATCAATAAATGAATGAAAAAAGACGAGACGGAGATTTATAACCTTCGAGATATATGCTTTTAGCTAATTATATAGAAAGTTTTTTACAACAGACATATGTATCTAATTTTATTTTATTTATTAATACGAGTAATATGTAGTACTAAGCCCATAGGACCAGTAATCCTATTAAATAAATATAATACATATCGCTACTTTATTGCAACATAGTCATAACACAAAAAAGCTTGTTTTGAGAAAAACACATTTCAAATTTTTAGTTTCCATACAAGTCTTAGAAATGTTTTTTAGAAAATATCTCCTAAAGGAAACATTTTAAAATTAA
Organism: Thecocarcelia acutangulata; assembly: GCA_914767995.1. Lineage (NCBI taxonomy): Eukaryota > Metazoa > Arthropoda > Insecta > Diptera > Tachinidae > Thecocarcelia > Thecocarcelia acutangulata. The sequence goes on from OU612095.1 coordinate 67,737,199, forward strand.
TTTAAATAAAATGTTGGCACAATATAAAAGGCTCATTTTTTGAGATATGACTATGTTGCAATAAAGGAGCGATATGAATTAAAAGAATAAAAATTATATACAACTACAAAACTATGAAAACTCAATTGAGGACATTTTTAGGGATTTCTTATCTTTTAAAAATCATACGAAAAATATTTTGACGAATTTTGGTGGTCACATTGGCGCTGGAGGTGGAAAAAAATTTGACAACCCTGGCTACGAGTATACTGAACAAGTGTGGCTCTAATATTTACGTCAATGAAATAGTCATCACATTAATAAACACTTGTGCAAATATTTGTTGACTTAAAAACAAAATTCGTAGTTTTGCGTTATATACATGTCTACTTTTATTTTAATACAAATTAAAACGATTTTGCGTTTGCAGAAGAGAAATTAAACTCGTGTATTAAGAGTGTACGAAAATAAGCACAAGATTCGAATCGGTCGCTAATTGTGCGTGTAGCCCTAAAAAAAACAATTCAACAAGTCTAGTGAAAATTTAGCGTTAGAGTAGTGAAAAAGATTAACATCAGCACCTGCCTTTACGGCATTATATGATGTGTGAAATTGCTACACACACGTAGCAATTCTCGCCATATTTTTGTAGCCATATCGGCAACCCCTTGTTCAGGAGTTCGGGTCCTCTAATCCCTCCTATATGCAATTTCCCAGCAATCAGTAGCAGACAAGGCCTAATGAGTTGATAGGACGAAGCCCACCAGCAGCATCAGCCCTTAAACCAACCCACCCGACTATTCATTACCACTTGTTCCATACAGTACGGGTGTGTGTTGCAAGCAAAAACAGAATTGTTTCGTAGAAAAATAGGTTTAGGTTATATCTTGGGTACGTATGGACCGATACCGGAAATTTTCATTTTCTCTATTATAGTAACCTCCTTTTATAACCAGAACTGCTTTTAAGCAAAAAAAAAATTTTTTTTTCATGCCAGTAACGAAAGGCGTTCCTCAATGGTCTATTTTTACATAAATTACTTACCAAGCCAATTAGTACACTGTAACATTCATTTGCAAGCCGATGATGTTCAAATTTATATTTGTAGTGAACCAGGGAAGATTGAAGAGGCCGGTTTAAAACTGAATACTGATTTATCGAAAATTAAGGCTTGGACAGCAGCTAGTGGCTTATGTTTAAATCCGAATAAATCTAAGTGCATTGTAATTGCCAGAGAGACCACACATATAACAGCTGAACCCAATATAATATTAAATTCTTAAAAAATTGAAATTGTTAGGAAGAAGAAAAACCTAGGCATTATATAAAATTGTTCGCTAACATGGTCTGATCATGCAAACACTGCTGCAGGGAAATTATTTGCGACGCTTCGTTCATTATGGGCATCTCAGCATGCAACACCGATAAATATACGTATGACTTCGGCTAAGACCTATCTTATACCGACATTAATGTACTGTAGCGACATTTTTGCGAGCAGCGCCAGAAAATTAACTTCTGCATAAAATGCTGTTCTAAGATAGGTTTTCAATTTTGGGGCGTTTTTCTCATTTCACATCTTATGAGACTGGACGTTATGGTGTGCGTTTTTGTGACCCGTTAAGTATTCGTTGTATTCTACTGTTAAATAAAATTATTTACACTGATGTGCCGTCGTACTTGTTTAAACGTCTTCTTTGTACGCAATCAAGGAGTAACAAAAACCTGGTCCAGATACGATTTAGAAAGTTAATATCTGAATGACAATTTTTTATTCACACTATACGACTATGGAACTCAATACTAGCAACCTTACAAACCATTGGCAATGCAACGCAGTTTATGTCTGTTCAATTTCTATAACAGAAGTTAAAAACTTATGGCCTTATTCATAAAAATATTGTCTGTTTACTAAACTGTTATTTGACAAATTTCTATTGAAAATTTGTCAAATAAGTGTTTAATAAAATACAATATATCGCTTAACCTGGGCGGATTGATATTGATGCTACTTAAGTTGGAAAAAAAAACGTTTTTTCAAAAAACATTTATTACTCAACATAGTCTCCTTTTAGCACAATACATTCAACAAGACGATATTCCAACTTTTTTATACCATCTGAATAACACAATTTTAGAAACCCCTCAAAATGCGCGTTTTTTTCTTCTTGTCTTGTCTTGTCTTCACCTTCTTCGGCGCACTTCTTTCTACCAGTTTCCACACTTTGTTTTGATTGATTTTTGATTTCATGTGTGTAGTGGTCATCAACAGTTATTAATCGATGCCACAAATCAACAGGATTACGGTTTATCATGTCCAAACACAGCTGTGAACTGGTCTGTCGAACTCATTTTTGTTCGACACTGAGTAAACGCGGCATCGATTTTGCCGATAGGTTTTTCATATGTCAATGGTCATGCAAAATGTTGAACGCACATTCATATGATATATTTACCATTTTAACAATCTCACGTAACTTAACTCGACGATCATTTATATCATGCTTGACAACTGCGAAAATGATTTACATCAGTACCTGCCTTGACGGCCTTATCTGATGGTGGACCAATTCCACGGAGCGAATTTTTCACGATTCACCACCGCCCCCGTGTGACTTGTTAGGCTCACACAGGTAGCAATTCTTGTCATATGATTGCGGTCATATGAACAACTTCTTGTTGAGGAGTTCGGGCATTCTAATCCCTCATGTACGCAATTTCCCAGCAATCAATGGAGGACAAGGCTTAATGAGTTGGTAGGCCGAAGCCCATTAAGAGCATCAGCCCTTAAACCAACTCACACGTCAATCATCACCACTGGTTCCTTACAGTACACGTATCTGTTGTATAGGCAACAGATCCTCGGGAGATTGTTAGCCCTCGAAAAAAGCCATCACCAAACAATTATCAAGGATACTAACACTCCCTTCCTGCGTTTTAGGTTTCAACCACAGCCAAAAAGTTTTAGCCAAGGTAGGCACCTCAACCATGCTCAGCCCGGGTCGAACCGCAAGCAGAACTTCCCGGGGGCCATGCTGATCCCCGTTCTGCCAATTTATACCCTTGGTAAGGGTTTCGGAAGCCAACACAACATAAGTCATGTGGCTTCCGAGAGTTTTGTTTGCCACACCAAACGAGGGACGCTTCCCCTCTTTTCCCCGAAAAACAGAGCGCCTAAGTTAGGAATACGCCAAGGCAAAACCTGTTCCCTGGGGGGATCATGCTTGACAGTTGATGGTAGTGTTGCAGTACTTGTCGCCCGCGTTTCAATTCAACAATCCAATATTTTACATGTAATCTGACAGAGCAGACTCGCCGTACTGTTTATCGAGCTTTTTTTTTGTCTCTTTCGCCATTTTCTCTGTCAAATAATAGTGTTTAATCGCTGCACGAAATTTACTTTTTTCCATTTGTCAAGAAACACAAAACGACTACAACAAATACTCATAATCTAATCGATGAATTTGGGTAAAATTTTAATAAATGACGGTTGATAGATCGCAATCTCAAAAGAAAGGTTTTGCGTTAACGTAGGTAGGTTGAATATCAATCCGTCTTCTGAGTATCTGAGTATGTATATCATACAAATTTTCTAGACGTATCACACATTCGTGTCCCGTAAACACTACATAACATAGTGCTGTAACGTATAAGTTGAATTAAAAAAAAAACTATAATGTTGTTGATATAACTTTTACACAACTTGTAAGATAACATGCAAGCCACCACCAATCTAGTTAGAAACAAATTTATTGTGTTTTTTATTGTTTTAAGACTTTAGATAGATAACAAGATCGTTAATACTTGTGGGGAATTGACTCGTGTAATTAAGCCGCCGCACAGTGGACCATTTTACGGGATAGTAGTCAAAAATCTATAACTTTTGATCGGATTTGATTTTTTACACGCGATTTTTTCGTTTAGCAGGTGAGATTTTTAGCTTTAATTCTTGACATACGAGTAGAACAGCCGGCAATAAAACAAGTTTTGGAGGGATTAAAACACATTTTCATTCCTTGTCATGAAGTATGTAACTGTACCAATTTTTTAACATACACATTGCCAAGTAATTTCAAACTTTGTACCCCAGGGAATTTTTAGCCCTAACAATCACAGGGGCCAAAGGTTGGTTTTTTTGAAGCAGCTGGAAAGGACACATGATTTATTAAATAGCAAAAATAAAATTATCTAAGGCGTGCTCAAATTTAGTGGATATAGTAAAGTTTTCATAAAAAAGTACGCTTATATTGCGTTGCACATATGTATGTATGTACGAATATATGTTAACAAAATAAATATTAGCAGAAATCACTCTTCGTTGCAAACTGCCGTTGAAAACGATGCGGACATTGCAAGTTTGGCATATATCCAACAAAATACATGACAATACATGAAACTGACATTTGATTCGTACAACAGTGCTACGATTGCAAGATGTGAAACGAAGAGTTATTTCCGACTATTGATTAGTTTATATAAATTTTTAATCCAAAAAAAAATTTGATATCTACATATGTATGCATATGAAAGCCAGTATTATTTGGAGTAGGTATTGAAAAACGTTTATAAATAAAAAAGTTTTTGTAAATATTTCTTTTTTTTATATTCGACCAGTACTCAGGGGATGACCCCTACATATGCAGTGCATTGTACCAGAACTAGGAAAATAGGTTGTGAGGAGAAGGAAAGAGGGAGTAGTGTTTGTGAACATTTGACTTGAACTTTCCAACGTTATAACAGACAGGAAACACGTCTGCAGGCAACTTATTCTACAGACGAAACGTACGGCTGAAAAACGAATTCTTTCTGTAATGCGTAGTGCGATTCCCCGGGCAATCGACCACAAATGGATGAGCTCTAGACGATGAGCGCGTGCTACGTAAAAATGTGCGAGTTTCGGGAACAAGATCCCTAATCTCGTCAGAGCAAAATCCATTGTAGTAATGATAGAACAGAGTAACGCACCTCACACTGCGACGATGCTCCAGTGAGTCAATAGAGTTGGATACCCTACTGTCACCGATGAGCTTCTTCGCCCTCGCACGGTCGATTAACCCCAAAATAGACTTTGAGGCACCGGCCCAAACATGAGAGTTGTATTCCATTTTCGGTCGAATGTAGGTGGTATAAATAGTAAGGAGGTCGGATGAAGTGAAGTACATCTTACACCGTTTCAAAAAACCGGGGCACTTGAATGCTTCTTTAGAGACATGAAAAATGTGATCAGTTCAGCGAACATCACACTGTATCTTCATTCCAAGAACATCAAGAGCATCCAATTCCTCAATATTTATACCATCCATGAGTACAGATGAAGCAGCATTTGCGGTCGTTTGTTTGTATGTTAATAGGCAACATTGGGTCTTACGAGCGTTAAAGGTGACCCTGTGTTTACGACCCCATTCGGAGATTAATAGAAGATCACTATTCAGTGAATCATTCATATTTAGCCTCTTGGCAGCGATTTATGATAGGCTGGGCCTATAACTAAAAGAGTACGAGTGGCAAATGCTGCTGTCATCCGCGAAAGAGTGGATAGGGTTGGAAGTTTGATAGAGAAGGTCGTTGAGGAAAATAAGAAATAGAGTAGGAGAAAGAACGGAGCCTTGCGATACCCCTGAATTAATCTTGAACTCGTTTGATGAGACCCCATCTATAACAACTCGTATAGTGCGGTCTCTGAGAAAGCTCGATATAAACCGAGAGAAGTCATCACCGACACCAAAAGCAGTAAGTTTTTCCAGTAGCGCACCATGCCACACTCTGTCAAACGCTTTGGAAATATCCAGAGCCACCACTTTACTTTCACCAAAATGATGGATTGAGTGGAACCATTTCTCTGACAGATATGCCATAAGAATTCCAGTAGAACGACCCTTGCGAAATCCATATTGGCGGTCACAAAGTAATTTATGTGACTAACGGACGCGCAAGCGTAGAAGAGCACTGCTCTTCTGTGCTGCAGAAGACCAGTGCTGGATACCATCTGGTCCAGGAGTGTTATTTATGTATTAACTGCTCGAGCCCGGAAAAATATCTTTGGCAAATAGCCTTGATTTTCATGATCTAGAAGTTTCCTAGCTTCCTCGTTTACTTCGATAGAGGTATTTTTCCATTTTTGTCGTATGCTGTACATATATGGATCTGAAGTGCATAAAAATTAGTAATAAGGTCTTCATTAGTATGATATCTGGATGTTTTTCTGTAGTCCTTGCTCCTTTTTTCTTGAGCTTCTTCGGATTGATCTCCTATTGGCAGCATATTGTGTTTAATTATATGTTCACCATGATATAGAATTTTATGGACTGTGGAAGGCATATATTTCCATGGGTATTTTTCTTGTGATGGATGCTACAGTTTCTGGATCGGAAAAAAATCTCCTAACTGTATTTCCATCATTCGAGTTTTCTTCTCCTTGTTTTGGTTGGTCCAGCTGAATATATTTTTCTTAAATTTATTTTTTATTTGTTTCCTTGTTTCTTCATTTTCTTTGTTTTTCCTCAATGTTTCACCTAATGGACCCAATTCTAAATCATAATCCAATTTAAGAATATACGTATTCTAGTATGAAAAAGGGACAATCTAAATTCGTAAACTTCTTTAAAGCTATGGTCTTCAATTGGGGGTTGGCTTAATTGGCTTGATATCGTTTGGGATATATTGCAACTTGACGATGACTTCATAGTAAGACACATTTTGAAATTTACTTCGCTGCCTTGGTCATACAATTTAAGTATAACTGGTTGAAGTACCTTAATTTGATCTTTTATTTTTTGAACTTCTTCATTTATAACATCTTTTGTTTGCTTTCTGAATGCAAATTTTATTCGTCTGCAATACTTCGTTGCGTCAATTTCGGTTGCTCTACTCATTGACGGCTCCAAGCCTGTAAATCTTTTTGTTAAGCGCAATGGATCGAAAGATACGATAAATAAATTGATATCTCAATAATTTTCGGTATAACATTGCTTGTATTGCAATCCATTACATCTCATTTGGAAGTCAGCAGAATAATGCTGCAATTTCCAAGCTTTTTCAAATTATCAGCATGAAGAGAATCGTTCTGTAGTATGTTACAGAAGATCTTGCAATTTTATTTCTGCTGAACTTTTTTTTATTTTTTTAAAGCGTTTTTTATTTATTGAATTTTTAAAATGAAATAATATTAACAGCCTGTTCGACGATATCGAATGAACTTATCCTTTGGACATCGACGAACTGGCTGTAAGTATTCAAATCTTAATACTAAATATAAAATTTAAAAAAATATAAAAATGTACTTTTTACTTAAGTCCAGCCAATGCTAGACAAAAAGTTTTATTATGCGGGAGCAAAATCGGTAAAATCACCTATTGAACGTTCTGATGGTGGCAAGGGTATCCCTCCTTCTCAACCAAGTGTGGCCGTCAAAATTAAGTATATTGCGCGCAAGAGGGTTTGGGTGAAATGCCAGTTTAGTGACATGTCTTGTCGCATACTTAGAAAATTCCTCTTTTACCAGCGGAGCACTTAGATCTTTATGAATTCGTGAATTTTTTACGTACCATGGAGTTGCAGTAATCGTTCGTGGATTTTGGTTTTGTCGCTTTTGAATTTTTTCAATGTTTGACGCTGAGGCGGTGCCCCATAATTGAACTCCATGTATTAAAGGGCACCATTCAAACACACTTGACCTATTGCTGCCTTCACACCCTGAAAAGTATGAAGCCAGCGTTAGAGCACCTCTCGGAAATTCGGATCATTGCATCATTTCTGCCTCCTTTTCGGTCTCTGTACTTCGCAACGTTTCAAAGTCAGCTACGAAACGATCAAAATTTATCTACGAAACGGCTCGTTGGACTGAGCTCAACCAATTTTATGAGCATTTTAATTGGAAACTCTGCTTTCTAGACAACGACATAAATGCTTCAGCATAAATGGTCGTGAACATGATATTGTTGGGGATGAAAACATTCATCCCCTCCAGGCAGATTTCGATTATATCAAAAGCACAATCTTGGTTTAACCAGACGTGCAAAAACGCAGTCAGAACCAGAGAGGAAGCATTCAGTAACTGGCGTTTAAACAAAACCCCAGACACGAACAGCGCCTTCGTGCCAAGGTCCTTGCAGCTGCCCGGGGCAGTAAGACCTTTTGGTCTTTCGTTAAGAGAGTAAAGAACAGTGCTAGTTCATCAATTCTAATTCCGTTAAAAAATGTCCAAGCATTCACCGACCCGGTTGACAAAGCTAACCTGTTGGCTGAAATTTTTGCAAGCAATGCTTGCTTGCCGGAAAGCATTCAAACACTTCCCGAGCTCGAAAGAGTATCTGTAACTATGCCAAAAATATTCTTCCGGGTGCGAGAAGTTAAAAGGGGTTTGGCCGACCTCGACATAAATAAGACTCCTGGACCGGATGGCATCGCAGAACTGGTCTTGAAGCAGTGTTCTTCTACGCTTGCGCGTCCATTAGCACGCCTCTTCAGCATGTTTTACCATTTTGGTGAATTTCCATCGTGCTTGAAGGTTGCTAATGTAACACCAATACCCAAAAAGGGTGAGGCAAATAACCCTGAAAATTACCGCCCAATTGCAATTTGTTCCGCACTCTCCAAAGTAATGGAAAGCATGGTAAGCCATCACCTTATGAGGTATCTTGAGTCGCATAAACTACTTTGTGATCGTCAATATGGGTTTCGAAAGAGTCGTTCTACTGGCGATCTTATGGCAAATCTTCCAGAGAAATGGTGCCATTCAATCCATCATTTCGGTGAAAGTAGGGTGGTGGCTCTTGATATTTCAAAAGCGTTTGACAAAGTCTGGCATGGTGCACTACTGGCAAAACTTATTGCTTTTGGTGTCGGTGATGACTTCTCTCGGTTTATATCGAGCTTTCTCAGCGACCGCACTATACGAGTTGTTATAGATGGGGTCTCATTAAACGAGTTCAATATTAATTCAGGGTTGCCGCAAGGCTCCGTTCTTTCTTCTATCCTATTTCTTATTATTCTCAACTACCTTGTCTATCAAACTTCCTACCCTATCCACTCTTTCGTGGATGACAGCAGCATTTGTCACTCCTACTCTTTTAGTTATAGGCCCAGCCTATCAGAGAACGCTGCCAAGAGGCTAAAGCAACTTTTCTATGAATACGAAAATCATTTCGAAGGTCAAAATAGCTTAAAAATAAAATTAATAAGAAAAAAAATTAGTTAAAATTTTGGATCCAAAAATTTAGACTAAAATTTTTGAACTTGGCGCATATAAAATGGGGTATAACCGTATAGGAAAGGGTTTGGACTACAATATGGCAAAATATTTTTTTGACGCGCTCTGATGGGGAGGAGATATGTTCTATTAAGTAGGCGAATTTTGGATAATATGGACCTTTAAAATTTTTTTTTTAGTTTTTAAGACAGATAAAGATTTGTTTTCATTGCATTTATTTATTTATTTATGCCTATGGAGAATAACTCCTTACAGGCAGATACTATATATGTATGTACACGCATATGAGTTAAAAAAATTACAAAAATTAATAAAAAAAATAGCTAATTACTGGAATTACAAAAATTTATAAGCAATAGAAAAAATTGTTATTTACTGGAATTTAATACTAAGATTATACTACGCTTAACAAAATTTAAGTTCATCGAAAAGACAATAACGTGGTAAAGTTCATTTTATCTGCATTCGCATAATTCTGACGGTTATAAAGCACTGAAAAAGGTTGATATTAACGAAGACTACGCAGGAGAACATCAAAATTTAGTTTGGCCGCCAGATATTCAGAGCAGCTATTGCCGTTAATCAATTTGAAGACAAGAATGGCATTTGACATTTTTCTGCGACTTGTCAAAGAAGGCAGCTTTATTTGTTGCAGTCAGAACTCATAGGATGGTAAGTTGGCTACAGTGTTCGGGCAGATATTGCGCAGGATGAAAAGAAGGAACTGTTTTTGGATAGACTGAATTCGATCGCTATGTACATTATAAAAAGGGTTCCATATAATCGAGCCATATTCCAGTTTTGGCCTGACTAAAGATGTATACAATTGCTATCATATAGTTAATAATCTACGTAAAAAGAAAATATTTATTTTACTTCAATATGTTGTTAAACAAAAAAATTACAGTCATTTAAAAATTAACATTTTCTGAGAAATTTGCAATTTTAGCAACATTTTGGGAAACTTCATTTTGGAGCACCCTGTTCGCTATGATATAGTTAAAATAATGATGAAATTTGTTTGCTCCCGAGGCTCACTGGTATTCACTTTCAAGTGAAGTAAATATCTTTGAAATCGGTAACAAAAATAAAATTGCTTTTGGCCACCAAATTTTAAAATGGTCCACTGTGCGCCAGCAAGCTGAAAAAATATATTGTGCAATATAACATAATTTTTGATTATTATTTATTTTTTTTACTACTACTACTTTTATAATATTTATTATTTACTTCCTGTTTTTATAAAAACAAAAAAACTTTTAAACAAAATATTAATGCGCTGTTCATAAAATGCAGACGAGCACTCGTCTAAAAAATTTTATATGGAAATCATTCAAAAAATTGAGTAACTTTCATACAAAGTTTGTAGACGAGTTGCTCGTCTGTGTTCTATGAACCGCACGCACTTCTTGTATTAATATACACACATACATGTATACATATGTATATATTTCAGCTGTACTAACAACAGAAAAGCCAATTATTATAGTTGAAAAACAAAATTTCCATATGAAAATGTATCGGCTGAACAAATATGCTGCCAATTCAAAGCTTTTTAACTGCTGTGTAAAAGAAATTGGGTCACCTTTACTTAAACCTGTCCTCGTAGGTTCACAAATAGGGTTGGGAAAATGTTGCATCTACGAGAAAAGGTGATTGTAATTCTCGCGGGTTGGAAGAATTATATATGATAGGAGTGAGAGAAGAAAAAGTTGAGATTAATTGCATTCCTTATTTCTACAAAATATTTTTATTTAGTCTGTAGCCGATCATACTGATGATGGGGGAGCCAACTAGATGGTGGTCGCTCAAAAGTTGGAAAGCAACTAAGTTCATGTAAGTTAATGCGACTTTCAAACCATGAAAAATCGGCCTTGGGAAAAATATTGAAGGCCTGGACCACTTCTCTTCTAAATGTACCATCACCCGTATTGCCAGCTCAACATTTTCTGACCCTGGGGAACAGGTTTTCTCCTGGCGCATTCCAGACTAGGACACTATGTTTTTCGGGTAACGAGGGAAAGGAGTCCCTCGTTTGATGTAGGAAATAAAATTCTAGGCTTCCGAAACCCTTACCAAGGGTATGAATTGGCAGAACGGCATGCCTCTGATTGGTTCTGTTTGCAGTTCAACCTGGGCTCATCATGGCTGGCACGTTCTGGCTGTGGTTGAAACCTAAAGACGCAAGAAGGGGAAGTTAGTATCCCTGATAAATGTTGATGCATGGCTTTTTTCGGGAGCTAGCAACTCCCCGAGGTGCTGTTCCCTTGCAACAGATACCTGTACTGTAAGGAACCAGTTGTAATGACTGGACGGGTGAGTTGGTTTAAGGCCTGATGCTGCTAGTGGGCTTCGGTCTACCAACTCATTAGGCCTTCATGCTGAGATGTTTTCTTTTAGTTTGTTTTCTTATCGAATACATATCGATTGCTCTATTCTGAAACATGATGAGTTAGTTTTGAGATAAGTCATAAAGATTTTTTTGTTTATCTGAAGATTATAAATTTGTTGTATATCATAGCTAAGCATACTTTAGCATATTTTTGTTGGCCTTTTCTCACTTTATTGGTTTATAACAAGCTAATCATGCTAAGTATACTTTCAACATATAAAAGGGAGGTTTTTAAACTTTAGGTTTTTAAATGTATGTAAGTACAAGTTTTTATAGTTCGATTACTATCAAAAATTTATTGAATATAAGTTCAGAAAAAAAAATTGAATTAAAAAACCTTATGTCGACTTAGTATGTTTTGTAATACTTGTGGTGTGGAAGATGTTGGACTAAATTTTGTTAATCTGAGCAGTGTCGAAGGTATATACACTGGGCACTGATCTGTTTTAACTAATTTAATTCCAACATTTTAAAAGCTGCAATAGAGATTGTTTTAGTCTTTCGTATTGTTATTGTTAAAATTAAACCTCCACGAACACTACTCCCTCTTTCCTCTTCATCTCAACCTATTTTCCTAGTTCCAGTACAATGCACTGCATATGTAGGGGTTATCCCCTGAGGGCTGGTCCCAGATAAAAAGAAAAAAAGTCGCCACAGTTGGTGTCACTCAATATATGATAAAATTATCGGATGACTTTTGTCATTGAGTTTTTTTTTATAGGTCTTACTTGTTTATTGAATTTTCTCAATGTGAAGCACTCAAATCTTAATACTAAATATAAAAAATTAACTAAGTCTAGCCAATGCTAGACAAAAAATTTTATTTTGTGCATATTATATCGGTACAACCACCTATTTAACGCTCTGATGGTGTACCGTTGCCACTCTTCTCAACCGTTGCGTTCTTCTCAACCGAGTGTGACCGCTAAATTTAAGTATGTTTCGTGCAAGAGGGTTTGGGTGAAGTACCAATTTACTGATATACCTTTGCGCATACTTTGCAAATTCATCTTTTACCAGTGAAACACACAGATCCTTGTGAATTGGGGAGTTATTAACGTACCATGGAGCTGCAGTAATTGTTCGAAGAATTTAGTTTTGTCGCCTCTGAATTTTTTCAATGTTTGACGCCGAGGCGGCGCCTTATAATTGAATTCCGTAGCACCATATAGGCTTTAGTATTATGCTGTATAACAAAAGTTTGCAATCTAACGTCATTGAGACTGATGTCAGTTTTCACATTACATTGTATTGATATCACCATTCTGATGACCCGACGTCATCAATATGAAGATGCTTTTCTCTAAATGACTGCAAGTTAATTATTTATTAAAAATGGATATCACATACAACAAGAAATAAAGCTTTTAAATTATTGTATGCGATCTTATAATGATACAATACATAAGTATTTGTTATTGTTATATGTATATATAAAAAGCAAACTAAACAGTTTATAATATCAGTATTAAATATAAAAGATACAAAAAAATACAAAAATGCAAAAGTAAAAAAAAGAGAGAAAAAATTAAAATTACCATTTATTTCAAATAAATTGTGTTAAAAAATGTATTTCAAATAGATATCAATTTCTAAAGCCAACAAGTGAAAAAAATAATAATAAAAAAATGGTAATTCGGGAAATTTAAAGTATACTTTAAAACTTGAGAACAATTTCTTTTTAAAGCGTGCAACGTTGCCTGAATTAGGAAGTGAGTTCCACAGTCGTATTGTATTTGTAAAAAATTGCCATTCAGAGATTAATGTTTGATATCTAAAATTAATAATGTTTCTACCTCTATTGGACCGTGCAAATTGAAGACGTTCAAATAAATAAATTGGTTCTTTCGTGTAAATAATTTTATGTAGCAATATTAAAGACTTAATTTTAAGCAAATCCCAGAGCTCAACTCCATATAAAGAATTGCGTTATAGGCTACAACTAATCTGCTCTTGCTATATAAATCACAATACGCAAAAATTTCACAGCCATATAATAACATAGGCATTAAATACGATTTCGCAAGAAGCACGCGTATGTAAGTCGGTGTAAACTGTTGTGAAGAGTATAACACTCTAAACACTGAAAATATTTTTCCAGAGATGTTGTGTGTACCCCAGAGTTTATGTGTGTATCCCATTGAAGTTTTTTGTTCAAAATAATTCCAAGATTCTTAGCGGAGTCGACGATAGCAATATCTTGATTCCCTATAGATATCGGAGTATCTATGGCAAACATGCCCAGGCCTATGCGCTTGATACTCAATTATTTTTGTAAATGCGCTTAGCTATAGGGCTGAGCTCTTTCATACGCAAATACTGCGCTCAGCATTAGCAATGAAAAATACACAAACAACTTCGAATTTTATATTTTTTTCGTTCTTCACCGCACGCACACAAGAACAAAGCAACGACACTTTCGCATGCTTTGTTGGTAAACATTGACGACAGCGATTATCAGTCTGAATTTTTTGTAAATGTTTTGCTTTTTACAACAAAAAATATTAAATAAAAGCAGTTTTTCCTTAAATGCATTGGTGGTTACTCTTCCATATAGAACTTTTGGGCATCACTGATCTATGGTTATGTTCTGATTTCTTTGGGCTATAATGAGACATCTAAATTTTTAGGATTTAAGTATAGCCCATTAGATAATGCCCATAAAAATACGAGTATGTTATTTAGGTCAACGTTACGAGTAAGCTTGGCAATACACTCTTCTACCAAATTTTTTTTACAACTTATATATATTTGTACATCATCTGCGTACATGTGGATTGTGCTGTGTAATAGTTGCTTAGGTAAATCATTAATATACAGAGTGAGTGAGTGAGTTATCAGTTTAAAGTTGAATGAAAACAAAACAGAGATAATCGAAATAAGCTTGAACATATGAAATCAGACAAACAATGCGTTGAAAGAAAAGGTTGAAAACAAATTTGGTATTTGAATGTAAACTAAATTTTGCTTCATTAAATAAATTTCTAATTTACTAAATCATGTTTAAACTTGATTAACTGCTAAAACATGAACATTTCAACCTTTAATGATATACATATATTTTTTTTCATTCATTTATTTATTGAATCTTCACAAAGTGAACTAACAATAAGTATTCAAATCTTAATACTAAATACACAAAATTAATTAAGTCCAGCCAATGCCAGATATAAAATGATATAAAAGCAATTTTTTAGATTTAAAGATTTGTTTGTGCATAGAGAAAGCAAAGTGTTCAAGTTCATTTATATATTATGGTGATTGTACAAGGTGGGCCAAAAATCGTAATGGGATGGAGCTTGCAAATTTATTAATTTTTCCAGTGATATATATTATTTTATTCTTTTAGTTTTACTTTGTGCATTTTATGCATTATAGGGCATTTACATCTACCCAAAATCTAGTAGATTTTAATGAAAACCTTCTACAAATTCTTAACCGTTTACACTTCGATTTTTTGACATCTAACAAGATTACATTTTCATAAAATCTTTTTTTGCAAAGGGGTTGAATGAATTCACCATATAAATTCAGATTATCAGATGGATGCAGTGTTCTTCAGGCTGAAATATCGGCTATAAATAAAGCGGCCAGATGGCTGACGTTTTACAAGATTCGGTAGGGATATCATGATAGTAACGGACAGCAAAGCCGCCATCAACTCCCTGATTGGAATATACACTAATTCTAGTCTAGTCCAGGAATACCGGACATCTTTAAACAAGATGGCGAGACATTCTAACATAACCCTAAAATGGGTACGTGGACATGGGTCCAACAATGGCAACAACATCGCTGACGACTTAGCCAAAAAAGGGACAGCCCTAGAGGATAGGGATATAGACACCTTTTGCGGATAACCATTAACAGCGTGCTGGAAAAGAATAAAACTCCACACACTGGAACGTGCACAAGAAAAGTGGCTCACAGAGCCCACATGCCTTATATTAAGGAACCTGTGGCCGCTTATCAACTCTAAGAGAACGTGGGAGCTATTAAAACTGCTCAGATCTCAACTTAGAGTGACTGTAGCAGTCATCACTGGCCATAGCCCGTTTGAGAACCATGCCAGGAGACTAGGCTACCCCATAACGACTTCTGTAGAAGCTGCTAAGACGAGGAGGAGGAGGAGACGATCCCTCACCTCCTCGGCACATGCCCGGCGTTGGAGCATCATCGTCTAAGACACTTAGGCGAGCGGAGCTTCAATAGCCTATCTTGTCTGGCCTCGATCAAACCGACCGCGCTAGCCTCTTTCATGCTCCTTTCCATCCCCGCCCATCCTTTTCACTGACTATCATTTTCCTATAACTTCTTCTCTTCACTCCACTATTTTAGTTTTTCAGGCAATCACAAAGGGAACGACTACAGGACCAAGTGAGCTGGACAACCTAGATTATTCCGAGGTATCCAGCGGCCTGCCTACCTAACCTAACCTTATCGCAGCGTAGTAGTTTAAAGTATTATTGTGAACAAAATCATAGTTGTGTAATAGAGTACGTACAAAAATCTATCAGATTTCGTCAAAATCTAGTCGCAATCTAGATTTCATTTTGTGTGCGAAATCTCGTCAAAATCAACTAGATTTGATTCGAAATCCCGAAAGTACTAGATTAGGCTTACACTGAAAGAATTATGCGTCATATATTTAATGAAACTGTTTCATTAAATATTTTTCATTAATCCAATGAAAACTTTTCACAATATGCATGAAACTTCATATATATTATGAAATAGTTCCATCAGAATGGTTTCATTAAGTTTCATAGTTTCATTAAAAAAAAATCATTAAATTTATGACTACAACAAAATTTAATTTTTTTTAATTCTTCGAATTTTGGTAAGATATATTAACGGGCAGTTATTAATCTTAAGCTACAGTTTAAAAAATGTATGTACATAATTGTATGTGCTCAAATCAGCATAATAATAGTTTAAAAAATTTAAATACCAGTGTATTGAAGTCATTTGAATTAATAAAATCTGTTTTATTTGGTGAATACTTGTTCAACATTTTCTTTTATCATAATTAGGTACAATTTCACAAAAGCAAGGAATAGTATTGTTTGTGTAATGAAATAAAGTATCAATGAATAAATAACCTTATGAAGGAATTTCATAATTTTAATGAATATATTACATTAGCACAAAGAAGTTATTTCATTAAATAAATGTTAATTTTTCATTAACTTAATGTACAGCTTTCATGTGCTTTATGAAATTGATTCTTTGATCTAGAGAAATTATTTCACTAATAAGTCATGTTTCTTATTAACATGTTTTATTACTTTTATGAAGGTTTTCATTAAAATAATCTAATGAAACAAATTTCTATGAAAAGTTACAAAGGTTGGAAAATAATGAAAAAATTCATAAAAGTATTGTCAAAATTCAGAGAATTTCTGAACAAAATTTTTTCAGTGTAGGTGTCCTATTACACCGCGTTACACACATTCTGTCCTATGAACCAAATATACTTTTTTCAGAAAGGGGAGAAAACATAAAAATACACGTGTATCGGCGATTTTCATGTACACGTCAGAATTTTTTTGCATAAAATGTCCGTCTGTCTGTCTGTGTGGAAGACTTTAGATACGTTTTTAACCCGTGATCCAATCAAGCTGAATTTTTGCAGGCAGACTCGTGGAAATGTCTGTATCACGACAAATTTAAAAAATATAGATTTTTATCAATTCTCAGATTTCCCTGATTTTTTTTTTTTTTTTTTTTTTTTTGAAAAATTGGTTATCGGTTTATTTGTGACGGTTTCAGTTTCTTAAAAACCAGAATTTTTTGTATTAATTTTGTTAAATAAACATAGATAATTGTTACATTAAAATTTTTAATGCTTTTAAAGAAACGTCGGCCTTTTATTTTTGCGTTTGTAAGAATTTGTGTCACCATCGCGACAAATAGGCCAACAGTATTCGCCAAGCATATGCGTAATGTCTTGACCTTTAAAGCGCTTTTCAATAGCCGCTATGTCCTGATGGAACCATTCATTGCTGCAAGCACCTAAATCATCAGGGAAAAAATCTAAATGATTGTGAAGGAAATGGATCTTTAGCGACATTAATACGCCCCTTACGCTATATGCCGAAATCATTTTTGCGACAATATTTTTATAATTGGCAGCTCGTTTGTTGCCAAAAAACTGCTCAATAACGTCAAGTGTGCCTTTCCATGCATGCACGATGTGCGATAGCATTCCATTTACATGAAAGTTTATAAGTTGCAACTATTTTTTTTTATCTCCGAACCATTGAAAACATCTTACATCATACAAATCGTTAAAAAAAATAAATTTACTGAACGATTTTTTAAAAAATGCACAACCGCTGGTATAAGCGATTCTACATTAGCGTAGCGAATTTTGTTGCGGCGAAAGTATTGGTACCCTTTAGTTTGAGGAAAAGCTACGCAAAAGTAGCACAATTCATTGCAGTGCTCCGTACATGGTAGCCAAATTGTCGGTACAGCGAACTTTATTGTTGACCTTCCATCAGTAAACTTGCATAAGTTTCTATAGCAATAGTCGCACATGACTTCCGGAGTATACCACAAGTAAGGAAATAAGCAGTCTTGAATATTTTCTGAAACGAATTAACCACTGGTTTCGTAATATATCCCAAATTTTTACTTGGTGCGAATAACCCACAAACGTAACAAAAGTTATTTCGAGTCGGAGACTGCATTTATAAACTGCAAATATATGGAGTAGGATGGGACAAAAAACATGTTTTTCCCGGAACGCTTTAGTAGTTTAAAACTTTCGAGTTCCTTCAAGTTACGGTGAAGAAGAGAAAAAAAATTTTTTTCAAAAAAACTGAGAGTTGATAAAAATCAATTTTTTTAATTTACCATAATACAAACTTTTCCACGAGCCTGCCTGCAAAAATTCTTCTTGATTGAATCACAGAAAAAGGGTTAAAAACTTGTCCAAAGTCTTTCACACAGGCAGACAGACCGACACTACGAGCTTTATATTTTACACAAAAAAAAAAAATTCTGACGTGTACATGAAAATCGCTGCTAAACGTGTATTTTTCTGTTTTCTTCCCTTTCCGAAAGAGTATATTTCGCTCATGGGACAGAAGAAAAAAAATCGTTGTTGTAACGCGGAGTTATTACTCCGTATTCTTAATGTGCTCTCTAAAATGAAATGTACCAATTTTACGCACTTTGATGAAATGGTATGATGTTACTACCGAACCAAAAAGTTATATTTAATTGGATTGAGTGCCACCAAAAACTAAAAAAACGCACCAAAAATTAAAAAAGCGCGCTGCGCACCGGAAGGAATTTTTCGCAGAAAAAACTTTAAAAAGCACCAAAAACGGTGGGAAACGCACTGGATTGAGAACACTGATCTTGGCTGACATATCCGCGCAATTGATCATTCCAACGGCCCCACCCTCCTCCCGCATCGTTCATTACTTTTGAACTAATCGTATATAAAACCGAAAAAACTAAAACATGCATATACGTAAATATTTTTAAATTTTTGAGTCCTATTATATATTTTGGCCCACTCTGTATTTATAAACTGTCTTGTTTGATATGTTTTATGTAGTTGAGTAAAATTAAAAACAAAAGGTTTTGCGTGCTGACTTTAACATTAAAATAAGAGAAGATATCTGCCTCCCTCTCATGCAACTGCCCGATTTCCCAACTTTTGTTGGAGCTTCCAATAGCCGTGATCGTCTAGTGGTTAGGACCCTACGTTGTGGCCGTAGTAACCCAGGTTCGAATCCTGGTCACGGCAATGTTTGGAATGAACATTGTGACGGAGGAAGTTCTTTTTTTAAATCGAACATCGAATAAGCCAGATTTATTAACACACGGTTATCCGGATTTTTAACATTTATACGTTGTATTTTTATGTTTTTATTTCAATTACAAATATCCTTCACTTATATGATTGTGGTATGTCTGCAGACAAAATTCGCTTCTTCCCCGAAAGCAATACGGCAACTTCAATTTTCGCACTAAAGCGGCAACAATGTACATTCAATTTTATATACCTACATATGTAATAATTACTTATACGGCTCGTGTAGTATGATTTCACTTTTTTATGTCTGCATGAATGCATTGTTTCAAGTGCATGCACCAAAGCAACCAAATAAATCGCATATGTAACTAACATCATAGAAAAAACAAGGTAGCCGCTGCGCTACAACAATACAACAGGTATTTTGTTTGTGTAAAAAGGCGAATTCACACTTCAGCTGTCAAAAGTAGTTGATAAAGAACATGTGCAAAAATTTAAATGGCGCCGAGAAAGGTAAACGAAATTTGACAGAGGAAATGCTGCCATATTAACCGAATTCGCCTGAATTCCCTGATGCATCCACTTAATCATGAATTCGCCTTGGTAACTAAAATGTACATTAACTACAGACTGTACATTAACTACAGACTGTATTGCGCCTTCATGGCGCATTCGACTGTTGTTGATGTGCACTTTACTTACATATGAGAATGGTTTGATTGTTTTGCTGCATGGACTTGAAACGATGTATAGTAAGTAGTATGATTGCACATTTTTATGTTTGCATGAATACTATATGGGCTGAAAAGTCCCGGGCCTAACACATAGATCCCCACATCCACCGTATTCACTACACTTAGCTCCCAGCGTCTACTGGCTGTTAGCAGGCCTGACAAAAATGCTCGACGGTAAGAAATTTTTCACGAATAAACAGGCTATCGCTGAAACTGAATTTTGAGGCAAAAGATAAATCGTTCACAAAAATGGTATTAAAATGTCAAAGCGGCGCTGGAAGAATTGCGTTGCTCTTGATGGAGATTGCGTTGATGAACAAAGCTAATTTTTAACCTTCAAAAGACAGCTGTTAAAATTTTATGATATTCTAGTCATTATTTTGTGAGTTATTATGCTAAGAGTGACGCTACTTTTGCAAAATTGCAAAACAATGAATTAAAAAAAATTAACGTTCAAGCGAAAAGTATTATGGGGACTCTGCTCCATCAGAAAAAACAATCAAACTTTGGTCAGCTGACTTCAAACGTGGTCGTAGAGACACCGATGATGCAGAACGCAGTAAACGTTCAAATGGGGTGGTAACACCAGAACACATAAAATCAACAAAATCGTTTTGAATGATCGAAAAGTGAAGTTGAGTGAGTTTGCTGACATCGTAACGATTTTATATTACATGAGCATTTGTCTACGGGAAAGCTCTGTTCAAAGTGTGTGCCGAGTTTGCTTAAGCTATGTACACACGGTTGTCAGATGTTACAATTTTGTAAGATCTGGCAACATGCTGACAATGTAGTGACAATGAAAAATTGTCCCGCAATAATAAATTGTATGTTCAGACGATCGTAAGAAAACTTACAATTGCATTGTCAGACTACGGACTGACAAATAATTCGTCTGAAAACAAAAATTGTCAGTTGTCAGATTGTTAGATGAAAAAAATTGTCAGACATGTTGTAAGGCGTTGCCGCTTAACAACGATCTGTTTGGCAGTGTTGCCCATCAAACTTTTTTCTGACAATGATGCCATTGTCAGGTGCATTAATTTTATACAACTGACAATTAAAACTGAGCTTACAATATCAGCCAATTATCTGGCAATGCCAACGAAGAGTGTTTACACGATTGTCAGATGCCTTACAACTATGTCACCTTACAATTGATTGACAATGGCTTTTCTGACAACGTTATAAGTTAAAAATTGGCAGCTCACACGATTGTAATACATTTTCAGACAATTCTACTGGCAATATTGTAAGATCTGACAACCGTGTGTATGTAGCTTTACTGTTGACCAAAAACCAGAACGTGTTGATGATTCTGAGCAGTGTTTGGCCATGTTTAAACGTAACAAATCAGAATTTTTGCGTCGATATGCAACAATGGATGAAGCATGGATCCAGCACTTCACTCCGAAATCAAAACGATCGTCATCTGAGTGGACTACAACTGGTGAAACTCTCCAAAGCGACCGAAAGTACAACAATCGACTAGAAATGTTTTACGGAATTTTGTACTGATAGTAAGGTCTAGCGTCATTGTAATTATTCCTTAAGGCTTGTTGTTCGGCCTTCGAGAGATTCACTCCTCGCCATAACTGTATCGGTATTGGTTTACAGTTATCCTAGAAGCATTTAACTACGCTGCAATTTCCTATGTGAATAGTTATTCACAAATATATAACCGTTTGTAATTTGATAAATCTGACATTGGCAGATTTGGTTGAAGAGCTTAATAGCGAAAATTGTAAGCAAATTTTAGAAAATGGACAAAGCAATATATATCTAAACGCCAAAAGAGCCCTATTCAAGTTTTTGGTAGTGACCGTATTTTTGAAGTTTTTTTATTCAGGGTGTCCCAGAAATCAACCTCAAGCCGAAACAGGGTGACAAGATTATGAGAAAATTCAGAAAAAATGAAGAAAACATTTTACTCAGTTCAAATGGTTTTTATTCGTACAAGTCCTGGATTTTTTTTTTTTTAAATAATTATTTTCCCCGAATTTTCTGATGATGGTTACAATCAATTTCGTCTCCTTGTTTTGGATTGACGTTCAGTTCTGGGACACACATTGATTTGGATCAAAGGTGTCCAAACATTCTATATGGAAAGCAAAATATTTTTACAAAAACAAAAGCTACGTTGATGATCGGTGTCGTCAATGTTTACCAGCAAAGTATTTAAAAACTTTGCTCTGGTGTGTGTACAGTGTAGAACGGCAAAAAAATATATGTATAAGACAAGGATGTTTGTGTGTACTGCTAAGTGCAGTATATATGTATTAAAGAGCACAGCCCTGTAGCTAAGTGCTTTTACAACAACAATTGAGCATCAAGCGCACACGACTTGGGCATTTCTGGTTTAGGTTTTATAAGAATTCGCAATAATATGTGCATTATTAATTTCTTTTGCCATTCGTAAAGCAGCTCTGGGCTCTTCAAAACGGGGGAAAATGCGCGTTATTTCAACAAAAACGTACCAAGTTTAAAATATTTCTTTTCATTAATAAACAAAACATATTTTATATTATAAAAAAGTATAAAAATTTTTTTATATTGAAAACACAATAATGAAACAGCCTTTTAAACGGCTAGTAGACCAGCAAACTGGGTCTGATAGCACCGGCTGATTGCATACCATCAAATTCGTTTAATAACTCGAACTCGTGTTTGTCGAACTTAGGCTCCAGTGCGATTATGATACTTTTATCAAGACAATGGCATCTTTACAATAACTATAACAATATTTGATCAAATTCCTTATTCAGCAACATTATTTAATTATATTCGCCGTCGACCGAAATCAGCTGCTAGTCTTATTGCTTATTTTTCGTCAAATTTATTTTGCACGAAAAAATTTACGATTTTCGGATCATTAAAAGTTACAGAATCGCCCTACAAGCAAGTGTAATAGCAATACTGACAAACAAAGTGTAAATTTCATTTGTGTTTTCGCAAGCGAACAATAAAAATCACTTGGAGGGTGTCTCTGAAAGAATTTATTGAAAATTTATTTGTAACAAATAAAAGGTGAATATTTCTGTAATTTAAGGCAGAAGATTTTGAAATTTAATAATCTTATTAATAATTATTTGGTGATGTAGCAACTACCAAAACAGTAACTAATTCACGCAGCATCATAAATATGGAATTCACTATTTAGTGCCTGCATTTATTGTAATATTTGACAAACGTGGCTTGATCGTTTAATAGAAAAACACTCTCTAAAAGCGGCAAATTTTACAAACGTTTCTTTTTCTTTCGAGAATATATATAATACAGCAAGATTGTCTTAGTTTGTGCATATAACATAGATCGATTTCCAAATTATTACCCCGTGTTCTGATTGTAGTCTACAATATTATATGTAAAAATTTTGGACACTTGAATAAACTTTTTCTACATTAAATCAAAAAGTTGAATTGAAAATAATTTGGGGCTACCGAAACGCACCGAGTTGACAATGCTGTGGAGAACAGCTATCGCGTCATCGTAATTATTTCTTAAGTGCGGTCAGGCGTGTCGTTGTTGTTAGGCCTTCGAGAGTTTTGTGTTTTGCTCTCATCAATTAACTGTATTAGTTTAGAGTTTTTTTCTGGAATTTCTTTGTTTACCACGCGGCAACTACCTATGCGAAGACAATTTGCTGTTAACACCATCGTGGGCATAAGGTCTTCGTGATACCGTCCATGCTGTGCATTCTATACTTTGCAACTGTGTAGTTATATAAATAAGAAATAAATTTCTTTTGCATATTATTGGTATGTAATTAATTACCTTGCAGTGTGGGAAGTGTTGGACTACTTTTTGTAATTCTGAGCAGTGTCGAAGATGAGCACTGATCAATTTTAACTAATTTATTTCCAACATTTTAATTGCTGTAATATTAAACTATTTTCCTAGTTCCAGTACAATGTAGGGGTCATCCCGTGAGTACAGGTCCGAGATAAAAACAAGCGGAAATAATGGCAGCAAAATTAAAATGATACCTCCAACCTTTTATTGCACTAAATAAAAAAACAGATTATGGAGAGGAGAAAAGAATAATGAATTGCATTTAGCAAACGTGATCAACTGAGAAATCTTTCGCTTGAATAAAATTTTTAAAAATGGTAAAAACTTATTACAAACATTTACATAACACTGCATTCATACTATTTCTTTCCACTTGCACGTATTAGTTGCATATTAATACAAAGTGTTAAATAATGAATGATAAATCAAAATTATTTTACATAAAAGCGAATTAATGAAAACAAACAAAAAAACAAATTTAAAAGAAAAACCTTCACCGTGACAATGTTTATTCAAACATTGCCGTGACCAGGATTCGAACCTGGGTTACTACGGCCACAACGTAGGGTCCTAACCACTAGACGATCACGGCTATCGAAGGTGTATGTGGAAAATTGCCAAAAATAGATTTTCCCTGTTATCACCATAATAGTAAACACTTCTTTTTGCTCATGTTTAATGTTTATATCAACATTGTTCATACAGACATGCATGGGCGCATTCATTATACAGTAATATATGAGTATATAATGGGTAAAACCGAAACTACAAGAAGCCAACAATAAAAAAAGCAGAATTTTTATTGCTGCTTTGTGTTGTGAACTATCAAGCTAGAGAAAAGAAAAATAACAACACAAACGTGTATTAAATGCAGAAAAAAGATATGGTTAATACGACAATATTATCAGGGCGACATAGGTATCTACTAGTTATTATTATATTATATGGTTGTATCCATTAGTTGCAATAATACCAAAATACAGTAAAATTCGTTTATAAGCCACACCGCTTATAGTAGAATTCGCGATTTAGTCCAAAATCTGCAAATTTTTGACATCATTAATAAAATACCTGAAAAATATTTGTTATATAGTAAACGTCTGCATTATTACGCTGAAACGGCATTTGAACATATTCATTTGCTTTTTGAAGCATCACACACAACTGACTATGAAGTGACTCATATTCTATTTTAATAAAAACAAATAAATGAATACACAAACCGAACGAATAATGATATTAACTCGACTCGTGGAGAAACAAACACAACCACATTCAAATAAAACGAAAGCAAGAAGGAAAAGTTTCAAATATATTATCATTCGAATGAATCGAAGTAGCATTCGATTGTATTTACACATATGTATATATTATGTATGTATGTATGTATGTATGTATGTATGTATGTATGTAACTGTGTACAATAACATACCATGAAAGTTCTTTTACCAACTCCAATTTAAAATTTTCAGACCTTATTGCGCACATTTCTTAAAAGCAAATTACGTCTTAACAAAATGTTTTTCTTTGTAGTATAACGAATGTTATATGCAGCATTCGAATTATAAACGTTTTGTTCATTCATTCATTCGATAATTCTTGCACTCTATCAAACAGTTATATTGTATTTGCGTGCTTTTGCTCTTACAAATAAGAGAAAATATATATTTGAATTAGAAAGAGTATACCTACGACAGAATTTATTTATTACGACCAACTATAAAACGTAATTCATTCACTTTTCTGTTTATTCTCGCTTTACTTTGTAAATCTCTTTTAAAGTATTCGATATTTGAATGAGTATTGTATTTTCAGTGTGCACACAAACAAATGAATGTATTCTTGCAGCCTATTATTATATAGTCCATTAGCGCTGTAGTCCATTTTTGCTTATATTCCACCTAGATGCGGTGAGAAAAAACTTAATTTCATGCAAGTTATTAAAGATATAATCGCAAATGCAAATTTAATAAAAATTTTCGTAGATAGAAACGGAGCACAAAAATACACCACTTTTTCATATCGCTCCTTTATTGCAACATAGACATATCTCAAAAAATGAACTTTTCCAGTTAACAATGAAGAATTATTAACAGTACTATCATTTATATTGTGCCAAAAATTTATTCAAATTGCTTTTAAACTGCTTCCTTTAAGAGATATTTTCTAAAAAATTTTGCTAAGACTTGTATGGAAACTAAAAACTTTAAATGCGTTTTTCTCGAAACGAGCTTTTTTGAGATATGACTATGTTGCAATAAAGGAGCGATATGTACATATTTCATTTTTGACACATGTTTGCAATATTAAATATGTTTTTTTTTGTCAATGAGAGCATTGAAATATCTGCTTTCAGATTTTATATAGTCATTTATTAATTATTATATACTAACTCATTTATAAGCCAAAAAGTGGCTTATATAGAAATCTAACTATAGTCCAATTCGTCTTATAGTCCACAGAAAGCGTGCAGTTGAAGCAGTGGACTATAAGCGAATTTTACTGTACATATTCGTTAGCTATTTCGGGTGCCAGTACTATTTTCAATCACATCTAACCATAATAATATGGCTGCATGTGTTGTTAGATACACTATACTTATCTATTTTCAAGAATACATACTCTAAATGTTAATTTTCGACAACTACACGTGTTTATTTAAAATGCATTTTATTAAATTCAGCTGAAGAAATATTTATTTTCTTTTTTGTTTTTAATTGAACACACGCAAAACATCTTTTTGTTTCCAAATCAAATTGAAAGAAAACAAGTAAGAGTGTGGTAAATTCGGCTGGGCCGAATCTAAAATACCCTTCACAATAGTCACGTATAAAAACCCGTTTTAGGCTATATCTCGGGTATATATGAACCGATATCAGGCATTCTCATTTTCCATATTTATCTAACCTTATTTCATTACCAGAACTGTTTTTAAGGAAAAAAAGTTGTTCAAGTTCGCTTACGCGGAATTTTTATGAAAAACCCCGTTTAGGTTATATCTCGGGTATATATGGACCGTTATCGGAAATTTTTATTTTCCATATTTATATAACCTTATTTCCTTATCAGAACTGTTTTTAAGCAAAAAAGATGTTTAAGTTCACCTACGCGACATTTTCATGAAAACCGCGGTTTAGGCTATATCTCGGGTATATATGGACCGATATCGGAAATTTCCATTTTCCATATTTATATAACCTTATTTCATTACCAGAACTGCTTCTAAGCAAAAAAAGTTGTTTAAGTTCGCTTACGCGGCATTTTCATGAAAACCCCGGCTTAGGCTATATCTCGGGTATACATATATAGACCGCTATCGGAAATTTTCATTTTCGATATTTATATAACCTTACTTTATTGCCGGAACTGCCTTTGAGCAAAAAAAGCTGTTTAAGTTTACTTACGGGACATTTTCATGAAAACCCCGTTTTAGGCTATATCTCGGGTATGTATGGACCGATATCGGGCATTTTCATTTTCCATATTTATCTAACCTTATTTTATTACCAGAACTATTTTTAAGGAAAAAAAGTTGTTTAAGTTTGCTTTGCTTTTTATGAAAAACCCCGTTTAGGTTATATCACGGGTATATATAGACCGATATCGGAAATTTTCATTTTCCATATTTATATAACCTTACTTTATTACCGGAACTGCCTTTGAGGGGTATATATGGACCGATATCGGAAATTTTCATTTTCCATATTTATATAACCTAATTTTATTACCAGAACTACTTTTAAGCAAAAAAAAGTTGTTTAGCTTCGCCTATGCGACATTTTCATTACAAATCCGATTTGGGCTATATATGGACCGATATCTGAAAAAAAAAATTTTTTTTTTTGCCTTTAAGCCACCATGCTTAATAAGTGTGTGAAGTTTGAAGCAAAACAAACAACTTTTGTTTTCAAAAATTCTCATACAAAACTGCAAAAAAAATGGCTTTTTTCGGAATTTTGAATATATCTCAGCTATACGTGAACCGATATTACAGAATTTCAATAGCAAACCCATGAATCGATGGGGTAAAAGAATGGTGAAAGAAAACAGTTTCTAAGTCTAATGGTTTTCTCAGAAACGGTATTTCAACAGCAGCCAGACGGACAGACGGACATCGCTTAATCGACTTTTCCATTAATTCTGATTCAGAATATACATATATACTTTATAAGGTCGCAAAAAAAAAAAACTGTAGAAATTACAAACGGAATCACAAACTGATATATACCCTTTACATTTTTGTGAAGGGTATAAAAAATATGGCAGTGACTAAAAGAAAAATATCGTATTTTTGTGTTTAGAAAAATGTTCACACTTGCTATCATTGTATGTATTTTTGCAGGTAGTGACTACACTGACATTAATATCTAGTAGCGTTTTTTCTTCTAACAAAAATGTTATATCTACCTATCTATATACATACATTTAGTATTTCACCAGGTTCTTCTCCAAAGAATTGAAGTTCTTGTCAAAATATGTTGTAATAATAAAACTGCCAAATAATGTGAAAGTACTGATTGTGAAATTGATTTACATCAGCACGTGCTACGACGGCCTTATCTGATGATGAATGAGCTCCACGGCGTGAATTATTCACGATTTACCAGCACCGCCATATGGCTTGCAAGGCTCACACAGATCGCATTTTTATACACTTCACAAATATGTAAAGGTTATATACATATAAATATGTGATTCCGTTTGTAATTTCTACAATTTTCATTTCGGACCCTATATGTGTGTACTCATGAATCATTATTGATAGAAAATTCGATTAAGCGAGGTCCGTCTGTCGGCCGTTGAAATATCGTTTTTGAGAAAACCATTATACTTGGAAACCTTTTTGTTTTACCATCTATTACACCATCAATTCATAGATTCAGTAAAATTGGTTCACATATAGCTGAAATATATCCAAAATTCCGAAAAAAAAACATTTTTTTTTTGTAATTTTGTATGAAAATTAAAAACACAAAGTTGTTTGTTTTGCTTTAAGCTTCACACAATTATTAAACATTACGATTAAAAGGCAAAAAAAAAATCCCAGATATCGGTCCATATGTACCCGAGAGTTTTTCATGAAAATGTAGCACAAGCGAACTTAAACAACTTTTTTTTGCTTAAAAGCAGTTCTGCTAATATAAAGAGGTTTCCAAATATAGAAAACGAAAATTTCCGATATCGGTCCATATATACCAAGATATAGTCTAAACCAATTTTTTCATGAAACAAATATTTTTTGCTTAAAAGTTGTGGTAATAAAAGAAGATTACATACAGAAAGCAAAAGTTTTTGATATCGGTCCATATATACACGAGATATAGCCTAAATAGTTTTTTCCATTAAAGATTTCGTTTTTGAGATGGTGATTACAAGGCAAACATTTTTTCTCCGATATCGGTCCATATATATCCGAGCATATTTAGCTCAAATTTACTATAAATATACGGGACTATCGCGAAGGGTATTTCAGATTCAGCCCAGCCTCTTGTTTGTCATAACTTTATAGCCATATAGCAAAACCCTGCCTGAGAGTTCGGGTCTCCTAGTCTCTCCTGTATGCAATTTCCCAGAAGTCAATGGAAAACAAGACTTAATGTTTTAGTTGGCCGAAGATACCCTTCATGTTCTTCAACCTGAACCAACTCACCCTTCCAGCCATCACTGCTGGTTCCTCACATTACAGTCATCTGTAAGAAGACAACAGCTAATAACACCTTGGAAATCGGCATGCACCAAAGTTATTAAGGAAACTCATTCCCCTTCCAGCGATTTTAAGTTTAAACAGGTAGGTACCGCAACCATGATCAGCACCGCAGAACCTCCTGAGAGCTTTGCCGATCTCCGTTCAGCCAATTTTAACCCTTGATTAGGTTTTCGGAAGTGCAGCACAACATAAGTCATGCGGCTTCCTAGAGTTTTATTTGCTACAAGAAACGATGGCTCCTTCCCCAGAAGGAAAGCACAGTGCCCTTGTTTGGTGTACGCCAAAACAAAATCCGAGGGGACCACAAAGTACAGAAAGATGAAAAAATTGATGTTTGAATTAAATAAAATCACATTTTTGAATGTTCGAGCATAAGTATGTTAGTACAGAGATAGCGAAATTGCTGATGATATGATGATGAAACGAACGCACAAACCGCAGATATAAAAAAATTGAAGAAATTTACAAACAAAATTCGTAATTTATTTATTAACTGTTCGCTTATGTATTTTGGTTGTTAATTTTTCTGCGTTTTTGTTTAAATTATTTGACATGTAAAATAACGATATTTTTGATTGATGCTAAATGTGAGTAGTGTAAACAGTGTTTCGCATTTGCAACATCCTTAATACGTTTAACGAAGATGATGATCAGTGTAAAAAGCTTATATGAAGTAAACCCGATGACATGAGAGCTGTTCATCTTCAGCCCAACTTTTCGACCTAATAACTAAGAGTTGCGATTTCAAAAGAAGATATTTATTTTCTACCCGAATAAGAACATTCACTATATATATATATATACTTATATACAGGGAGACCCAGAACTCAACGTCAAGTCGAAACGGGGTGACAGGATTGGTTGTAACCATTATGAGAAAAATCAGAAGAAAAATCCATCCGTTGCAGTTTAAAAATTATGGGAATTTAAGAAAACCCTAGAAATTTGGTCAAACTGCACTATTTTTCGCTTATTGTGGTCAATTTTTTATTTTTGCTTACTCTTATTTAAACTTTGGAACAATAACTCTAAATAGTACCTCAGTCAAAAATAATGACACAATTGCCCCAAGCAAACACGTCCCCTATCCATATCCCTCATCAGTTTTCCGTAAAATCAAGAGTGTCCCAGAACTCAACGTCTAGCTGAAACAGGGTGACAAAATTGATTATAAACATCGTGAGAAAAATCAGAATCTGATTGTGATCTGCAAAATGAAACGTAAAAATTTTGGACTCTTGAATACTTTTTTCTTAAATTAAAACAAAAAGTTAAGTTGAATTTGATTTGGTGTCACCGAAATTCAAAAACCGCACCGAAAATTTAAAAAAACTGCACCAGGCACCGACTGAAGAATTTTTTGCTCAAATAATTTTAAAAAGTGCAAAAAAACTGTGCGGAACGCACCTTGCTGACAACGCTGATTGCCAGTGTGTAGTAAAGAGCATAATCCTATAGCTAGGCGTTTTTACAAAAACAATTGAGCGTTAAGCGCATAGGCCTGGAAACAGCTGCCTTAAATGTTTGGTGTTTGCTCTTCCATACAGACCTTTTGGGCGCCCCTGGCTTAGAGCCTTGAGTACGGATATACGAGATTATCAGAGAGTACTTGCATACTTGTAGGAAATTAAAGCTGTTAATTAATAGTGCTGCGTGTTGCAAAAAATTTCTATTTATTTTTATTAGTGCGGTTGCAAAAATTTGCCTATGATTGCGAACGGCTTTTTCTAGTTAATCGAACTTATTCATTACCAGATATATTTTTTTCCAAAAAAAAAGAAAAATTTGCATGTGCATGGTGTAAATATATAAGCTAATACTTTTAGATTGGGGCAGCAGGGTAAACTACAAATATACTCGCGAATATGGTTATTGTATAACCATAGTCGAAGGTACACACACTGGGCACTGATAAGTTTTAAGTAATTTGATTCTAACACTTTAAATGCCGCAGTGGGGTTTGTTTTAGTCTTTCGTGTTGTTATTGTTAAAGTTAAACCTCCACGAACACTACTCCCCTTCTCATTATATCCTATTTTCCTAGTTACTGTGCAATACACTGCATATGTAGGGGTCATCCCCTGAGTACTGGTCCAAGATAAAAAAAGTATATGCTACACTAATTGTAGATCTGAGATATTTTAGGTGTTTTTTCGTTGGCATCAGTTTTTGTTTTGTTCACACCTCTCAGTTGAAGTCTTTCAGTCAAATTAAGTCACTCAAGTGAACGCAAGTTAAGCTTTGAAAATTTGACCTGCCGCAGTGATATTTAATTATCATGTTAAGATCGCAATTCGCACAAAAAGATTTAATAAATAAAAAAAACACACAAAACTCGTATCATATGATAAAAAAGCAAGTCGTCAGTCGCATCTCATTAAAATTGAATTTAAAACCTATAAATCATTTCATCATTTTTCAAACTTATCTTCTCACTCACTGCTACTCGCTACTCCATAAAGAGTTTGTGTGTGTTGTTGGTGGTACCACAAAACTCCAAATCAAATTGCCATCAATGTTGTTTTTGTGCAACGTGCACGAGAAGCATGCATTAAAAAACTACTTAAGAACCACGTACAACCATCAGCAGCGTATCAGTGGCACTTGCATCTTGATTGACACGCTTATTCAATGCGTTGACATAATGATGGACATGAGTTTCAATGCGATGTACCGGTAAAAATGTTAAAAAGATACAACCACAAAAACACCAGTGCAATAAAATTTAAATTAAATAAAGATGCGCCGGCGCAATAACTTTTGCATACAATTGAATTTGGGTCACGCCGAACTTTTTTTTGTTTTTGTTAATTATTGTAAAAGACAACATTAAAAACTTCAATTTAATAATATTATTATCATATATTGCAATAAATATGCTTACAGTTGACTGTTTTTGTGGTAAAAGTTTTAACCAGTTTGGCTGAAGGTAATGGTGAAGTCAAAAATTGTTATATGGCTGAGAAGAAAAATTAATATTTTGTATCTGATTTTGAATAGTTCATTTAAAACTAAAAATTTCTAGTAAATTTGTATTAAAATCAGCAGCAAAATCTGCAACTTTTGCTACCCTGTAATATTTTATTTTCATAAGATTTATTTTTTGCAGGAAGCTTGAAAGCTCAAATTATGAATGTATGTATATCATTAATTAATTAATTAATTAATGCAGCGTAGTATTTATTTTCAAGTAGATTTTATTTTGTCCGGAAAATCTCATAAGTTTAAAAAAAAAATTTTGATTCGAATGCCCTTATGTACTAACTTTTCGAATTCGAGCAGTTACAGAGATTTTTGTCGACTTCGGCGCAATTAAGTCTCCTGGTCCGGCTGGCACTCCAGCACTGGTCTTAAAGCAGAGTTCTTGCTCGCTTGCGCATTTATTAGCATGTCTAATGCTAGTGTAAAACTAATCCATTAAATATTTCGTCTCTTTTCACCAATATCCGTATTTTCTACATATGTGATCATTATTAGTTTCGTACTCGAATGTAACCAAATTGCACCGGAATAGGTAGCAAGCCGTTTCTTTTTTTCTCGTTTTTTTATGTATTCATTATTAATTTCTTTTGAATGTACTTCATTACCTCGTAGTGTAGAAGATGTTGGACTAAATTTTGTTAGTCTGAGTAGTGTCGAAGGTATATACATTGGGCACCGATCAGTTTTAACTAATTTAATTCCAACATTTTAAATACTGTAAGATAGGTTGTTTTGGTCTTTCGTGTTGTTATTCACCCCTATCGTGAATAAAATGTGAAAGTTTTATTCCCATAAAATTTTCATTTCCCAAGTAGGGAAATTTGCTGTCATGAATATCATGGGAATATTTGTTTTGCTATCAATATGTAGTGAGTATACAATAGGGAAGAAGAAAATATAAAAACAAAGTAAAAATTATTGAAAATTTGTGATTAAGTGATGTAAAAAGAAATTAAATGCAAGTTTTATAATTAATATAAAAAAATTTGTATTTTATCTGCAACTTCTTTTTCGCGAAGTTTTTTAATAACTGAGTTGTGACGCTCCAAGTCTCTTATATTTTTATACCCTTCACAAAAATGTAAAGGGTATTTATAAGTTTGTCATTCCGTTTGTAATTTCTACAGTTTTTTTTGCGACCCTATAAAGTATATATATTCTGAATCAGAATTAATGGAAAAGTCGATTAAGCGATGTCCGTCTGTCCGTCTGTCCACTGTTGAAATACCGTTTCTGAGAAAACCATTAGACTTAGAAACTTTTTCCTTCACCATTCTTTTACCCCATTGATTCATGGGTTTGCTATTGAAATTCAGTAATATCGGTCCACGTATAGCTGAGATATATTCAAAATTCCGAAAAAAGTCATTTTTTTTTTTTTTTGAAATTTTTGTTTTGTATGAAAATTTTTGAAAACAAAAGTTGTTCGTTTTGCTTCAAACTTCACACACTTATTAAGCATGGTGACTAAAAGGCAAAAAAATTTTTTTTCAGATATCGGTCTATATATACCCGAGATATAGCCCAAATCAGATTTTTAATGAAAATGTCGCATAGGCGAAGCTAAGTAACTTTTTTTTGCTCAAAAGCAGTTGTGGTAATAAAATAAGGTTACATAAATATGGAAAATGAAAATTCCCGATATCGGTCCATATATACCCGAGACATAGCCTAGACCGGGGTTTTCATGAAAATGCCGCGTAAGCGAACTTAAAAAATTTTTTTGTGCTCAAAAGCAATTCTGGTAATGAAATAGGGTCATATAAATATGAAAAATTAAAATTTTCGATATCGGTCCATATATACCCGAGATATAGCCTAGACCGGGGTTTTCATGGAAATGCCGCGTAGGCGAACTTAAAAAATTTTTTCGCCTTAAAGCAGTTCTGGTAATAAAATAAGGTGATATAAATATGGAAAATAAAAGTTTTCGATATCGGTCCATATATACCCGAGATATAGCCTAAACCGGGCGGGCTTTTCATGAATACGCGGCGTAAGCGAACTTAAACAATTTTTTTTGCTTAAAAGCAGTTCTACTAGTAAAATAAGATTATATAGGTATGCAAAATGAAAATTTCCGATATCGGTCCATATATACCCGAGACATAGCCCAAAGCGGGTTTTTCATGAAAATGTCGCGTAAGCGAACTTAAACAACTTTTTTTTGCTTAAAAAAAGGTTCTGGTAATAAGATGAGGTTATATAAATATGGAAGATACAAATTTCCGATATCGGTCCATATATATATACCCATATACCCGAGATATAGCCCAAACCAGGTTTTTCATGAATATGTCGCGTAAGCGAACTTATACAACTTTTTTCACCTCAAAGCAGTTCTGGTAATAAAATAAGGTTATATAAATATGGAAAATGAAAATTTCCGATATCGGCCCATATATACCCGATATATAGGCTAACCGGTTTTTTGATGAAAATGTCGAGTAAGCGAATTAAAACAACTTTTTTGTGCTCAAAAGCAGTTCTGGTAATGAAATTAGGTTACATAAATATGGAAAATGAAAATTTCCGATATTGGTCCATATATACTCGAGATATAGCCTGAACCGATTTTTCCAATAACATTTTTTTGATGAAAAGTAGTTCTTGTTATAAAAGAAGGTTTGAATTGTTATTTGTTGTTGAGCTAGTGGTCTTCTTGTTTGGTACGGTATATATTTTTCAATATTTCGACA
The DNA here is from genome assembly GCA_914767995.1 of Thecocarcelia acutangulata. Lineage (NCBI taxonomy): Eukaryota > Metazoa > Arthropoda > Insecta > Diptera > Tachinidae > Thecocarcelia > Thecocarcelia acutangulata. The sequence continues at coordinate 67,772,466 of OU612095.1, forward strand.
CTCCGTTGTGTGTCTTCTTCAAGAAAAAAAAAAAAAAAAAAAATTTTCCTGAAGAAGACACACAACGGAGTGTCGAAATATTGAAAAATATAAACCGTACTTTTTACCAAACAAGAAGACCACTAGCTCAACAACAAATAACAATTCAAATTAAAAAAGGGTCGAAAAATTAGAAGCAAGCAATAAAAGAAGGTTACTAAAATACAGAAAATAGAAAATTCCGATATCGGTTCATATATAACCGAGCATATTTAGGTCACATTTTTAATATACTATACATATTCGTGACTATCGTGAAGGGCATTTTAGATTCGGCCCAGCCGAATATACTACACTCTTACTTGTTTTATTTTAAGCCGTTGCTCTTTTCTAAGGAGTGATATACCCTTTTTATCATAACTTCCACTTCTTTGTTGTGGTTCTTAAGTGGCTCGAACATTTCAACGATTGTGGACAGCACAAGTCTTTTTTCGGTATTCAACTCTTTCTCAGTTGTTAATTTTTCGTGTGGCTCAATTCTTCTTCTTTTGATGGAGGAAGCATTTCTATTACTGGACTCTCCTCTTATTGTAGTGGCTACTGGCGATGGTGTTAAAAGTTTTGAACAGATGGGTGCTTCAGAGCTTATTCCATTATGAAGAGCACGTAATAATGTGGTTTCATTTTTTTCGCATTCATAAACGTCTTTTTTTTTTTAACTTGGACCAGTACTCAGGGGATGACCCCTACATATGCTGTGCATTGTACCAGAACTAGGAAAATAGGTTGTGAGAAGGGGGAAAGAGGGAGTAGTGTTTGTGAACATTTGACTTGAACCTTCCAACGTTATAACAGACAGGAAACACGTCTGCAGGCAATTTGTTCCACAGACGAAGCGTACGGCTGAAAAACGAATTCTCTCTGTAATGCGTAGTACGATTCCCCGGGCAATCAACCACAAATGGATGAGCTTTGGATGATGAGCGTGTGCTACGTAAAAATGTGCGCGTTTCGGGAACAAGATCCCTGATCTCGTCAGAGCAAAATCCATTGTAGTAACGATAGAACAGAGTAACGCACCCCACACTGCGTCGATGCTCCAGTGAGTCAATAGAGTTGTATACCCTACAGTCATCGATAAGCTTCTTCGCCCTCTCCTGCACACGGTCGAGTAACCCCAAAATAGACTTTGAGGCACCGGCCCAAACATGAGAGTTGTATTCCATTTTCGGTCGGATGTAGGTGGTATAAATAGTAAGGAGATCGGATGGCGAGAAGTACATCTTACACCGTTTCAAAAATGAATGCTTCTTTAGAGATATGAAAAATGTTTTCAGTCCAGCGAACATCACACTGTATCTTCATACCAAGAACATCAAGAGCATCCGATTCCTCAATATTTATACCATCCATGTGTACGGATGAAGTAGCATCTGCGGTCGTTTGTTTGTGTGTTAATAAGCAACATTGGGTCTTACGAGCGTTAAAGGCGACCCTATTTTACGACCCCACTCGGAGATAAATAGAAGATTACTATTCAGCGAATCATTCATATTTAGCCTCTTAGCAGCGAGCTCTGATAGGCTGGGTCTATTACTAAAAGAGTACGAGTGGCAAATGCTGCTGTCATCCGCGAAAGAGTGGATAGGGTTGGAAGTTTGATAGAGAAGGTCATTCAGGAAAATAAGAAATAGAGTAGAGTAGTTTCAGCTTTGGTTTACCAAAGCTGAAACCAAAGCTGAACCGCTGGCTGACAAGATTTTGGTCTGGTTTGATCCACCTCCCGTTTCTCGTTGGGTTTTTAAGCCAATGGATGCTTTTTACTGTACATACGGATGCTTTTGACTGTACATTTTTTTTTTTTTTGTTCTATCCGCATCTACTACAAGTTATATATGTACGTACTCATATGTAGTATATGTATGCATGTTTAAAAATGTAAAATATTTAATCCATTTTCTATTTATGAACTTTTTTAAAATTATTCATGATAGGGGTGATTGTTTAAGTTAAACCTCCTCAAACACTGCTCCCTCTTTCCTCCTTCTCACGACCTATTTTCTTAGTTACAGTACAATGCACATATGTGATTGGGACGACCCGTGCATATGTAGGAGCCCCCATCTATAAGATGGGGTCCCATCAAATGATTTCATGATTAGTTCAGGGGTACCAAAAGACTCCGTTCTTCTTTCCACTCTTATTTTTCTAGGTCAAACTTTCAACCCTATCCACCCTTTTGCTGATAACAGCAGTACTTTCCATTCGCACTCATTCATTTATAGACCTAATCCATATGAAAGACACGCACAAGGACTGTATTCTTACAACCTCCAAATGGGGTCGTAAAAACCAGGTCGATTTCAATGTTCGTAAGACCTAGTCTTATTTACTACCAAACAGGCGCACAACCGTGCATGCTGCTACTCATAAATGATACTGATATTAAGGAATAAGATAAAAATAAAATAAAAAAAAAACAATCAGTTGATGCTCGCTGGACATTATATATGACTCAAAGGAAGCATTCAAGTGCATGGTTTTTGAGACGATGTAAGACATATTTTACTCCCTCTAATGTCCTTACTCTCATATTGAGGCCAGCGTCTCAAAGTCTCTTTTGCGAGTACTCGTTTGTCTATAAAAAAGAGTGGAGGAGCTGTTGCTGACAGCAGAGTATCCAAATTTATTGAATCTCAAGAGCATTGCCGCAGTATGGGATGTGTTACGCTGTTTTCTAATTACTTATTATATTACTAATTAAAAAATACTAATATATTACTAATTAAAAAATGTACGACGAAGTACAGAGAACATTCAGCTATGCAGTGCTCGTGTGTTTGTGGAGAAAGTGGCTTTGTAAGCAATCAAAGCAAACTGTTCAAGAAACAAGTTTTATTTTCAGGAAATAGTTTTTGTTGTTGGATTGTCAATCTCTGACCGAGTGTACCTGGGTTCATTGCAAAGCCTGCATCTGGTTTAAGTACTTATACACTAGCAAACCTAAAGAGTAGATTTTAAAATATTTAGTTAGATAAATTTTAGAGTTTGTTTTCGTTTGTGTGACTTTCTTTGCATTTGAAAACGATTTCATGCCAGTGTGGCCTTACCCAACGATGATCTTATTACCAGATGAATACAATACGCACACCAACACCGCTACACATCTACCAAGCATGAGTACCAATTCGATCATATGTTGTTTAGGCATGATCTCTCCCTTAATTGGGTTACCCAGTTGCAATGCAACACTACACCAAGCTCACATGGTTTTAAACCACAACCGCGACTTTATTCCCCGAAGGTCCACACCATAACCGGGTAGAAAAGAGTTACTGGGGTTCATGGTTCCAATGATACCAGATTTGGGTCTCCAGTGTATTTCTCTACAGGTATACAAGCTATTGGTGACCCCCACTTTCTAATGGACAGGATGTCTATTAGAAAGTGGTGTGATTTGTGACTTGTTTTGACAATGAACCAGGTCTCACTATTCACGATTCACCAGCCCCCCGTGTGGTTTGCAAGTCTCACAGAGGTCACAACTTCTGTCATATGCTTTAGCTATGTATATGTATTAGAAAATAAAACAAACTTTTGTTGTCAAGTTTAAACAAATACAAAATCATTTTTAATCAAAAAAAAAAAAAATTATTACAATACAAAACTTTCATAGACTACTCGATACAAAAATATTTTTGTTGAAAGTATAATCTAACACCCCTCTCAACAAAATATATGTTCAATCCAATTCTCTAATTTTAGATATAACAAAGACTTCGTAAGAAACTCTGCAAGTTGTTCTGCTGTTGGACAATAGATACCCTGATAACACCATTTACTTGAAGGTTCTTTATATGATGGTATTTGACATCAATATGCTTCGTTCTTGAACTAAATGTTGTAGATTCAATTATCTTGATGCAGCTCTGATTGTCTTCATATACTGGAACTGGCATCTGCATGGTGATTGTCATATCATCAAGTAGTTGCTTTATCCATAAAAATTCTTGAGCTGCATATGAAACAGCTATAAATTCTGCTTCAGTGGACGATAGCGCTATTGTCAACTGTTTTTTTGACGACCGGTTTTGCCTAATAGAAATCCACTGGTCGACATCCTGTTACTATGATCTCGTGCCCAACTAACATCGGTATAACATCTTAGTTTCAAGTCTAAATTCGTTCTTTTCAAAATATTCTTTATAATAAAATTTTTGAGATACTTTACTACGTTCTTTGCTGCTTCCCTATACAGAATTGACACAGCCGAAATTAGAAGATGCCAAACTTAGTTCAATTCTAATGCATCTAGAGTTCATACAAATTTATCATAATCAAAATTTGTTGCCAAATAACGAGAAGTACAGGTCGATCGTTTTATGTTGTTTCGCCTTTCTTGTTCTCATAATATGTTTTCAGACTCACCTCAGCGTTCGCGTTCATCCAGCAACTTTTCTTAAACAAATTCCAATTTTATTGAATCCTTTGGCTGCCCTTCAATCAACGTTACCAATGCGCCAAAAGATTTAGGCAAACTACTAAGCATAATAGCTACCATTGAACTATCTTGAATGTCCTCTTCTCTTAAAAGATTTAGGCTGTTAATATGTTCCTGCATGCTCTCTCCTTCCATAATTCTTTTGTCATACAACTTACGTAATAGATGCAATTTGGAAGTCATTGTTCTCCTCTCATATGTAAGTTTGATTGTTTCCCACATAGCTTTAGCAGACGCTGCCATTCTTATTAAACGAACTTGTGAATTCTCCACACATATTGCAATAACAGCTCTTGCTTTCTGGTCAACTCTTCTAAGCTCGGCTGTACTCGGATCCGGTGGCCCTGTTTCAACACAACCCAAAGATCAAGTTGAACCAAATGCATTTGCATTTTAAATTTCTACGTAAAATAATTTGTTGAGTTCAACAAAGGAAATATACATTTCTGCTCCATATTACAAATTTACCAATTCTACGATTTTAATTATTCGCGGTCTGGGCCCATAAGCTATTAGAACCCAAGAAAATTAAACAAACTTCTGTTCTTCAAACAAATACACAATTATTTTTAATCAAAAAGAAAAATTTTTACAATACAAAACTACTCGATACAAAAATATTTTTGCTGAAGATCTTCTAATCTCTCCGGTAAGAAATTCATCAGACAGTCAATGGAATACAAGGTTTCAGGAGTTGGTAGCCCGAAGTCCATAAACAGCATGAGCTCTTAACCAACTCACCCATCTATCCATTACTTTCCTTACATAACAGGTACCTGTTCCAAGACAACAGCACTTCTGTAATTATAATTTGCCCCATAAAAAACTGTGATTATCTGGGAGTACTAATCAGCCCTCTCTGTGACTGTAGGTTTAATCCAGGATGGTCTTTAAAAACGGAACCTCCGGGGGGTATGTTGATCCTCCTTCTGCCAATTAGTCCTTGGTAAGAGTCACAAAACAGCCTGGGACTTAAGAAGTCTTACCTCTCTGTACTCCTGAAAGCAGCAAGTGCCCTGGAGTTTTCTCCGGGGAAAACTCTCTGTTTAGCTGAAACATATACCTACATAAATATAATGTAATTCTCTCCTATTTACAAAGCTTTAGCGTTTTTTCTAATGATTTACCGTTTTGCTTAAGAGTTTTTAAGTTCTCTTGCGTTAAAAAAAAAGGACTTTTCTTATGACATTTATAATATCTAATGTACTTGCTTTCGGTCAATGAAATTTATTGCCAAGAGTAGTTATTAGATATAAAAAAAAAAAAAACATTTTGATATCTGAAGAAGATTCTCGTAAAACACTTGAACAATCATTTCATGTTCATTATTACAAATTAAATGTCAGATATGAACGAATTTATTGGTTGTTTATAATGCAACATGCACCTTGTTTCCAAAGCGTTGTGCACGTTCGATATTGTACGCACACAGATTCACACATACATACATTGGATAGGCATCGGCCGTAGTGTAGACTTGGGAAATGTTTGTGTGAGTTCTTGCGGTAAGAAGCGATGCCAACTGTGTGCAAATAGAGTGCGAAAATTATGCGGCGCATACGAAAATTTTTATCGCATAAATAAAAAACTTTGACATAAATATGACTATTGTAGGAGATAAAAATACATACACACGAGTACATACATGTGTGCGTGAGTGTAGTGTTTAGGTTATAAAATAATAAAAAAAAAGTCAAATTGCAGGCTTCTTTCTTGTGGTTGCGGAACAATTATTCTTTTCTAATGAATGTTGTTGTTGGTGTTGTTCAGATAAACACTGCAAACAGAAACTTGTTATGGATAGTTTTTCAAATGAAAGATTTTAGTTTAGGTTGCGTCTTAAGCTTAAAACCAAAGTCACTGACATAAGGCATAACGTATGACTTAAAACTAAATAAATTTATCATTTGCAATAAACTGTCAGTTTGCGAAAGCTCTTTACACACAAGCTTACTCAAGGGCAAGAGATGATTAAACATACATACACCACCTATCCCAGTTGGCTATATGATGCACTCATCATTGAGGATTTGTACATGACAACGTTAATTCCTGTAGGACGTACAGGAGACAAATAATGCAAATCTTCGACATTCTCGGCAGTGTTGTCAACTTTGAAATTTCAAACAGCACCGAAATGGCAGAAAAAGTGCGTTATTTCAATAGAAATGTACCAAATTTAGAGTTTTTGCTTTTTAACACCTATTTTGTATAAAGAAAAGTATAATATTTTTATATTAAAAATACGACGATGAAACAACCGTTTAAGCGGTTATTAGGCGATCAAACGAATAATGGCATACAATCAAACTAATTTAATAGCTAAAATTCTTCTTCGATATTGTTACATTTATTAAGAAAATCGTATCGCTACAATAGTTAGGTTAGGTCAGGTGAGTAGGCCGCTGGATACCACGGAATAGTCTAAGTTGTCCAGCTCACTTGGGTCCTGTACGAACGACCCTTTGTGATTGCCTGAAAAGTAAGATAGTGGAGTGAAGAACAGAAGTTATAGGAATATAGCGTGAGTGGAAAGGATGGGCGGGGATGGACGCTACAATAGTTATAACGATATGTTTTCAAATCTGTTATTAAGTAACAGATTTCTGAATCAGTATTGACAGATTGCGTTTCGCTGTAGATCGAAATCTGCTGTTACTTTTTACTGCCTTTTATAGGGCTATTATAGCTACCCAAAATCTGGTAGATTTTAATGAAAATCTTAAGGCAGATGACCCGAGTTTAAATACGAAAATGGATGCTGATGAGTAGTGTGGCTAGTTGACTCCCAGCTAAAGATTTGGTTACTATTTTTCGTGCCTTCTTCAATCAAAAATTATTGATCACAGCAAATTTGTATTGGAAAAAATCCTTCTTAATAAAAACTTAAGAAAGGAAAAACTTGAACTAAAACCTGATGTACATATGTACAAACCAAAAAATTTTTAATTTAAAAAATTTATTTTTTGTTTTCATATGTATTTGTGTTTGCTTAGAAAACAACTTTCATGACAGTGTCGCTCATATTGTCGTAAATATGTATTGATTTAGAATAAACAATTTTTCTCTTATTGCCGCGTACAGGGATTGATAGTAGACAGCTTGCAAGACAATGTCGGTCATATTGTCGTATGTAGGTGTTGATAGCGGACGACTTATAACGCAATCTATCTCATAGAAGATACTTTACAAGACAGTATCGATCATATTGTCTTCGATGACTGATTTGGTAGAGTACTCGAATAAAAGTTGCTACCTGCCATAAACTCGGGTAGTACTGCAGGCAAGCAAAAAAGCTTCGCAGTTTTTGTATTTGTTAAAAAGATAAAAAAAAAAAAAATAAAATATATATATATATATATATATATATATATATATATATATATATATATATATATATATATATATATATATATATATATATATATATATATATATATATATATATATATATATATATATATATATATATATATATATATATATATATATATATATATATATATATATATATATATATATATATATATATATATATATATATATATATATACTTTGACAAAGGACAAATTATAACTTTTAAAGAAAACAGTATAGTACTAGATGACGTCAACCGCTTTGCCGTCTACAATATTTACCTTAAAATTATCTTCTAGAATTCCAGCTTCATAGACAATATCATCGACGGCAAATTTTGTTTATTCCCCTTCACAAAAATATACTCGTAAAGGGTACATAAAAGTTTGTAATTCCGTTTGTAATTTCTACAATTTTCATTGCCGACCCCATAAAGTAGACATATTCTGAATTAGCATTGATAGTAAATTTGATTAAACAATGTGCGTCTATCGGCCGTTGAAATATTGTTTCTGAGAAAACCATTAGACTTAGAAAATTTTTTCTTTCACCTTTCTATTATCCCATGGGTTTGCCATTGAAATTCAGTAATCGGTTCACATATAGCTGAGTTATATACAAAATTCAAAAAAACTCCATTTTTTTTTTGCAATTTTGTATGCAAATTTTTGAAAAAAAAATGGTTGTTGTGCTTCAAACTTCACACAGTTATTAAACATGGCGACTAAAAGACAATATCGATATCGGTCCATATATACCCGAGTTATAGCCTAAACCGGGCTTTTAATGAAAATGTCCTTAAAAAACTTTTTTTGCTTGAAAGCAATTCTGGTAATAGAATAAGTTTATTTCAAAATGGAAAATGTCCGATATCGGTCCCGAGATATAGCCTAAACCGATTTTTTTTAATGAAAATGTCGCTAAAGCGAACTTAAACAACTTTTTTTTTGCTTAAAAGCAGCTCTGGTAATATAAGGAGGTTACTAAATACAGAAAATAAGAATTTCCGATATCGGTCCATATAGACCCGAGATATAGCCCAAATCATTATCTTTAAAAAAAGTCTTCATTTAATAAAAGAAGGTTATATAAATACAGAAAATGAAGAATTCCGATATGGGTTTATATATACTTGAGGTAAAGCCTAAGCCGATTTTTTCATGAAAACGTCGCGTAAGCGAACTTAAAGCAGTTGTGGTAATAAAAGCAGGTTACTAATATACAGAAATTTTTTGGAAATAATCAAACTTGTCCATGGCCTTTGCATTGTTGGTATATCACGCAAACACATGTTGTATGAGTTAATGAGAATAAGAGCGTTTGAACAGGACGAATTTACTGCAACCGCTTAGCTGGCCTGTGCGAACTTGCTCATAAAATGCGTTTGATAATTCAGCTAATAATCAGAATTTGATGTGTGCTGCAGAATGAATATGATTTTTAACCATCATTAAATTTTTCGTTATTCTTTAAAATTAATAAAAAAAATTGTGCTGAATAAAATCAAGAAAACCAATGATTCTGAAGATCTCTGGTCACAATTCTACAACATTTACAACAACAACACGAAATATTCTTGACCTGCAATTGTGTGGATGTGTAAATATTGTACTACCTGCAATAAATACTCAAAGTGCTGCCAATGCATATACAAAAAAATACAACTCTGATGTGAGTTTTCTGAAATGGCTTAGAAAATTAAGATTTACCGACCGCTTATCAATTAGTGCATTCGTATTTTTACACGGTAAGATTTATTCTATTCTACACACATTATTGACAGATCTAAATACTTGTATTACCATGTAAAGGTACCTTAAGTTCATTTGCTCCTTCTAGCATACGGATGAATAACTCTGAAATGAGCTTTAAAGCACCGACTCAAACATGAGAGTTGTACTCTATTGTTGGTTGGATATAGAAGGTACAAATAGTAAGAAGACCGGATGAAGTCTTGGCCAACTGGGTGCATATAATATAAGTATGTGCATATGCATGAACGGACATGCACACTTAGATATATATATTGTATTGTTCATATTCTGATCTCAAATTATGTATGTAAGTAATTCATTATAAAATTTTATGTGTTACTAAAAAGATGGAAAATCTTCTGAAACACAATATTCATCCATTTACATTTTTCTATTATTGCTGTAATAGTTTTAAAGTTTGTCGTCGAAGTGGCAGTGAAAGAAAAAAAAAAGAGATTTGTTGTGGTGACATTTTCTTTTGAGCAAAAATAAACAAACAAAATTCAAACAATTCCAAGATGGCGCCAAAGAAAAATGATATGTCATAATTTGTTGGCATTTTTTTGTTTTTAAGTTTAGTTTTTAAATTTCCTCTTGCATCTAAACATTTTTACAATCTGAGGGTGTTTTAGATTTCCTTAAGAATTTTTTGTTTTAAGGAAAAACTAAAACCATTTTAACAAATGACAAAGAATTGTTTGAACATTTCAACAAACAAAAAATAAAATAAAAAATCGTTGACATTAGCGTAAATTAGTTTGATGTTCAGTTGTAAATATTAAACAAATAAAAGGAATTAATATTTCCGCTGTGTGGTTGGCTCAACGAAAAGTAGTATAAAAATTCCCAGACATATTTAGTTCAGAGAAAAAACGAAATAAGAAAAGATGAACTAAAAGTTAACTACAAAGAAACAAAACTTTATTTTTTTTTTTTTGTATTAAAAATTGCGGGAAAGAACTTGAAGTAGATGTTGAGCCTTGACGATGTCCTTCCCTCTAGATTCAAAGTGAAATTTAGGATTGCATTCTCCAAGAGTAAATTTTAAATTCCAGCATAATAGACACTAACTTAGATATTAAATTATTATTTGTTAGATGGAAATAAAAAATAAAGTTTATATTTAACTTGCAGCCTGCCATGATATGCAATTTCTCCTAGTGTCTACCAGTGTTGCGCAGTGATGTAACATTGGCAGGAAAGTAGTGCAAAACGGCAACTGTTATAAACATGACAATGTTGTTTCTCAACATTTTAAGAAACGCAATTACGTCTTTATTTAATTTCTCAGATTTGTAACTGGAATAATTCACATCATTACAGGCATAGGCATTGGCATGGGCATTTGTGCAGGGGGTAATTGTGGTGGGTACGGAGTTTCCTAGGTTTGCGTATGATACGTTATTGTTGTAGATAAAATAGGCATTTGTGTTGCATTATAACCGCCTGGAACTGTGATGAGGTTAACACCACGGGTGTTATTTTTTTTTTATATAAAATGAATCAAACCAGCTGGCAAACATAGAAATAATGAAAATAATTTCATATATCTCGCTTGCAAATTTGTAATATTAATTAATTAATTTACTTCATTCATGCTACAAGGGTGACCAAAAAATAACCGTTATTTTAAAATTTCGTGAGTTACGTATGTTTAATTTTCGCATTTTTTCCTGTTATGTTGGTACATATATATATATATATATATATATATATATATATATATATATATATATATATATATATATATATATATATATATATATATATATATATATATATATATATATATATATATATATATATATATATATATATATATATATATATATATATATATATATATATATATATATATATATATATATATATATATATATATATATATATATATATATATATATATATATATGTTGGGGATATGAGCCATTTTGGATTGTTAGTTTGGTTTTGACAGATAAACAGTTACTCGTGTTTTGGTGTGCTTCCGATTTTTTATTGTTCGAAAAAGTGGATCAAAGATCATTTGTACATCGGCTTTTTAGTTCAAACTTTTCCTCTCTTAAGTTTTTCTTAAGAAGGATTCTTTTACAATACAAATTTGCTGTGATCAATAATTTTTGTATTAAGTTTGGTGTAAAAAATGAAATTAAATGCGCAAGGACATTTGAAATGTTGACTGCGGCGTTTGGCGATTCTACTATGAGTCAAAAACCAGTTCAATTGTGGTATAACCACTTTAAGGAAGTCAATGACGATGCCCGTCCTGGTGGCCCGAGCACGTCAACAACCGATGAAAACATTGAAGCAGTGTAGAAAATGATTTTGAATAATCGTCGAATTACCATCAAAGAGGTTGCTGATGATGTTGGCATATCGTTCGGCTCACATCGAACAGTTTTTACGTATGTTTTAGCCATGAAACTTGCGGCAGCGAAGATTGTTCCAAAATTGCGCGAAACAATTCGTCAGAAACGCACAGAAGAAGTGTTTTGTCTCGCATCATGTGCACACATCTTTTGTTACTGCTGTCCGTATTTTCATTACCTAAATTCACACAGAAAAAATTATAGTAAAAATAAAATTCCTTTACAGGTCCGCAATCAAACAATTTATTAATTGGTTCAACGAATTTTGTTATTGAGCACGAAAAAAAAATTTTTCAGTGCGTATAAAACCAAATTGCACCGGAATAGGTAACAAGATGTGTTTTTTTTGTCCGTTGTCCCTGTTTTCTTTATATATTTAATATTAATTTCTTTTTAATCGAAGGTCGAGTAGAAGGTGTTGGACTAAATTTTGCTAATCTGACCAGTCTCGAAGGTATATTCACTGGGCACTGATTTGTTTTAACTAATTTAATACCAACATTTTAAATGCTGTAATAGAGTTTGTTTTAGTCTTTCGTGTTGTTATTGTTAAAGTTAAACCTCCACGAACACTACTCCCTCTTTCCTTCTCATCATAACCTATTTGCCTAGATCCAGTACAATGCGCTGCTGAGTACTGGTCCCAGATAAAAAAAAAAATTGTGGAAAAAACCATCATGGATTTTGCACCATGATAACGCACCAGCTCAAACATCGATGCTTATAAGTGAGTTTTTGGCCAAAAACAAAACCGTTATCATGCCTCAACCCCGTATTCACCGGACTTGGCCCCCGCCGACTTTTACCTCTTCCCAAAAACGCTTCAAAAAAACGCTGGCAGAAGTGGGGGGATTACTTTAGAGGGGACAAGATAGATAGTTGTTCATGAATAAATTAATACTTTTTGAAAAAATTGAAAATTACGATTATTTTTTGATCAGGCCTCGTATTTATTTCCTTAGAAAAATAAAATTATGTTTTGCTAATGGTAACGCTGTTGTGACATTTTTAAAATTAACTGCCTTTGTTTAGATACTAATGCAACTTGCCAGCAAGTCTAGTATTTTTGCGACATTTTCGTTGATAATTCGTACACGGAACTTCCGTGCAAGCACTGGTTGGTCTAACCGCAGAGTTAAGAATTTTCGCCAAAAGGCCCTTTCAAGCTTCAACTGCAATACTGCAATGTTAATCCTTCTTCTATCAATTGACTTTTTTCAAAGGAAAAGAAACGTTGATTTTTCCTTTTGGCCATAACAACAATAAAAAGAAATACAATTTCAAAAAAGCTCCAAAATATAAGAATGTTGTAGACCTTATTTTTTAACAGCAAGTTTGTTATTTGTGTTTTGTTTCCAGAATTTTTTGTGCAATTCCTCTGTTGGCTGCTTTGTTTTTTTGTTTAAGACTGGATTATCCCTGCTGAAGACAAGAAATTTTTCACTAAAACTTTTTTTTTTTTTTGGTTTTCTGCTGTTCCTTTTCGCTTAAGCTAAAGTATTTTTACTGTTAAATTAAAAGGAATAAATAAGGCAACTTACTAAATATTGTTTGCCGAAAATTAATCCGGAAACAAGCGAATTTACAAAAGTTCAAAAGAACATTTACAATTGCCACCATTGCCGGCACCGCACCCGCCCCCAATGCTCTCCTTCCTATCCTTTTAAGCGCCAACAATAACGGCAATAAAGAAATCGCTATTATGTATATAAAGCAAAGGATTATAGCAAAACTCTTGAAAGAGACACGATATTTGCAAAATGACAAAATAATAAAACAGGAAAAAAATTAAAAGTTAAAAAAAATTACATACATACATATATACACATTTACTTTGTGTGTATGTGTGTGTGTATATATATACAACTCAAACCTAACAATCAAAATTTTCAAGTATTTCCCATTCAGACACTCTAGGGATAAAAAAAAGGATATTGCGAGTAGGAGCCAGAGGAAAGCTAACGCGAAAACAAAAAACTGAAGTCCTGTCTAACGACCATAACCAAAAATAAAGTTCCCAGTTTTGTTTTCTGTTGTTTTTGTTTTTTGAACAAGGACTTTAATAAAATTGCCAAAAAGCATAAAGGTGACTTACAGAACGAAAAAAAAGAGGAAGAATATCTAGTTCGTGTTTGTTTATTTTGACATTATTTTGGTTATAAATTTAACGTTTATTGCTTTGGCATATGAAAAATCAGCTAATAAAGGTTACCAATACAAACAACTGAGTTGGTAACGAAAACTTTAACATGACATTTTTTTTTTTGGTTTTTTGGGAAGAACATGTTTTATGTATTTCTGGCACTCTTTAATGTTACACAAACACTATTTCTGCAAGAAATCGCAGGCAAGAAACACACTTTAAAGCAGATTATCATACTACGAGTCATAACTAGCTTCTTAAAAAGCTAGGAAAGCTCCAGGTATTGACCAACTTACTGGAAAAATGCTTGAGAAGTTACCATGTGTAGCTAGAAGAATTCTAGTTTTTATTTTTAACGCTATTTTACGCCTTGAGTATTATCCTGCAGAGTGGAAGCTCTCAATGATTACTATGATACCCAAGCCAGGGAAGGATCTGACTAAGGTAGAATCATATAGACCAATAAGTCTTTTACCAACAATTTCAAAGCTATTCGAAAAATGGTTAATGGTTAAGTTGAGTCCAATATTGAACAATGTGGGATGCATCGCTCATCACTAATCTGGCTTTCGGGCTAAGCACAGCATCATAGAACAAACGCACAGACTAGTCAATGTCATAACACAGACATTTGAGGAGAAGAATTATTATAAAGTGTGGCAAGACGGCTTGATGCACAAAATAAAGTTGAAGTTGCCTGCAAGTACTCACATGCTTCTAGAAAGCTACTTATATGGGCGGAAATTTGTTATCTGGGAAGGCGGTTTTATAAGCCCTACTTAGACAATCGAGGCAGGAGTTCCTCAAGGCAGCATACTGGGGCCTGCTTTATAAATGATTTACGCTTCTGACATACCAACGACATCCACACTTCAACCTTTGCAGATAACACAGCGTTTTTGAGTGTTCATGAAAACCAACAATTAGCTTCTCGAAATTTACAGGAATATACTTCAATATTAGAGAAATGGCTAAAACTTTGGAAAATCAAAGTTAATGAACAGAAATATACTCATGTCACATTCACACTGTGTAAGCAAACTCACCTATTCCGCAGCACAATGAAGTCAAGTACGAGTACTTTGGTATTCACCTGGACCGTAGACCAACGTGGAAGTCTCACATTGAAGCAATAGTCACTCAGTTGAAACTTAAAGCAGCGCAACTTAATTGGCTTATTGGCAGAAACTCGACATTGAAGTTGGATTGCAAACTTCTGTTTTACAATGCAATTCTAAAGCCCATATACTGCTACGGAATTCAATTATGGGGCACCGCCTCAGCGTCAAATATTGAAAAACTCAAAGGCGACAAAACCAAATTCTTCGAACGATTACAGCGGCTCCATGGTACGTAAAAAATTCACGAATTCATAAAGATCTGAGTGTTCCGCTGGTAAAAGAGGAATTTTTCTAAGTACGCGACAAGGTATGTCAGTAAACTGGAACTTCATCCAAACCCTCTTGAGCGGAATATTCTTAATTTTGGCGGTCACAGTCGGCATAGAAGAAGGGATACCGTTGCCACCATCAGAACATTCAATAGGTAATTTTACCAATATATTTCCCGAATAATAAAACTTCTTGTCTAGCATTGGCCGGACTTAAGTAAAAACCACATTTTTCCGATTTTTTTATTTAGGGCCATATCCAAAAAAAATTTTTACTTGAGTTTTAACGCATACGTTAGTTACCAAACACCTTAGCACTACCATACATTTGTTAAAAATTTGTATGCAAAAACAGTACGTTAACTTTTACATGTAGTAAGGAATTTAATTGTTTTGCTATGGCAACGCCGTTATGTACAGTTGTAATTTTTGAATAGTGATGAATAAAAACTAATATTCGAAAACCGAAAAACAAATTTAAAAATAAAAAATTATTATTATTACATAAAATAACATATTTTTGACAAACAGTTCTTGGATTTACCTTCTTAATAAATAATGAATGTATAATATGTGGTATATTAATGAAATTGAGAAAAAGTAATAGGGGTACTTATCTAGAAAAACTGTTATCATTCGAATAACGATTTTCATTGTATTCGTTTGATTGAAAGTGCATCACTAACATAATTGTTATTTATATTTTTCTTTCAAAATAAATATTTTCAGTTTGTATACAATGCAATGTGTAAATTTACTTAATTAATAAGCGTAAAACATTGCTTGCATTAAAATTTTTTACAAAATTGTGCTTTCTAAAGGAAATAAAAATGAAGAAGTCAAATGGCATTTTAACGTACAGTTAAAGTGTACTCATTTCAACTTTAAACGAATGGTAAGTAAATAATTGTTTTTGCATACAACGTTAAGGAACTTTTCTTAACAACTGCTTACCAAGCTTTGTTAAGTTTTTTTTGGATACGGCCGTTAGTATTTAGATTTGAATACTCATTGTTAGTTCATTTAGAAGCTTCAATAAATAAAAAAAACACTTGAAAAAAATTCTATGTTGGGCTCAAACACATTAATTGTGATCTAACGATCGCCTGTGATTGTTTCAGTCGATTTTAACAACTCATAATTCACTATGTTGGGGTGGTATCACCAAACACTAAGCATGACCTTGGAACCGTGAATATTCGGTTTGGCCGTCGACGTGAAAGCATGGCCTGGATATCACCATGATTTGCTGCACTTGGGATTATCGTATTGACCTCATTTTTCGCCCCCCTAGTCAAAATGCATTGCATAGATGCCTGCCGTCTTTGTCTTGCCGGCAGATGTTCACAAGCAAACAAACACCGTTCAACATCTATCGCATTCAACTCGTACGGCACCCAATTTTCTTGTTCCCTTTCAGCCTTTTTGCAATAGCTTTTTGCGTCACTCCCAGTAATCCTGCCAATTCTTGTTACATTTGATATGAGACTTGTACAAGTAATGGCTCCAATTCTGCATCTACGAAAACCTTCGCTCGCTCAGTGTCATGACGTTAAAATCAAAGTTCTTGAAGCGTTGAAACCGCTATTGGTACGTTCTTTCCCTACTAGCAGCCTCAGCTTTTTGGTAAAAATATGGCCTGATGCCGCCAGCTCATAAACCGCACTCACTCTTTGTAGGGGCATTGCTTTTTCGACAATCACTCTTGGATTATCATTCTCCCAAATGCTGCAATTCTGCTTATTCACGAATCCCCTGAAGTGAAAATTTGCCTCATTACTGCAACTGATTTTCTTCCAAAATTCATCATGCGCTGTTGCCGTTTCTTGCCACCATTCTGACCATTGACGACGCTTGGAATGGTCAAAAGGCTTTGGTTCTTGAGTCAATTGCGTCTTATAGGCGCGTTAATGCAAGTGTTTGTGTATAATGTTTATCAACGACGAGCATGAGAGGTGCAATTGTTGGGCACGACGACGGAAGGCTCTTCAGCCACACTAACGCAAAAAGCAGAAATATTTTCTGCAGAGCAAGCTCCCCCCCAGAAACAGGTTTTGCCTTGGCGTATTCCTAACCAGGGCACTCTATCTTTCGGGTAAAAAGGTGAAGTGGTCCCTCGTTTGTTGCAGCAAATAAAACTCTAGGAAACCGCATGACTTACGTTGTGTTGGCTTCCGAAAACTTTACCAAGGGTATACATTGGTG
This sequence comes from Thecocarcelia acutangulata, assembly GCA_914767995.1. NCBI lineage: Eukaryota > Metazoa > Arthropoda > Insecta > Diptera > Tachinidae > Thecocarcelia > Thecocarcelia acutangulata. The sequence continues at coordinate 67,790,164 of OU612095.1, forward strand.
GAACGGGGTTCAGCATGACCGCCAGGTGCTTCTGTTTGCAGTTCAAACCGGACTGATCCTGGTTGGGGTGCCTACCTTGGCTGACACGTTCTGGCTGTGGTTGAAACTTAAAACGCAGGAAAGGGGTGATAATTGTTTGGTGTGTGGCTTTTTTCGGGGACTAACAACCTCCCGAGGATCTGTTGTAAATGCAACTGCGAGGAACCAGTGGTCATGGTTGACGGGTGACTTGGTTTAAGGGCTGATGCTGCTAGTGGGCTTCGGCCTAGCAACTCATTAAGCCTTGTCTTCCATAGATTGCTGTGAGATTGCATACAGGAGGGATTAGAAGGACTGAACTCTTCAAGAAGAAGTTGCTCATATGGCTGCAAACATATAGAAAAAATTGCTACCTGTGTGAGACTAGTCAGCCCCCGTGTCACATCATCATACTAGGCTGGGTTGGTGACAACAGGGGCGGTCGGATAAATCAAATTTTAGGGATGGCCAAAATATTTTCAGGTCACTACGCCATCACAGAGAAGCCTTAGGGACTTCAGCGGGTGGGCCAACCATTCCTGGCACAACACCAGCCAGATGGGAATTCGGTGTGGGACGGGGAGAAAATAGGTGGTAGTTGATGATGCCTGGTGGATAACGTTTTGGGGCTATGTATATTTTTCTCTTGATATTAATTTCTTTTCAGCTAATGAACGACTCACTTTCGGTCCTCAGCAATAATTTCGGAGTACAGTTTTCAGTAATAGCTGGTATGAAATTTGTTTTGTTCCCTTTTTTTTGTGTAGTGACTGGATGTTTTTCTTTCCATTTTGGACGGGCTGGCAAGAACCGACCCCCCTCGGCGAGCCACAGCCGGAGCATCCGCCAGCATAATAGCGCCGCCAGTAGTCCAGACCAAAGAAGACAAAAGATGACAGCTGGGAGTAACATCGAACGTAGACAACAATACACCACAACAATCGCACTTGCTAGAACAAGTGGTGGTTACAAAATGACGCCCAATAAGGGGCCATAGCAACACAGCGAGCTAGAAGCAATTTGCGCGGGACAAAACGGCAGGTGCTGATGTAAATCTTTTTTACAACTGCAGAGCAAGCTGGTATTTTCACATCTGCTACAAACCCGTTTTGCACAAATTTTTGCACGATTTTTCCTATTGTAGGCTTATTAGACGATTAAATTGACCGAAATGGTCACGAAGTTCATGCTATGAATTTTGATTTGAACGCCCATTTTCATAATAAGCCTGAATAACTTTAACGCACTGCTCTATCAATTATATTTACATGGTTCAAATTGAATTAGTCTCAAATTGGGAAATGTCAAATGAAATGCAGAAAAAAACTTGACGTTTAGCTGTGGTTCACATTCAACATTGGCCTTCAAAATGTAACCACCCAAATATTATGTTGTGCATTTCAGGCATCATCAAAAAAAAAAAATGATTTCTTATGAAAACGGTGTACAATCAATGAAATGATATCTGACAACAAATAAAATAAAATAATTATTTTGTTGCTGAGACCACGCAAAGCCTGTGGAACATGGTTTTAGTTTATTAAACAGGTGTGGATATAATATGTCCTTCTTCTGCCACCTTTTGAGCCCCTCGACTTCAATACTGAGTTGTTTTGGTGAAGCGAAAGCTGAAACAAAACCCCCAAAAATACTTTTTGGTTTTTTATTTTTGCTCTTAATTTACGAGTTCATATTTCTCTTTGTGTGTTTTTATTCGCACACACACACATACATACATACATTCATGCATACATACTTAGTTAGTTTACTACAAAGCATTTTTTAAGGATAAAACTGCCATTGTTTGTTGTATTTTTGGAAATAATTTTTTCCCTGTTTTTTTTTTTTCAATCCCAAAGAAACAAAATATGATTTTTGCGTTTCTTTTCACGGACGCCTTTATGTCTTGCAACTAAAGAAATTCGCTACTGTTGTTGTTGGTGTTGTTTGCGCTGTTTATATGCACATAAATACATACTCGCAAGTATCTATTGAGTCATTCATTGTTTTGTGACAAATAAGTCGTAATGCAAGTTTGACATGTTGTTTCATAACGTAACGACAAAAAAGTTTTCAATATTGCCATGATATTTTGTTATATTTTTTTCCATTTTTTGCACACAAAGTCCTTGTCAATAAGAGATTTAAGTAAGAAATTATTTTGTGGACTATTATCGTCAAAAAAAAAAAAAAAAGAAATAGTCAACAATATTTTAAAGGGCTTAAATTGAAGTCTTAAAATGTAAAACCTGAAAATTTAAACACCACGAAAAATGTAGTAAAACGGAAGAAAAAGAAGATTTATAATAGGACAGCGAGTCAATTTAGTTCGCGGACTAATGTGCAGCATGGATGCCACTCCACAAAAGAGAAGCCTAGAACACATCGTAAGATATTAATAATTGAAATAAATAAAAAGGAGCCATTATTTCTCCTCCTCTTAAGGTAGGATCACATGATTGCCGCAATACACCAATTTCCGCATATTTTTATACCCAAATCGAGAGATTGCACAATTAATTGTTATATGCGGCAATCGCGACGAGTAGTTTTCTCATTTAGACCAACCAAATGCAACCCTGATGTGTAAATCGTGTGATTATCTGATATGCAATCGCGTGACAAAACAAAATGCCATAAACGCATCAACATTTATTGTGTTCTAGTGCGACAATTCAAGTGGGCAATGCACGACAATATTTTTGATAATTTAAGATAATCCTTTAAGATGAATCCTAACCGCTGCGTCTCTATAGGTCGTTAGGCCAAAAATCAAAGAAATTCGTAGATATTAATTCATTGAAATAATCTCTCCAATTAATACAGCACAACTTTCCCATTGAACCTTAAAAAATTAATACTTTTAGGTAAGCGTCTCTATAGGTCGTTAGGCCAAAAATCAAAGAAATTCGTAGATATTAATTCATTGAAATAATCTCTCCAATTAATACAGCACAACTTTCCCATTGAACCTTAAAAAATTAATACTTTTAGGTAAGCGGCGCTAAAAATGCAATCCACTATTTTGCAGGCAATTTTAAACAAATGAATTGGTTAAAAATATGTTTCTGGAACGCAAACGGCATCCGCCATCACAAAAATGAACTTGAGCACTTCCTTATGGAAAAGCAAATCGATATAATGTTGATTGCTGAAACTCATTTGACAACCAACAGTTTTTTCAAAATTAATGGCTACATACTGTACGACACAAAAGATCCCCGTGGAAGATCTTGCGGAGGATCGGCAGTTCTAATAAAATCCACAATTAAGCACTATTTAATGAACGAGACACGTGAGGAGTATATCCAAGCAACAAACATATGTATTGAACATTTTCATGAAAAAATCGTTATATCCTCGATTTACTCACCGCCCCGATTTTCAATAACAGAAAGCCAATATTCAAATTTTTTCAAATCACTTGGGCCTCGATTTTTAGCGGCTGGCGACTATAACGCTAAACACACTTTTTGGGGATCACGCTTAATTACCTCGAAAGGCCGTGTGCTTTTTGACACCGTTTCCAAAATGGGCTTAGATGTGGTTTCAAGCGGACACCCCACTTATTGGCCGACAGACCGACGAAAGATCCCAGACGTTATAGATTTTGGAGTTGCGAAAAATTTTCCCTTAGAGTGGATGCAAGTGGAGCCTTCATTAGATTTGTCATCAGATCACTCTCCCACTATAATCTCTGTTTCGTTCCCTCAAGAGATTGGCTCACCGTTGACTGTCAATAGAGTTAATTGGTTAAAGTACAAAAAATTTTTGAGCACACATTGTACTGAAAATATTGCCTTGAGAACGCCTGAGGATATTGATGTGTCAATTACAAATTTTTCTGAAAACCTCAAACTGGCCGTACATCATGCTACCACTAGTCATTTAAGACCTAGAAATGAGAGCAATAGAACTTATTCATCTGAAATTGAGCAACTTCTGTCAGAAAAAAGAAGAGTTAGAAGAGAGTGGCAACTTCGCAGGTCGCCCCAGCTTAAAACTAGGCTACGGGAATGCATAACTCAGCTAAGAAAACTGCTTGAAGTCCATAGAATGGCTTCCCTTAAAACATATTTGGAAAGCCTTGATGGTACCCCTCAATCTGATTATTCCTTGTGGAAAGCGACAAAAGGTCTGAAAAGACCCGTAATAGGTAAGCCACCTTTGCGAAATTCAACTGGCGACTGGGCAAGAAGCGATTCTGAAAAGGGAATGTTGTATGTCGATCATTTGCGAAACGTTTTTATCACAAATGATTCAGAGAATAATACAGCGGAATTACCACCATATGTTGTTAGACCTCCTGTGTCTTTGAGATTTAATTTTCAAGATGTCGAAAAGGTTATCGGTAATACAAACCCCAGGAAAGCTCCAGGCATTGATCAAATTACTGGTAAAATGCTTGAACAGTTACCTCGTGTAGCTAGAAGGGTTCTACTTTTTATTTTTAACGCCATTTTACGCCTTGAGTATTACCCTGCAGAGTGGAAGGTCTCAGTGATTACTATGATACCCAAGCCAGGGAAGGATCTAACTAAGGTAGAACCATATAGACCAATAAGTCTTTTACCAACAATTTCAAAACTATTCGAAAAATTGTTAATGGCGAAGTTGAGTCCAATATTGAACAATGTAGGATGCATCCCTGATCATCAATTTGGCTTTCGGGCTAAACATAGCACCATAGAACAAACGCACAGACTAGTCAATGTCATAAGACAAACCTTTGAGGCGAAGAAGTACTGCTCAGCTCTTTTCATTGATATTTCTCAAGCGTTTGATAAAGTGTGGCATGACGGCTTGATGCACAAAATAAAGCTAAATTTGCCTGCAAATACACAAAAGCTTCTGGAAAGCTACTTATACGGGCGGAAGTTTGTTATCAGAGAAGGCGACTTTATTAGCCCAACTCAGCCAATCAAGGCAGGAGTTCCCCAAGGCAGCATACTGGGGCCTACTTTATATTTGATTTACGCCTCTGACATGCCAACGACATCTGGAATCCACACTTCTACCTTTGCAGATGACACAGCGTTTTTGAGTGTTCATGATAACCACCATTTAGCATCACGAAATTTACAGGAATATACTTCAATATTAGAGAAATGGCTAAAACTATGGAAAATCAAAGTTAATGAACAGAAATGTACTCATGTTACATTCACACTGTGTAGGCAAACATGTCCGCCTATCCAAATTAACAACTCACCTATTCCGCAGCACAACGAAGTCAAGTACCTTGGTATTCACCTGGACCGTAGGCTAACATGGAAGTCTCACATTGAAGCAAAGGTCACTCAGTTAAAACTAAAAGCAGCGCAGCTAAATTGGCTTATGGGCAGAAATTCGACACTGAAATTAGATTGCAAACTTTTGTTATACAACTCAATACTAAAGCCTATATGGTGCTACGGAATTCAGTTATGGGGCACCGCCTCAGCGTCAAACATTGAAAAAATCCAAAGGCGACAAAACAAAATTCTACGAACGATTACTGTAGCTCCATGGTACGTCAAAAATTCACGAATTCACAACGATCTGAGTGTTCCGCTGGTAAAAGAGGAATTTTCTAAGTACGCGACAAGGTATATCAGTAAACTGGAACTTCATCCAAACCCTCTTGCTCGCAATATACTTAATTTTGGCGGCCACACTCGGCTTAAAAGAAGGGATACCGCTGCCACCATCAGATTGCTCAATAGGTGATTTTACCGAAATAGCTCCCGCATAATAAAACTTTTTGTCTAGCATTGGCCGGACTTTAGAATCACATTTTTTAATTTTAAATTTAGTATTAAGATTTGGATACTTATTGTTAGTTCATTTTGAAGATTCAATAAATAAAAAAATGCTTAAAAAAAAAAAAAAAAAAAAAAAAAAAAAAAAAAAAAAAAAAAAAAAAAGGTAAGCGGCGCAACATTCCCTTCGTACGTGAGACAATTTGCTTTTAAATAATGTAATTCTTCTGGTGTTAAATTATACCTGTAGTGCGATTCTCTATGCTTTTTAAGCCCCAATTGTTTCGGTTAAAATTATTAACCACAAAATTAACATTTTTCCTATTCACAAGTACTTTAAACTAGAGCTGCAAAACTATCGATAGTCGGCCCATTCGATATTTTCGATAGTTTTGTTTTTAACTATCGATATTTTCGATAGTATCGAATTCGAACATATGTATGTGTATGTTAAAGCTGACATTCATAAAGAATATTGGTATTAAACAAAATCAAAAGAAACCCTGTTTAATATTGGTTTTAGAAATAAAAGAAACTTTCTGAACTTATAATTAATTAAAGATTCATGAAAAATAAGATATATTACAAATTAATATAAAATACATACACACATATGTTTCAAATTCGTTTACTTTATGAATACGGTATTCGGGGCTAATCGTACGATTTTTCATTAAACCTCTTAATAAAAAGAAAATTACAGACTACAAAAATTTAAACTTCAATTTTAATTTCGTTGAAACACAGATTAAAACAAACAAACATAACGAAAAAACAAAAAAATATATTTTATTTCTTATTCTATGTGTGTACTTCAGTTCTGAGCCTAAGACTTAGCTTAGACAATTATATTTTATTTATATATATATTTTGTTTGTCATTAGACCATTGATTATTTTGAAAAAAGTAAACCAATACAAGTAATGTGCACAACAAAAATTTTTCAAAAATATGTTTGGAGAGTTTAGCTTATAGTTAACTTACTAAATAGATTGAGGTCAATCATTCATTCACTTATATGTTTATAGCATTACAAAATGAAAGGCTCCAAACTTCCGAGAACCTCATACGAGCTTTTTTTGATTAGGTACCACCCCCGCTGATGTTTTCAACATATATAACAGCAATTTGTAGCATGCAACTTAACAAGTTATTTGTTTTTGTTTTTCAACAATTTTGTAGAAATATAAAAATTGAAATAAAATAAATATTAGAGTCTAAACACAATGTAACGATAATTTATCGCAGTGCGGGTTTACATACGATTTTAAGTAAAAAATCGCAGTGCGGAGCGGCATAAAATTAAAATTTATTTTATTTTCATTGCGGACTTTTTATACTATAAATTTTTGACTCTCTTTCTCTTTCCGATGTTGCCAAAGTTTTTGAATAATTGGCGATTTTCACGACAATAAAACAAAAAACATGATTTGGAAGTTTATAAATTTTTGTCAGTTTAAAAAAGTTTAAAAAATATATTAACGGTAGAAGAAAAAATTGCCAATAATGAAAAAATTATCAAAGAAATTAGGAAAATTACAAATTACAAAAACTTTCAGGGTAGAAAAGATTTGTCATATTGATGTGTTTGCCGTCTATGGCCCCCAAACAATGAGGAAGACTAGTTTTTTCATAAAAAGAAAATGATGTTTGGGACCAATCGGTTATATTCGGACTAGCCACATAGATTTCATGCAATTCATTCCATATTTCTTCGCATATTTCATAAATAATCGTGGATACTCTAATTTTATATGCTCAGGACAAAACTTGCATTCTGCAAGTCAGTAAGGTTGCTTAATGAAAAGTTATAAAAAATTAGGTTTGGGGATGATGAAGCAGGAAGTTTTTAATCATATTTATAAACATATTGCAGACTTAACATTATACATTATCACTTGTTCTTACATTAAGGTAAGTGATAATCGACACTTGGGCGGTTTTCTAAAGATTAAGGGTCTTACCCACCATATCCTGTTAGTATGTGTCGTGGTTTTTAATTCCACACATAAAATCAAAATGGCTTCTACCAAATTAAAAATTTTTTAACAGCTACGAGTAAAACAGTAAATTTTTCTCAAATTTAAAATAAATAAAAATGTAAACTAATAATCACAAGTCTTGCCGTCGCCGTCTTTCGTTGTATTATATTTATTTTTCTCTCCCGCTACGGGAAATCGCACCGCACCGCAAACATTGTGTTTAGACTCTTATTTGGCTTGAAGAAGCTATCCGAAGGAGAGCGAAATATTGCCAGATAAAAGAAATTTTAAAAAAACCAAGACAGACCTTAAGCTTCAAAAATATATAATATTAAAAATATCTCATATGATTTGCGTTTCATATAAAAAAAATTGTCAAGTTCTTATTTTCTCCACGAGAGAGTTATTATCATTGTTCATTCGGCTTGTGTGTTCATCCAGTTGTTTTTAGAATATGAGTCACTTCGTATTCAGGGGGGTTACTCTATATTGCGATGCGAAAGTAAGTTCGAAGCGAAAGGCAAATGCGATAAGAATATAGTTTCGTCCTACGTGCCGTTTGCGCAAACTTTTTGGCGAAATAGTTTGAGAATTAAGCAACACTGCTACTACAAAATAAACAATAACGAAGAATGGTAAAATAAAATTTGCGAAAGGGAAAAATTAAATGCGAAAGGAAAATACAAAAACGCAATACAAGGTAGCAATTCTGCGATTACGGACCATTTTTCTTTTGCATCGCAATAGAGAGTAAATCCTCAGCTTTTTTTTTATTCCAAAAGCAAATGAGTCAATTCAAATGCCTTTTGAGTATAAACATGCGGAAATGTAGTAGACAGGAGTCAACTGGCAATTGCTGGTTGATAGGAGCAATTTTGCCATTTCAGTTAAGGGGCAAGAAATTCAAAAAAATTACGAACTTATTGACCCGCCCTCGTAACAATACTGCTAAAATTATACACCAGAAATTGTTTCAGTACCTCAAGCGAACAGCTTAAAATAATTAATTAGACTATTTATTAGCAAATAACCTTTTTTCTCATGCGATTTTTTTTGAAAATATTTTTCTCTCACTTAAATACATTTAACGCTGCCGCGACGCGCCGTACTGCCAAATATTTACGAGGGAGTTGTGTTGTGTCTTTGAATCATATATTATAATCTTAGTTGATGAAATTTATGCTTAATTAAAAACGACATAAAACATAAGAAAATGTAGAGAGAAACGCACCAAAGAAGCGTAAACTGATAAGCCTAAACAACTCTGCTAACAAAAACTTTATGGCCGTAAAAAAGTAAACACCAACCAAGGAACATGCCACATTGTATTGTGTGTTTGTGTGTGTGTGTGTGTTTCAGCCACAATTAATGATGGCTTTAAACGCACTCTATGATAAGTTAAGCTTTTTTCATGGCTCGGAGAAAAAAATAAATAAAATAAACGGACAAATGGTCAGAACGACAGACAGACTTAACAGGCTGGAAAAGAAACAAAGTCTTAACTAATTCAATTAAAAAATTGAGCAGAATTTTAAGTGAAAAAAAGTTAACAACAAGAAGAAGAGTTTTCATGATATGCATAAAATGTACATGCTGCTCGTTAAGGTGAGTAATCTGACAAGAACACATGAAGCACACACGCACGCACACTATTTGGCTGCGAAACAAAATAGACAGCAAGAAATTCCAAATTAGGAAAAAAAAATGAGGAACACTTGGACAAATGAATTTGTTTTATTTCAATGAGTGCCATAAATAACGGATCATCATGATATTGTCGTAATACCGCGAGGGGAGAAGGCGCACTGCTTGAGAGAAAGTTACAAAGTTGTGGACAAAGTCTTTAATAGTTCCTGCTTAATGATTCATTTCTAAATGAATTGGCAGATTTTGCCAACAAAGAATGGACTCGAATATTTGTCAAATCAATGTCATCATTGATCATCACAATTGTGATATCAATATAATGTAAAAACTCAGCAGTAATATGAAAACTGACATTACTCTCAATCACAAAAGTTATCAGAGAATTTTGTCATACGATAAGTACCATCAATGCTACAACTGTGGCGACATCAATTCAATGATAGGTTAGGTAGGCAGGCCGCTGGGTTCTCCAAAGAGTACCCGGATACTCCAGGTCACTTGGGTCCTGAAGATCGTTCCCTTTGTGATTGCCGAAAAAGTTAGGGTATAATAGAAGAAAAAATAAAAATTGTAAGGATATAGAAGGAGCGCGGAAGAGGAAAAGGAAATTTTTTGCTGATTTACTAGCCATCCGCTACTTCTAATGAAAGAAGTTATAGTAGTCGGTTTGACCAAGGCCAGATATTCAGATACATTTCATCAATAGTTATAATCAGTGTTGCCAGCGAAATTTCGAGAAAGATCCATTTTAGTTTCCAAAAAGGTAAATTTTTTCCCAAAAAGATACCTTTTGGAAAATATTTCAAAATTAATTTTTAACATTATTAACGTAACATTTTAATTTCATATTTATTCAATTGTACTATTTTATTACGAGTATCAGCCATTTATAATTAAATTGTACGTTGTCTTTTTTGGAGAATGGCCTGTAATTTATAACGAAGTTCCAATAATTCCACATAAACATGTAAATAGCATGTTTTCTATGTTTCCCCGCTATCTATATGTCGACATTTCATAGGAGCTACCCTAATCATCAGTAGACTTTGGAAATTTTTGAAAGATATTCTCAAACATTCAACTTTATATCCCAACAATCTAAATAAATTGTTGAGAAAAATAAAAAGAAAAATGCTCTAATAATATCTGTCGAAACACAAAAAAATAAGCTTTTCATTTATATACGTTTTTAACAAATCTTTACACCTTTCAAACAAATGAACAACCGTTGGTTCTTTTTAAATTCTCAAAAATTTATTTAGATTGTTGGGGTATAAAGTTGAATGTTTGAGAATATCTTTCAAAAATTTTCAAAGTCTACTGATTATTAGGGTAGCTCCTATGAAATGTGGAATGGAATACACCTCTCATGTTTGGGCCGGTGCCTCAAATTCTATTTTGGGGTTACTCGACCGTGTGCAGGAGAGGGCGAAGAAGCTCACCGGTGATAGTAGGGTATCCAACTCCATTGACTCACTGCGGCATCGACGCAGTGTAGGGTACGTTACTCTGTTCTATCATTACTACAATGGATTTTGCTCTGACGAGATTAGGGATCTTGTTCCCGAAGCCCACAAATTTTTACGTAACACGCGGTTATCGTCCAGGGCCCATTCATTTGTGGTCGATTGCCTGGCGAAACGCTTTTCAGAAAGAGTTCGTTTTTCGGCTTCACACTTCGCCTGTGGAATAAGTTCCTATGAGCGCAGAGGTATTTCCTGGCTGCTATAACGTTGGAAAGTTCAAGTCAATTGTTAATAAACACTACTCTCTCTTTCCCCCTACTCATAATATATTTTTATAGTTCTGATACAATGCACTGCATATGTAGGGGTTATCCCCTGAGTACTGGTCCCAGTTAATAAAAAAAAAAAGAAAACTTACCTGCACTCATAAAAAAAAACCATCTTCATATTAATGACGGCGGGTCATCAGAATTGTGATATCAACAGTATATAAATAGCCATCAGTAATGTGAAAACTGATATCAACCTCAACGACAAAAGCCATCAGTAATTTTTTCATATATTGAGTATCATCAATGTTACAACTGTGGTGACATCAATTCAATGATACATTTTATTAATAGTTATAATACATCTAACTTGTCAAAATTGATTACAGAAAAAGTCTGAATAGTGTTATAATATTTTCTATTTACTGTTGAAAAGGAATTTGGTTGTTACAATTATTATCTTTAAATTCAAATGAATTTAAAGTGAAGTGGAAAAATACATTACATTAATGACATTTAGTCATCATATGTGACGTTAGTTACATAAATATAATGACAGCGTAGAGAGCAAAATAAAAAGAAGAACTGCAAAGCAGAGAAAGAGAATATGTCCTCATACACCCAACTAAATTATGATAATGCGCCACACAGATATTGTATTGATGGCAGGAAGTCATCAAAAGTGTTATTAGAAAACTTTTAATTCTCGTTGATTTCTTGAAAAATTAAACCAGAGTTTAATGATGATGATAGCGTACCATGGTATTGATGATATGTCGTCATCAAATTTGCTTCACGTGCCATTTTTCTGATGTTAATGAGCTATCATATCAATGAGATTGAATAAAAATTATAGTTGGTGTGATGTTAGTGCGCCGTTCTATTGATGATATTTTGTCATTACATTGACTTCATTTAGTAATTTCTTCGGTATTGGAGTTTCATTGCATTGATCACATGCTAACATCAAATGTATTCCGATAAAGCATCACCATGACGTCAGTATGATATTTCATTGATGAAATAATTGTCATAATTGCCGCTGTTGATAATTAGAACAACTGATGTAATGGTTGACATCACATCGCGATGAAAAGTGTCATGGGGTCAAAAATGATGACATTTGGCATTGCATCGATGTTAAAATATATCACAGTTATGACCGGTTTTCTATGAGTGTGTAATAATTAACAAATATCAAAAATTCCATTTACTTTTCTTTTAGAACATATACCACCCTGAAATTGCGTAAGTTTTTTTGCATACAATTCTTATGGCTGTGTTCTGTAACTCTCGCCACGAGAAACTTTTCGACGGAAACGTGTGAAATGAAACAAAGTTGAAACAAACAGCTGCTTTTCCCACTAAACTGTAGCTATAACTTTTCTTGGTGAGTAATAGCTGTCACGTAAGGAAATTACTCGCCATTTAACAGAAAAACTGTGTCTGTAAAACCTTTACGAAAAAATTATTTCTAGCAAATAAAAAGGCTGTGAGATAGTATTTCAAATAACAATAATCATCATTAAATGAATAATAATACTGAAAAAATAAGTATTTTGCTGTTAATTTAAGTATCAAATACATATTTACACAGTTTAGAATGATTGTTTTTTTTTATTTTAATTTTTTAAATAGTTTGTATACCCTTCACACAAAAAGTTTTAAGGGAATACTTAAGTTTGTAATTTCAACAATTTTAATATGCGACCCAACAGAGTATATTGAAATAATTTTATGTTTTTTCAGAATTCACAAATTGCAATTGTTTTCTAATTTTACGAAATTTTGTGCATACGTATGTATGTATTTGTAAATAAAATGTAAACGTTAGAGCCATACCATACATTTTCTAGAATAGCCGGCGGTTATAATATGATGCTGTCGAACAAAATTTCTTAAGTTTAGTAATTTTTGGTCGGCGGCGGTACTAATTGTGGTTGGCGCTTTCATTTTTAAAATTGCATGTCGGCATCGTTTTATATTTTCAGACTTTTCTAACGTAACGACGTAATCGCTTTGGATAGTTTTCGACATGAGTTACAGACGCAGTTTTTTCTCACTTTTCGAGAAACGATGGAATAATTTGTTTCACAAGTTTTCGACGCGAGAACTTCTCGCCAAAGTTACAGAACACAGCCACAGAATTTCCATAAGAACTCCGTACTGCCCTTCAACAGGTAGAGGCGGGATTAAAATAAATACAACACTAAAAAACATCACATGTATTTATTTTGTACAAATTACGAAACGTTGTGAATATTTTGTTTGAAAAAGCAAGGAAAATTTTTGACAAATTTACGCAAGGGAAACGGAAGATAGCTGTACTTATACCACTACCCTGGTAAAGTTGCCTTGGGAAAATGTTTGGCAATCGGCTGACCTAAACAAGCTAGACTTTCTTGTTTTTTGTATTGTTGTCAGTGCAACTTTATATATCTCGTCTACGAGTAATGACACCAACAGTGAGTGCTTTCTTTTGGTACGAGTATTACGTTCTTAATTTGTTTTTGATGCTTCTTAACCCGTTTCCTTTTTTCGATTTTTTGTTTTTTTTGTTTTTGCAGAATTTTGCACTCATTAGTCTCCCACAACGTGTATTAAGATAATCTTGCTACAGTATTCTACACAGTGTACGAGTATTCCATGTAGTTGCTCGCTTGCACAAGCATTAAAGAGTAGGTGAGTAGCGCCTGTTTATTTTCGTCTGCAGTAAAGCGATTCAATCGCTGACTGGGACTGGTGGTAGTAGTCGCTCGTTCGCTAAGAAAATGTTAAAGATGCAAGAAATAAGGAAAAAGAACTGAAAACGAAAAGATTAATTCCACTCTTAAGGTTGTTGTGTAAATGAATTGTTCGTTGATTTCAATTGAACGATTAGTCTTAACTTGAAAATTTACACAAAACATTTTAAAGTTAGCAGTAAAATGCGTTTTTGGTCATGTTATTTTATTTTCTTGGTGGCTTTTTGTTCTGCAGCATCTTTTGGCAAGAAGTTTTCTTGTTTCTTTTTGTTTTGTAGCCATAAAGACAGTTTGTTCAATGACTGTGGTCCAGTGCAGAAATTGTTCAAGTAAGTAAATTAGTCTCTTTAAAGGTGTACAAAGAATTTTAATTATATTATCATCTGAAATATTTCAGTGTCTTGAGTGGTAATAGTGATAATACAAAAATTTACCGTAAATTCGTTTGGAATTTTAATAGGAATTGTTATAATGTTGAGAATTTCTTATATGTAGATGCCGCTTTTTTATTGTCAAACTTGCATACTAGTGTATACTCGTATGAGAGAAAGGAGTTTGAAATATTTTTTAAAGAAACTGAATGAGTATTGAAAGAGGCAGTATTCTATAGGAGACTGCTATAGGTGGCTTTTCAAGCAGGAAAGTTGAAAGTGTAGAAAGGGGATTAAAACATCATTACCTTACCTGCTGTGGTGTTCATGATAATATCTCCATATAACACAGAAAGAAGGAGTTATTATCTTAAGGCTAATAGATATTTAACTTCAAAAAAGAAATTTGTATATTAATTCTTTTAAGATGAAACCCGATTACTTTTTCTAATTATTTGTATTTATTTTATATAATAATTGTTATAAAATTATACAATTGAGTTTTTATTCAAAAATTTCCAAAGTCTACTGATGATTAGGTGATCCTATGAAATGTCGATATATAGATAGCTGGGAAACATGGAAAACAAGCAATTTATAACTTTTTATTGTTATAAAATTATATTATATGCTCTCTTTTACTTACTATATGTATGTATTCGTGCTAATTATAAGAAAAATATATTTCACCAATATTACAATAAAGCTATTTATGACATTAATATGGTTATACGAGTATATGAGAAAAGTATTCATACTCTTAGTATAACAATATGGTTGAGTATGGCAATTATTTGATAACTTTAAATAGTGCTATGGTTACTTATTAAACCAATTTTAAAACCAAATATAGTATGGTTACTTATAATATGAATCTTTTTGCAATACTATGGTGTCGTCTCAATGGCGTTTTATATATAACCATGTAATTCAACAATAGTATGTTGCTCTTAGAATATTGTTGTATCAACCATAAATATTTTTCTACGTGCAGTGAATCACATAATCGTTAGTGCAAACTACAATAGCTCGTATTAAATTATGCTCTTTTCAAATCTTTAAAGTGCAGAGAGTCGCGCTACTGCAGCTTCCCTGGAGTTATGTTACTAGTAATGTTTTCGACATCTTGCAAATTAAATCTAGACAACAACATATGACCGTAATTTAGCTGCTTCATTTGCTGCATCATTTGTAATAAAAACGTTTCTCAAATGATTAATATACACTATCCCCTATTCCGAATCGGTTCGTGACTAGTCCCCAGTTGAAGTTCGCAAGGTAGCTTAACTCTAACGGCTCTCGCAATATGGCGGAATAGTTTTATTTTCCTGATGATGATAAGAAATTTTTAACGAAATGTTGAAAATAAAACATAAAAATGTTTATATTATTAAAAAAAAATTAAGATAACTACACATAGAAAAATATTTGGTTAATATGAAAATATTTTAAGAGTAACATACTATTGTTGAATTATATTATTGTTTCGGATAATATTAAATATTGTTATATTTAATACGCCATTGATATGAATCACTGTAGTTTTAAATGTTATATTATAAATGCACTATATTCTGTTTCAATATTGTTAGGATATGTTTACAAGGCCATTGAGCAGCCACCCCACGTGGCACCAATACGGTCCCGTTGTGTTGCCTGAGTATGATGAGTAGATCTGTATATGACTGACTCTGTTCGGAACCAACTCGAGTAACATATGAAAGAGTTTAATCCACCTACATCATATTTCTGCCAAATCGTACAGCTCCGGTCTACCTAGATTACAAGCCCTAGACACTAACAGAGCAAGAGCTCAACACTCTTTACTTCCTCTTCATCCCTACAATTTAAATAATAACACAATTTGGTATAATAGCACAATTAAAAATAATGCGAAAAAAATAATAAAGGATTAATGCAAAAATTTCCTCCTAGATGTGGAAGTGAAGATTAACTGCAATAAAATAAAACTGTCTATTAAGCATTTCATCTGAAATTGCAAGTTTTAAATCTAACATAATATAGTTGAACAAAACAACAGTATGGTTAACCATAATAAGTTTTAGTTTCGGAGACGATAGTATGGTTATGTATAATCATAATACGGTTGGTTGAATGTATGGTTGACTATTTCATAATATTGTTAGATGCCAGCCTCTCATATATGTTGACATCTTAGTATACAAACTTACTTTTTGTTTGCCGTGATCACTCAATACGTATCTTTTGTTGAATTCTAAGACTTTTTTGCTTAAATCAACATATATACAAATATTTTCTTTAATAAAAAATCTCACAGCACATTTTTTAGTCCCAAAACTGTAACTGAAAGAATATTACAAGTCAATAACTACAACAAAAATATTGTCAATGTTGGCAATAGTAAATTTATTCTGTAAATTTACATTTTTTGCCAGTGAATTAGTCCATCATACATATGACAAAAAGATATATTCTGGTATTGGGTAAGATAAAAACTATTGTTGTTTTTAAGAATTTATATAATAACATATTTATGGAGCAATAAACTATAATTAAATTAATAATAAACTGTTTGTAACAATAATACATAGTGCTATAGAGAATATGGTAATATTATGTGACTATATCTCGAACCGTTGTTTTCTTTGCGTCTAAGTAGACAAAAAAAATTATTTTGACAAGTATATAATCTATTAAGTAGAATATTGTATCATTATTGACATTTAGTTTTTACTTCCAGTTTCTTTATAAAGGTCTAAACACTTAAACGACAGCAGACTTCACAACTTCATGACTACAAATGAAGTTAGCTTCAAATGCTGCCGTGTCATCAGCAACATAATTATTTTAAAGACAGCAGCAGCACTATGGGTATTTAAACAATGCAAGTTTCAGAGGTGCCACATATGAACTGAAAATGTAAAAATATCACGTAAAACTGTAAAAACCAAACAATTTATTTGTTTATTTTATTTATGTGATGTTTATTTCTATTAAATATTTCAAACAAATTTTAGTTATTATTGCTGCCAATTTATAATTCTAGTGGCAGCACTGCATTTACTTTTTGCTGCTTACGAAAATAGAAATTAGTCTAAGTTGTCAGCAGCAGCAAATGCTGTTGTGAAGTCGTGCTGCTGTGATGTCGTTGAAATAATCGTGTGCATTTAAACACATGTATTTTATTTTTGACAGATTGCTGCTTGCTGTCTGCTGTCGTCTATGTGTTTAAAGCTTAATGCTGCAAATTGTTGAACCCAGACTTTATACTTATAAACTACGAGAAACGCAAAAATATTACTTTTATTAGTATTAAAATAAAATAATAGTCTTCCCATACCGGGAATCGAACCCGGGCCTTCTGGGTGAAAGCCAGATATCCTAGCCACTAGACCATATGGGATGTTAAATAAAATAAATTTTTGCATCTTAGGATCTTTTTGAAATGCTTTTTATTTTAGAAGTCTTTAAAAAAGTTTTATAGGAATTATCAATATAAGAGAAAGAATGGTTTTTCCCGGATTAACTGATAAGCATCTGAAGCTGGCTGGAATATATGCTAGTAACGTAGTAACAATGGAAAACTGCCATCAAAATGTAAATTGTCAGCTCAGACGATTATAAGAAAGCCAACGCGGACATATAAAATGGCCAGTAGAGGCAACAAAACTCTCGCGAAACCAATTAGTGTGTTGTTTTGTTGTTTTAACACTAATTTAAAAATACAAAAACTAAAATAATAAATAGCAAAAAAACGACAACACTTCCATCGCCAGTTCATATGGTATATCACTGGTCTGAACAAAGAGAACTCTCAGTATGTGAATGTGTAAACGCGTGTGAATGTATAAAATGAGTGAGAGAGAGTGCTACCCGGGAAATATAATATCAATCTGTTGAAATTTCTGAAAAAATTACGGTAGGCCGCTGCATACACGGTTGCCATATTTGACAATTATCGTTATTTTGACGATTTTGGGTTCTGAAAATAGCACGTTGACGATTTGACGATATAAGGCCTGTTTTTGACGATTTTTGTATATCATATTTTTACTTTTTTTTTTTTTTTTTTTTTTTCTTTTTTTCTTTACAACTAAATATGTAAACGGTGGTAAAGTAAATGTATACGTAAATATGGATGTAACACTGAAACGTTATGTGAAATTTATTTGGGAGTACATTTTTGTATATGTTAGCGATGTATTTATGTATATGTTATATCTATATGTACATATATTAGCGATGTATTTGAAAGATCATATGCGAATGGCACTTAAATTATAAGTTAAAATAATAAATTTTATTACTAGTTAAAAATTGTATAAATTTGTATATAACGGAATGATCATATTTTAAGGAGATTTACATTTGAAGATACATAAATTCAAAGCCTTATACATCCTTATGTATGTATTCTTATATTAATGATGAATAGTTGAATAGTTATTGAATATTTCTAATATCATATGATGAAATTTGGCTGGCTCTAGTTCAAACCTGGCTTTCCACAAGAATTATTTTTATTTTTAACTATTATAATAACTGCGCGATCAGTAACTTTTGTAGGAATTCAAGGATTTGGCCAGAAAACGAAAACCTCGTGAATAGTAGTTGTGGCAGAGTGTCTCACATTTAACTTCACAGTACGTAAATTGTAGAACATAGTAGGCAGAACTTGGCAGCTTACTTCCAGTTAGCTGATGAACTGGTTAGTCAATTAGAAAAATTTTGTATCTACCTCTACTTCTCATGCCAAGTGTAGAAGCCATCACTTTTAGGCGAAATAAAAATGTTCACTAGACGAAAGAGTAAATGGCATAGAATGACATTAACTAAAACAAAGAGTACGTGTTAGTAGGTACCGACCTAATTTAGATAAAAATGCGTTTTGTAGTTAGTATTTAGAAGGTTTTTTCACTTTTCAACTGTCCAAGAAACAAAATCATGAAAGCAATAACCACGTAGATATCCTTTTCTGTTTTTAGCAGACTCTGAATACCTGGACTTCTATTAAAAATATAATAATAGGTAGTAGGGTAGCCCAATACATTTTTAAACTAGTTTGGTTTTACCTGCATGCGTTCGCCAGTAATACAGTATGAGGAAAAAATAGATTCATACCTGACATAAAAAACATTGTTGTGAATCTAAAATTAACAGTATACCATAGCAAACACATATAAATGAAAAGGGGTTCCAAAGTACAAGTATTTGCCCATAAGAAGCAAAAATAAGAGAAAAAACGCATCTTTGCTCTCTGGAGTACCTACCCAGTGAACTTTTTGTCACATACATCTTCGATCTGAGAGCATTGACAATGTAAGTGCGACCCATCCGAAGCCTGTGTACAATTCCTACTTACATTTACACAGAGATGGCCTAGGCCGTAAGATGCGTCCAACACTGTATACATTGTAAGCGAAGATTGGATGAGTTTAAAACTATATTATTAGCATTTGTTTTCTTCTTTGCTTCTTATGTACAATTAATTTAACAATATGAGTAGAAAAAGACTAATCTGAATCGAATGCTAGTTGTTTGTTGTGCTTAGCATGCTTATTTTGATTTTTTTCTGTTGACACAATCGCTTACAATCGGATGCTTTGCAAATTGTAATAATTTGTGGACTGCTGGGTAGTCACGTTTTTAGAGACATTGGCTTCCTTATCTCGAATTCAGCACTACTTATGTTTTTTTTATTGCATATAAATTATTATAAACATTATCACCTTCAAGTTGATTATGACACGAGCAAATATGGGTTGGCAAAGTCGCCAAACTGCCGAAAAATCGAGATTTTTAAAACTTTGAGGCCCCAGTGCAACGTATTAACATTTTCCAATTGTGCTCAAACTTTGGCAATCTTAAAATCTAATCAAATGAAATATATTAGGGGGGTGCCCCCAAAAAAATTCGACATCGATTATTTTAAACCACTTTAATGTACATACATTATCAAAAAATCAACCGTCATTTTAAAATTTGCGAGTTACGTATGTTCGATTTTCGCATTTTTTCTGGTATACTCGTATTGGTACACATGTCTGTCATACTGGAAATATCAGCTATTTCGGATTGTCAGTTTGGTTTTGACGGATAAAAAGGTAAGTCTTGCTTTGGTCTGCTTTTTGATTTTTTACTAAATTTACTAAAATTTGAGCAAAAACAACGTCGCATAGACATCGCTCAGGAGCTGTTGGAACATCGTCAATATTCGTCGATAATCCATATTTCTCAAAAAGGTCATAACTGGTGACGAATCATCGGGTTATCGCTATGGCATTGAAGCCAAGGCCCAATCATCCCAAGGGAAGCGTCCAGAAGAGCCAAGACCGAAAAAAAGCACCTCAAGTTCGGTCAAATGTGAAAGTTTTGCTCACTGTTTTCTTCAACTGCAATGGAGTGGTGCATCATGAATTCTCGCCACCAGGTCGCACGGTCGATAAGGAATACAACCTTGAAGTTATGCGCCGTTTGCGCAAAGCAATTCGTCAGTAATGCACAGATTTGTGGAAAAAAAAATCATGGATTTTGCACCAAGATAACGCACCAGCTCACACATCGATGCTTGTGCGTGAGTTTTTGGCCAAAAAGAAAACTGTTATTATGTCTCAACCACCGTATTCAGCGGACTTGGCGCCCGCTTATTTTTTCCTCTTCCCAAAACTGAAGACTCCGATGAAAAGAAATTGTTTTGCTACGATTAGGGAAATAAAAAAATCAAAACAGGAGCTGTGGGCGATACCAAAAAGCTCGTTTCGGAATTGTTTCGAGGATTGGAAAAAACGCTGGCATAAGTGTATTGAGGGAATTTATAAATAAATAGTATTTATTTATTTACTAATTCTATAAAACTAATTTGAAAAAAATTGAAAATAACGGTTATTTTTTGATCAGCCCTTGTATAAGTAAGTGTATTTCGCTTTTGATTTTTTTTTAATTTTACTCGTGTTTTTAGTAATATATATAGACAGTTTTGCCCAAAAAAAAAACAAAATTGTCCCCCCGCACTATCAGGTTCAGTGGTGCCAGAATTTCTTAGCAACAAAATTTAGTTTTCGAAAAGAAAATCTTAATTTTAGAAAAAAAAAATATATTGAAATATATTTTTTTTTAATATGCTTAAGTCCAACACAAGAACTATGCCACTTAATTATTACAAATAACAAGAAGATGAAACGAAGATCTGAAGATATAAGTATGTAGTTTGCAAAAGAAGTAAAAAGTTTATTGTATGAAAAAAATTCGTTTTATGAAATAATAACTTTTTTTATATATGAAAATAGTATATTCGAATATATAGTATAATATAGTAGAATTTATTTATTTCAGCTAAATGATTAATAACAGCTGGAAAATCAGTATGACTACGAAAGAGATAGAGTTAATATAACAACAATTTCATTAGAAAACTACAAACAGCTATAAATATAATCTCTAGAGTTTAAATACAAAAGAAGTCTTTTCTTAGTAACATGAATGTTGTCAGATAAGTCGATGAGATCATAAAATCTGTTTACTTCGCCACAAAACGGAAAGGATCAAAGTTTAAGTTTGATCGATGAAATTGAAGATACAGTGGAACGTATGAACTTAGCTGTCTGTTAGGTATATTGATGTTTATTCTATCGCGAAGATGAATTGTACTTATATCCCCTTGTAATTACTCCAAAAATAATAATATCTATGTTTGATGTAATTCTACGGCTTTTCAATGCGAATATGATGGTAAATTTACTGCTGGGTTCCAATGAAGATGATTAAGACAGAACAGCAGAAATTGCTTGTGGACTGACTACACCATTTTTAAATAGCAGCTATACTGCGGATCCAAAATTACTGAGCAGTATTCAAGAGGGGGTCGCACCAGTGTAGTAAATAGATTTTTGGTGATGTAAGGATCTTCAAACCCCTTCTTTAACTCATTAAAATATTATTTGCTTTGTTGACAGCAAAAGTGACGTAAGAGTTAAAATTAATTTTTTTGTCGAAGCAAACTCCAAGATCTAAAGTAGAGGCAACAGTTGCAAGTTCTGTACCATTAATGAAATGCTTAGCTGAAAGAGGTGAATATCGTGTGAAAGTCATCGATTTGCATTTACTTAGATTTATTTCCATGAGATTAACTTTGCAGCAATTAAATAATCTATTCAAATGAGCTTGTAAAAAAAAAGGAATCGCTTACATATGTTATGCTGGAGAAAACTTTTACATCATAAAACATTAGAATGTTCCCGAGTTCAATTGCATTTGGAAGATCGTTAATGAAAATAAGGAATAAATATAATATTCGAATACTAAATCTTACAATCTCAATTTTGAAAGAAAATTTTGGGAAATCTTATTTTATTTATAAAATCATCAAAATTAAGATAAAATCTTCATTCTGGCAATGATGATATATTAATTTGATTACATCTGGTAATGCAATATGAGTTTACAATATCTGGCAACCATGCTGCCAGGAATTTTTGTCGAAAACCCTTCACTTGCAAAAAAAAAAATCTTAATTTTAGGAAAAATATCGTAAATGTTGATGTTTTGAATAATGTTTGTTAATTATTACAAAAGGATGACGATTCCAATCTGACAATAAGATAAACAGAAAATTTAAACTAAAAATGCAATTAAAGGAATTTCTTTTCAAATTTAATATTGTAGTAAATGCAACTATGTAAAGGTTATTCCAAAATCTGGAGCTTTGTTTTTACCTGTAAATTTAAAATAACACTTAATAAGGGTTATCATTATACACATATAAATAATACAATTAATATGTGTCCTTGTAGGACGACAAAATAATTTGCATGAATAACAACACGTCGCCCTTAATGCTGTAACACTGAGTACCAACCAACCAACACCAATGCAATGAGCACACAAATATCTAAACACACAAACATCTGGAAGTCGTATGAAAAGTGTGTGCAGAGTAACCCATTACAAAGAAGACTAAATTTCATGGAAACCATTCTTTGATTCCATTTTGAGAGTAAAAGAAGGTCATTATTCAACGAGTAATTTATATTTTACCTCCTGGCACTCATCTCGGATAGACTGGGTTTATAACGAATGATGTTGTGGTCTGCTGCACAATGGATAGAATGAGAAGTTTGACATAGAAGGTCATTAAGAAGAAACAGTCGAGCCTTGTGGTACCTCTGAATGAATCTGGAACTCTTTTGATGTGGTATCTGAGATACCACATTATCTGAGAAAATCTTCATCGGCACCAAAAAGTTTTGACAGAAATGCACTAAACACCTTCAAAATATCCAGAACCACCACTTTACTGTCAGCGAAATAATGGATCGAGTACGAGTATAACCGTTTCACTGAAAGATATGCCAAAAGATCGCCAGTAGAGCGACCCATACGAAAACAATACTAAGGGACACAATGCAAACTGAGTGCCTCTAGATAACTCATAAGATGATAACTGACCATACTTTCCTTTGTTTTCGAAAACCCAAAGACAATGGCAATTGGACCATGATTTTGAGGATTATTGGACGTTGTACTGGCTATAAGACATCCAGGTTGATTCGTGAATGCCGGATATCTTTTAATGAGATAGTATGTGAAAATTTATTTATATCAGCACCTGCCTTGTCGACTTTCACCAGGGACCTTGTGTGGCTTGCTAGGTTCACATAGGTTACAAATATTGACTTATGTTTGCAGCCATGTAGACAAACCCCTTACTGAAAAATGCTCGAATTCTAATCCCTCCTGTATGCAATTTGACAGAAGTCATTGTAAGAACAGCCAACTCATTCGTCTAACCATCACTACATCAACAGCACTTCGGGGAGTTTTTAGCCCACTGGCATTGCACCAAAGCTATAAAGAAAACTAAACTTGCTGTGATTTTAGGTTTAAACCATAGTCAGAACGCTTTAGCCGAGGTAGCGCCGAGATAGTCTGCAAGCAGAACGTCTCGGTGGTTTTTTTGATCTCCGTTGTGCCAATTAAACCTCGGTGAGGGGTTGGGAAGGCCAACACAACATAAGTCATGCAGCTTCTTAGAGTTTTGTTTGCTACAACAAACGAGGAACTCCTATCAATCTATGCCCAGAAAGCAGAAGACCCTAAATTGGTGTAAACCAAGGCCAACCCCGTTCCCCAGGGAGAGCTTTTGGTGGGATAGCAGGACATCAAAACCAGTATGTTTTCTGGGTAGAGATGCACAGTAAGGTACGCTGTAATATCGAGCAGACGAGATTGTAATGGCCGAAGTGTTACAGCAAAGGATATACACAGAATAATAGGGGCCCCGTTTAAAAGCTGCACAATCTAGGTACAGAGTCAACTTTTAGGGACTAGATAGCGCAAATGGTCTACTGATCTTACTTGTCGTATATCGAGGCTAACTTGTTCTAGTTATGATAATAGTAAGACTATTGTACTGAGGGTCTACCCCGGTGAATGTTACTTATTCTAGTAACTGTTCTGACAGGACACTGCCACATGATGATACATGCGTGAAATTTAATATTCTGTAGAAGTTGCAAGGATGAACAGGACTAAGAGAGTTTCTTATACCTGGCAGACTCGCACTGCATGATTTGTTAGAAATATCGGAATTCGTTATAAGCAGATTGAATTCTTTCTTCCGATTCTCAAGTTAGTTCAGATCTGACCAGGTGGGGGACTTGTAGATTTTCTAATATACATATCATGCCCAGGCAACACAACGGTACCAATGGGGCTGTGTGCCTACTCTTAAAAACTTAAGTAACCTTACCCGCCATGTACTTCCGGAAAAAGACAGTCTTTAAGAAAGGAATATTTTTGACTCTATCTTAGTTCGTCTCGTTTTACAAGCAGTCGCTAAGTGTGATGAATCCGATGCATATCCCTATAAATTTAGAGCTTGTTTTCTATGTTTCCCAGCTATATATATATGTCGACATTTCATAGGAGCTTCCCTTATCATCAGTAGACTTTGGAAATTTTTGAAAGATATTCTCAAAAATTCAACTTTTATTGGTAGCAATGTTAGAAGCTAGAATAGTGAATAAAAAACTCAATTGTTAAAATTTTTTATGGAATTTTCGAACTAATATTTATTTATGTAAAAACATATGGAAACATATTAAGTAGATTACACACGATATGTTTTTAACAATGTAGATGTTATTTTTTACAATGTAATATACCTACATGTCGTCTGTTATCTCAAAAACACTGCGTCTGTAAAAAACATGAGCAGAGTAGTCTGACAAAATTTGAAATAGAGTGTGTTCTATTTTGTTATATGTACACATCTGACATTAGACTCTATGCCTTACGGACAATTCAGCAGCCGTTGACGGTGGGCGGTATAAGTAGTCGGCTTGAGGAAATTTTAATGAAATAATATTTATGTTTATATAATATGTTTTAAATAATTATTTTATATAATAATAAAAATCATATACAATGTTAGACGTAAATGTACATGTACGCTTGTGAGCAAATTTTACAAACCGTCTGTAAAAATGAAAAATTTTGACAGACCTGAAAAAATACATGACGAGTTACATATCAAAAAACAGACTAAGAACATATCGTCTGTGGGTGCCTTTAAAAGTAAAAACATATTAAGCAGACTGTCTTTCAAATTTATTGCTGAAAATTCCATTAGGAAGTGTGACTAATTTGATGCCTAGAACAGCGCTGACAAGCCCAATGGGTTAAAGCAAACCCCTGTCAGAGCAAAAGCATTTAGAAACGTATGGAATTTTTAAAACATTTTTAGTATAACATTAAAAATGAGTTCCCTCACACAAGAGATGAAATAGTCTTGTTAAATAAAGTAAGAAACGCATTACCATGCATAAAATATAAAATAGGGAAAAATAATACAACCAGTTAATACAAACTTTAAGTTACACTCTTACACATACGAACAGATTGGTGTGTATGTATGTGTTAACCCATACATATTTCTACGCATACTTAAAGGAAATAAAATATTTAAACAAAACTATAAACCCCAAGTATATTTTAAAGGAACCCCAGTTTATTTAAGAAAAACCTAGAGAAGAAAAACACATAAAATGTAACAAGGATAACTAAACTAAAGAAAAATAGATTGAATAAATGAAAACATAAATGTAACCAAGCGCTGTGTTGTGTGCCCTACACTTAATATTTATTTTAAGTTAGTCGCACTGGAGGAACGAAACAAAAGTCTTTTCAGAAAAGGAGCATCTACCTGTCTTAAACTTATGCTTCAAGAACTCATATGTTTTCTTAGTCAATAAGTGCAACTAAAAATTTTCCCTACTTATCATATTTTTTTTTTTATCTTGGACTAGTACTCAGGGGTGACCCCTACATATGCAGCGCATTGTACTACGACTAGGAAAATAGGTTATGAGGGGAAGGAAAGAGGGAGTAGTGTTCGAGGAGGTCTACCTGTAACAATACCAACACGAAAGACTAAAACAAACTCTATTACAGCATTTAAAATGTTGGAATTAAATTAGTTAAAACTGATCAGTGCCCAGTGTATCTTCAACGCTGTTCACACTAACCAAATTTAGTGCAACATCTTCAACACTACGAGGTAATGCTACCATTAGAGTGTTAAACAGGTGATATTGCCGATATAGCTCTCGCTAAATAAAACTTTTCATCTAGCATTGGCCGGACTTCAGTAAAAGGCACCTCTTTTCTATTTTTTGCTTAGTATTAAGATTTGAAAACTTATTTTTAGTTCATTTTGAAGATACCATAAATAAATAAATGCTTAAAAAAATCCTTCTCAACCATCGCCACAGTGAGAGGTGTGTTTCTCGGTTTTATCGATACTACAATGGAGTGCTCTGAGTAAAAAAACCAAAATCCGCGTAAATATTTGATGAACAGTATTTTTCAGCAACCTTAATACAAAAGAACTACCGTTGGTTTCTAGTTCATTTGTAAAAAAAACTTGTTCACAATACGAGTGTTTCAGCGGTCGGTGTTCCTAGACTCACCCATTCATTATGAACCTTTAAATACTGAGTTTTGGATTTCTTCTACAACATCTAAAACAGTAGAGTGTGCTGCAAAATAATCATCCAGAGGTCGTTTTATATGTTAACGAACACACCCTGAAAAGATAAGCGCAAAAGCTTCGAAGTCAAGACGTTCCGTACATATTCAAAACATATACCAATTTTTTATCGTCTCACCAGCTTCCGAGACTTCTCTTTGCTTAATAAGAAAAGAAATGATTGCCATAACAGCAATGTAGGGCCACCGTCAGTTATTTAAAGCTGGTCAATTTTCCTTCGTTTTTTAAAGTTTAGGTGCTTCGAAATAAAATGCAGTTGTTGCTAAATGCTGCCGTTTTTTATTATTTTTACTTGTTTTTTCCTTACAACAACTGCCAGCGCGTTGTGAATTCTTATAAACATCATTCATTTTACGCCGCAGCACGGATTAAGGTTATTTCAAGGATGCATACTAAGGATCTTACACTTACATTCAAACACACTTTGATGCCCAGCAGGAAGAAAACAAATACATATAGCTGCACCTAAAAAAAGGGGGAAGAAACTTGAAGATTTTTGTTACTTTTCTTATGTGTTAATACAATTTTTTTTTCTGTTTTGTTCCCTTATTTGGTAAGTGCAACATTATTTTGTTTTTTAAGGGAGGGTTAACAAGAAAAGCATCAACATCGTCATCGCCATCAACAAAATTCATCAATCTTTGCCAAAAACTTAAACGAAATGGAAGTGTACAAAAATATAACGAAAATAGGAGATAAAAAAGAAGCAAACACACACACATTTATTTATCCACAAAAAATGCTTAAAATTCATGCACAAACTATACGAGTAGAAGGGATTTTTTCTGCTGTTTGTTGCCACGGTGAGAGATTCAAGTGAAATGGTTCATTTTACTAAAGATGCTGCTGGCACCATCACTTTATTTTTTCTTCTTTCTTTAAAAATCTACCGTTGAGAAACAAAAACAGTAAGTTTTGAAGCCTGATGAGAGTTTATCTTCCCGTGGGCTTAAGCCGGCATAAAAATGAGCTTTGGGAAGGTCCCGACCAGCATTTGAGCTGCATGGGCATTAATTGCGCCCATTAGACCTAGCGTTCACTATTTTACGAGATGCGTTTGACCACTTAAGAATTGTATTAGAATTTTGCTGAGAAAAATGTGTCTTTTGTTACAGGCTAGGCTTATTAGACTGCTAGCTATTGAAAAACTAGCTTGCTTGGGTCCAATTTGGTTCCCTAGAGTTACCTAAGGATTAAATATTCTTATTATTTGATCTTGTTTATATTTTTTCTTCTAAATTTTCCAGCTAAAGGTCTTGATTGATTTTTGTTTTTTATAAAAAAAGGCTTAACGGTATTTTATTTTCGATATTTCGATAACAATTCATCCTCAGGAAAATTAAAATGTTATGTTAAATCTTTTTTATAATATACAAAAAGCAATCAAGATTTTTAGCTGGAAAATTTAGAAGAAAAAAAAGTTACCTAAGGATTATAACTTTGGCGTTTTATCATAACAGCTTAAGTTGATTTTTAAAGACTGTAAAATTTGGTGCTAATTTGACTAAATATGGTATTCTTATTTGCAGACTTACTTTTTCGTATTATTCACAAATTTTAGTTATAATTATGGTTTATCTTCTTTTCTTCTTGAATTTAGTTCTTCATTCAAATTTCCCTTCAAAACTTTTTTTGATCTTATCTCGACTTAAGCTGTTATGATCAAGTGCCACAGATATATATGTAACCATCACGCATCGGTACCAACCAAAGGAGCGCGTGAAAGAATCCACTCCGATTATATCGCATTCCGATATTTCTACCAAAAAAGAACTGGGCAATGACAAGGGAAGTGCTCAACATTCGCCTACAATGGAAGATCTAACCTTCTCGCATTCACCCCTTTGTTAGAATGTCCCGTCAGAACCGTCACCATAGTATGCAAACACCGTCAGGTAGAATACTCATGATAATAGTCCTCCTATTATCATACCTGGGCCATGTGAGCTTCGATATTATGCAGGTAACTGTGCTGTGCTCTAAAAGTTACCATGTACCAGGTTTTTACAGCTTTTAAACGGGAAGCCTACCATCCTGTTTATTTTCCTTTTTTGTATGTATACCTAGGTCTTTGTTAGGGCACTTCATTGTTCCTGTACGCAGAAAATCTCCAGGTTCAAATGTCTCGCTATTACTGTGATACAGATTTTGTCTCACTGTACGCGTAACTGGGGAACTCTGCTATCTGGGGTATACAGGGGTAAGAGTCCATCATTTATTGTAGCAAGTAAAACTTTAAGCAGCTAGATGGTTTAGGTTGTGCTAGGTTGTGATGAACTTCCGAAACCCTTATTAAGATTTCATTGGCTGAACAAGAATCAGCAAAGGTTGTACCGTTTTATAGAGTACCCAGGCGCTGACCGTAGTTAAGGTACTTGTAACTTTGCTGAAAGGCTCTCGTTGTGGCATAAACCTTAAAACACAGGAAGACGTTATTAGTCTTCCCTGATAATTATATGAGAGTCCGGTTTGCCCTAGCTAATACCTGTAATGTAAGGAACCAGAGGTGATGTATACACGGTTGAGTTGGGTAATAGTTGGTGTTCTCTATGGGCTCCAGGATACAAATTCAAGAAGCCTTCTTTTCCATTGACTATTGGGGAGAGGACTAGAAGGTCCAGGCTCTTTAGCAAGGGGTTTATTTATACGGCTGTAAATATATGACAAAAACTTGCAACCTGTGCTGTGAGCCACTTGGGTGCGCTGTGGAACCGTGAATAGTTCTCTCCGTGGAACTAAGCTATGGGCAGATAGCAACTACACATTCCATCTCATTAAGAGATGTCTGACATTCATAAACCCATCTGAACGTCACACAAAGCCCCGATAGGGAATTCAACGCCGCTTTAATATCAGTACAAATTCGGAAGTTCTCCCCATATTTCTTGCAGTAACTTAACCAGTTTGCTGCACTGTTAAGCCACGATTTTCGCCTTCGTTGTGTTGCACTCATTTCACAAATAAAACCTAATCCTTCTGTCGTACTGGGGGATAAGAATATCCAACCAACTCCTAAGTCCCTCTTGGATCTATAAAAATTGGATAAAAATCCTATTTGCCTGCATGCCAACGATACTGAGGGAAATATTTCAGACCGTAACCTGACGATTTGACGATTTTCTCCGATTGATATATAAAAGAACATAACGATTTTTGGACCAGGTAATTTTTCAGTTCGGCTTGTTTAAATATATATTAGAAGTCATTAGTCGTTATAAGTTAATGCTGTCGCCGATTAGTAATGGACAACTGCTTTTTATCTGAAATTAGAACTAGGAATGGGCATCGATTCAATCAATATTTACTTACGAGGTTCATTTTCGATATTTCTAATACCTCTCTGCATTTTAGCCGTCTTCCAACCAGTATGCATCACATACATAGAATAGGATAACTTATGGACAAACACATCGGGCAATTGAACTCCATAGGTTTTCATGCATATCGTTTGTCAAAGTTTTCCAAGGTCATTTTGTATGAATGAATTTCGTTGATGCAGCATTGAAAGCTGTGAGCGTACTGACAACTATAAAAAATCTAAATCACACAATCTAGCGGGCTAATTTTATGACCGAAACGAGGGAGTAAACGACATGGAATTATCTCAAACAGTATTTAATATGTTTCACAGGCTGTATGGCATGTACACCACCTTGCTGAAACCACATATTGGCCATATCAATATCAGGCGGTTTTGGCAGAGGAAAATGCGCTACCATATTGTGCTATTGATCACCAGTAACAGTCACTATTTGACCAGCCTCATTTTAAAACAAGTGTGGTCAAATTCCACTCCACCGCAAAATCCACACCAAACATTTGTAGATGCATTCTTTTTCAACAGTCACATGTGGGTTCTCAGAACTCCTGAAGTGGCAATTTTGGCGATTAACAAAGCTATCAAGATGAACACGTGCTTCATCGTACGTGGTATGATTTTGCTTGAAAAATCAGCATTCATTTCTTGATGTTCAATACTTCATTGAAGCCATCTTTTTCTATCGCGTAATGCTCTATTTTTACTAATCCTAACTGTCAGCTGCTTAATTCTTTTTTAGGGCTGCACTCGCAGCAATGAGTTCAAATCATGCGTTACTTTTGGTACCTTCTTTATATGTATGTGGATTTAATTTGAAACATTTTAACAACGTTTTCTGGCGAATACATTGCGCACTATGTATTAAAATATCGACTTTTTAACAAATATATATCGATACCCTTTAAAAATAAGAATACGTTATATATTGGAAACCCCATCGCTAATTGCAACTCGTGACTGCGGCAATAATCGGTTTCAGATATGCGTTTACTTCATTACTTAGGCACACAGTATGCGGAATAATAGTTATAATGAGAAATAATTTTTTTATATGGGCGCAGTATTTAAGAGGTTACCAGTATCTTGCAACAGATACCTGTACTGCAAGCAACCAGGAGTTAGCCGGTTGATTTGGTTAAGTGCTGATGCTCTTAATGGGCTTCGGCCTACCAACTCCTTGTCTTGCATCGACTGCTAAGATATTGCATACAGGTGGGATGAAAAGGGCCGAACTTTAAAGCAAGGGGTTCGTCTATAGGGCTACAAACTTATAGCGAAAAGTTGCGACCCGTGTGAGCCTAGCAAGCCACACCGGGGCGCTGGTGAATTGTGAATAGTTCTTCCCGCGGAGTTGGTCCATCATCAGATTAGGCCGTAAAGGTAGGTACTGCTGTAAATTGATTTCAAAATTGTAGCGGAACTAAATAAATAGGCTATTGAGAATAAGAAAAAAGGAAGTAGTGTTGATGGAAGTTTGACGTGAACTTTCCAACTTTATGTGCGACCGGAAATTCATCTGCAGGCAACTTGTTCCACACACCAATCGTGCGACTGTAAAACGAATTCTGATCTTTATGAAATTCAGTACGTAATTTAGCACAAATAGATGAGCTCTGGACGATGAACGCGTATTTTGTAAAAGTATGTGGGTTTCGAGAACAAGATACCTAATTTTGTCAGAGTAAAATTCATTGCAGTAATGAAACACGGAAAAAGCACCTCAGACTGCAATGATGCTCCAGTGAGTCAATAGAGTTACATACCCTACTTTTGATCTCTCCCAGGCCAAATACGAAAGTTGTATTCCATGTTGGGTTTGGATATAGATGGCATAAATAGTAAGAGCATCCAATGAATTGGAGTACATCTTACAACGTTTCAAAAATCGAGACACTTGAATGCTTTTTTAGAGCCATGAAACATGGGTTCAGTCCAGCTAACATAACACTGAATTTTCATTCCAATAGCATCCGGTTCCTCAATATCTATACCATCCAGTAGTACATAATAATTACCATTCACGGTCATAAATTTGCTAATAAACAACACTGATTCTTATAAGTGCTGAAGTCGACCCTGTTCTCACGACCCCATTCGGAGATTAAAAGAAGATCTTTACTCAGTGAGTCATTCATATATTTTGGAGAGCTATTTTAAATGTGTATGACTCTCTTTTGATAGTTTTAGAATTTTGTTTTACTCTTGAAAAATATTCTCAAAAATGTGCTGTCTGAACAACTTAGTCAACTTCACCTGCAAACAGGCAGGGCGCCCAACTGCAGATGAAATTCACACTAATCCAATTTTTGTTATATATTTCTTTTTCTTAAATTTTCTGCATTTATTCCTTTCGCTCAACTGTAGCAGAAATTGTACTAGTGACTGTTCCTTCGTTCGTTTCGCTTGCGATTTTTTGTGCACTCATACTCTGGGTGTGTTTTTTAGCTTCAAAAATTATGGTTTCGTCTTTCATTTACAATAATGACGAAAAAGTGTCAGCTTCTTCTAGCATCCATTAATATGAAAGATTTTAATATCAATGGACGTTGTTAAATGGAATGAAGCTTAGAATGATGTCTTGTTTTTTATTTTTTTTTTGTACACATTTGGCCATTAACGGCAACGGCAGAAGGCTGAGTTAAGGTTCTGGTGAAAACGTAGCATTGCATTGTTTCTAATTTGTTCTTAATTGATGAAGGATTTTTTATTTGTACGAGTGTATGGCATAGGTTTTTTGTTTGTTCTTCTAAGAACATGAATCTTCATTAGAAGAAACTATAATGGAAAATTACAAGACTAAAAAGCATCTTAGTTTGGTTCTTTTTATTTTTTGTTAAGTATTTTCTTTTGAATTTCAACAAAACGTACATAAATACATATTTATTAAACCCAACGCAAGGACATTAGTTAGAATGAGTGATACGAAATTTGGTAGTTTTTTTGAATACCTTTTTTTGGGTAGACGTTAAAAGTTTTGGCTATGATTAGGACAAAGTAAAGGCAAATAAATGGTTAAACTACAAATACGAGTGTTCTTTGGTAATGCTGCACTATGGGTATTTTGGGCTGGGCGAAAGTGTTCACTATGACCAAGATTAAAGGTTGTCATTTCGGGATAAAAGGCCTTACTTAAAAAGTTTTTATAAATGGATCAGTGGCAGAGACAATTGTGAATCTTAAATTTATTAATGAAGCCCCCAAGGCATTAATGGGTTATTATTGAATGGATACTATGAATAGTATTGTAGTCATAGTTCTGGAAGAGATAGCAGAAGAAAAATGGCAGGGAAAATGAGCTTTTTATATATGTATATAGAAAGACTTAAGTTTGTATGGAAAAAAATAATATCTTAGCTGTGTGGGCAGTAGCTAGAGAAAAATATTATTTTTTAAATTATTAAAATTTTTGCAGCTTAAGATCTTCTGTTGTTTTTTATATAAAAAAGTAACGTATTTTTAACTTGTTTCGATATTTCGCTAACAGTTTGATAGCATCGTTAGCTACTTACTGTTAGCGAAATATCGAAACAAATAAAAAAATACGTTACTTTTTTAAGTTGCAAAAATTTTAATAATTTAACATAAAAGAAGATCAAATAACATTGGGATAAAATTATTTTTTAAAATATGAATATTTGTAGGAAAAATATTACAGATTATATCTAAAGCCGTAGACCAAGTATTCAGTATATAATTTTTGTATGTGTATTTTAAAGCAGCTTACTTATATTTTTTATTTACTTACCGATTATGTCTTTGCCTCAGTCACCAGCTGGCAAACACATATGAAAGGTTGTAACCTTTCCATAATCATCACAAATTCGTATTGTTTCTTTTTACTGAAGTTTTTTTTCTCGTATGACTATTTGAATTTACTTTAATACGCACAGAAAATGCATCTTCATATTGATGACGGCGTATCCTCAATAATTGTGACATCAATATTATGTAATATGAAAACTGACTTCAGTCTCATTTCTCATCAATCAAAAATGAATTTCGCGTGTTGATTAAGTATTATTTCTTGCTTAAAAACCAACACTGAGATCAAGAAAAAGATATATCAAAAATACTACATAGTTGATATACACTATGGGAAATCTGCATCACCTGTTTCAAAGGTTAAAAAGTGATCTACTGAGTGTGACACGGTAAGTCTCCCAAAAGAATCTTAATGCTGGCATTAATCATCTATAAAATCCATAGAATCATTTTGAACGGAGAATGGAACAGCGGGAGGTGGTTGAGACTATAGACATTCGACCAATGTGAGTTTAGCAAATTTCGCATGATGGTACTGTAATTGCTCACATTTGACCAAATCAAAACTGTGCGACTACTATAAAGTTTGTTAAAATTCAACTATAATCTGAATTAGTTTCTATACCATTATATAACCATAGGCGAAACATGGAGCCACCAAAATACTCTAGAGATCCAAGAACGAGCGAAATAGTGGATATCACCGCTCGAACGTGCACCAAATGAGGCCAAAGTATGTCAGTCAGCCAACAAGGCCAGGCACCTGAATTCGGCGCTGTTCTAAGGAAGCTTTAGTAAGGGGAGTTACTATTATAATGAATACAACAATAGAATATGGTCAAAATCTTAACTTTCTTTTGATTGCAAAAACAACAAGAAATTAGGTAGTTTGTAAACAGAATTTAGCGGTTTTTCTTGCACGGAAACAAAAGACGACTGTAGTAGTACTACCTGATAAAGCTGTCTTGTGTTTTCCTATTAAGACATGAACGAGTTCTCATAAAAAAAAACTATTATTATAAATTTTTTCAAAAAGTATTTATTTATTCAAAAATAACTTTATTGTGCCCTTCAAAGTAATCCCCCTACTTATGACAGCGTTTTTTCTAATCCTCGAAACACTTTCGAAACGCGCTTTTTGGTATCGACAACAGCTCCTGTTTCGATTTTTCTTTTATCTTCTCAATCGCAGCAAAACGCTTTCCTTTCATCGGTGTCTTCAGTTTTGGGAAGAGGAAAAAGTCAGCGGTGACCCAGTCCAGTGAATGCGGTGGTTGAGGCATGATAATAGTTTTGTTTTTGGCCAACACTTCACGCACAAGCTTGGATGTGTGAGCTGGTGCGTTATTATGGCGCAAAATCTATGATTATTTTTCTCACAATTCCGTGCGTTTCTGACGAATTGGTTCGCGCAAACGGCGCATAACTTCAAGTTAGTATTCCTTATTGACCGTACGACCTTGTGGCAAGAGTTCATGATGCACCACGCCATTGCAGTCTAAGAAAACAGAGAGTCAAGCCTTCACATTTGTCCGAACTTGACGTGCTTTTTTTGGTTTTGGCTCTTCTGGACGCTTCCATTGGTATGATTGGGATTTGGTTTCAATGTCATAGCCAAACACCCAGTACTCGGCACCAGTTATGACCTTTTTGAGGAAATCTGGATCATCAATGACGATGTTCAACAGCTCCAGAGCGATGTTATTTTTGCACAAAATTTAGCAGTTTTGGAACAATCTTCGATATGGAACGATATGCCAACATCATCAGCAACCTCTCTGATAGTGATTTGAGGATTATCCAAAATCATTTCCTTTACTGTTTCAATGTTTTCATCCGTTGTTGACGTGTGCTCCGGCAACCCAGACATTCATCGTCAATGACATTTTCTCGGCCTTCCTTAAACCGGTGACACCACAATTGAACTTTTGTTCTGCTCATAGTAAACTCGCCCAACGCCACAGTCAATATTTCAAATGCCCTTGCGCATTTAATTTAATTTTTTACACAAAATTTTATACAGTTTCTTGGATCCATTTTTTCGAATAGTAAAAAAGAAGAAGAGCACACCGAAACACGACTAACCTTTTTATCTGTCCAAAATCAACTGACAATCCGAAATGGCAGATATTGCCAACATATATAACAGACATGTGTACCAACATAAAAGAAAAAAAAAATGCGAAAAGCGAACATATGTAACTCACGAAATTTGTTTATCAGATCTTTGTACAAGGTACAAAAGTTAATTTTATAATTATTACTTTACTCTCCAACCTAAATTAGCACGCCAAGCGTTATTTGTTTGTTAAAAGTTCTCCTGCACATACAAAATGTATGAGACCAGTTCAAATAAAGCGGCGTCACCGCTTTGAAATTGGATAATCCAATTTTGACAAAGTGTTCGGGCAAAACAAATTCAGCGAAGAAAACCGTGAAACCCAGTGTGGATGTTTACTCATCTGATGCACTAGGTCTATTGCTATTGGTAAATGTTGGTGGTACGACTTCTTTGAAAAATCTACGGATTGTCAATGGAGTATTGTGCACGACATATAGAGAAGCCTGTTGCTTAAAGTCATTATGGATATAAATATGTGAAAATTCTCAAATTAACAGAAAATAAGCGAAGCGCTCTTGAAATTTAAAAAACAGGACATGTGCCTTCAAGGCAATTGTTAGATATTGACAATGAAAATATACCGACTGACGCTACCACTGGTTAGATTTCAATTTACACCAGAAGAAGAATTAATCACAAAAGTGTTCTCATATATTGTCGAAAATCGCAGTAATTATGTTTGGTTAAGTGAAAGAGCTATTTAACTAGCAAAAAGTAAAAACGTCGATGACATAATTTTAAAAATCCAAAACTTAATTAAAAACGAATTTCGTTCGTGAAAGTCAATCGATTCGATTAGAGACCCTTCTGCCGTTGTTAGCTATACGATAAAGTCCCTAAACTTACCGCAAATGTCATCTAATGAACTACAGTTGGACCGGTAGTTATGATATTACGTAACCTGAATTAGCCAACACCATCCAATGATACTAGATTGGTTGCTAAAATGCTGGTGAAAAACGCTATTAAGGCAAATATAAGAAGAAAGTTTAAGAGCGAATAAATGCTTATTCCTAAAATCGATATAATACCAACTGATTTCTCACGATGACGATTAATAAAATTCAAGATCAATCGTTAGAAGTGTATCGGATAGAATCTCAATGTGTTTCTCACGGCCAGTTGATAGAAAAACTAGAAATGCTGTTTACTAGCAAGTTTTGAAATGAGATATTTTATACCCTTTTTTTTTTTAATCCATTATACTAATGATTCAATTTAGAAGAATTTTTAAGCAAAAAAATTGAGAAAAAAAATTTATTTGTACTGAAATATTTGTGTTATAAATTTAAGCAATTCTTAATAATAGCTTCCGAGCGAAGCCGCGGCGTTCAGCTAGTGGTAGAATATAAA
Organism: Thecocarcelia acutangulata; assembly: GCA_914767995.1. Taxonomy (NCBI): domain Eukaryota; kingdom Metazoa; phylum Arthropoda; class Insecta; order Diptera; family Tachinidae; genus Thecocarcelia; species Thecocarcelia acutangulata. The sequence continues at coordinate 67,827,988 of OU612095.1, forward strand.
GTTAAATGCTTGAACATATTTTTGAAAAATGTGTTCAGTCCAGCGAACATTGCACTGTATTTTCATTCCAAGAACATCAAGAGCACCCGATTCCACAATACTTATACGAATACCATCCATGAGTACAGATGAAGCAGTTTGGCGGTCGTTTGTTTGTGTGTTAATAAATATCACTGGGTCTTACGAGCGTTAAAGGCGACCCTGTTTTTGCTACCCCATTCAGAGATTATAGAAGATCACTATTCAGTGAGTCATTCACATTTTGCCTTTTGACAATAATCTCGAATATGCTGGGCCTATAACTGAAAGAGTACGAATGGTAAACGCTGCTTTCATCTGCGAAAGAGTGGATAGAGTTGGAAGTTTGCTATGGGAGGTCGTAGATGAAAATAAGAAATAAGGTAAGAGAAAGAACAGACCCTTGCGGTACCCCTGAATTAGTCTTCAACTCGTTTGATTGGACCCCATCTATAACAACTCGTAAAGTGTGGTCCCTGAGAAAGTCATCAATAAAGAAAAAAAAAAAAAGAAAAGTCATCACCGACACCAAAAACAGTAAGTTTTGCCAGAAGTGCAGCATGCTATACTCTGTCAAACGCTTTGGAAATATCCAAAGCCATCACTTTACTTTCACCGAAATGATGGATCGAGTGGCACCATTTTTCCGAGAAATATGCCAAAAGATCGCCAGTAGAGCGACCCTTACGAAATCCATATTGACGGTCACAAAGTAATTCGTGCAGCTCTAAATACCTCACAAGGTGGTAGTTAACTATACTTTCCTTTGCTTTGGAAAGTGCAGAGCAAATTGCAACTGGGCGGTATTTTTCAGGGTTGCCTTATCCTTTTTGTGGGTGTTGGCGTTACATTAGCAACCTTCCAGTCCGATGGAAACTTACTAACATGGTGAAGTATGTCGAAGAGGCGTGCATTTTTGCCTTTAGCGAATTTTCATATATTTTAAGACATTTCCTTTTTTCTTTCAATATAACAAAACTAATTTTAAGCACCTCGATCATATGCTTAAAAAAATAGGAGCATAAATTAGTATTTTTTACTAGCTTCAGCTGAATTTTTTACTCAGCTCAAAACTAAAAATTTCCAGCAGAAACCTTAGCTACCATTTTCTTCACACCACCTATTGCATGTGATCAACGCTCGCATCAAGCGTATGGCGATAAGGGATCCCTATGATGTTAGTATGACATTCCTTTGATGAAATAGTGGTCATAATTGCCACTAATGGCAATTGGAACAAATGATATAATGAGAGACATCACAGCAATGAATAGTGTCATGGGGTCAAAAATGAAGACATTTGTCATTGTATTGATGTTGAAATACATCACAGCTATGACGGGTTCTCTATGAAGTGTAGTCTTGGTAATAATACACAGCTTGTAATAGTTACGATCCTCAAACTAACACTGCTACCAAGAGAAAGAAAATTTTATATTACGAGTATTACAAGAATAATCAAATGATGTACTAGAACTTGAGCTTTCAAATTGCTTACATAGCAACTCAAAAATATTTTAGATACAAATTTTAAAGGACTCTTATTACAAACGTTTCACAATCAAAGAAGGAACACAATCTGGCGCAAATAAAACAAAGAAATTCACTTCGTGTCATGTGGCCAAAGTCTATTTGTAAAAGACTGCATTTGTCTCTTGGGCATTGGTCAAACTGAATGGGTGATAATTTTTTCATATTTTTTTCCAACATGACAACTCAAACGACCAGTGGAATAGCCAAACAAATTATCGATACTACAATGCAAGGATACTGGCAGCAACCAAAAACAACATGTAAGAACACACAAATACAAAGCCCACAAATGCGTGTGATGCAGAAACCTTTCAACGAAAAAAGAGCACAACACAACATCAAACCAATTTACACTTTGGACCCGGCATTAGGATACAAACAACCCTTGTATCTCAAATGCAAGTGTCCTTACAAAGAAAAAAAAATAGCAACGTTTTTATGCAAGCAGCACAAATTCATTTTGAACAAAAATTCTCTCTTAATATTTTTCCCCATTGGACTTGCGAAATGAACCTGACGAAAACAAACTGCAAAAACGCATAAAAACTTTTGGCATAAACTACAAATGGAAAAGTAAAAAAACTGAAAGGATAAACAAAAAATGATTATAAATGACCAAACAAAGCAGAGGCTGACTCTGACTGACTGTGTTTAGATGCCGTGCTCTTGCTCCAGGATTTGTTATTCGATTCATTTTTTTTTTTGTTCTGTTCAAAGGATTAGAAGGAGTCATATGTATGTGCATACTGCAGTTACATAGTCATAGAAATTATTTTTTTAAGCTTTCAAACAAAAAAAAGGCTGTCAGTTGTTAAATATTTTACATTAAAGAAGCAAACAAAAATTTAGGGAGGCTGTTGATTAATCGAATTACTTTTGTTTTTCAGGCGTGATGCTGATAGCAGACGAAGCCCCAGTTGGGTGCAATCGAAAAAAGGCCTGCGCTTGTCCAATGATGCAAAATAAAACACACAAAAAATATTATGAAAAGCGATTAACAAAAATTAGTTTTTCACAAACGAACTTAAGGGAAGTTTGTATTTGTTTTTCTACTTCGTCAAAATGGAAACATTTTGTATAGCATATACATACATATCATTCCTTTATTGCAACATAGTCATATCTCAAAAATGAGCTTTTCGAGTTAACAATGCAGAATTGTTAACAGTACTACCTTTTATAGTGTGGCAAAAATTTATTCAAATTACTTTTAAACTGTTTCCTTTAGAAGATATTTTCAAAAAATTTTTTCTAAGACTTGTATGGAAACTAAAAATTTAAAATGCGTTTTTCTCGAAACAAGCTTTTTTGAATTATGACTTTGTTGCAATAAAGGAGCGATATGTTCATACAAATGTATGTACATACATTTATGCATTTTAAGGTTTTTAAGAATTTGCAAGATATTAATTTATGTTGAAAATGATCATAAAATATTTCTATCTGCGTAAAAACACACCACCAAATCGCATTTTTCCCGCAATATGACTTTAGCGATTAAAATTTCACACAAATACCTTTTCATAGAGATTTAATGGAATAGTTTCGTAAGAAATGGGCTTACAAAGCACTATATAAAAAAGTTGTGTATTATGAGGGCAGATTCATATTGAAGCTACCTAACTAGGACAACAACATGTTTTTTCAAAACTTATTTATTTTTCAACAGAGTCTCCTTTTAGCTAAATACACGATATTCCAACTTTTTTATAGCATTTGAGTAATATGATATTGGGAACCGCTCAAAATACGCGTTAGTTTCGATAATCACTTCTTCGTTTCTGTGCACGGTGCAAATCGACTTGGCTCTAACTCGCTTCTTGATCTTGTAGTTTTTGGTAGAGCTACAGCGCTCAGTGAAAAAGAGAAGCTAAAATCCGGTACACTACATAAAAAATTGCATTCAGACTGCACAGACTGGATAGTAGCTAGATTCATTGAGATGAATCTTTCTCCTACGAGCCATTTTTTAAAGTAAAAATCCACTACGAGCTATTTCTGGACCATAAGGTGTATAATCAACCAATTCGAAAAGTATTTCATGTAATTTAATGGTTGATATAACAATATTCTATGGGCAACATACTATTGTTGCATTATATGGTTATAAACAACCATATAAAATGGTTTCAGTTGAGATGTTATTTTATGAACTAAGTAAATCCAAGAACCAATATTATATAATTTAAGCATATATTTGGTAAGCATATATCTGTTATAGCCAACCATATAATATTGTCATTCCCACTCATTTAATCTAAAAAGTCTAAAACACTATTATCACGTTCAATCGAAATAATTTTGAGCTATCATATTATAAGGTAACATATTTTACATTTTAACTCAAGCAATAGCTTCTTCTATATTATTATTTACAATTATTTTATTTCTACTAAATTCAAATAATATAAATTTTAATTAATTAATATTATTTATCTTAAACATATAATATTTCTTTTAAACATATAACCAACGGGTAACTCTTACTTCAAACATGTAAAAACCGAACCAAAGAGACCAATATCCAGGCGTTTTAAATAAATTTCTGTAATGATAAACATATAATTCATACATATTAATATGTTATCTAAGAATATGTGTACATATGTATGTATATTTTTTTACATACGTAAAATTACCAATACAAACCTTCTTCTTTTCATAAGTACAATTATTCATGCAAATATTTTTACAATATTTTCACGTACCGCCATATTCCTGCTATCTTGTTGATATTTCACATGTAACCAAAATGTATAAAATCCAAATAAATTTCAAAGAAATAATTAGAATGTTTCAAAAGAAAAAATAAATTACGAAAAAAATCAATGGTATAAGGGAAAACAATAACAATTAAGTTTTTTATCCGCTATTTAAGCTTCTAACATTTATACCAGTAAAAAATTGTAAATAGCTTGTCTTCTATGTTTCCCAGCTATCTATATGTCGACATTTCATAGGAACTACCCTAATCATCAGTAAACTTTGGAAATTTTTGAAAGATATTCTCCAACATTCAACTTTATATCCCAACAATCTAAATAAATTGCTGAGAATTTAAAAAGAAAAATGCTCTAATAATATCCGTCAAAACACAAAAAACAAGCTTTTCTATTTATAAACGTCTCTAACATTTCTTTACACCTTTCAAACAAATGAACAACCGTTGGTTGCTACGATTCATAGGAACTAGGAAATGTCGACATATAGATAGCTGGGAAACATAGAAGACAAGCTATTTATAATTTTTTACTGGAAAACAATAACAGCAGGTTTATTCTACGATTTTAATATACTTGTGTTTAAAACAAACAGTTTATTATTGTATGTTTCAAAAGACATTGTTGTATTCAAACATATATTTAAAACATCATTATTACATTTAATAAAGTTTTAAAATTATACTTAGATATATAACATATCGTTAGTCTCATGTAGAAAGGCCCTAACTCGAATTTTCCCTGAATCGAAGATTTTTAGGAATTCTGCTACGCTTCACATAAATATACAGCGTCACAATAATTTAATTAAATAATTTCATAAATATCGCTTTTACAAGCAATTGAACAAAAAATTACTTGTAGATGAACCCAGGTATAAGCGCGTTATTTCAACAAAAACGCACCGAATTTTTCCTTTAATTCTTAGAAACTTATAACATTTTTATATTAAACAATATTTTTATACTAAAACACGATAATGAAGCAGCTTTTTAAGCGACTATTGTACAATCAAACTGTGTCTGATAGCACCGCATGATGTTATACCATCAAATTCGTTCAGTAACTAGAATTCGTGTTTGTCAAACTTCTAGCCTCTAGCACAATTCTGTTAGTTTTTTTTAAGATTATGTTATCTTTACAATAATTATAATGATCTTTTATCAAATTTATTATTAAGCAATATCATTTAATTATATTTTCTGTCGAGCAAAATCAACTGTTAATTTTAGTTCCTATTATCAGGGACATAAAAATACAGCTGTTTATCGCCGTCAATATTATATGCAGGAGCATACAATCATTACTGTCGAAAGAATTTACGATTATCGGATCTTTAAAAGTTACAGAATCGCACTACAAGCCTTCAAATTCGATTAATAGTAATTCTGTCACACACAGTGTTCATCTCATTTGTGTTTTCATAAGCGGTGTCTTGAAAAGAATTTATTGACATGTACGAAAATAATAAATAAAGGATGAAATTTGTCATAATCAATATTTAATCCAAACGTTTTGGAAACATTTTATTATTTGGTAATTTCTCAATTGCCCAGACGATAACGAATTCACGTGCCATCATAAATACGAACTTCACTGTTCAGAGACTGCATTTACTGTAATATTTGACAAACTTGGCTTGATCGTTTAATAGCAAAACACTCTCTATACGAAATGTTTGTTTTTCTTTCTAGAGTGTGCCTAGATAGTGTGTCCACGCAAAGTGAAACGTAAAATTTTTGGATACTTCAATAAACTCACAATTAACCAAAAAGTTGAGTTGAGTTTGATTTTGTGCCACCGAATTTTAAAAAACGCACCGAAAATGTAGAAAAAGCGCACTCCACACCGACTTAAGAATATTTCACACAAATAATTTTAAAAAGCACTAAAAACGGTGCGAAACGCACCGAGTTGACAACACTGCTGGTGACTATTTACATGAAATTGATGTCACAATTCTGATGAGTTGCCGATCGAAGATGCTTCAGTGGTTCGATATGAAGATGCTTTTTTTCTATGAGTGTAGAGTACAGAAGTGACACAAGCACAGAATTCTGTGGCACACCTCTCATCCTAGAGCTGCTACTTGATATGTCTGATGCATAGTACACACTTTGACTTCGGTGACTTAAGTACGACGACATGAGTTTTATTGCGGTTCGAGAAAAATTACACATATATTTTAATTCAATACACAGAATGGACAGTTGAAATGCTTTAGAGCGGTCAAGCAAAATAAAAAAAGACAGCTTTCGGCGTTTGTCAATTTGGCACCTTTTTCCCCAGATACATCAATCAGGGAGAAGTAGTGCAACTAAATATCATTCGTAGGGATAAATGCTTCTCTGATAATATAAAATTTCTGGCTAAAGTCTGGCAACGTATCTAAAATTAATTTATCAACCGTAATCGCCTTACAGTAGTTCTACTCCTAAGGCAGCCAAATTCGTTTAATCGCCTTAACAAAAAAGAAAAAAAAACGAATCAAATTTGAATGCCAAACATTAACATCAAAACATTCAGCTGTTTGTTCATCCAACTGTTTGGCGGCCGGTATCTGGCAGTCTGGCACTTTTATGCATACAAATATCATGCTCTACAAGATTTTCTCTTGATTAATTGTTTTTCTCAAGTTTAATTGGTTGAATGTAATTAAGTTGTTCATAAATTCAATAAAAATTATCATATACAGTGTATGTTGTTCATAACAAACCAGATACGAGTAGCCATGCGTTGGCAGGCATGCATCTTGCATGCATTCAGGCTGTGTGCAACAAGTGATTCTTTTTTGTTTGTGCTTCTTTTTTTTTTTCTTTTATTTAATAATTTCAGTTTGTTACTGCATGATGTTGACGATGATGACGATGTTGATGCCATCTTAACACACACATACATATATACATATGTGCATACATACATTCTTTCTGAAATATGAAAACTTTTGCTGCAGCTCTTCAGAAGAAAACAAAACGCAGGAGCAGTTTTAACTGCAAGTGCTGTTTTGGCACACAACAACCGACATTCACTTAATTTATTTAAACACTCTTCATTTTCAGAACGAACGCAGGCAAAATCGCCACTGTACAAATAAAAGTGAAAAAAAAAAATTAAAAAAGAAGAAGGGGGCCCAATTGCCTGTTTGTCTGGCAGTCGTTTGGTAGGCTTTTTGATTTGGCTCCTGTGTGCTTGACTTGACTCAAGTACGCTTCTGCTCTTTTTTGAGTGTTTCTGTTGTTGTTTCGGTTTCTGTGAAATCACAAATCAAACATTATTCGCACAATTTCTGCTTTTTTTTCTCTCCTCGTTTGGCTAAAGCCTTACTGCACGTACCACATCAATGCATCAACATGAATGGAGATAGATCTGTCTGGGGATCATTTCAATATTGCGAGAAATACGAGTACACATTTTTTGCATATGCCTGCTACCAACTTGCACATGCTCAATGTTGTTCATCATGATTTCGGTGCTGAATGATGGCCAGAGTATTAAAGGCTTTTTATGTTTCTAAAAAAAATGCAAACAGACTCGTATTGCAAACCAAATCAAGCACATTTCAAGAAATTTCATTAAAAATAATTCAATCTGCCAGTAAAGTTTAATATTCGAACATTTTTATTTTATTTTTTTTAGCATTTTAAAATTAAAAAAAAGTGCTTTAAAATTAAAACAAATGTGCTTTTTACTTAAGTTCGGCCAATGCTACACCAAAAGATTTATTATGCGGGAACTACTTATATCGGTAAAATTACTTACTTGACGCTCTCAACCGAGTGTAATCGCAAAAATGAAGTATATTGCGCGCAAGAGAATTTGGATGAAGTTCCAGTTTACTGACATACCTTGTCGTCTTTTACCAGCAGAACACTCAGATCTTTATGAATTCGTGAATTGTTTACGTACCATGGAGCTGCAGTAATCGTTCGAACAATTTGGTTTTGTCGCCTTTGAATCTTTTCAATATTTGATGCTAAGGCGGTGCCCAATAATTGAATTCCGTAGCACCATATAGGCTTTAGAATTGCATTGTATAGCAGAAGTTCCAACTTCAATGTCGATTTTCTGCCCATAAGCCGATTTAGTTGCGCTGCTTTTAGTTTCAATTGAGTGACTTTTGCTTCAATGTGAGACTTCCACGTTAACCTACGGTCGAGGTGTATACCAATGTACTTAACTTCATTGTGCTGCGGAATAGGTGAGTTGTTAATTTGGATATGCGCACATGTTTGCTTACACAGTGTGAATGTGGCATGAGTATATTTTTGTTCACAAACTTTGATTTTCCAAAGTTTTAGCCATTTCTCTAATATTGAAGTATATTCTTGTAAATTTCGAGAAGCTAATTGGTGGTTTTCATGGACGGTCAAAAACGCCAGATGTCGTTGGCATGTCAGAGGCGTAAATCAAATATAAAGTAGGCCCTAGTATGCTGCCTTGGGGAACTCCTGCCTCGTTTGGCTGAGTTGGGCTTATAAAGTCGTCTTCTCTGATGATAAATTTCCGCCCAAATAAATAGCTTTCCAGAAACTTCTGAGTATTTGCAGGCAAGTTTAACTTTATTTTGTGCATCAAGCCGTCGCGCCACACTTTATCAAAGGCTTAGAAATGTGAATGAATAGAGCTGAGCAATACTTCTTCTCCCTAAAGGTCTGTCTTATGACATTGCTACCAGTCGATTTACATAAAACATTTGCAAAAATCTATTGTATTGTCTATACAACTGCGTAGGTATGTTCAAGGACCACGTCATCGATTTAGGAACCAAATTCGAAAAGCCACGACGATATGGCACAATAAAGATTATATCGTCAATAGTATCATCCAAAATGTTCTCCCCCAATTCACCTTAAGTTGAATGCGTGCAAACAAAATATTAGTCTCCGGTGTAGGAAGTATTCCTATCGGTATGTACTCGAAAATCTTTACAAATTCAATTTCATCAACATCATTTTTAATAAAAGATTCAGGTTGATAAAATTTTAAAATAAAATCTGAATAATGAAATCATTGCAATTTCTTTCCTAAGCTTCTTTCTCAATTTGCAATCCAAAAATATTAATTTTTTTCGTTACTCTAAAATCAACTGTTGAAAATAATTTGCTAAACAATTGTAAAAGATTCTCACGCTTTATAGCAAGAAATCACGCTATGTCTGCTAAGATTGCAGATGTGCACCGAAGAGTGATTTCCGCTTATGTATTTGTAAAAGGTTTTGCAAATAGTGTACGAGTACATTTCTTTTAATGGCCAGATGCTGGATAGCTGCATGGCGAGGACTTAATACCTTTGTTTAAACATGAACTTATTCAGTTTAAATAAATGCCTCAAATGAACTAATTCTTTTAAAACCTGTTGAATTTTTTTTTTATATTGATGATCTTTGTGAGACTTAAGTATGTACATGCACAAGTATGCGTGTGCTTATGTGTAAGTTTGCGCATGCCATACAATTTACTTTAACTGCATTCTATATTGAATGGGCGAAGAACGAACACATGAGCAAAGGCAGGCAGGCAGACAGACGGACGGACAGTCTTTCATACACAAGTGTCGTCTTGAGCAACGGTTTTCCATATCAATTCATACGTATTCACCTGTGTGACCACCTTGTTGCCACACAATATTCACAAAAACATCACTCGATCTGTCCTTCCGCATGACTTTCCGTCCGTCTGTCTTTTAGCATATTTTTAAGTGTATTACTAGATTGGCTGGCTCCTCCATTTAATTTAATTTTTTTTTTCTTTTTGCTTTTCTTCTCGCTCTGCATTGAAAGTCTGTCGTGTTCATTAACGCTTTTTATATTGAACGCGTGTTGTCATTTTCGAGTCGATATTGTTTGTTGTTATGTTGTTCATTTTTTTCTTGTTTTTTTTTTTTTGGTTACAGTTGCTGTTTGATTTTACTTCTTGTTTGCACGTTTTTTCTGCGTTAAATTGTGAATTCATTTACGATTAATCGTTAAAAATTTTAGATTACGCAGAATTTCCAACGTGTAAAATAATGTCACACATTTAACAATTAATGTCATGGTTTTTCATGCTTTTGATATTATTTTTCGTTAACGAAACAGACTGCGCTCGGAAATGCAGATGTTGTTTGTTTTATATATTTTGTGTGGAAAAATCATTTATTTTAACGATTATGGGTGACAAGGTGACAACATTTTTTATGCAGTGTGAACTTAACTTTTTCATATTGTACAAAACAGAAACTAAAGAGTTTAGTGAACAAAGTGTAGCACTGAAAATATATTATACTTTTAAAAAATATATTTTAATAGTTTTTGGAGTAACAAGCAAAGTACAACTGAATTTCTCCAGCTGGCAGAAAAGTTTTATAAAGAATTCACGACATCAGCTTCTTGGGTTGCAGTTTCCAAAATTAATTATTTCGTCCTTTTTTTACGTGAAGAAATATTGTTCTAGATTTTATTGAAATTAGCTCTTTGGCTTCGTCCACTTATGTCCCCGATGAGAAAAAACTGTATTCAATTTTTATTATATTAATTAAAAATTCATTATATTAATTAAACTTTTTTTCAATTCAATTAATTATTGTATCTTCTAAAACAAATAACAACAATAAGATTGCAAATTTTAAAATTAAAAATTAATTAATTAATAAAAAATTACAAATAGCTTGTTTTCTAAGTTTCCCAGCTATCTATATGTCGACATTTCATAGGAGCTACCCTAATCATCAGTATACTTTGGAAATGTTTGAAAGATTTTCTCAAACATTCAACTTTAATAATCTTTTGTCTAAATTTTTAATCTAAATAAATTTTTAATCTAAATAAATTGTTGAGAATTTAGAAAGAAAAATGCTCTAACAATACCTGTCGAAACACAAAAAAAAAAACAAGTTTTTTCATTTATACGCGTCTCTAACATTTCTTTACACCTGTCAAACAAATGAACAACCGTTGGTTGCTACGATCGAAAAGCAGAGAACAAAAATTCATACAAATCAGTTTTTTATTCCCTATTTTAGCTTCTAATAGCTATTATAATTTTTTATTGGTGTCAATGTTAGCAGCTAAAATAGTAAAAAAAAACTCAATTATTAATTAATTAATATGGAATAATTTAATTAATATTGAAAAATGTTATTTACTTAGGTCCAGCCAGTGCTACCTCATAGAAAGCAACATCTTTATATTGATGACTGCGGGTAATCAGAATTGTGACACCATTATTATGTAAGTGGTCATCAGTAATATGAAAACAGTCCACGCAATGGAGTGTGACTAACAATTTCATACTTGGACTTTCAAAATAATATTCAACAGTTTTGGATTACTGTTCTGTTGTGTAGTGGTTCCATGTTAAATTCCCTAAAGGCACCCACAGACGATTTTTTTACGTCTGTTTTTTTAAAATGTAATTCCTCATGTATTTGTTCATATCTGTCAAAATTTTTTTTTTTTTTTTTTTTAATAGGACCAGTACTCAGGGGATGACCCCTACATATGCAGTGCATTGTACCAGAACTAGGAAAATAGGTTGTGAGGAGGGGGAAAGAGGGAGTAGTGCTTGTGCACATTTGTCTTGAACTTTCCAACGTTATAACAGGCAGGAAACACGTCTGCAGGCAACTTGTTCCACAAACGAAGCGTACGGCTGAAAAACGAATTCTCTCTGTAATGCGTAGTACGATTCCCCGGGCAATCAACCACAAATGGATGAGCTCTGGACGATGAACGCGTGGTACGTAAAAATGTGCGCGTTTCGGGAACGAGATCCCTAATCTCGTCAGAGCAAAAGCCATTATAGTAACGATAGAACAGAGTAACGCACCCCACACTGCGTCGATGCTCCAGTGAGTCAATAGAGTTGGATACCCTACTGTCACCGATAAGCTTCTTCGCCCTCTCCTGCACACGGTCGAGTAACCTCAAAATAGACTTTGAGGCACCGGCCCAAACATGAGAGTTGTATTCCATTTTCGGTCGGATGTAGGTGGTATAAATAGTAAGGAGATCGGGTGGCGAGAAGTACATCTTACACCGTTTCAAAAAACCTAGGCACTTGAATGCTTCTTTAGAGATATGAAAAATGTGTTCAGTCCAGCGAACATCACACTGTATCTTCATACCAAGAACATCAAGAGCATCCGATTCCTCAATATTTATACCATCCATGAGTACAGATGAAGCAGCACTTGCGATCGTTTGTTTGTGTGTTAATAGGCAACATTGGGTCTTACGAGCGTTAAAGGTGACCCTGTTTTTACGACCCCATTCGGAGATTAATAGAAGATCACTATTCAGTGAATCGTCCATATTTTGCCTCTTGGCAGCGATCTCTGATAGGCTGGGCCTATAACTAAAAGAGTACGAGTGACAAATGCTGCTGTCATCCGCGAAAGAATGGATAGGGTTGGAAGTTTGATAGAGAAGGTCGTTGAGGAAAATAAGAAATAGAGTAGGAGAAAGAACGGAGCCTTGCGGTACCCCTGAATTAATCTTGAACTCGTTTGATGAGACCCCATCTATAACAACTCGTATAGTGCGGTCTCTGAGAAAGCTCGATATAAATCGAGAGAAGTCATCACCGACACCAAAAGCAGTAAGTTTTGCCAGTAGCGCACTATGCCACACTCTGTCAAACGCTTTGGAAATATCCAGAGCCACCACCTTACTTTCGCCAAAATGATGGATTGAGTGGCACCATTTCTCTGACAGATATGCCATAAGATCGCCAGTAGAACGACCCTTGCGAAATCCATATTGACGGTCACAAAGTAATTTATGTGACTCTAGATATTTCATAAGGTGATAGTTGACCATACTTTCCATCACTTTGGAAAGCGCAGAGCAAATTGCAATTGGGCGGTAATTTTCGGGGTTATTAGTTTCACCCTTTTTGGGGATTGGCGTTACATTAGCAACCTTCCAGCACGATGGAAACTCACCAACATGGTAAAGTTTGCTGAAGAGGTGTGCTAACGGACGCGCAAGCGTAGAAGAGCACTGCTTCAAGACCAGTGCTGGAATGCCATCCGGTCCAGGAGTCTTGTTTATGTCGAGGTCTGCCAAAACCCTTTTAACTGCTCGCGCCCGGAAGAATATCTTTGGCATAGTTACAGATACTCTTTCGAGCTCGGGAAGTGGTTGACTGCTTTCCGGCAAGCAGGAATTGCTTGCAAAAATTTCAGCTAACAGGTTAGCTTTGTCAACCGGGTCGGTGAATGCTTGGTCATTCTTTAAGAGAGTTGGGATTGATGAACTAGCACTGTTCTTTACTCTCTTAACGAAAGACCAAAAGGTTTTACTGCCCCGGGGAGCTGCAAGGACCTTGGCTCGAAGGCGCTGTTCGTGAAGAAACTTTTCGCGCCTAAGTACCTTGGCACACGAAGATCTTGCCTTTTTGCGTAGCAAATCAGTGTCTGGGGTTTTGTTTAAACTGCGTTTTTGCACGTCTGATTAAACCAAGATTTTGCTTTTGGTTTAATCGAAATCTGCTTGGAGGGGATGAATGATTTCATCCCTAGCAATATAATATTCTCGACCATTTTTGCTGTAGCATTTATGTCGTTATCTAGAAAGCAAAGTTTCCAATTAAAATGCTCATAAAATTGGTTGAGCTCAGCCCAACGCGCCTTTTCGTAAATAAATATTGAACGTTTCGTAGCTGGTTTCGAAACGTTGCGAAGTTCGGAGATCGAAAAGGAGGCAGAAATGGTGCAATGATCCGAATTGCCGAGAGGTGCACTAACTTTGACTTCATACTTTTCAGGGTGTGAAGTCAGGAATAGGTCAAGTGTGTTTGAATGGTGCCCTTCAACACATGGAATATGCGTTGGCTCATTCACTAGTTGCGCTAGGTGGTTGTGCGCAGCAAATAACTCGACATATTGGCCTTCTGGAGTTGTACAACTCGAATGACGGAGCCAGGAAGAGTTGTGAACATTGAAATCACCAGCAACAACGATTTCACTGCTCGGACAGTCTTCCAGGATCTTCGATATGGAGTCGGAGAGGGCATCGAAACCAGAGAAGGTGGTATCCCTCCCCGTTTTGGGACTTCTGTAAAGAAACCCGAAGTGCAAGAGGTGTGACCTGATTTTGAATTTAACCCAAAGACAGGTAAATTCGGCATCATACATGCTTAATGGTTGCTGGCATTGGAACACAACTTCATTGCGAATGTACATTACAAGGCCCCGATGGAAATTAAACAGAGATAGAAGTTGATACCCAGGTATATGAAAATCCTGTGGATCAGCATTCTCAGATACCTGGGTTTCACATAAGGCGAAAATATCCGGCCGATGGAGACACGTGTAAGCATAAACAGAGAAGAAATTCGCTCTCAGCCCACGTATATTAGAAAAGTCAATTGTAAACCTTCCTGTCATCACGATGGAAAATCAATGACCAAATTTTGCTGGGTTGGCGAAGCCAGAATCAATTGCCGCTTGAATGACTTTACAGCATCCAGTGTTATACCTTCGATACTATAAAGTAAACGACAACTAAACCGACCCCCCCAACACAGCAAAACAATTGTTTTTTTTTTTTTTCTTTTAAGGTGAAAAAGAGGAGGGATACAATGACTGAAGGCCATAAAAGCCCTGATCTGGACGTTTGTTCGTCATTAATTTAAATTTAATATTTATTATTATTATTATTATTTATTTTTGTATTTTGGAATTGTTTTATCGAGTAAAAAAACTATTGCTGCCCCGTAATTGCAAATTTTTGGTTTGTTGGGTTATCTATCTATTTTTCATATTTACAGACGGTTTTTAAAATTTGCTCACAAACACTTTTTATTATTATAAAAAATAATTATTTAAAACATATTAAAATATTATTGCATTAAAATTTTCTCAAGCCGACTACTTATACCCTCCAAAAACGGCGGCTGAATTGTTTGCAAGCCATAGAGTTCTAATGTCAGATGTTTAAACATAAAAAATTGAACAGGCTCTATTTGAAATTTCGTCAGACGATTTTGCTCATGTTTTTTACAGACGCAATGGTTTTGAGGTAACAGACGACATGCAGGCATTGTTAAAAACATATCGTGTGTTATCTGCTTAAGTCTTCTTCACAAAGTTCTAAAATAAAAAATATAGGAAACCTAAAAAGTTTGTTGAACGTTCAAACCATAAAGGTAGTTCTGGGCCATGCTGTATATAGCCATGTAGCCGTGTTGCCAGTAATAAAATAATGTCCACATGAGCACAAGTATTATATTTTAGACAGGTTGCAGTGGCTACCCTGCCGTCTTGTGCCACTTAGTTGTAGGAAAAGCAACTGAAATTAATATACCTGGGCTATTCGATTTCTAAATGTGAAGTTAGCTGCATTTTTCTTGGGCTTAATTGGCTGCAATAAACATCGCAGATGAAATTTTAAAGAATAAACGACTTAACTTGCGACGACAAAAGTTGTACACTTCAAACATTGTATATACTCGTAAATGAGTACATCTGCCAAATTTATTCTAATTTATCTACATTAAGGTACCATTTCAAAGTATTTCCTTTAAATACTATATATTTCAAATGCGTCTTTTAAATACATTTATTCCCTTCTTCTGCAAACCATCGATCTTTCACAAAACACAACAAGAGCAACTGGTACCTGACGGCCGGCAGTTAATCTATTTTTTTGATAACTCTTGTATTTCCGCTCGGATTGAGTTATTAATTATTACAAACACTCCTAAACATATTCTCTGCGCCACATTATGTGTGAGCAAAACCATTAAAGAGATAAAAATGAAATAAAGCAAAAAAAACAAAAATTGTAAAAGAACAACGCATTGCTTGTAGGTTGTCAGTTTTGTTGGCGATTGAAATAGTTTTGGTAACAATTCTTTTACTTACTTTTACATAAAAGTGAATATGAATGGAATAACCCAACAAACATTAACTCAAACCTTTGATATGGCCAACATTTAATATCAGACATAACTTCCAGCCCTTTCCAATGGTTTGATCTTAATATTTGAATTCAAACTGAGGATCATTTGAAGAAGTTTTATCGAATTGTTTTTGAGCGTTATTCCCAACCGGTTCTGAAAAGGGGATGTTGTATGTAAATCATTTGAAAAATGTTTTTGTTACTAATGGCAAATGATGCAGCTGAATTGCCGACCTGTGCGTTTGAGACTTAAGCTACGTACACACAGTTGTCACAATATTGCCAGTAAAATTGTCTGAAAATGTATTACAATCGTGTGAACTGCCAATTTTTAACTTACAGCGTTGTCAGAAAAACCATTGTCAATCAATTGTAAGACGACAATGTTGTCAGGCATCTGACAATCGTGAGAACACTCTTTGTCGGCATTGCCAGATAATTGGCTTGTATTGTAAGCTCAGTTTTAATTCTCAGATGTATAAAATTAATGCACCTGACAATGGTATCATTGTCAGAAAAAAGTTTGATGGGTAACACGTCCAAACAGATCGTTGTTGATATACATAAGTGGCAATGCCTTACAACATGTCTGGTAATTTTTTTCATCTAACAATCTGACAACCGTGTGAACTGACAATTTTTGTTGTCAGATGAATTATTTGTCAGACCATAGTCTGACAATGAAACTGTAAGATTTTCTTACGATCGTCTGAACACACAACTTACTTCTGCGGGACAATTTTTCGTTGTCACTATATTGTCAGCATGTTGCCAGATCTTACAATATTGTAACATCTGACAACTGTGTGTACATAGCTTTAGTTTTCAAGATGTCGAAAACGCTATAAATATGTGTCTGTTCGCAGGCAAATTTAACTTTAATTTGTGTATCAAACCGTGGTGCCACACTTAATCAAAAACTTGATAAACATCAATGAATAGAGTTGAACAATACTTATTGTCATCAAAAGTCTTTCTTATGACATTTACTAGTCTGTGTCTTTGTTCTATGGTGCTGTGTTTAGCTAAAAAGCCGAATGATTAGGGATACGTCTTACATCCTTCAATATTGGAGTCAACATCGCCATCAATAATTTTTCTAATATTATTGAAATTGTTGTAAGTAGAGTTATTGGTCTCTATGATTTCTACTTCTCTGGGTTGGCTGTCACCATCGTACGTTTTGGTTTGATCACCCTTTATAACTTATAGGTAGAAGAACTGTATTTAATGATAGCACATTCCCCAGAAGCATTTCTAAAATTAGTTTGGCTTAAGATATTAAGCGAAAAACTTCTGCTGGAAAGGTACAATGACAAAAATGGGGTTTGGAGCTATTTGAAAGTGTATATCAATTTAAATTAATGTCGGGGAAATAAAGGGTGTTTTCAATAAAGATATAAAACTATGAAACAGATTAACACAAAGAAGAATTTTGAAATTGGCCATTTTGAGCGGTCAATCGTTTCGGGCTTTCTTTATTTTGGACTAGTACTCAGGGAATGATTCCCAGATATGCAGTGCATTGTACTCGAACTAGGAAAATAGGTTATAGGTAGGAGGAAAGTGGGAGTAGTACTTGGGAAAGTTTAACTTAAACAACAAGAACACGAACTACCAAAACAAACTCTATTACAGCAATTTAGTTCAACACCTTCCACACCACAAGATAATCATGTACAGAAATTAATAATGAACACATAAAAAAAATACAGAAAATGGTAAAAAAGGAGAAAAAAGGAAAGACGTGTGTACAGCTTGCTACCTATTCTGGTGCAATTTGGTTTCATATGAAATTGATAATGAACATATATAGAAAATACGGACAGCAGTAAACAAAGACGTGTGAACAGGATAGAAGACAAAAAACTAGAGTACCGACTGAACATATCCCGACAAAAAAAATATTTTAGCGCCACGAGGTGTGTGTGACATGTTGCGGCGTCTTGCTGAAACTAAAGCTCCTGGCCACCACGGTTGGTCAATCGATGAATGAAAAAGTTAGTAATCATTGCTATGTGGCGGTCACCATTGACTGTAACGTTCTAAATAGCATCATTTTTAAAGAAGTACGGGCCAATTTTTCCACCAGCCTATTAAGCTACCCAAACAGTAATTTTTTCAGTGTCTCAATATACACTTGAAGATTATCATCACTTCAAGTACAGCAGTTTTGTTTATTTACGTATCAATTTAAACAAAAGTGAGCTTTATCGCTAAATAACGTTGAAATGAAAATTGCAACCGATGGTAATCTTGCTTTGGGTCCGAATTTGTGTTCGAAGCGGTGTTCAGGCGTCTTTATAAAAACGTCCTATAATAATAATTTGCATCACTAATTTCCTTCTGAGCTAAATTTCCCTCTGTTAGGTTATATTAGATAGGCAGGCCGCTGGGTTACCTTATCAGGTCTCTTTGTCATTGCCTGAAAAAGAGTTCGGTGAAGAAGAAAATGGTGGATATAGCGGAAGCTAGCGCGGTCGGATTGACCGAGGTCAAACATGATAGACTATGGAAGCTCTACTCGCCTAGATATATCAGGCGGTGGGGAAGGATCGACTTCTGCAGAAGTTGCCAAGACCTTCCTCTTCCTCTGCAGAAGTCGTTATAGGGTAAGCTTAGTCTCCTGACATGGTTTCCAAACCGGCAATGTCCAGTGATGAGGTCTGGGCAGTTTTAATAGCTTCCCCTTTATCGTGCGGCCATAGATTTCTTGATGGCATGTGGCATGTGGGATCTTAGGCACATTTTAGTAAACATATTTTCTTTTTTGTGCTTTGACAGGTATTATTAAAACATTTTTCTTTTTATTTAGAGGGCTGAGATATAAAGTTGAATGTTTGAGAATATCTTCCGAAAATTTCCAAAATCTACTGATGATTAGCATAGCTCCTATGAAATGTCGATATATAGGCAGCTGGGAAACATAAAAAAACAATGTGTTTATAATTTGTTGATTGGTATCAATATTAGAACCTAATATAGTGAATAAAACTCAGTAGAATAATATCTACACTATTTTTTTTTATTGAAATTGAGAGCATTCTAAATGAAATTGAGAACTTCGTTTGCAAATTGAGAAAGTTCAAAAAGAAATTGAAAATTTAAGTATAAAAAAATGAAAAAAAAAACTCCTAATAAAAGTGAGAACTTCAATTTTGAATTGACAAATGAAAGTTTCAGTTTTGAATGCAGAAAACTCCAAATGTAATTGCTAATTTAAGTTTTAAATTGAGAAACATAGAAAACAAGCTGTTTATAAATTATTTGGGAGTAACGTTAAAAGGGATGTTGAGAATAAGACAAATTCACAGTTTGAATATAATATCACCTTCCTATTGCGTACGTTATGTTTTTCAAATCACTACTAAACGTTTGTTGTTTAAGAAAATGTGTGATATCAAATCATTCCCATTTTGATATCAAATCTCAGTGTTTGTTGGGAATCTATAAATTTGTTTTCATGTGTATACTAGTATAATATGTACGAGAGTATGTATTAGAATAATAACGCTGGCGCGTATGCGCATTCTTGGTTTTTGTAATGAAGCTTTGAAAACTGTAATGAATAGAATATGAATGGAGATCGCCAGTTGATCCCAAGAGGGTCACTACTTCTGTTATGAGACTCAGTCACACGCTTAATATAAATTTCAGTAAAAGTTGCGTTCAACTGTTATAGTGGCTCCTCGCATTTGCTTTATTTTCCTTAGCTGTCTTGATATAAACTTTAACTTTTTTAACTTCCTTGTTTAATGCTGGTTATTAAATGTTTTTTATTATTGTTTTTTTTTTTCTTCTTTCGTACTTTTTAGATTGACTACATTCTCGTCCATCATATTCAAACGTAAAATAGATTTTCATATTATTTACTCATTCATGCAACCTTTTTTTCAATATGTGCTTTTCTTGCTCTCCCCCAGTAGACTTGAGCACTTTTTTCTTGCACACATTCTGCTGCATGCAACACAATAATAAAGTTAAAATAAAAAAAAGCGAAGTGTTTGCTATTTAAACAATTTGAAAATTGTGAAAAATTGCAATTTAATGATGATATGTGGAAAAATTGTTGCTGTCCAAGCATTTCAAATTTAAAAGACTAATTATTATCTCTTTTTTAACGTAAGTGCTTTTTTGCATTACAATGTCTATAGAAATCATAGACAGCTACACATGTTTTTATGTTCTAGAAATGATGCACTAATGAGCAAAAAACTAGCACTTTTATTAGGCGCAACTTAAGAGATTGAAAGCAACGGATAGTTAACAGTGTCTCTGCCTCCAGCAGATGCTTTTAAAGGGGATAGACACGATCAAAATTCTTGCTGTCAATTTCGGGTACGTATGCTAGACGCATCAAAAATTTCATGCCTTATACCCCTTAAGCATTCATTTTGATTTTCCTGTGTTAGAAAACACCTGCACACAGGATGGAAGACGATGCACTACTTTTCCTGTTTGCTACATATTCCGGTGGAATTTGGTTTCAAAAGAAATTGCCAAAATTATCAATCCTGCTTTTCAGTAAACTGTTGCCAGTGGTGCATATCTACTCGATAATGTTCGTTTTAAACTCCCATCAAAAAAAACCTAGAAGCCACACCCGCGTTACCATTTACAACCGTTACTATTTATTCTTACTCCTTTTTATATATGTTGCCTTTAAAATTATTTATTTGCACCTCTGTTCGTTTTTTTATAATTTTTTTTTCATTATATATTTTTTTTACTGTTAAAATTACTGTTCTATTATCTTATGCTGTTGCCGCTCTGGCTGCTGCTCTTGCACTACTGACTGCTCTCTTGTTGTTCCGCCTTTTATAGCCTACCTATGTTGTTTTGTAGTCGTCCTTTTTATATGTCTATCCGTGGTGTGTGTGGTGAATTGTTGACTCCATTCTCTCAGTCTCTCGCTTTCTGTTGTTCGCTGCTACTTATCACCATTATTTCTGTATGGGTGGTCAGTTTACTGGCTGCACTCTCTTAGCTCTCTCAGATGCTCACAACGTTTCAACCCTTGGGGACATGGCGGGACCTGAAATATTATGTTCGGTAGATGGAAATCTGTCATGGATATAAAACCATGCCGTTTCATGTAGACCTAAGTCCCCTGAATTTAGGATCCTCACATCCGAAACTCTTACATATACGAGGGCTGATATTAAAATAACCACTATTTTAATTTTGTTTCAAAAAGTATTCATTTATTCATCAATAGCTATCTTGTCCTCTTTAAAGTAATCCCCCTCAGATATAATACACTTATGCCAGCGTTTTTTTTTTTCAATCCTCGCAACACTTCTGAACAGCGATATGCGAAAATGCTATTAAATTTTTAAGCCCCACCCCTTTGGTAATTTTGTACCCATGTTATATATTGAACTTAAAGGAAAGGAATTGCACTTTTTATACAGCCACCATATTTCAGCCCTATAAGATCGATAACTTTTAGTTGAAATGTTTTGCAACTTGACCTGAATGTGAGCAAAAAATATATACATCATAATACATATATTTGCATTTGTTACTAAATTTGTGTCCTCAACTGTATGCGTACATTTTAATACACATATCTAGTTTTTTCTTATAGTTTTGTTTTAAAAACAATTATAATTTAATTTTGACTTACAGAAAATCTGCTGCAATGTATATTTTTTTATATAAATCGCAATTATGTTTTTTTAACGTAAAATGTTTTTGTTCAGTTCGTTCCGTAAATGAATTCAGTTAATAATTTGTTTTTTCTTAATGTTCTGGCAGACAAATTATTTTAAGGAGGTTTCTTTACTCTAAACTGAAATGTTTATAATTACGTTTGATTTGAAATAAAAAAAGGAGGTTTCATTTGTAATCTGTTTTTAAAGTGCAGCAAATGTTGGGGAGGCATAATTTTGAAATGTAATGAAAGCAGGGAAAAACAATTGCGGGATTTCAGCAAATGGAAACGATGATTGATTGCATTTTTTCTGGAAAAATATTCAGTTTAAGAATTTATATGTGTTTACATTTACATTTGTTGGTTTTTATACGAATTAAAAAATGAAGGGTATTTGTTACAGAAATATAGAACTTTGAAATAAAATAAAACAACGATGAATGTTTTAAATTGGCATGAAATTTACTTTATTCGGAAGATAATCACCGGCATTATAATTTAAATATGACTCCAGGCATATGACTGGCACGGCTGACTCAGATGTAGTCTATTCTAGTTGTTAGATAACTATCCGAAAAATTACACACTGTGACAATGTTGGCATAGAGAAAATGGTTGGCTCAAAAATTTTAAAATTTGCTTAACGTAAGTATCAAAAATTGCCAGCTCAATTGCCAGATCCGAAATATGTACATTAAAATTTAATACTCCCCAAAGCAACTTTACCAGGGTAGTGGTGTAAGCACAGCTGTCTTTCGTTTCCTTTGCGTAAATATGTCAAAATCTTGTTCACACACAAATAGGCTTTCTTGCTTTTTAAACAGAAGAAAAACAAAATTTTAAATTTCGTAGTTTCTACCAACAATATATATGTGATGTTTTTTGGTGTTGTATTAATTGTAATTCTGCCACTACCCGTTAAAGCTAGAACTGCCTTGATACTGTCTTCGAAAAATAAAAGCTTTGTGATATTGTCACACTTTTATTAAACTAAATTTAGTCCTAAATTTCTTGTAGTTTATGAAAACGCACATAATCGTGGTGTTGGTCGAAATTCGTCTTACTCAGTTGAAACAGATTTATTTCTAATTGCTTTGTCAGTGAACGATGAACAAAACAGTATCAAGTGACCACGTTTCTTAAATAAAACAAGTAAGAGTGTGGTATATTCGGCTGGGCCGAATCTAAAATACCCTTCACTATAGTCTCGTGTATGTATAGCACATTTAAAAATTTTGAACTAAATATGCTCAGTTATATATGAACCGATACCGGAATTTTCTATTTTCTGTATTTTAGTAACCTTCTTTTATAACGAGAATTGCCTTTCAGCAAAAAAAGAAAAAACTTTAATGGAAAAATCGGTTCAGGGGCCAAATTCCGCAACGATGAATTTTGAAATGTTCACCAATTTCAGTGTTCACTTTTGGTTTTTGATCCCGCAATGGTGAGAATGAATAATTTTGACATTTAAAGTGTACACTTAATAATAATTTTTTCACTCAAAAATCTTCGGTGAATTTTAGTTTTTTGTAAAATATTTTGAACTTGAAAAAAATAAACAAAAGGATTACGTATGTATATTAAAATGATCTATTTGACAACTTGTGTGACACAGTTAATTTGTCTAATTAGCATATCATTCCGCGTGAAGAAACACATTCACCGTTTTTTACGGAATCGCTTTTTAATGAAAAGTGAACACTGTGTCTCTCAGTGAATTTTATTTTGAGTGTTCACTGGTAAAAAAAATTCATAGTTGCGGAATTTGGCCCCAGGCTATATCTTTCCATATTTATTAAACCTTATTTCATTACCAAAACTGTTTCTGAGCACAAAAAAGTTGTTTAAGTTCGCTTATGCAACATTTTCATGAAAAACTCTTTCTAAGCTATATCTGGGTTATATATGGACCAATATCGGAAATCTTCATTTTCCATATTTATATAACCTTATTTTATTACAGAACTACTTTTAAGCAAAAAAAAAGTTGTTTAGCTTCGCCTATGCGACATTTTCACTAAAAATTCGATTTGGGCTATATCTCGGGTATATATGGACCGATATACGAAAAAAAAAAATTTTTGCTTTTAGGTCACCATAAGTGTGTGAAGTTTGAAGCAAAACAAACAACTTTTGTTTTCAAAAATTTGCATACAAAATTGAAAAAAAATGGCTTTTTTCGGAATTTTAAATATATCTCAGCTATACGTGCACCGATATTAATGAATTTCAATAGCAAACCCATGAATCGATGGGGTAAAAGAATGGAGAAAGAAAAAAGTTTCTAATGGTTTTCTCAGACACGGTATTTCAACAGCGGACAGACGTACATCGCTTAATCGACTTTTCCATTAATTCTGATTCAGAATATATATACTTTGTAGGGTCGCAAATTAAAGCTGTAGAAATTACAAAAGGAATCACAAACTTATATATACCCTTTACATTTTTGTGAAGAGTATAAAAATATAGATATTATAAAATTATTCATTTATTTGCAGATATATATTTCTGTGGTACATTTCCATGTGTCACTTGAATAAGAAATTCTCTTAATATTAATCAGGAAGAGTATGATTTTAATTTCTTGCAATATAAATGGCTAGAGAATTTTTAGTTTAATAGTTTTTCAATAGTATTTATTGAAAATGGTACGTGATAAGCAGCCTCTTAATAACTCTCGGGAAGAAAGAATTATGATTTTGGAATCTCACGGCCAGAATCCGGTATCTTTTGTTATCCTGAACCAGTACCCAGAGGATGAACCTTACATATACAATGCATTACACTGGAACCAGGAAAATAGATTATAAGAAGAAGGAAAGAGGAAGTAGTGTTTGTGGACGTTTGACTTGAACCTAACAATAAGAACAAGGAAACACCAAAACAAGCGTTATCACGTTGGAGCGTTCACATGTTGGAAACGTCATTAAATGGAATTAAATTAGTTAAGATGATTAGTGCCCACTGTATGTAAGAGGGCCGATTGCTATTGAACCTAACTAAGCAGGAAAATTTTTTTTCAAACACCATTTAGTCTGGGCTTTTCTGCAAATCATTTTTCGTGACAGTGATTTAAAGTCACGAAAAAGATGTTCTGCACACAAAATCTTCTTGATTTTTGTGATTTTAAACCGGTAAGCTAAATTGTCATCAATTTGAAATCACATCCTAATTTTTGCTAGTACTTCATTATGAATTTCATAATTTATTACATAAAAAAATAGCTTAATGTGTTTTCTATTAATTATTTATATAAAATTATTTATTTTATACGAAATAATTCACTAAATTAAGTAAAAACTTGATACGCATATTTTGCTGCAAGATTTGTTGTATTATTTTGTGATTTGTTTTATTTTATTTTTTATATTTATTAGAAGAATTTAACCTTATTTTGCAAATAATGCCGCGAATAAAAAGTTCAACCTGAAAATTAAAATATCACTAAATTGAAGCAAAAAACAATGTTTTTTTGGGCTCCAGAAGAGAATAATTAACATCGAAAATCACAAAAAATTGTGATTTGCAGAACAGGCACAAATCATATATGTGCTTTAAAAACGGCATGTGCTTTCAAATCACGTGAGCTTTAGAACAGGCCTCATAGTCTCCTTTTAGCTCAATATAGTTAGTAAGACGATATTCCAATTTTTTTTTTTTACCATCTGAATTGAATAATACGATTTTGGGAAGCCCTTAAAATACGCGGTAGTTTTGGTAATCATTGCTTCGTTTGGGACGTATCTTTTATCTGCGAGTCATTTTTTCAAGTTTGGAAACAGAAAAAAGTCATAAGAAGCTAAATCTGGACTATAAGGTGGATGATTAACCAATTCAAAGTATATTTCACGTAGTTTCAGCATCGTATCTAATGCTGTGTAAACCGGTGCGTGAAGAAAGATAACTTTTTTTCTTCTTTAAATGTGGTAGTTTTTTCTTGATTGTATCAATCAATTGATCCAATAATGCACGTTAACACTTTTATGTGTTTGTGGATCCTCTTTCAAGATAATAGATGAGCAATACTAAGTGAACATCCCAAAATACAGTGGCCATTACCTTGCCAGCCGGTTTCATTGTCTTCGCCCTCTTCGGAGCACTTCAACCAGCTTTCACCCATTGTTTCGATTGAGTTTTGGTTTCACGTTTCGTCAACAGTTTTTAATCGACACCAAAAATCAACAGAATTACGCTTTATCATGTCCAAACACCGCTGTAAAGTGATCTGTTTAACTCATTTTTATTCGACACTTAGCAAACGCCGCACCCATCTTGTCGATAGCTTTTTCTTATGCAAATGTTCATGCCATATGTTGAATACACGTTCATATGATATGTTTACCATTTCGACAAGCTCATAGGGCATTTACATCTACGCAAAATTTAGTAGATTTGAATGAAAATCTTGAACAAAATCTTGACCGTTTACACTTTTGTTTTTTGACATCTAACAAGATTTCATTTTCATAAAATCATTTTTTGCAAAGGGTTTGACAGCAATAACTATATCACAATTAATTCATCATGTAAAAGTATAGTTTTTTTTATTGCAGCTTAGTATTTTACAGTATTATTTTGAACAAAATCACAGTTGTGTAATAGAGTACTTCACAAATCTACCTGATTTCATCAAAATCTAGTCGCTGTCTAGATTTCATTTTGTATGGGAAATCTCGTCAAAATCAACTAGATTTGATTCGAAATCCCGAAAGTAGTAGATTTGTTTTAGGTGTAAATGGCCTATCACTTGATTTGACTCAGCGAATACGAACTATTTCTGCTACGGTGTTACCTTCATTCAAAAAAAATTCGAAAATTCGAAAGACCCGTTGCCATAAACCAACAACAAGGGTAAGGATTCAAAATATAAATTACAAGCAGAAAGCAAAATCATAACAAAATTATAAAAATGGTTTAATTTAATATCAAAAAAGTTTAATTGAAAAAAGTTTTACTTGTTTTGAAAAAGAGATTAATTTACATATTTTGAAAAAGGTTTAATTTAAACTGAAAATGCTATCTCTAATCGCACGATTATCACTGATTTCGGTACCACTTTTTTCCGACCAGGCTGAAAACTTTTCAGGAATTGAAGATCAAAACATTTAGAAAAGATGAAGGTCTCTAAATGTTTTGAAAAAGGTGTGATCCAAATACTCCACTTCATACAATTCTGGTTCCTTCGAGCATCTTTATAAACGGCAATATATACTGCGAGTGAACGTTGTCAGCCTCCATTTCCGTGTGTCCAGTTTCAAAAATTTTTTGATCTATTGTTGTTTAATGCTTAATAGCTGCATTCGATAAAGCATTACTCATAGTCACATTTCTGTTTTGGTATTTGAACAAAATACATATGTATATCCATCTTCAACCTCATTTCAAATAAAGCAGTAAAGTAACCTTTATGTGTTATCACATTGTAGAAAACTAAGTTGTGCGCTTGCAATTTTGTACGGTAGTATAAGGTGTTGACTTCCGATTTTGGTGACATTACGCTCATCGGCATGGTCCTTTTGCTTTTCATTCCCGGCTTCTTTTTTTTTTCTTGGTGAAGAGCATTTTGGTCATGCGAAATGTTTTTTTTTTTTTCAACGTTTATTTCAGCACAAATTTTTTTTTAGGTAGACTTAAAAATGAATAAAGTTAGTGAAAATACAAATAATTTATAATTATACCGAAATATTTTTATAATATAGCTAAATTTTGAAAATACATACATATGTATGTCGAACTTTTATGATAAGAAGAGCTCTCTAACACGCCTCTTTTTATTGTATTAGTGTAATTTTGCTCTAGACCCGCCACCTTGCAGACGGTAGCACACAACGAGTTTGACAGCATTTTCTGTTGTATGCTTTCATTCAGAACAAAGCTTTAATGTAAACAGAAAAATAAATTAAGTGGTAAAGCTGAACTAAAAGTTATTAAAGGATATGTAACAAACTTTGCCCAGAGGCGTCGGTGGTGTAATGGTCAGCATAGTTGCCTTCCAAGCAGTTGATCCGGGTTCGATTCCCGGCCGACGCACGCTTTTTTTTTTTGTAGTTTTACTGGTTTTTTAATAAAAAATAGAAAGCTGTTGCAACTAATCTGTTTTATTATGATTTCCTTTTATTGACTATATAAAGAAAAATTTATATATGAATTTTTTTTTTGATATTCCACCATTTCTAATATTTATTGAGTTTGAGCGATACATATTAGAACAAGACTTTACTCCTAATTTGGAGATTATATAGTTTGTTTTTTTTTTTAAATAACAGTGCGTGGAACTTCGCACTTTAGATCTCACCGTTCTAAAGAATAAGTGCGATGGTTCTATCCAAAATCCCGTTTAAAATTGCATTTTAGATATGTGTTTTATATATAGGGTACACTTAATTATATAACTATAAAGTTGCAACTTTTGAATGAACCGAAAGAGATAGTTGCAATATATTTTGTAAAGACGGCAGTCATATGTATATATTAAACGTCTGCATTATTACGCTGAACCGGCATTTGAATATATTCATTTGCTTTTTGAATGAATAACGCTTCGTATCACACACAACTGACTACGAAGTGACTCACATTCTATTATAATAAAAACAAATAAGTGAATACACAAACCGAACGATTCGTCGAGAAACACAACCACATTCAAATAAAACGAAAGCAAGAAGAAAAAGTTTCAAATATATTATCATTCGAATGAAACGAAGTAGCATTCGATTGTATTTATACATATGTATCTATAATGTATGTATGTAACTGTGAACAATAACATACCATCAAAGTTCTTTTACCAACTCCAATTTAGAATTTTCAAATTACGTCTTATCAAAGTGTTTTTCTTTGTAGTATAACGATTACATTCGTTACATTGCATTCGAATTATAATCATTTTATTCATTCATTCATTCGATATATTTTGCACTCTATCAAACAGTTATATTGTATTTGCGTGCTTTTGCTCTTACAAATAAGAGAAAATATATATTTGAATTAGAAAGACTATACGACAGAATCTATTTATTACGACCAACAATAAAACGCAATGCATTATCTTTTCTGTTTTTTCTCGCTTTACTTTGTTAATCTCTCTTAAAGTATTCGATATTTGAATGAATATGGTATTTTCAGTGCGCACACAAACAAATGAATGTATTCTTGCAGCATATTAGTATACATCGTCATATAAATATTACGATAGCTTAAAAAGTTCAAATTCTTTTCTTTCATTTTGAATACATTTGATTTTGTACTCTTTGGGCACCCCCTATGTATGTCAACATACGCACCCAGCGACTAAAGCAGGGGCGTCGGTGGTGTAATGGTCAGCATAGTTGCCTTCCAAGCAGTTGATCCGGGTTCGATTCCCGGCCGACGCACACTTTTTTATATGTAATACATATATTTTATTTGCAATATATGTTGTATATATTTCTAAAAAATTTTCCACCAAACTATAATTTTTGTTTTTTTTTTTAATTGTTGAGGCTTTATTTCGAGTACCTATAGTATTGGCATAAAAATGCTTAAATTGTTTTCATGAGCAAAGATGACTGTGAGAATAAAAAGAATGCATAAAACCCACTACTTTTCACAATATTGTTAAGAATATTTTGTCACATTTAACCCAGTGTGCAGCTGGTGATCTGCTTATTATAAATATACAAAGAAGATAAAACCAAAAACATAATACACAAACAAACAAACATACTTGATTTAAAATACCTAAAATTCCAAACAAATTAATTACAAATGACGTTGTTCTTTTTCTTGTATTCTTGGTACTCCTTTTATTATTTGTCGTTGTTGTGACTTGCTTATTATTCGCAAACAAGTGTATGAATGTGTATATGCGAAAGAAATACATTTGTACATCATGAGCGATAGAAAATTCATGTCGTTTGTAAAAATTGATAAAGACATATACATAAATAGCAGACAGGTCGGCAGCAACCAGTCAGTTTATTTTTAAACTTTGTGCAAGACAGTCATAAGTCAGAAAATAAGCAAATCTAGTGTTTTAATACACAGTAGTACTAAGTGTAAATAAAGTTGTGAATTATTTAAGTACTGCATAACGAACTAGTGTGTGAGTTATTTTTTAATTTGTAATTGAAGAATCCGCAAAAGCGTTTTTAGAGGCAAAAACGTAACAATATATGATATGTACATAGCAATGTATTCAGTCTATGGGTAAACCACCCTGCAGAAAATGTCAGCAGTGAAACTGTAGTAACTTGCCCTTGACACAGTTACCAGTACTAGTGAGTTATAAAATCCACTACTCACATTGGTACTATATTTTTTTTAAATTTATTTTTTGATTTAAACTGGAATACTGCACGACAGAACAGCGGTCAAACATTTTTATTTATTTTGAAAATCAAAGGTCAATTCGTGCTTGTCGTCCGTTTTTTTTTTAATGAGTGTACAGTAAGACACATTTCATGTACCGGAAGACTACGTTTGGTCCATCATGCAGATAGCGTACAGAATAGTCCAGAAACATCAACAGCTAGGGCTATCGCGGATATATCCGTTCAGTGGATTTTGGCCACATTGCACACGTAACTGTAGAGGGTTCAGCTTGTTCAATTATTGAAGCCGATAGCCTACAAAAAATGTCTTAACTATACCATTTCATTCCGACAAAAATTAGTAGAAAGTCCCAATTTCATTCAAAATTTGATAATGAACGATGAAGTCCATTTCCAATTGAATGGTTTTACAAGCAAAATTGCGGGACCTGGTTTAACACTATTAAAATTTAAAGAAATTAACACTAACATTTGCGTTTTCGCGATTCTGTAACACTTTTTAATGCTATTTGCCTTCGTTTTAAATCAGCTGTTTTTATAACATCACTGATTAGCGTTTATTTTAACAAAAGTGTTTTTAAAATTTCTATTAGAATGACTTTATAGTATTTGGCATAAAGCGTTTTCTCCGTGAGGTAGACAACCCACAGGAATTAAATACAACAGAATTTCAAAAAATCCAGGCGAACTCCAGCCTTATCAAAAAATATTTTAAATAATAAATTTATAATTAGTTTTTCTAATGGAATTATTGGCATATTTGTTGGTTTTTTTCTGTTACTCTTTGTTGTTTTCTTTATTTTTAACAAAGCTGTCACATTATTTAAAATTTTTCCAACATACGACCAGAGGTGTTAAAAATAAGTTCTTAAATCACATAATCGTTAGTGTAGACCACAATAGCTTGCGTTAAGTTAAGCTCATTTAAAATCGTTAAATTTCTTTGAACATGCACCTCAGTTACCGTTTGTGGTGCTAAATATCGAATCATTGCGGATAATTTTTTGATTCAACGCAACACTGTAAGGGGCGCAATGACTCTGTTAAGGGAGGTCTTTGGCTCCCACGTTCAAAGGTACCAGACATTTTTCTTTGGGGTTATTTGAAAGAAAAAATATAGGTACGCGAATAGGCCAGCTATCATATTACAACGAAAAAAAAAAATACGCAAGGAAATTTATGAAAAAGTTATGGAAAATGTGTTGGGGAAAAATAATGCGTTAAGCCGAGAATGGCCACCACTTGCCGGATATAGATTTTCATACCTGAGCCAAAAATATTTCCCACTAATGAACTGAGTAAGAGAATAATAATAATTAGCAATTAAACAAAAAAGTTATTAATCATTCATATCATAAAGATAGTTCTGCGCCACCCTGTGTTAGTGTAATTTTAAATACCTACTTATGTATATATCAATTAAATTATCTTAAAATATTTATTACCATTTCGCATCACATTAATATTTTCCTGCCTACCTACCATTTTTGATATTTAGAAATATGTACATATGTATGTAGATACATCACAAAATATAACGATACAATAAACTTGTCTGTTCACAAGGGCTTAAACAAATAACGTATGTTTTTTGAACGATAACGACACTTCTGAGTCATGATTATTATTTATGGGGTTGTTGTTGTTGCTTTTCAGTCTGTGGTATATTTATATTTTAGCTTGTGTGTGTGCTTGTTGATGAGTGAAAAAACTTTTATTAACACCACTTTGTAATAAAACAGCACTTTGCCATCAGACGGCAACAGCTGCGGTGTCCGAGTGGTTAAGGAGATGGACTTGAAATCCATTGGGTTCTACCCGCACAGGTTCGAATCCTGTCCGCAGCGCACTATTTTTTTTATTATGTAGTATTTTAGAAAATACACATGTGTATATTAATAACGTCTGTTTCTTAAAAAGCAACATTATTTATAATTAAAAACTGTCTTCCATGCTTTATAAAACACACTTATTCTGCGTTTCGATTACGTTCCCGCTTTCAGTTACGCTCGAATCGAATATTGGGTATTGTAAAAAAATCTAAGCGAAACAAGTAAAAGTGTGGTATATTCGGCTGGACCGAATCTAAAATACCCTTCACGATAGCCACGTATATGTATATTTAAAAATGTGACCTAAATATGCTCCGATATCGGAATTTTCTATTTTCTGTATTTTAGTAACCTTCTTTTATAACGAGAATTGCTTTTGAGCAAAAAAATTTTAATGGAAAAATCGGTTTAGGCTATATATCGGGTATATATGGACCAATATCGGAAATTTTCATTTTCCATATTTATATAACCTTATCTCATTACCAAAAAACTTTTGAGCAAAAAAAAAAAAATTTTACGTTCGCTTATGCGGCATTTTAAAGAAAACCCCGGTGTAGGCTATATCTCGGGTATATATGTACCGATATCGGAATTTTCTATTTTCTGTATTTTAGTAACCTTCTTTTATAACGAGAATTGCTTTTGAGCAAAAAAAAATTTTTATGGAAAAATCGGTTCAGGCTATATATCGGTATCTTGGGTATACATTGACCGATATCGAAAATTTTCATTTTCCATATATATATTTCATTACCAGAACTGCTTTTGAGCACAAAAAAGTTGTTTAAGTTCGCTTACGCGACATTTTAATGAGAACCCCGGTGTAGGCTATATCTCGGGTATATATGGACCCATATCGGAAATTTTAATTTTCCATAATTATATAACATTATTTCATTGCCAAAACTGCTTTTGACCACCAAAAAGTTGTTCAAGCATTTTCATGAAAAACCTGGTCTGGGCTATATCTTGGGTATATATGGACCGATATCGGAAATTTTCATTTTGCACCTATATATAGCCTTATTTCATTACCAGAACTGCTTTTGAGCACAATAAAGTTGTTTAAGTTCGCTTACGCGACATTTTCGTAAAAACCCCGACTTAGGCCATATCTCAGGTATATATGGACCGATTTTTTTTTTTGATGAAGAGCAATTCTCGTTATAAAAGAAGGTTACTGAAATAAAAAAAATAGAAAATTCCGATATCGGTTCATATATAACCGAGCATATTTAGGTCACATTTTTAAATGTACTATGCATATACGAGACTATCGTGAAGGGTATTTTAAATTCGGCCCAGCCGAATATACTACACTCTTACTTGTTTTTTTTTCAAAAATTTCCATACAAAATTGCAAAAAAATTGGGTTTTTCGGAATTTTGGATATATCTCAGCTATATGTGAACCGATATTTCTGAATTTCAATAGCAAACCCATGAATCGATGGGGTAAAAGAATGGTGAGAGCAAAAAGTTTCTAAGTCTAATGGTTTTCTCAGAAACGGTATTTTAACGGCGGACAGACGGACATCGCTTAATCGACTTTTCTATTAATTCTGATTCAGAATATATATACTTTATAGGGTCGCAAATAAAAACTGTGGAAAAACAAACGGAATCACAAACTTATATATACCCTTTACATTTTTGTGAAGGGTATAAAAGAGGAGAAGAAAGACAAGAAAGATTATGTTTACACAAAAAATAAAAGTTTTAAACATTGTAAAATTTTATGAAAACAGTAATATATACATATACAGGGTGGCGCAGAACTACCGTTATTTTGAATGTTTAATAGCTTTTTATTTAATCGCTAATTATTATTATCAGTTTTTCTACGCAGTACTTTAGTGGGGAATATTTTTGGCTTATGTATGAAAAATTATATACCGCTAGTGGTGGCAATATGGTTACCTGAACGGACCACCGCGATAGCCCAAGGGGTGCCGAACGTCTTCTCGTTGATGTTTCTGGACTATCCTTTACACTACCCGCAACACGTAGGATATTTTCCTCCGTGTGGACCGTACATGGTCTTCCGGTATGTGGAACGTGTCTTACTGTACCATGTTGTCCAAAATTTGCAACCAGTAGTGCGATTTTCTATCGTTTTATAACAAAAGTTGTTATTGTTAAAAAATTAATCAAGGGATTTTGCAATTCTGCACTGCTTTCGACAATACTTGTTATGAACGGTAGAACGAGGATCAGCGTGGCCCCCGGGTGGTTCTGCTTACTGTTCAACCCGGGATGATCATGGTTGAGGTGCCTACCTTGGCTGTGGTTTTAATCTAAAACGCAGGAAGGGGTAGTTTGCATCCCTGAAACTTGCTTGGTGTGGAGCTTTTTTCGGTGGCTAACAACCTCTCGAGTGTATGTTGTTTTTACAACAGGGGGTTGTTTTAAGGGCTGATGCTCCTAGTGGGCTTCTGCTCTTCATCAAAAAAAAAAAAAAAAAAAAATTATGAAAAAATCGGTATCTCGGGTATACATGGACCGATATCGGAAATGCCCGGACTCCTCAACAAGAAGTTGCTCAAATGGCTATAAACATATGGCAAAAATCGCTACCTGTGTGAGCCTAGGAAGCCACACGGGGGCGCTGCTGAATAGTGAATAATTCACTCCGTGGAATTGGTTCATCATCAGACAAGGCCTTAAAGACAGGTGCTGATGTAAATCTTTTTCACTGCTACTCCAAAATCTGTAATATTTGGATGCTTTCGCCGCTCTGCCGGTGAATAAGATTGTAAATATTGATCTAGACTAGCACCTGCCTTATAGACTCACGCAGGCTCAACTTTTTGCCATAAGTTTGTAGCAATAATCCCTCCCGTGTGCAATTTCCCAACAGTCAATGGAATACAAGGCTTAATAAGTTGGTGGATTGAAGTCCATTAAGAGCATCAGCTCTAACACATCCGTCTAAGCATTACCCCTGGTTTTTTATATTATTTATTTGGCCCTGAAAACCCGCAGTGTATCATAGTTATTACGGAAACAAATTCCTCTCCTTGCGATTTTATGTTTAAACCTCAATCAGAACGTTGCAGCCAAAGTAGGCACTTCAACTGTGATCAGCACGAACCTTTGGGGGTCTTGCTGATCCCTGTTCTGCCAATTAACCCTTGGTGATGGCTTCGGAAGTTCAACACAACTTAAGTCATGCGGCTTCCTCGAGGTTTATTTGATACAAAAAACGAGGAACGCAGAGTGCCCTGGTTTGGTATACACTAAGGCAAAATCTCTCCCTCGGGAGGTGCCTTCTGGATATTATATCTAAGCTCAATTTCGAGATAGTATCAGAAAGCACACGACTTTTCGGGAGTGTTATAGTCCCCAGTTGCCAGAAAATCCAAGCTGAATGGAGCTGAAAAAATTAGTTAGTATTAGTTTCCTATTATTGGAAATTGGCACAGTACTCGTATTACATATAACAAATTTGAACAATTAAGTTTTTTATTAGCTATTTAAGCTTCTAACATATGTATATACCAGTAAAAAAATTATAAATAGCTTGTTTTCTATGTTTCCCAGCTATCTATATGTCGACATTTCATAGGCAAAAAGCAAATCGTAGCAACCAACGGTTGTTCATTTGTTTGAAAGGTGTAAAGAAATGTTAGAGACGTTTATAAATAGAAAAGCTTGTTTTTTGTGTTTTGACGGATATGATTAGAGCATTTTTCTTTTTAAATTCTCAGCAATTTATTTGGATTGTTGGAATATAAAGTTGAATGTTTGAGAATATCTTTCAAAAATTTCCGAAGTCTACTGATGATTAGGGTAGTTCCTATGAAATGTCGACATATAGATAGCTGGGAAACATAGAAAACAAGCTATTTATAATTCTTTTACTGGTATAAAAAATTTGTTAAGAACATATTCAGTGCAAATAGTTTTTGCTAGAAGATAATCCTCAAGTATGTCATGGCCGACACAAGATTTAAGATTAATTTTGAAGCAGTTTAACGTCAAATTAGTTTTAGCAATCATTACATCGCGTTACAAAAACGCCTTTTTTCTGTTCCATGAACCAAATATACTTTTTCGGAAAGGGGAGAAAAAACACGTCAGAATTTTTTTTACGTATTTTTATCTTTTACTAAATTTTGTACATCATTGTTCGCTTGTAAAATTCCAAATTTAATTGGCCTTAGTGGCTTAAGAATTCAATACATAAATAAATAAATAAAATATAAAGCTCGTAGTATCCGTCTGTCTGTTTTATCAATACTCAGACTTTCCTGAATTTTTTTTGGAAAAATTGGTTATCGGTTTTTTCTGTAACGGTTTCAGTTGTTTAAAAACCGAAATTTTTTTTATTAATTTTATTAAATTAACATTTAGAATTGTTATATTAAAAATTTTAATTCTTTTAAAAAAGCTTCGGCCTTTGATTCTTGCGTTTGTAAGCATTTATGTCATAATCTCGTCCGCAGATAAAAAAAAATAGTTGCAAATTCTGAATTTTCATCTAAATTGAATGTTTCGAACAATGTGCATATGTAGTGCCATCCCTGCACTTATCAACCGTATTTACACAATTTAAATACTCAATATAACAACTATGTATAAATATGAATTAAGACAAAAGAAACAATAAAAAGATAAATTAGTCTGATGAGAATCGCACATAAAGGAAGCTGTTTTAATATTACTCGCGTGAAATGACACATGCATGGAAAGGCACAGTTGCCATTATTGAGTAGTTTCTTGGCAAAAGACGAGCTGCCAATTATAAAAATATTGTCGCAGAAATGATTTCGAAAATATGGCGAAATGGGCATATTAATGTCGCTAAAGATCCATTTCCTTCACAATCATTTAGAATTTTTCCCTGATGATTTAGGAGCTTGCAGCGATAAACGTGGCGAAAGGTTCCACCACGACATTGCGGCTATTGAAAAGCGTTTTAAAGGACAAGACATTACGCATATGCTTGGCGAATACTGTTGTTCTATTTGACGCGATGGTGACACAAATGCTTACAAACGAATGTTTGTGAATGTGTGTTACTCGGTGTTATTACACCGATTTCGTTTTCCTTCTGGAAGGGTTCAATTTTATTTTTATGTTGGCGGATGCCGTTCAGATGTCAAACAAATAGTTTCTTTAAAACCGCCTGCAAAATAGTGGATTATATATTCGACATATCATAGTGGCCACAGAGGCCCTAAACGTGTTTACGAATTAAACGAAAGTCTGCAATATTGTCTCAATATTATTATAATATGGTTCGGAGTGTTTAGATTTGGGTCTCTTATTCAAATTTAGTATATTAGACTTTACTACATTAGCATAAAAAGTTTTATTGGTTTTTTTCGATGAGGAGGTAAAAATGCATTACGCACGCATCCCAGAGGCCGTTATCTCTCAGGTGTGTCGGATTCCGCTTATACCGTATACCGACTAAAAACTTCCTTTTGTCTAATCAAAGGAAGAAAATACATCCTGGAACTGTCTGTGCATAATTTCAGGATGGTCCCTATCTGTGGCGCTCCACGTGCTCTTGAGCTATACTCGTATGTATGTGTATGACTGATTCCAGGCCCGCTTATATTCTAACTTATAGATTCAGCTGAGTCGAAATCACGCTTCTATAATCGTTGAAACTTTTTTGTAATATATTATATAGTTGTTTGGTTTGGTGGACTTGTCTGAAGAAAGCTATTAGTAGAAATGGAAAGGGGCTGCTGGAAAGCATCAGTGAAATTTTTTACTTATATTGACTTGAGCAAACATATTTTTAGAATTGAAAATTGCTAGAAAAAGTTCCTTATTCTAAAGTCAAAATGTAATCTACGTATGACTATTTAAAAAAGCGTTTTCCTAGAAATGTACTCAGAAAAAAGTTAATTACAATCGTATTTCATAGCTGGCTACATGCTAATGACATTTCAAATCCTTTTAATGGTTTTCCCCACTCATTCGATTGGCATTAAGCTTTCATCAATTTTGCACAGTATGCTTCGCAACACAAAGAAAAGTTGCCTTTAAGTCTATTGAATTTATTGAGTACACCCGCATATATGTATATATATATATTTTTTTTTTTAATGTCGGCGATACGCAATTGGAAATTCTCTGCTGCAGCACAAAAAACTCTTTCAAGTTTTTATATTAATATTCTCACATACACATACAGACATATGTATATACAACATGTTCGAACTTTTTAAAATCGTTTCCAGGCAGGTGGAGGCACCATTTTTTTTTTGATTTCCTTCTTCTAATCTCGTTTTATTAATTAACACATACACCAAATGTGTTTCGTTAGTACGAATACAGAACGTTTGTGTACGTGTGTGAGTGTATGTGTGTGCACGTAGGATGCTTTGGTCAGTACAAAGGTCTCACATTGACCACTGCTTGTATTACTATCTCTTTCATTTATTGCATGAAAAAATAATAAAAGGACTATAGTCCTTGTTTCATACAAGTTCCTTTTATTTCCTATTTTTCCAATTTTTTCTACTGCTGTTTTTATTTTGAACTTTGCTGCCTTCGGACACAGCAACGAGTTCAGGAGTAAACACGAGTATGTGTAGCAACAGCAGGCAACATGAATACATTGTGCACATGCATCTACTGGAGTTTTTGGTGGGAGTCGAAAATTTTTTTTCAAGGGTCAGCCACCATATATACACACACACACACACACTCACACTCACGCTTATTTACCTACACATCATGTGTATAGTTTACATGCTTGAGTGCTACGAGTAGATTGAGTATGTGTATGTGTTTCTGAGCTGTGGGAATAAAAAGCCTATGAAGCTCAGGGATCTTCTGTATTTCTATTTGTGCATGTGTGCTGTATAGTTCCCTCTCTTTCTAGTGTCAATATCTGCATATTGGTTTGAAATTCTCTTTTTTTTCTGTGATGAGTTTACCTGTATGTGTTTAATAAGGATATAGGTGCAGCTATTCGGTTTAAGTGCGTCCAGTGTTTATTGCAAACGTAGAGAAAAACCCCAATCATACATTCACGTCAAGTCTTGAAATTCATAAAATATCTTGTTGTGCGCACAAACAACATATTGCATGAATTATTCTGTGAGTGAGTGTGCGTGTGTGTGTGTGTGCGAATGTGTAGTTCTGCAGTATTTTTGTTGCATGATTGGTTTTTCGGCTTTGTTGGTGTAAAAGGAAGTTATTGATTATGCACATGTTTTTATTTCTGTTAGATTTTTGGCATATTGTTGTGTTGGGAGTTTATACAAGCTGGCTAGTCGTATGTCTGAAGGTGTATATAGTTATACTTAATATTAAAGTTTGCATGTCTTTAACAGATAATTTGCGGAACCACCAGTCAAAACTTTTTAAATAAAATGTAGAACGGAATATCCTGGCGGTCATGTGTCATATAAAGATTTATTAAAATGGGTTAAAGGACGTTACACCTCTCATACTTAAAATACATTTGTTTCAGGAATCAAAAAATCAACGTGAGTACGCTGCTCGAACTCCTATCCGCAAGCCTGTCCGTACGTCTGTCAGCTGAGCAAGTATTGAGGTAACTATTGTGCGTTTAAATTTGAAACACAAATAGATTTGAGTACAAAGGACTACAACAGCCTTACATTGTTTCAAAACTGGGACCAAGAGTGTATATGCGGTGAATGGTCGAATTTTTACTGCTAGCAAAGCAGCGTTAAATACGCTTGTCTGTAGAACGTCCAGGTTAGTTCACTAATGCCGTAAATCTCTTAATGAGATAACTGTGGAAAAGATTTCCATCAGCACTTGCCTTGACGGCCTTTACTGATGATGCACCAATTCCACGGATTCACCAGCGTCCCCGTGGTATATACCAGGCACACACAAGTAGTAATTCTTACCATATGTAGGCAAACCCTTGCTCAGGAGATCGGGCCTTCTAATCCCTCCTGTATTTCTTTTTATCTTGGACCAGTACTCAGGGGATGAGCCCTACATATACAGTGCATGGTACCGGAACTAGGGAAATAGATTATGAGGAGGGGGAAATAAGGAGAGTGTTTGTGAACATTTGACTTGAACTTTCCAATGTTACAACAGACAGGAAACACATTACGGCTGAAAAATGAATTATCTCTGTAATGCATAGTGCGATTCCCTGAGCAATTGACAGCAAATGGATGAGCTCTAAACGATGTGTTATGTATAAGTGTGCAAGTTCCGGGAACAAAATCCCTAGTCTCCTGCATGCAATTTTCCGGCAATAAATGGAAGACAAGGTCAAATGGGTTGGTAGTCCGAGGCCCACTAATGGCATCAGCCATTGAATCAACTCACCCGTCTAACCATCACCACGGGTTCCTTGCAACACAGGTATCTGTTGCAAGGCAACAGCACCTCGGGTTGTTAGCCCCCGAAAAAAGCCACACACCAAACAATTATCAGGAATCCTAACTCCTCCTTCCTGCGTCTTTAGGTTTCAACTACAGCCAGAACATTCCAGCCAGGGTAGCCACTTCAACCATAATCAGCCCGGGCAGAAATTGCTATTAAAATGAAAAAAAAAACCAATAATGCAGTTTGAGAGATCAGTTAGTAGTGTTTTGTCCTTAGTCCAGTGAACACGTTTTCATGCCGTTCGCGTCCTTTTTTACCTGTTTTATGTGTTGAAATTCGTGTCATATATATGCGTTTTTTTTCTACGGGCTCATTTATTTTATATTTTTTTTTTTGCAATAAAAATTAAATTTAAGTTATATGCAATTTAACTGCAAGTGTTGTCTGTGGTTTCTTTATATGTGTAATATTAATTTATTTTCAATGCATTTTATTACTTTGTAGTGTGGAAGGTGTTGAACTAAATTTTGCTGATCAGTTTTAACTAATTTAATTCCAACATTGTAAATGCTACAATAGAGTTTCTTTTAGTCTGTCGTGTTTTTATTGTTAAAGTTAAACCTTCACGAACACTACTCCCTCTTTTCTCCTCATCTTAACCTATTTTCCTAGTTCCAGTACAATGAGCTACATCTGTAGGGGTCCTCCCCTGAGTACTGGTCCCGGATAAAAAAAAAAAACATAACCTAGAATAGACAATTTTTGAATATTCTCTTACGGTTCCCAAGTGGGATGGCAGACATCAATGTCAAAAAAGGAGCTGGGGGACTTTTATTGGCCCTACTCCAACTTTTGGCTTCAATAATAGTCTACTTAATGCGGACATGAAGAAATGTGGAGCAACATTGAAACGAGACGAAAGGTCCAAAAAATTCTAAGATTTGATGCCAAGACGGCCGAACGTGCTCTAAAACTATACAGAAAAAGTCTAAGAACTGACAGGTGCACTTACAGGTGATTATACCTGCCTCAAGCATCTGTACAGAATAGGTATTTCCAAAATAGACATTTCTTGGTGAGAAGGAGTCAATGGAGCACTTGATCACCCCCTGTGGGGCATTGGGACACAGATGGTACATGCTGCTACAAGCGCATACTTTCAGTGAACAGGACTTGCAATTACTCCCAATGAAGGAGTCCAGTCTCTTGACGTATTTAATAGTCACAATGCAAGTGGCCGTTGTCGGTCGAATTCTAGTCCAATTATAACAATAATAATACGGTTCTTTAGATATCGCAGTTTTTAGTTTTGTATCGAGTTCGCGATTTTATTATAAACTGTTTGACTCTCATACCCAAAAACCAACTAAAATATCAATACAATATCTTTCAAAAGTTTCCAAGTCTACTGATGATTAGAGTAGCTCCTATGAAATGTCCACATATAAACAGCTAAGAAACAAAGAATAAGCTATTTATAATTTATATCAATTTTAGATGCTAGTATAGTGAATAATAAACTCAGTTATTAATAATCACTTTAATGTATACCATCACTTTAATGTATACTAAAAAGATTATAAACAGCTTGTTTTCTATGTTTCCCAGCTGTCTATATGTCAACAAGCTGTTTATAATTTTTTGATTGGTATCAATGTCAGAAGCTAATATAGGTAGGCTATACCGAATCGCTTAGAGTTAAACATATGTATGTATGCATGAATGTATATTTTTCCAGGAAACATAACAGTTCGAGTGAAAACAAAATTATTTTTCGAATAAATGTGATTGCTTAATTTATGTATGTATGTGACGAACCTTCTTAAGTATATGACAAGTTTGAACTAATATAACAAACTATCTATCCTTGGCTGCAGGAGGAAACCAAATGAATTAGCAACATACATGCATGTTCTGAGAAACGCAAATCGCTTAAATTTAGCGTTTTCGATTTGAAAACGCCAAATAGGTGTTCTGAAAAAGGTATAACGCAAGAAATATAGTTTTGCGATTTGAAATCACCAAATAGGTGTTCTGGAAAACGTATATCGCTTAAAATTGGCAACTTCAACTCGCATGTATATATTGAAGTAAACTGCTTGAATTTGCTAAAACTGAACTTGCAAAAGGCAATAAAATTATTCACAATTAAAATTTAATATGTTTTCTTTTTATTTCAATAAAAAGTTTAAAGAATTTTACACATTTTCATTAAGAAAACTAAATTGAAAAATTTTTCTATTTGTTGTCAAATTTTTTTTCGTTTTATATTACTACCACATACATATATACGTTTGTAAACCACATGTTGTATTATTTCGGAAAAAACTCCTAACCGCCAGTAAAACGCGCGTTCCTCAGAACACCTTGCGGTTTCAGAACGCGCGTTTTCGGAACATAGCTGATTATATATTAAGAAGATTCGACGATTTATCACAACATTGTAAGTATTTGTACACATATATAAATGTTCAGCTGAATACGATTTATTTAGTTTGGTTATTTGGTATAAGTAAGTGTAGATTCTACTTAAAAGCTGGTATTTTGACTAGCCTATACTTATTCCTTCATAAGTCCATTACAACATTGAATATTTGAAACTCAAATAAAAACCACTAAAAAAGCTTCAACTTCTATCGTACTTTAATCAGTGGAGAAAGATCTCCAAAAATAATAACATTAACAAAAAAAAAAAATTATAAATACGAGTATACAAATATTTTAAACTAATGACGATAAAATAAAATAAAAGATAAAAGGCTATATCCATGTACATATGTTTCAGAGAGTTGCAACCAGTATGATCGACCCATTCTATTCACAAGTATTACAACGTCCATATGAGCCAAGAATTTTACATGCTTGCGTTCGAGTTGCGTGAAAAGAGGGAAAGTTCGTTTACAGGTATATATCCATGGGAAACATTATACTTGATACTATACGTCTTGTTTATCAACAATAATCTACATATTTGGACAATGGCATATTTCTGTGTGACTTGGTTGTATTTATGTATATATCAAACATCAAGTTGCAACTGGCGGCTATTTTGTCATCATACACTCCTGATCAGTGACTATAATTTGATACGTTGTGATTTTACCACATACAACAAAATAATCACACA
Organism: Thecocarcelia acutangulata; assembly: GCA_914767995.1. NCBI lineage: Eukaryota > Metazoa > Arthropoda > Insecta > Diptera > Tachinidae > Thecocarcelia > Thecocarcelia acutangulata. The sequence goes on from OU612095.1 coordinate 67,871,367, forward strand.
AGGCCATACACTTTGTTATAAAACAAAATAAAATTAATTATGATATGTGCACGCAAAGTCCCATTAATATGTAATAAGATCCATAGCACAACAAATTATGGTCATAAATCAGAATTATGTGGCCACCGTAAATTATTGACTATATTCGAAAATTTGTACTCATTGCTGTTCTCTGTTGTGTGCATATGGACGTATATGGAAAAAATATATACAACTATAAAACTAAGAGTGGGCTTATGAAAACTCACACATATGAATACAGAATGAAGGAAGTAGGATATCCAAATACTCGTACAAAACCATGTATGTATGTATGTTGCACGCACACTTTTTCATGCACACCCGTCTATAATACTTTACGCAAGCTTACTTAATACAAACAAAAACAAAACTATAAAATATAAACAAACAAAAATGAAAAAGTTTATTGAGAAAGAAACAAAAATCCTGCTACAAAACACCGGGATGTGTAACGCACACAATCATATACAAGCTCCTACCCCCCTCTTTCTAGCGCAGTTGGTTTAACACATGCTAAGACTATGAAATTTGTAGAGAAATGGCCGAAACTCAGATCGGAAAGAAAAATTGCCTGATGCTTGTGCATGATGATACATTTTTCATGCATTTTTTTTCTTATTCATAAGTACGAGTATTTGTAAAATTTTTGTTGCGTCTTTCTCATAAAGGGATTATTAAGGCGGCAATCATTTATACATATGTCTGGAATACTCGTGGATACTTTATGTTATTAATTTTTATTATAAAATTTATAAATTCTGATGATTTTCACGCATTGTTGTAATTTCTGGTTCTCTCATCACAAATTTCTTCAAGTAACAAAACATTAAAATACAACAAAATTTTAAATAGAAATTCAATATAAAAATTAGCTTGTATTTCAGCCTATTTCCATGCCAAGATATGCTTTTATCTCGATCAGACTTTTTGGTTGGGCTCCACAAGGGTTTGAGTGGTACCTTACACCGAAAAACACAAAAGTACCGTTATCTAAAAAACGGCACTTAGGAAAAAAATTATAGCGTTTTTCGTGTTCAGGAGGTCCGAATTAACTGATCTAGGCATGTAGCGTTCATTGTATTTTTCCAAATTTAAAAGTTAGCGAAGAATATTAAATAAACCAACGTGCGTTAATCGTTAAAGCATTTGATCAAAATCAATCATAAATTTTCATAAAAAAATCATGAGTAACGAGATACATTTTCATATGAATAGATATGTGAATAAACAATATAGTCGCTTCTGGGAAAATTATTCATCAGTCTCCTTTGCATCCATTAAAAGTGACGGTCTGTTGTGCAATTTGGTCAGAAGGAATCATTACCTTACTTCATTGGAAATGAAAGCGGCGTAACGGTAACTGTGAATGGGGAGGATATGATTGAATAGCTTTAAACGCCACAACTGCGAGCTTTGGGCTTGATTAACATGTGGTATCAACAAGACAGTGCTACAACGCATACAGTCAGGTTTATAATGGAATTACTGCTAGTAGTATATCTTCCCGGCGGACACCCTGTACAATGGAAGCTAATATAAGCGTGTTTAAAATAAATTCTTTTTTTACTACAGTTCCAGTGCTATCTCTCTATAAAACACCCTTTATAAAAGCATTTTTATAACAAAATAGAAGGTTTGACCTATATTCCGATACCATAAATTGTCTTATTTTTTAAACAATATTTGTAGAACATATCGGTTTACCTTTCAATGTTTACACACTTTCAGTTGCACACGCAAAGAAAAAGCATTTTGGAATATTGCTGTAGCAACATTACTATTTACTCTCTCATAATGTATAGTGTTGCCTCTAGCGGCATATTATGGTTCTGAATATAGTTTAATTCTCTATAAATATACGAATGTTGAGATTTCAGCATTTCTATTGTTATATTTCTATAATTTTAAAATATGGTTATATGCAATAATAATGTTTAAAAAACTAATTTGAACGCAACAATAGCTTTTATTATGTACAATAATACACTATTTTTGTATGCAATGTATGTATCTATAACACATATCCGTTAAAATAACTATTGTTGTTAAACATATCCATACATATTTTTATTTAATTTTTTCAATTTTAAAACAATCAGTTTATTTGTGTGTATACGTTTCTTTTATATTAACAATATTAAAAATAATGAAGACTAAATAAATAAATATTTATTTATTGAATAAAATGATCATAAAATTAGAGAAGGTTTGTATACGAATTTATGTACATAGACAAAAGCATGTATGTATGTGTATTTTTACAGATTTATTTGGCCAGAGGGAAAATACATATGTACATCAAACTTCCTGGAGCACCAAATTTGAACAAATTCACGAATTTGTAATCCATTTTTCAAAATATGAATTGGACTGAATATACCAAATAAATTACAAAGTGTTGTTTTAATTCAATATGTTATGTGTGTTTTTATATTTATAGCTATTTGTTACATATAGATACGTTCAACACTAGTACATGACAATAGAATATACAATTTTTCAAAAATATTGGCAGGAGTGATAATATTATATGATAAGACATGACAGCTAAATTTTTATTTCAACAATAAAAGTATTAGGCATAATACAAAAATTATAACTTTTACCAAATATATGGTTATATGGTGTAATTTTGGTTTTTGGCTGTACTAAATTTTGTATATAAATTTCGGGTTGAAACCATATCATGTTGTTGTCTTCAACCATATAATTCAACAATAGTATTTTGCCCTTAAAATATTGTCATATCAACCATATTTTTTCTTCTACGTGCAGCTATACAGTGTTACCCTAATTCAAAAACTTGCATTCACTACTCATAGACTTGAAATTTGCAATGTTGCTGCCTGCTACGTCAACTTTTAGAAAAATTGTCTAAATATCCTTCATCAATAAACATAAAAAAATAACTGCTTCTTTAGTTGTGTGTGTGTGTGTGAGTGTATCCACGTCCACACGCAATCTCTTACCAAAAGTGAAACGTAACAACGCTGGTTCCAACAAACATCTGCATCGCAACTACCTTTTCTTTATGAATGTGTAAGTGTGTGTGTGTGTGTGTGTGTTAGCCCACCTCGCTGAGCATGCTACCTTAGCCAGCATCGACCAGCAACATGTTCATTATCATCAGCATTGCCATCGTTCGTTCTGAAATCGTTTATTTTGGAAAATCCTATTGCAGCCTTCTGTTGCCTGTAAATATATTTCCTGTGACCATTTACCTTCCTGCCTCATCAGCTTCCTTGGTATTTGTCTTTCGACCAACAACACACATGCATATACATATGCACATATGTATGTATGTATTTGTATCTAAAAGGCCTTTCAAGTCCTATAGCTTCGTTTGTTTGAATTGCATTTTTTTAAGCTTATTTTTTTTTTTTGTTCTACTATGAGTTTTTTGTGTTGTTTGTTGCTAAAAGACGGATATAAATGTATTTGTGCTGCCATCAATAATCCTGATTTTTTTCTTTTTGTTTTATTTTATTTTTTCGTTATCCCCAAAAAAAAGGAAACATACAGCTTACAAAGGTCGACTGCGTTTTTGGCCAACAAAAACGAAAAAATGAAAGAAACAAAAAAAAAATTTATATAGAAAGCATGAAAATGGAATAAAAACCTAAAGAAGCATTAAAGCAACAACAGGAAAAACAAAACAGCGTCAACATGAAATAGTATTTTGCTGCGTTATAGTCCACTTAGGATATTTTTCCTTCCTACCCCCTGCACTTGGCCTGCTTAATGTCAAGTTTTTGTTTCTATATGCATGACACCAACGCATTTGCAAAACGACTCAAAACTATGCAACAACCGCTTTCCACCGCCCTTGGCGGCATTTTGCTGTGGCCCTTTGATTTTAGTAAAAATTTAACTCAAAATAGCCAATCGGAAATTAAGCTTAAAAAAAATCTGCGTGGGTGTTCTGCACAAGTGTAGGCGTGGTTTCGGCTCCAACTACATACGTCCATACATACATACATACATACATATGTATTTGCTATTCTTCATTATTACAAATGCGTATGTTTATTTTATCAGCAAAAATTACACATACTCTGTGTTATTGTGGCAAATACAAATATGCCCCTTTTACAAGTTCAATAAGAAGACATGCAAAAATAGTTGAAGAGACAAAGCCCCTAAATTATAAAAGCTCAAATTGTGTTGGACATTAGAACAGAACTGCAAAGTGCTTGCTGCAGTTGTGAGAAAATAAAAAATTTTCTATTTCTCCAAAACATTTTAATAAACTACTCATTTAAATTTTACTCTGTTTTATAGAAAAATAGAATCTGCTGCTTCTGTTTCTCTTAGCAAGTGTTGTCTGCAAGTTTTCTCTTACAACTTTACTGTTGCAGTGAATCTCTTTTATATGAGTTTTTTTTTTTTGTAAGCTGCACAAATTCTGTTATCCACTCAAAACTGCACTCTTTGTTTCTTTAATATTTGTGCTCTTTCAATTGCAGCGATATCAGATTTGCAGTCTATTTTCTTTTTTCTTTTATTGAATTTTCTTAGATTTTCATTCAATTTTATGCTGTTGTGTTTGTTTTCAAATATATATTTTTTTGTTTTGCACGCAGTTAATGAGAGTTTTCTGAGCTTTTTTTCCATTGTATTAAGTTTTGTCGGTGATTTCTTGCTTTTCTTTTATACTTTTCTATTTATTTATTTTTTTCTATGGATTTTTTAGTTTGTAGTGAAGAAATAAATATTTTACCGTCGGAGAATGAAAAAATTGAAAATATTTTGCCGGCGGCAGAAATTAGTAGAAACAATAGCATGCATACTCGTACATATGTATGTGTATATAACCAGTCGTTCGCTAAATTCGATTCTTTATTTATTTATTTATTGATGTGTCTATGGAAAATAATCCTTCCAGATACTTTAAAGCTATTACAATTTTCATCGTGTATATGATTTCATGTTACGAGTACTTAAAAAAAGAGAATTTTCAAACATACATATTTATTAAATTACGAGTTTAAAAGAATTATTAAATTGTGTTTAATAATAGAAGTGTTTAAAAAATAATCATACCTTGCTGACCGGTATCAGATAGTGAGTGTAGATGATATATTCTATCATGTAGATGATATATCCTATGAGGCACAAAAAGTTAACAGAGGGGTACCACAGGACACTATTTTGGGCCCACTCGTTTTCGGTCTTTGCATAAATGATTTACCAGATGTTGCCATCGGTAGCAAAATGCAGATGTATCCTGATGACATTCAATTAAGCTTTGTTCAGACGGTTGTCAGATCTGACAATATTGTCTGGAAATACAAATTGTCAGTTTACACAGTTGCTAGACAATTGTCAGAGAAATTTGAATTCCATTGTATGACAATTAAATGATAATTCCATTATTTGACAATGTTGGCATGAAAAATATTTTCAGTTCACACGGTTCTCACATCAGCAAAAATTGTCAGAATCAAAGCAAAACGTTTACATAAAATTTATTTGTTTTTGTGAGTTTGGAAAATAAAATAATTGAAAAAAAAAATTATTTATGATATGGACCATTTTAACAGCATGTCTCTAAAGAAGCATTCAAGTGCCTCAGTTTTTTGAAACGGTGTAAGATGTACTTCTCTCCATCCGATCTTCTTATTATTTATACCACCTATATCCGGCCGCAATTGGAACACAACTCTCATGTTTGGAATGGCGCTTCAAAGTCTATTTTGGGATTTCTCGACCGTGAGCGAAGAAAGTTATCGGTGACAGTAGGGTATCCAACTCTATTGACTCACTGGAGCATCGACGCAGTGTGGGGTGCGTTACTCTGTTCTATCGTTACTACAATGGCTTTTGCTCTGGCGAGATTAGGGATCTAGTTCCCGAAACACGCACATTTCTACGTAACACGCGTACGTCGTCCAGGGCTCACCCATTTGTGTTCGATTGCACAGGGAATCATACAACGCATTACAGAGAGAAGTCGTTTTTTAGCCGGACGCTACGCCTGTGGAAGTCGCCTGCAGACGTGTTTCCTGTCTGGTATAGCGTTGGAAAGTTCAAGTCAAATGTTCACAAACACTACTCTCTCTTTCCCCCTCCTCATCACAACTATTTTCCTAGTTCTGGTACAATGTACTGGTCCAGGATTAAAAAAAATATTAAAAACAAGTAAGAGTGTAGTATATTCGGCTGGGCCGAATCTAAAATACCCTTCACGATAGTCACGAATATGTATAGTATATTAAAAATGTGGCCTGAATAAGCTCGGTTATATATGAACCGATATCGGAATTTTCTATTTTCTGTATTTTAGTAACCTTCTTTTATAACAAGAATTGCTTTTCAGCAAAAAAAAAAAAAAAAAAAAAAAAACAATTTTAATGAATAAATCGGTTCAGGCTATATCTCGGGTATATATGGACCGATATCGAAAATTTTAATTTTCCATATTTATATAACCTTATTTCATTACCAGAACTGCTTTTGAGCACAACAAATTGTTTAAGTTCGCTTACGCGACATTTTCATGAAAAACCCGATTTGGGCTATATCTCGGGTACATATGGACCGATATCGGAAATTTTCATTTTCCATATTTAGGTAACCTAATTTCATTACCAGAACTGCTTTTGAGCACAAAAAAGCTGTTTAAGTTCGCTTACGCGGCATTTTCATGAAAACCCTGGTCTAGGCTATATCTCAGGTATATATGGACCGATATCGGAAATTTTTATCTTCCACATTTATATAACCTCATCTTATTACCAGAACTGTTTTTAAGCAAAAATAAATTTTGTTTAAGTTCGCTTACGCGACATTTTCATGACAAACCCGGTTTGGGCTATATCTCGGGTATAAATGGACCGATATCGGAAATTTTCATTTTCCATACCTATATAACCTTATTTTGCTATTAGAACTGCTTTTAAGTAAAAAAAGTTGTTTTAGTTCGCTTACGCCGCGTATTCATGAAAAACCCGGTTTAGGCTATATCTCGGGTATATATGGACCGATATCGGAAATTTTCATTTTTCATATTTATGTAATCTTATTTCATTATCAGAACTGCTTTAAGGCGAAAAAATTGTTTAAGTTCGCTTGCGCGGCATTTTCATGAAAAACGCGGTTTGGGCTATATCTCGGGTATATATGGACCGATATCGGAAATTTTCATTTTCCATATTTAGGTAACCTTATTTGATTACCAGAACTGCTTTTAAGCAAAAAAAGTTGTTTAAGTTCGCTTACGCGGCATTTTCATGAAAACCCTGGTCTAGGCTATATCTCGGGTACATATGGACCGATATCGAAAATTTTAATTTTCCATATTTATATAACCTTATTTCATTACCAGAACTGCTTTTGAGCACAACAAATTGTTTAAGTTCGCTTACGCGACATTTTCATGAAAAACCCGATTTGGGCTATATCTCGGGTACATATGGACCGATATCGGAAATTTTCATTTTCCATATTTAGGTAACCTAATTTCATTACCAGAACTGCTTTTGAGCACAAAAAAGCTGTTTAAGTTCGCTTACGCGGCATTTTCATGAAAAACCCGATTTGGGCTATATCTCGGGTATATATGGACCGACAACGAAAATTTTCATTTTTCATATTTATGTAACCTAATTTCATTACCAGAACTGCTTTTGAGCACAAAAACGTTGTTTAAGTTCGCTTACGCGACATTTTCATGAAAAACCCGGTTTGGGCTATATCTCGGGTATATATGGACCGATATCGGAAATTTTCATTTTCCATATTTATGTAACCTAATTTTATTACCAGAACTGCTTTTGAGCAAAAAAAAGTTCTTTAGCTTCGCCTATGCGACATTTTCATTAAAATCCGATTTGGGCTATATCTCGGGTATATATGGACCGATATCTGAAAAAAAAATTTTTTGTCTTTTAGTCACCATCCTTAATAAGTGTGTGAAGTTTGAAGCAAAACGAACAACTTTTGTTTTCAAAAATTTTCATACAAAACTGCAAAAAAAAATGGCTTTTTTCGGAATTTTGAATATATCTCAGCTATACGTGGACCGATATTACTGAATTTCAATAGCAAACCCATGAATCGATGGGGTAAAAGAATGGTGAAAGAAAAAAGTTTCTAAGTCTAATGGTATTCTCAGAAACGGTATTTCAACAGCGGACAGACGGACAGACGGACATCGCTTAATCGACTTTTCCATTAATTCTGATTCAGAATATATATACTTTATAGGGTCGCAAAATAAAACTGTAGAAATTACAAACGGAATCACAAACTTATATATACCCTTTACATTTTTGTGAAGGGTATAAAAAAAGATAGTGATGATGAGGAAGAAAACATAAAGAAACGTGGGTAAAGAACTGGGTGTGTTGTCGCCATCAAGAGGGGTGTAGTGTACTCCATACTTGGCTATTATCTGTATTATTTGTAAGCTACACTTTCACTGCATCATTATCATACTTTCACTTGTATCCTTATTTATTATTATTTTCCTTGTATTTATATTTTTTAATTTCACTCAATTGGAAATATTGGAATTTATTAATGTAAATTAAAACAACAACATATTTCTAAGGACCCGTTAATTTTGTATATAAACAGAACATTTTTAGAAATAAAGAATCACTTTTTCTTGAGCCAAAGTTCAAAACCGGCTTATTCTTTTTTTTTTTAATAAGCATCGAGAGTTTCGTGACGATGGAAGTTTTATAGGCTTGCAGAAAATGTCAAACACTTTTTCATTTTCAATACCTACGAGTATAGCCCAATCACGATCATGTCAGTAATCCATACTTGTAGTTTTAAAATAATATTTTCAAAAAATTTACTTCTTTGTTTCGCGCTAATTTTGTTTTTTTAATTGTTTTGTTTTTTGACTGACAATGATGCCTGACAATATGAAATAAGCTGACAACGACTGACAATGATCTGACAATGGCAAAGAAAAGTGTTTACACGATTGTCAGGTATCTGGTAATCATTTTGTCTGACAATGTACTGAAATGTTTTTTCTGACATTGTCAGATAAAAATTGTAAGTTCACACGAATGTTAGAAATTTTCTGCAAATTTTTCTGACAATATTGTCAGATCTGACAACCGTCTGAGCAAAGCTTTATAGTAACACCAATTGCGTGAGTAGAATAAACGAGGATTTGAATATGATAAACTGTTGGCAATGTCTAACGGCTTGTACATTAATGCTTCAAAGTCGAAGTGTATTCTCCTCTCGAAATCTAAAATACATTTTGTTAATGTTCAAGTTCGAATTAATGGCAACGTGATTGACTTTGTGAACACAGCGTCCAGTTTACACATAATAACTTAACATCAACACTGTTGTAGGCAGATTTTATAGTCGAGTTTGCAGCTTACAGGATTCAACTCCGTTCGCTATACGCATGCTTCTCGCAAAGGCCTATTTGATAGATTCACTTCTTTATAGTTGTGAAATTTATGCTAATTGTGACAGTACGGACACACGCAAATTGATCGTTGTCTACAATAATATTACTCGCTATATACTTCAGAAGGACCGCAGCGTTCATATTTCATACTATGAAAAATGGATTTTTGGAATGACATTCGAAGATCTCCTGAAATACAGTTGCCTTATTCTTCTTCACAAGATCATCATCTCTCAACAACCATCGTATTTGCATGAAAAAATAGTTTTTGGACGATCTCTACGTGGTGGAAATATATTCCAGTGAAAATACAAGTGTTTCATGTCTAAGCGACAATTTATCTTTTATGCAATCAGTCGTTGGAACTCTTTGCCAAACTCAGTTCAAAAACTTGGCAACGCAAACTCGTTTAAAGAGGAGCTATTTAAATTACTTAACTGAATTTTTATTTTGATTTTTAATAGATATATAAAAAAAAATATTTCTCAAAATTTTTGCAGTCTAAATGTGATGTTACTAATAATTGTTAATATGTGTCTTGCTTTATTCTGAAATTATTTAATTAATGACGTGTTAATAATAGATCGCTAGAAATGTCATTTATAAATGTCTTTCTCTTGTTGTGCTGGGTAACTAATAAATAGATAAATAAATAAATAAATAAACAAAAATAAATAAATAAATATATAAATAAATGTATAAAAAAATATATGAATAAATAAATAAAATAAATAATACCTGTCAATATACATATATACCAGCGTTGCCAACTTTGAAATTTCAAAACGCACCAAAATGGGGAAAAACGCGTTATTTCAACAAAAACGCACCGAATTTTAAATATTTTCCTTTTATTTTTAAAAACCTATTATGTATTTTAACTACAATATTTCTATATTAAAAACATGACAATGAAACAGCCTTTTAAGAGACTATTATACAATCAAACTGGAACGGATGTGACCACCTGATCAAATTCGTTCAACAGCTGGAATTCGTGTTTGTCAAACTTGGCCTCTAGTATTAGTTTTATTAAGATATTGTTACGTTTACAATAATTATAACGAAGTTTTGTCAAATTTATTATTAATCAACATCATTTAATTATTTTTGCTGTTGACCGAAATCAGCTGTTACTTTTACTACCTATTATCAGGGACACAAAAATACAGCTGCTTAACGTCATTCATTACGTCACAACCATCAATACTGACGAAAGAATTTAAGTTGCAGAATCGCACTACAAGGCTTACAATTCTATTAATAGCAATTCTATTAAACACACTGTACATTTCATTTGTGCTTTCGTAAGCCTTGTCTCTAAAAGAATATATTAAAATATATGAAAATTTGCCAAAATTATAAGAAATAAAAGATGAAGCTTACCATAATCAATATTGAATGCAAACGTTTTTGAAAAACTTAATAATTTATTTAATAATTTGGTAATTTCTCAATTACCACAACCGTAACGAATTCACGAGCCATCATAAATACGAACTTCGCTGTTCAGAGACTGGATTTATTGTAATATTTGACAAACTTGGCTTGATCGTTTAGTAGCAATATACGCTCTAAAAGCAACAAATTTTATAAAACGAAATGTTTCATTTTCTTTCGAGAGCGTGTATAATATACAACAGCAATTGTATATTATACACGCTTAATTTGTGCGTATAAAAATTTTGGACACTTGATTAAACTTTACATTAACCCAAAAAGTTGAGTTGAATTTGATTTTGTGCCACCGAAATTTAAGAAACGCACCAAAAATGTAAAAAAGCGCACCCCGCACCGATTAAACAATTTTTCGTACAAATAATTCCAAAAAGCACCAAAAACGGTGCGAGTTGACAACGCTGATAGATACCAGTCAAAAAATTATAAACAGTTTGTTTTTTATGTTTCCCGGCTATCTATATGTCGACATTTCATTGGAGCTACCCCAACCATCAGTAGACTTTGGAAATTTTTCAAAGATATTCTCAACACGATAGCCAATTTAACGCCTTTCGCGCTGGATTCTGCGCCTTTGAATACCAAGTAATCTGCATTTATCTCCCTAGCACTTTAAAAAAATATGCTAAAGTGGGGCATTTTATACACCTCCTTTTTGAGAATCTTAAGAAGTTTATGGTAAATTCTGGTTTAGAAAATGATATTGCCTCCGTATTAAATAAATTATGTTTTAATTTCATCCTAATATTATTTGATCTTCTTTCACTTTGAAAATATTTCAATAATTAACGGAGAAAGTAATTTTAAGAAACGTTATATCGCTCCTTTATTGCAACATAGTCATATCTCAAAAACGAGCTTTTCGAGTTAACAATGCAGAATTGTTACCTTTATATTGCGCAAAAATTTTATTTAAATTACCTTTAAACTGTTTCCTTTAGGAGATATTTTCTAAGACTTGTATGGAAACTAAAAATTTGAAATGTGTTTTTCTTGAAACAAGCTTTTTTGCGTTATGACTATGTTGCAATAAAGGTGCGATATGTTAGAAATGTTACAGATTATTAGTACACCTGTAGAACACACTGAAAATAATTCCTTCATTAATATAATGAATTTTGACATTAATCTAATGAAAATTTTCATTATTTTTATGAAATATTTTCACTATTTTAATGAATAAATTCGTTGAACCAATAAAAATCTTCACCAATTTGGTGAAAAATTTTCTTCATTCTAATGAAATAAAATCATTAGTTTAAGGAGGAGTTTCATTATTCTAATGACCTTTTTTCATTAGAATTGTGCTGCTGAAAAGAAACTAAACAATTTTTTTTATATTAAGCATAAAATAATTTTTTATTGTTTTAATTATAATGCAAAATAAAATTAATAATATTAATACATTAAAAAGGAAATCAAAATATTTTAATTCAAAATCAAAACATTTTAATTCAACACAAAATAACTGAAAAAATAATATGTAATGTTACATATGTAGACATTTTGGATAATTAAGTATATTTTATTTTTCATAAACTTCATAAACTTTGTCTATTGACTTCAAAATCATTTTAAACAATGAACTGCAGCAAACTCATTTATTTTTTTAAACGTTTGCTTCTGCTTTTGGAAACTTGTGATGTTTTGCTTTTTGAAGAACAAAAAAAAAGTCCCGTTGCGTGCAAAAACAAAACGTTTGCTTTGGCTATAGAATCTATAGTATAAATACATAATTGTTCACAACGAAGGCTAAGGAAAAAATTAAGTGTGACTTTGTTGTTGCATTTGTAACAGAATAAATATTCCTTTAAGCAAAAAACCAAAGAAGAGCCCATCTCTTTGCTTTTGATTTCAACTATGTAGGTACTTAAAATGAGGGTAGTTTATGAATTCTAATGAAAAGTTTAGTTAATATAATGAACATTTTCATAACAACTAAGAAACTATTGATAAAATAATTTTTTACACAGTAAATAATGTATAAAATAATTTCCTTTGTCATTTAGTTAATAGTTATAATATATTTATTATCTCACTTTTAATAAATCTCTAAAATTTTGTACCCAGCCTTCAAAAATTGTTTATAACAAACCCAATGAAATTTTCTAATGAAATTATGAAAACTAATGAATCAATTTTAATGAATATTTTCATTAATGCTGTGAATCTTCATTCATGGAACGTAATTTTTCATTCGGTTAATGAAAATTATCTAATGAATGGGGTTCATTGGAAATATGAAGCAAATATTTTTCAGTGTACATATGTGTATAACCCAAAAATTTTTTAATTTAAAAATTATAAAGTTCAACAAAAATTTAACAAATTAAAATAAAATCTTGTTACGTGTTGTGTGTGTCTTGGCTAATTTCAGCCTGTTACGAGTAAATCGCTCCCTTTCGCATGACATTGAAAACGAAATTGTAATTATTTTGGGTTGTACCCAAAATATTGTGACTCTTAAGGAAGCCACTTTGGTGGGGAATAAAAAAATATTGTTTGAATTTCCATATGAAATTATATTTCTGTTTTACCATTTTCTATTCTTGACTTGAACACATATTATTTACAATAGTTTTGAATTATTTAGTTTTAGAAAATTGGCATGTTTTTCTAGCAAAAACCAAAAAGAACAAACTCAAACGCTGAAAACATTTAAAATGAAATGATGGCATTGGCTGTATTACTTCGAACGCCATAAGCCCCAATATGAAATGGAGAAAAAAAGAAGAAGAAGAGAATGAAAGAAGCAGCGTTATTATTATTATTGTCAATTTAAGTATGTAATTGTATAATTGTAGTTTTGTTATTTTGGCAGTCACTTGCTTTTTGCTTCGTTCTCCCTTTTAGCCTTTTAATTTGAATTTGTTCGACTTTATTAGAATTAGAATGGAATGAAAACTCGAAAACTAGATAATTTCAGTTGTTATTTCTATGAAGCGGAATTTTATTGTTGTTCTCAAAGTATAAATGGCTGATTATTTCTTTTTAACTAATCAACTGAATTGCAATGTAAACTTTGGTTCTTAAATTAAATAATGGCAATTGGAAAGCATTTTTCTTTCTTTCTATTTTGTTGCCAATTCAAATTTTATATACGAGTGTGTTGTAAGTACATTTAATTTTTTCGTTTTGATATCCATATCAAATATAAATGTCTTTTTTTTTGTTTTTAAGTGGAGGTTATTGAAATTGTGGCATGTCTACGTTAAATAGAAAACAGTATCTGTGTTGATAATAATTGTTATATTGAAAATTCTATTGTAATTGTAGTCCTGTCAGTTTTCAATTTGGTTGCTTGAATTTTTGCATTTGAATGTCGTAAAAGCAGGAACTCCGAGTCAAGACGACGTTCTAATACTAATAATTGTTATTTAATAACAGAAAATGTCGTTAACCAATTAACTGGTAATCATTTTTTAGTTGATTGATTTACAGTAGTTCAAATGAATTTACCCAGCGAAAACTTGGCGATGTGTTGCACTTACCTGAGAGCATACTTTTCAATATCATAGTATTTATCACCTGTATTACTGAGAAGTAGTTAAGTAATGACTTCCAAAAATATCTGTTGTACACATAAGTTCGTATGTAAGTAGTTGTTCTTGGCAAATATCACTTATATGTACAATATATACAATGTAAACTGAATAAAACAATTTGAATAATACTTAGATCTGGTAAAACCTAAAGATAAAAAGACATAAACGGGCTTAAACATGTTTACAAAATGGAAAATCTAGTATATTAATATTAGCTTTTATAAAATGTTGCTGTTCCATCAATTTTACTATTCGTGTCGTTTATTCTGCTGTCATCGATGTTGACTTTACATACGAGTGTGCGTTGCCAGACTCGTTCAAGTCTATTAACTATAAAACTTTATTAACATTATAAATCACAGTGTAAAAAAAATAAGTGCCATTCTTAAGGCCTCATTAGTTTTTACTTTCAGTTGCCGTTCTATGACGTTCTTTTCTGTAGCAAATATTTTACAATTACTTTTTCCGTGAAAAAGTTCTGCTGTTTTTTACAGTAAAGCAAAATTAAAAGAAAAATATTGGAATTAAGATTTTTCGTAAAAATTGTTTTATTGCAAAAAACAAAAAAAGAAACAATTTAATTACTTAGAAATGGTGTTAAAACAGCCAACATTTCTCTCACGATCTGCAGAATTTACGACATTTCTTATACAAAATATAATGTTTATTTGAAAAATTTTTAATTAAAACAAATTATTTTAGCTTTCGATAAAAAAAAATGTGTTTTTCCATACCAGAAAAAAGTGAAACATACACATATCTGGCTGTCACTTAACGTTGAATTCCAGGGCAGCTTTATATAGGTAGTGACAGAATTACAATAAATACAACACCAACAAACATCAACATGTATTTTGTTGGTGGAATTTACGAATAGTTGTCAAAATTTTGTTTGAAAAAGCAAGGAAGTCTATGTGTTTTTGACAAATTTACGCAAAGGAAACGACAAACAGCTGCGCTTATACCACTACCATAATAAAGCTGCCTTGGTTGAATTCTATTTTCAACAGATTAGTCCGCAATAGAGCAGAACGAAAAAGTAAAAATAAACCATGTACATATAGTTTACATTGAACAGAAAGAAGACAGCTGATTCAGAACGGAAAAGAACGTACAAGCTAATCCAGCCTTTAGTTCCATGACGTTAAAAATTAATTTGTACACGCAAAGAAAAGACAATTTGGAATATTGTTGTGAAAATATTAGTATATTCTCTATCACAATTTGTGTTGTTCCCGCTAGTAGTGTATTTTAGTTTTTAATATAGTTTAATCCATTATAATTATATGAGTGTTAAATTATTCATATTTCTATTGTTGCCTTTCTATAATTTTAAAATGTGGTTGTATACAATAATGTCGTTTAAAAAAGTGGTCATGTACAACAACATCTTTTTTAATGTACAATAATAGATTATTCATTTAGGGCATACGTATGGTTAATATATTTATCTCCAACACATGTTTGTTTACAGGATATACTAAATATTGTTGGTTTTATACACGTTGACAGTTGCTTATATACATACATACGAGTAGTTTTAGCCGAATTTGTTGGTGTGTTTGCATTTTTTTTTTTCAATTTTAATAATATTAAATATATAATAAAAAATAGCAACATCATAAAAATAAAAATTTTAGTGCACAAAAGGTTTGTATAAATATTTATATGAACAAATGGGTGTATGTATGTGTTTTAATGTATTTGAACTCTGCTTCTTTTTACAGATCCATAGGAGTATATGGGCCAGATCAAGGATATATCAATGTTTCTAAAACAACAAGATTTTACATAAATCCATTCATTATACTCAATTTTGTAGCAAAATATTGATTCAAAAAATATTTATACTAAATGGTTTAAAGAAAATGGGGTTTTAATTTATAGAAGTGTGTATTATGTACATTTATTATGTAAACATATAATATTGTGACCATCAACATTAGTGCGGTTGATCGTGAGAGATTTTACATTTTGTCAATAATATAGTTAGAAGTGATATTAATATGTGGTTGGACATGACAGTTAAATTTTAATTTTTACAATAACAATGTTAGTCATGACACAATTTTTGTAAATTTTATGGTATACGTTTGGTTCTTGGCTACGCTTAGTTGCGTAAATAAATTTCAGATTGAAACCATATTATATGGTTTTGTTCAAACATATAATTCAACAATAGTATTTTGCCCTTAAAATATTGTCATATCAACCATATTTTTTCTTCTACGTGTATGGGAAAAGATTTTGAGAAAAATATTGAATATAAATGGTACTTTTATCCAAAAATGCTTTTTTTAAAGGAACACAAAATTCTGTAAGGAATTTTTCAACAGATATTATTTGTAAGAATGCATTTATAAAAGTGGCATTTATACCATGATTTAGAGTCACGCTTTTTTTTATATTAATATAATTAGTTATCCATTACATTTTATGCATTTATACAAGAAACCTTTTTATCAACACCAACTCATAAATCTAGAAATTATGAACAATTAGTAATATCAATGACATTTTCGTAATGATTTCATGAATTCAAAATGAATTAGTTATTCGTAAGCGAAATGGCAAGTAGCCTCCGACGACATCGCCATACTAAAATAATGACTTAAAGTGCCAAAATAGAAGTAGTGAAGAGTATGTTTATTAACATTTTAACATATTACTTTGCAATAGAAGTTTTCGCTGGATAAGTTCTCCTCCACACTAAACACACTTGGGACGGTAATGGCAAGTCTGGGGTCTAATCACCGCATACGATATCGAATTAGCTATCGTATCGAATAACATTACGATACATCTAAATTATGGCAAACGATGCATATTGGATCGTAAATTAAACAAAATGTAATAGATTGAAGACCATACGTTTCCTAAAAGTAGGAATACAAATAATAAATCCTTTAACTTGTTTATATTATTGCAATACAATTTATTCGATATCGTATGCCATGATACCAAAATGAAAAATTTCGATAATTTTGCTCGATATCGTATGCGGTGATTTGGCCCCTGAGCTTTGCATATGCTGAGACATGTCTCTCGTTTATTGCTGTTATCGCCGACGTCACTGTTCCTGCTTCTGGCCTCCTCGAGCCGTTTGGCTCCACTGGTCCTAGTCCTTGAACTACGAAGTCTGACCGGAGACTTAAATCTGTTACCACAGGAATCGGGAGCTCTAGGAACTTGTTCCTGCCGTATTGGCCGTATGGCCCTTCGGGAAGTATCGTGGTGGTTGTGGTTTAATCCCAAATCGCGGGGAGAGTTCATTTGAGATCGGGTGCCGTGACCCATAGATCGGAAGGAGTTTTAGAAAGGCTCCACTCCTAACCAAGGGGGAGATCATCTATAAACAACATGAGATCGAATTGGTACTAATGCATGGCAGTTTATCATATTTGGGCACCCGGTAATTAGACCACCGTGGTTTAAGGCCACACTCGCAGCAACCCACGATAATCGTTTTCATAACTGTCTCTAGTTTATCTGCACTTTATTTTACGCTGCATTTAATATGGCTGAATAACAAATATATCCTTTTTCTTTCTATACACAAGCTGGCGCAAAATAAAGCATCCAATTTCGTTTTTGAATAACTGTTTTACTACAAAACAAATATCATGTCATCTATATAATTGCCGCCAGTTCTATAGTGTTAACACGTTTGTTGCCTTTTTATCGCATTTTCCATAAATTTCCGTTACATTTCTTATGATAGCTGTCCCGCATTACTGTCGAATATTCTCCTTAAGAGCTCCGAAAGAGCAAAGAAAGAAGTCTGGGATGGTTAAATCGGGCGGTTTGTGGGCCATACGGACAGACGGACATCTCTTAATCGAATTTTCTATCAATGCTGATTCAGAATATGTGTACTTTATAGGGTCGCAAATGAAAATTGTAGAAATTACAAACGGAATCACAAATTTAATAAGTAAGTGCCAGTTTACACACTTCAAGTTTGACTCGTAAAGTCTTGAGTTTGTCGGAGAACAGGGAAAAGGGTGCAGACTTCACGGTACCGTCAAGTTTAAACTAAAATGCCAAAAAATATGAAAACTAGAAGGCAAAAAAACTTGCAAGTTCTAAAGCAAATTGAAGCAGAAGTGATCAAGAAAACCTGATGTGTGTAAACGGAGACTAATTTGAACTACTAATAAGAAAGCGCGAAGGAAGGGCTCTACGGCCAGTTCCTTAATATATTTTTTAATATTAATTGTCTAAATTTGTTAATAATATATAATATTTACATAAATAATTCTCTGTTTATGATTTCTTATCGGTAATTAGTATGAAAATCGTGCTACTATTATCTTACGCAATGGAACTTTTGAGTAATTTCACATTTATTGGCCTGATTCACTGATTTAACCTCATTGGAGTATATTCTTGTCTACGTCGATTAACCGTAGGCAATGCAAAAATCGAACAGTTACTGCAAATGCTGCGAAAAGCTTGAGATACTGGGTGTTCTAGATTGCGCCTTGCATCAGCCGTGGTGGAAACCATATACAAGAGAAGCATTAATGTAAAATTTTTGAATCGTTTCTTCGATTATTGTGATATAAATTTGTGTAACTCCAAAAAATGTCCTCTATTTGTAAATTTTAATCATTTGCGAAATGCACTGCATTTATTCAGGCAAAACAAATTTGTGTATGATCTAAATTAAGAAAATATTTTATTTAAACTATGAATTAAAATACATTTCAAATATAATCTAATTCTTTTTTTTAATAAGGGCAGTATGTAAAAGTGTATTCGTATTTATTTTAGCAAAATTCTGCTTTTTAAATGTCACTTTCAATAATTTCATATTTCTTTTGTTAAAACAGATGAAGTTGTGTATCTTGAAGTAAAAGTGGTATCCACATAAAAAAACATCTATATATGAATTTACTTATATATGTATGTCTTAATATGTGCATGTTTACTTTATTGTACAAACACATACATGCAAACGAATATATGTATGTATGTATATAGTAAATAGTTTTTAACTTAAAGTTATACATATAAAAGAATGGTTTACTTCAAGCTGTATAAATATACTACGGTATGCATGTACATATGTATATATGACTCACTAACCACATTGGCCATGTCTTAGATAAATGGAATATTTACCCATCACTTGTATATGTATGTACATAAGTATGTGAAGCAAATTAAATGTTTGTACCAACCTATGTATGTATGCCAGCTATATATTCTGGAAATATACCAGTTTCACTAGAAAGCGCGAAAATGATTTTAGACAACTAAGACTCTGCATTAGGTACAATAGGTCCGTTCATGAAGGCGATGTTCATATATTTTAGTACAAAAATTTTATTTTTAATTAGTTCAATTCTCAAATGATTCCTAAAAGTGATAAAACAGCATAATTAAACGTTTGATGTATATTCGAAATTTAATAGGGGGAAAACTGGTAATTATACACTGCTTGAAAGAATTCTGCAAAAACGATACCGAAATTCGCTTTATGGGCTATAAAAGAATTTATTAACTCCACTTTCCATACTTAGAATAAAAAGGAAACAAATAAAAGTTTTGTTAATTTTAATTTATTATTTTAATAGCTGATGCAATTTTGAAGGCCAGTTTCTTTTAAATAATATAACAATAATATCACATTTTGGCGAATAATTGCGTCGATATGGTCCGCCATCGATTCTATTAATTTTTTTTTTAATAAATCGTGATCGTTTTTATTCCACACTCGTTTAGTTTTTAGTTTAAGCTCTGTTACTGTCATTATAATATATTGATTTTGAGAATTGTTTGAGTAAATTTTATGCACAACTTCTTCATCGAGCTTAAATCCGAACTGCAAACGGGTTGGTGGCACCACGATTTTGGCATTTTTTAAAACGTGTATTGGCGCACTGTCTTGCTAATATACGCAATTCATCCATATCTACATTTATAAATGTGATAAGAGTCACCTTCTAAAAGTTCGGTATAGCTTGTGCTGTTAATTTTTGTAGGAGCAAAATTAAAAACACTTACTTTTCCCTACACCGAAATTACGTGTCAAACTTGCCAGTAGTACGAACATGAGTTTTGACTGTCCAATTAAATTTTTTTTTTCTCTGAAAAACTACTTTCTTCCACTTTAAATGCAACTTTTAAACCGAGTTTTGGTACCTTTTTTTAACACGCTAATATTAGTTTCACTTGTATGTTTGCAATACTGGAAACCCATGCAATATGAGTGATTATTACATATGTAGGTGTATAAAGCTGTATATACAGTGTTGCTGCTTTAGTACGAAAATTGGAGTTGCCGTATTGCTTCCAGGGAAATGGGAACATTTTGGGGATTCACGTAGCCGGTTTTGGGAATTACAAAAAAAAAGTCCGTAACCACTTCGCTAACCGGTTTGTAACCCGTTTTTCATATTCAGTGCGCTTTTTTGTCGCGGAAGATGCATCTGAACTATAAACGGTCATTAGTGCGAAAATTGAAGTTGCCATATTGCCTCTGAGGAAGTGTCGGGATGTTGACATTTCCTGAAGCCTACTTTGGGAACCCCTAAAAATTCGTAACCGCTTCGCTAACCGTATCAGAGCCGGGTTTTTATAGTCGATGCGCGCTTTGGCTGTGGAACGTATATCTGACTGATATCATTTAAAATACATTTTATTTTTTTAGGAGTATCCTTTGGTTTTTTATTTATAAAACTGCAAAACTCAAAAAAGACTTTTCAGTTATCTGCAGTATTCCCTATATTTCAGTTATTTCTGGCAACACTGTTTCTTTTAACTGAGTTACAATTTATTATTATTTGTGATTAGGCGACCAAAGTGGTAATGAGTTAACTATTGTTTATGCTTTGAAATGATACAAAGAATATCTTTGGCATCGATGATAATATTTTTATTAAAAAAATAAGATTTTTAGTTTTAATTTTCGTTACTAAAACGTAATCCAGAAGTAAAAATTGATGTTGCGCAGCAGTCATTGATGATTTTTCTCCGTTTGGCCAACTGGGCATATATAACATTTTTGCTGTTTCTGATTTTCATTTGTCAGTGTAAATGTGTGCAAGGACAAGGACTGTTTTCAGGCATCCAAATTCTACATGAGCATCGCTAAAATATATTATGTACTCGTATATGTGACTTTACAATAGTGTGATTTCCAGTTTTTTTTTTTTTTTTTTTTTTTTGCTAGAGACATTTCAGAAGGGACTAATTAATGTCTTTCTGCGAAAGCTCTTGAACACAGGTATGCCAACTTAAAGCGAAGGGCATTATTTTTCGATATCTCGCAGCGCCAAATTTATAGGTGTTGGCTCAAACTGACTGAGGAGTACCATCAAGTTTTTCCAGATAGTTTTTGAGGGAAGCCATTCTATGGATCTCAAGAAGATTTCTTAGTTACATAATGCCTTCCCGTAGCCAGCTTTTAAGCTGTGGAGATCTGCGAAGTTGCCACTTTCATCTAACTCTCCTTTTTTCCGACAGGGGGTGTTCACTTTCTCGGTTTCGGATAAGTCCTATCGTTCGCATTTCTGAAACTTATATGGTTAGTGGTAGCGCGTGTTGTGCGGCTAGTTTAAGGTCTTCAGAAAGATTGTTAATTGACACATCAATATCCTCGGACGTTCTTAAGGTAATATTCTCCGTACACTGAGTATTCAAATATTTCTTATATTTTAGCCAAGTTTCAAAATATGTTATGAAAAATTTAAGTGCAAAGAAGATCACTACCTAACCAGACGACTTTCTAGTGATGTCAACCGGGTTAAAGAAATGCCAAATATTTTTCGTAGCCTTACATTGGACTAATCTTAAATTTATAATCTAATCTAGTAATATGGAGTTTTGTAGACTGCGAACAGAAGCATTTAAAACAAGGAGAATTAATTTTAAAAATTATCTCACTTTGGTAGAAAGTCACTAACAAGATATACTTATATTCAATCAAATGGCCCTAACGAGTTTTTAAGAGCCGATGAAAAAGCGTTTACAAAGATGACTATATTAACACATTATATAAGTTCAAAGCTGTTGTGAAATAATTTGGTCTGAAGAATATAAAGATTAGGTACATGTAGAATCAGGGTTTCCATAAATACGTATAAGCATTAAACCATATTTTCCTAAAATATTTTGCTAGAGATGACTTTGTTGCATTCCAATGCAGCAAAAGTATTAAAAACCATTTTGAAAAATCAACAGCTCAACTTGGAACGATCTAAGTGAAAGTAGTCTAATCTGCATAAATTTTTTCCATCATCGTAGATTAGCCTAGGATTCTTTTAATAAAATATAGCATTCGAGTATGTAATAAAATATTTAAAATAAAAGTTTACTTCTTATTAGCTGACGATACGTTTCATAATCATAATGAAAAAATATTCGCATCTCCACATTGAAGAAACATAATACCAATTTTGAATTAATTTACCAAAATCGGCAGCTCTGATCCAAAGCAAGCATTTGTCACTGTGCTGACAACTCGGTAACAGTTTTTCGAGAAAAATTCTTCAAAGTGGGTGTGTGAATCTTTTCAGAACAAACTCTCAAAATCCAAAATTGTTTCGCCGCACAAATTTTGTGTTTTGTTTAAAATTTTCAATTGATAATTATACTGTCTTAATAATTTCGTATAACTAGCTGCTAAGTTTTTTGTGTGTAAATTCTCTTAAGGGAAAGATAGCAGCAAGTTAGTTAGAACCAGATTTTTTATTATAAATAAGGCCGTTATTCTTCTACAACTAACTATCTTGTCTCCTTCAAAGTAATCTCCCTCAGATATAATACAATTATACCAGCGTTTATATCCAATCCTCGAAACACTTTTGAAATGCGTTTTTCGATATCACCAACAACTCCGGTTTCGATTTTTCTTTTATCTCCTCAATCGTAGCTTTCCTTTCATCGGTGTTTTTAGTTTTGGGAAGCGGCAAAAATTAGCGCGGGCCAAATCCGGTGAATACGGCCGTTGAGGCATGATAACGGGGGTGATATTTCATAATGTCCAGTGTCATAATACCCATAGATACTGTGACACACATAAACGTATCATAGGGTACATGGACAGTATGACACTTTTTAAAATGTGATAGTGTCCATGGGCTAATGACACTTTGCAATGTCATTTTTTAAACTTTCATAAGGTCCATAATTAAAAAACAAGTTAAGTATGAAAATAACTGAATATTTGAGTGATAATGTGAACCAATAAAAGCCATTCCAATTATCAAATTGGTTCACACTTTCGGTAGCAAAACTTCGACGGAACTCTTACTTATATTTCCTACAAGGAATTGACACTTCCACTCTTTTTGATTAAACACGTAATTATTTCAATACAGAATTTTTTTATATTTTCTTTAAATTTACGAATTAGTAAACCAAAAAAATTGAGTTTTTTTTTACAGAAAATATATAACCGCTTATTGAAATATATTTAGGATTACATTACTTTCAAAAATTTGTTTATAGTAAGGGCAAAGCAAGCTTGAATTACTTTTCTTAGATTTAAGGTACAATTATGCGAACGTCCACGTTCGTTTATGGAACGGTCGTTAGTATTTAAGTATACATTAATAATGTAAGTGCTTAACTGTCACGTTGCCGGAACGTCTCAACCTGTTTAAAATAGAATTTGACGCCTTTGTTACGTGACATTCGTAGACCAGTGCTGGAACTCTTATATGAGAGAGGTTTTCTGGCACACTAACACCTTTTTGGAACTTTTTTAGTGCCGCAAAAATAATATTATAATATACCGTTTTTGCCATTTTTATCATAATAATTATAAGAATACTATTTAATAAAATATATTGAGTTTGAATAATGACAATCGAAACGTAAATATATGTGTACAACTATTTCTTTAAACACAAACTTTATATTTCTTGAAGCCAACTGGTACTTATTGACTGTAGCATGTACGAAAAAAACTTAAAAATGCCCATCACTATGTTGAAAAGCTCAACACTGTTTCGAACAGCCGACAATAATTGACAAAAAATAAATTCAATTTGGCTGTAAATATAAAAAGTTTTTTTTTTTTTTTTGGTTGTTTTACTAAGTGAAAAATGCTTTATTAATAATTAAAAAAAAAAGATATGGATGATCTTTTTTTAAATTAAAAACACAGAAAAATTAAATTTCACTTGAGAAAAATTACTATGTTGTGCAAAGTTTTGTTTATTTTTAGTTGACATGTGGTACGTTTTTTACAGTTCTATAACCATACAAACGGCCGTACGTTAAGTTTTTCTAACATCAATGTTCGCATAATGAGGCCTTTTTACTTGCAAAGCGTAAATAAGACATTTCTTGGCTTTGCCATGCATATGACGCGTTTTAAGATTTCTGTCACCTGACGATTGATGTTGATAGCATTTTCTTCGATATATTTTGTTTCTAATTCGCTTTCTTCTCCAATATCTTTTTTCTGCATTTAATAATCTTTATTACTTTACATTGCTTGATTACTCATAAAAGAAGTATGGAGGAAAAATCGGCCCCGATAAGAAATAAAGATTATCAAATCCAAAAACTTGATCAGCAATTGGGCATTGGACATACATATATCAGTATTTGAGGTTTTTATTATTATTACCACAAAATATAACAATTTTCTTTCATTTGATTGCTTATCATATAAATCAAAATTGCTTGCCTTTTATATTATTATATACGTATGTATATGTTTCTTTTCAAATAACAGCACTTAGAAAACGTAATGGCAATATTATAAACAAATCATATCAGGTGACAAAAGGAGTCGTCGTTTTGAGAACATTCGTTCTTAATTGAACAAGACATTTTTGTGTCGCAATTTGACGGCGGTATGTTCATAGTTTGACAACGGTATGTCCACAATTTAACGAAATATGCATTATCGGTCGCTGACAAATATTAAAGAACGTCGTTTTTCTCTTTCTGTACCTATACGTTCATATACTCGTATGATAAATCCATGAATGTTTTTTCCAAAATTCTGAGCGTTTCTGACGAATTGATTCACGCAAATGGCGCATAGCTTCAAGGTAATATTCCTTATTGACCGTAAGACCTCGTGGCAAGAATTCATGATACAACGTTGAGAAAACATTGAGCAAAACCTTCACATTTGACCAAACTTGACGTGCCTTTTGCGGTCTTGGCCCTTCTGGACGCTTCCATTGGGATGATTGGGCTTTGGTTTCAATGCCATAGCCATGCACCCATGATTTGTCACCAGTTATGCCCTTTTTGAGGCAATCTGGATCGCCGTTGACGATTTTACTTGATATTACCGACATATATAAGAGACATGTGTACCAACATAACAGAAAAAAATGCGAAAATCTAACATAAGTAACTCACGAAATTTGAAAATAACGGTTATTTTTTATCAGAGCATCAACCAGTCGGCAACGATGATATGAATGTAATTATTTTACAAATTCTAAAATGGAAAAACAAACTTAAAGTATAATTACACAAAATCGTATGTTTTAACACTTAACACTTTTGTAAAATTTCTAATAGTGAAAAATTTAGAAAAATTTATAAATTTTATTTCTAGACATATTTGTTTATTGGATTTGACGCTTCACAGGTGTTTCATACGCAGCGAAAAGAATAATTATGCAAACAGATTATTACAACTGCAAAATTGATTAGTGGGTACGGATTCTGAACCCTGCTTGTTTTATTAAGTTCTGTGTGAACTTTTTATTTTTTTGTTAAAAAAGTTAACCGGAAGTTTGCCATTGAAAACCCGCTGTATGTGTTATTTTAAGATCGCTGACGTCGTTGTTTGCTATCGTCATCTTTATATAGTTTGTTTTATATACACTTATGTATATTTAAATAGTATAGTATATAAAATGATATATATGTACTCGTATATGAAATAAATTTAACATACTTTACATTTTATAGAATTTGTAATAGAAATCACAACTACTAGGTACAAAAAAAAAAAAAAAAAAAGAAACGTGAAATACAAAAAATAAAACGTTGCCACGAAGGAAAAGTTTTTGCAACAGTTAACCTAGATTCCACAGAGAGATGCTGCATGTCTCGCATTGTTTGTTGTTATTTTAATTTTCGTTTTCTTGTATAGAATGTCAACATTATTATGACTCCTTTAGTTTTTATTGTTTTTTCTTTTCTTTATTTAATGTGATTTTTTTTTTTTGTTAGTTTTTTATTTCTGTTAAGAAAATAGTAGCACTTGTCATACAGGAAGCTAAATGATATTGTTTTTATTAAAGATTTCTTTTATTTCTGCTTTACTTTGTCCTTCTCTCAACAGGATGTTTAACAGCAACATTTTATTTTTATTTTTTTATTATAAATGATTTCAGTTGGAAAATGTATTTAGGTTAAAGTTTATGATTATAATTTATTACCGCTTAATTTTTTTAGAAATCGAAAGAAAATAAAAAATATATAGAAAACAAGATGTTACAATTTTTTGAAAAAGAAATAATTCAAACAATTAAGTTCTTTATTCACTATTTTTAGCTTCTACCATTTATACCAATAAAAATTATAAATAGCTTGTTTTCTATGTTTCCCAGCTATCTATATGTCGACATTTCATAGGAACTACTACTGATGATTAGGGTAGTTCCTATGAAATGTCGACATATAGATAGCTGGGAAACATAGAAAACAAGCTATTTATAATTTTTATTGGTATAAAAAGAAATAATTTAATTTCTTTCATTATACTGCAAAGCTCATAAACTGATTGAAAAGTTCAAAAAGAATTATTTAAGGCCCATCAGATTACATACTATTTGTTACAGCTTAAGATCCCCCTTTTAATCTTAAAATAATCCAAAATTTTTTATGGGTACCCTTTAATGTTTCTATTGGTATATTTATTATTATTACTTTGGCTTCGCAAAAAAAATATAAAAAGATCATTTAAAGCTAAAAGTACCACAGCCAAAAGTAAACCACCAAATAAACTACACAAACATGACAAAATTCTAGGTTTGCACAAATATTTTGCTGTATTTAAAGTGGTGTTTGCTTGTTTTTGCACAAAAACAAGGTGGTCTAAAATTAATCATCCAATTTCGTTTTTGAATGGCTTTTTTAGTAATTAGTAAAAGTTATATTGAGAGGTTGGAAATCTTTATTTAGAACTGCACAATTTCTTCTGCTACTTGGAAACTATTATCACGAATTTTTATTATAACTGACACAATGTGCAAGCAGTTGCTCTGCTTGTTGTAAATGAACACACACATCCACTCAAACAGCATAAAGGTGAAAACATGATACTCAAATAAACATACATTATCTATAGAACGCAAAAATATGTGGTTTTATTGTTGTTGTTGCGTTCTTATTGTTTCGTAAGCATTTGAAAGTGTGTGTATAGCAATTAAGAGGGCGGATAGATATTGAAGCTACCTAGCGCCAGATAGCAACATATTCTCGACCTGTCAGACGTCAGCTGTTAAAACTTCGCACAAATCCATCGATTATTTTATTTATTATAGTCGTTTTAAGTAAGTAAGTTTTGTGTTTCTTGAAAAAAGTGAATTTCGTGCAATGATTAAACACTATTTGAATGGGAAAACAGTGAAAGAGACTAAAGAAAAGCTCAATAAACATTACGGTGAGTCTGCTCCGTCAGATTACTTGGTAAAAGATTAGATTGCTGAATTTAAACGCGGCCGAACAAGCGCTACAACAATACCATCAACAAGAAGAAAAAAGAGGTGATTAGTGAAGAAATTATCAAGGAAATCCTAGATATCGTTATGAATGATTGTCAAGTCAAGTCACGTGAGGTTGTTGGAATGGTAAACATATCATATGAACGTGTGTTTAAAATATTGCATGAACTTTTGCACCTGAAAAGATTATTGGCAAGATGGGTGCCACGTTTGCTCAGTGTCGAACAAAAACGATTTCGACAGACCACTTGACAGCGGTTGATAAACCGTAATCCTATTGATTTTTGGCGTCGATTAACAACTGTTGATGAAATATTGGTCCACCACTAAACACTTGATACCAAACGTCAATCGAAACAACGGGAAGGTGATGGAATTGCTCCGAAGAAGGCGAAGATAGTGAAATCGGCTGGCAAGGTTATGGCCACTGTATTTGGGAATGCACACGGAATATTGCTCATCAATTATCTTCAAATTTCATTTCATTATTAGATCAATTGATTGATGCCATCAAAAAACAAAAACAAAAAACGACCACATTTAAAGAAGACGAAAGTACTTTTATTTAGCATTAGATACGATGCTAAAATTATGTGAAATATACTTCGAGTTGGTTAATCAACCACTTTGTAGTCCAGACTTAGCTCCTAGTAACTTTTTCCTGTTTCCAAACTTAAAAAAATATTTCGCAGAAGAGGGATTCATCACAAACGAAGAAGTGATTACCGAAACTAACGCGTATTTTGAGAAGTTCCCTAAATCGTATTATTCAGATGGTGTAAAAAAGTTTTTTTTTCTTTTAGCTTTTATTTGTTTGTTGAATCTTCACAATGTGAGCTAACAATAAGTATTTAAATCTTAATACTAAATACAAAAAATTAACTAAGTCCAGCCAATGCTAGACAAAAAGTTTAATTTTGCGCTAGTTATATTGGTGAAATTCCCTATTTAACGCTCTGATGGTGGCCTGGGTATCCCTTCTTCTCAACTGAGTGTGACCGCTAAAATTAAGTATGTTTCATGCAAGAGGGTTTGGGTGAAGTTCCAATTTGCTGATATACCTTGTCGAATACTTTGGGAATTCGTTTTTTTACTAACGGAACACGCAGATCCTTGTGAATTTGTGAGTTATTTACGTACCAAGGAGCTGCAGTTATCATACGAAGAATTTTGGTTGGTCGGCTCTGAGTTTCTTCAATGTTTGACGCTGAGGCGGTGCCCCATAATAGAATTGCATTGTATAACAAAAGCTTGCAATTCAACCTCAAGATAGAATTTCTGCCTATAAGTCAATTTAGCTGCACTGCCTTCAATTTCAACTGAATGACTTTCGCATCAATGTGAGACTTCTTAAAAAAATTCAACGGCTTTCAAAATTTTGTGCAGCAGAAGACGTTGATTCAATCATGTTTGGGGTGCGAATTACGAATGAGAGAGCGAATCACGAATGAAAGTGCGAAACACGAATTTAAGTGTTCGTGTGAAGATGTTATAAGCACAGTTGCCATATTTGACATATATCTTCATTTTGACGATTTTGTGTGCTGAAAATGGCATGTTGACGATTTGAGGCCTGTTTTTGACGATTTTTGTAGATCATATTTAAACTTTCATATTCTTTAAGCAACTTTGGTTTTACAATTATATATTGTACATTCTCCCTTTTTTTCAGTTAAATGATATAAAGAAAATGGTAATACAATAAATGTGTACGTACATATGTATGCAGCACTGAATTGTTGTGTGATATTTATTGTACGTCATATGTGAAGCCATTTAAACAAATTAATGTTAATATTTTCAGTTGGAAGCTAAATTCAAAACTTTAAGTCTTTTAAATCCTTAAGGTCGGGGCACATAGAATCCGTCGTACGTTATAAGTTGCCTTTTTCAACTGACAACTAAGTTGAAATACATGTATTCTTATGAGCTTTGTCACATTCTGTACTTCTCCGTCAACGCAAAGTGTTAAAGTTGTGCGACTTTTAACGTACGTTGAGAACTTTGACAACTATCTGGTAATATATTTTTGTATGTTTTGATTTAATTTTTCGTTCAAAGATTAAATAAATTGAAAAAAAAATTTTTTTGTTAGATTTTTTGTGGTGTGTCTGAAATATAAATTCAAAGATTTTAATCAAATCAAAGTAAAATGCAGTTGATTTTATATTCGGTAACAAAGTACTGATTGTGCCAGCTTCATACTTCTTTTACTTTGATGTCAGGTAAAAAGGAGACAGACAAAGTACAACGGATTCTATGTGCCCCGGCCTTTAGAGTGTTATAAACGAAATGCGTGTTTTTCTTCTAATATAATCAAAGAGTTTTCTTATTTCCGCGTAGAGTTCGAAACACGAGAAACTTACTGTAAATGTGGAAAATGTCTTCCAGAAACTGGGGGAATAAAAGTAATTGAACTCCAGGAGCCAAATTGAACAATTAAAGTCTTTGAGGACCACTTTAATCGTTCGGAAAAATAAATGAACCCCAACCAATGAAAAAGAAATAGAAAGTACAGGGAATTAGTGTTAAAGTACAAAGTTTATTATTACAAAAATAATCGTGACCTTGGAAAGTGAATCGTTGAGCAATAGTAATTATTACGAAACTTATAGAAAAACTGGAAACCATCTTTTAGACATTTGTGCAGTTTGTGGTAGGAGTTTTAGGCTTTAAGCGTGAAAGAGAACGGAATATTTTCACAATATTCAGCTATTGTATGTAATGAGCAGAAAATGAGACTCTAGCCCATCACAGTTCCCAGTGAACTTTTTGTCACATACATCTTCGATCTAAGATCATTGACAATGTAAGCGTGACCCATCCGAAGTCTGTATACAATTCCTACTTACATTTACACAGCGATGGCCTAGGCCGTGAGATGCATCCAACACTGTATACATTGTAAGCGAAGATTGGATGAGTTCAAAACTATATTATTAGCATTTCTTTTCTACTTTGTTTCTTCTGTACATTTAATTTAACATAATGAGTAGAAAGAGAATAATCTGAATCGAATGCTAGTTTTTTGTTGTCCTTAACATGTTTATTTTGATTTTTTCTGTTGACACAATCGCTTACAATCGGATACTTTGCAAATTGTAATAAGTTGTGGACTGCTGGGATGTTAAAACCAAAGTACATACATATTTTGGCATTAACACTTACTCTAAATTGAAACAATGCCTTAAGCTGAAACTTGAAAAATTTATTTTATAATACTAAAGTTTTGGAATAAAGTACCAAAAATTATTTCTGACAAATATATTCCTACTTAGTCTTACAGCATTTTTTTCCAAATCTGAAAAAAGTTTGCATCGAGGTACCCACTGAACTTTTTGTCACATACATCTTCGATCTGAGAGCATTGACAATGTAAGTGCGACCCATCCGAAGTCTGTATACAATTCCTACTTACATTTACACAGCGATGGCCTAGGCCGTAAGACGCATCCAACACTGTATACATTGTAAGCGAATTTTGGATAAGTCCAAAACTATATTATTAGCATTTGTTTTCTTCTTTGCTTCTTATGTACATTCAATTTAACAATATCAGTAGAAAAAGACTAATCTGAATCGGATGTTCGTTGTTTGTTGCGTT
The DNA here is from genome assembly GCA_914767995.1 of Thecocarcelia acutangulata. Taxonomy (NCBI): domain Eukaryota; kingdom Metazoa; phylum Arthropoda; class Insecta; order Diptera; family Tachinidae; genus Thecocarcelia; species Thecocarcelia acutangulata. The sequence goes on from OU612095.1 coordinate 67,903,038, forward strand.
TAACATGTTTATTTTGATTTTTTCTGTTGACACAATCGCTTACAATCGGATGCTTTGCAAATTGTAATAACTTGTGGACTGCTGGGTACATAAACCTTAAAAAAACCAAAGTGAGAAACCATTTTTAGAAGAAACGTTATATGCTAAGGACTAGTTAGTGGCAATTTCACGATAGAGAAGCTGTTCGTTCGTTCGCACAATAACATTTAAAACAAAAACAACATTAAAAATTTTGTTATTGTTTTAAATGTAATTGTACGAACGAACGAACAGCTTCGTTATTGTGAAATTGAAACTTAAAACTTTGCAAATGTCAATAATGCGTACATAACTCCTAAATATTTTTTTTATATATATATATTTTTTTTTTGTATATTTTTTTTTTAATTTTTTATTTTTTTTATATATTTTTTTACTCCTAAATATGGCATATAAAAAGAACTTTCAAAATACCGTTTATTAAGCGAATTTTTGTATTAAAAAGTCCGTTACGAGTATGTAGCAAAATACATATTTATAAAATTAACTTAATGTTTGTATGAGCATGTAGCTGTTGTTATATCGGGTGGTTAAATTTCAAGGCCCGATGTTGAATGTGAACCACACCTAAACGCCAAGTTTTTTTCCGAACTTTATTTGACATTTTTCTATTTCAGACTTACTCAATTTGAACCATGGAGAGATACACAATCCAACAACGTGTTAAAGTTATCCAGACTTATTATGAAAATGATGATCAATTTTCGAAGAAAGTCATCTTCAGTGATGAGGCACATTTTCACCTCAGTGGATTCGTCAATAAACAGAATTGCCGCATTTGGGCGAATGAGAATGCAAGAGTGACTGTCGAAAAACCAATGCACCCACAAAGAGTGACTGTTTGGTGCGGTTTATGTGCTGGCGGCCTCATCGGGCCGTATTTTTGTCCGAAATGAGGCCGGTCAGGCAGTTACTGTGAATGGTGTTCGCTATCGTGAGATGATAACGAACTTTTTATGGCCCGAATTGGAAGATATGGATGTAGACGATATGTGGTTTCAGCAGGACGGTGCCACTTACCACACAGCTAACGAAACAATTGCTCTTTTGCGCAACAAATTCAATGGCCGTGTTATCTCATGTAATGGCGATGTCAATTGGCCGCCAAGATCATGTGATTTGACACCGTTGGACTTTTTTCTTTGGGGTTATTTGAAAGAAAAGGTGTACGTCGATAAGCCAGCAACAATTCAACAGCTAAAGGATGAGATAATTCGGCACATTAACGGCATAGAGCCTCCATTATGCCTCAGGGTCATCGAAAATTTGGACCATCGGATGGAGGTGTGCCGCCGTGGTCGCGGCGCTTATTTGGCCGATATTTTGTTCCATACATAATTGATTAATACCAATATATCATAATAAAATAGTTTGTGTTTTATTCAAAATCAACATCGGCCCTTGAAATTTAACCACCCTTTAGTCTTAAAGGCTGTAGTTTTTTCACTACAGGCAACCATGAATTGTTTTGCCACATTTTGCACCATTATAATATATATTTTATCTAAAAATTTTTAATTTTACCCGCTGAGGATTTTTTTTAGCGATTTGCGACAATCATATTGACGTTTTTTTTCCTTGAATTTGACAATTTGAAACCAGATTTATCTGGCAACTATGGTTATAAGTTGTTTAGTGCTGCTAATGTAATGTAATATCTGAAATACGAGTACAACTTAATAACTTAGAAAAACAACATTTTTCATTAAATTAGTTTTAATTTCATTTTGTGTTCGTAGTTGAATTGATAAGTGTTTCAGTATAATTATTGAAATTATTTATTTACGGTATTGTACTAGGTAAATACTTGAAAAAAAATATATATAATATAGGAGTCAGCGAGCTGCTGCACCTCTAAAACAATTTAAATGCTAACGGCGACAATTGTAGTCAAGTAGCTGGTATACTTGTTTAATACACCCTTTGGGTATATGTATTTTAGAGGAATTTGTTAAATAAATAAACGTTTGCAATACATATAAATCTGTAAGTACTTCAGATGTACACACATATGTTAAAAGTAGACAAAAATCTCATATCTTAATAAACAAAATATCTAATTTTTATGTAAATCATTAATCAGTGAACTTTAAGTTACATACATATGTACGATATTAACTAAGTAGTTGTGACTTCGGGTCCAACTTCCTGTACAAACAACTGGGGTTATAACAATTGCATATATGTAATCAATATGTGGCAAACATTAACGTAAGAATAATTAAAGTGCTCGGTGGCTGAGTTTGTTAAGCGGCCGTATTAAAAATACATCATGTTCACATGATCCCGAGCAGTGGGTGCTGATGAGTAGTGTAGCGACTGCGAAACACTTAATTTTCCCCCAGCTATATGGTATTCAATTATTTTTCTGTTCTTCTTTGGTCGTATTGTTTCACAGCAATTATTGTTATAATTAAAAATAATTCTTCTTCTTGCCTGAAGTTGGACTCGAACTCACATTATCTCGTCCAACCCTGGTCTTGTATGCCACAGATAATTGAGGTCCAACTTTAACTGTAAAAAAAAAAGTGTTTTTAAAAGTCTATTGTCAATAAGACACATTTACAGGCACTTTTAAAAAAGTATTAGAAGAAGACCGCTTTATAATATATTTAAAAATTAAGCTTTTCAAGTAGAAACCATAAAAAACTCAAAATGTACATTTAGAAATATTTAAATACTTTTCGAAAGAGTGAGCTCTCAATCGAACTTTATTTCTTTGTTCCTTTATAATGTCACCCATAATAATTTTGGCTTAAGCACAAGTTTTCACTGCATCTTTTGTATCCAATTCTCTATTACAATATACCAGGAACATTTAAGGATAACGATAAGAGCAAGTTTAATTTAATAACGTCAGTTTGTGTTTGTCAACACATTAAGTTGTAGTTGTCATTTTGTTTTATTTTAAACCATTTACTTTTATTTACTCTTAAACATTATTAAACACATCAAAAGTTACCAGGTATTTTTTTTTTTTTGTCTTTTTTTTATAAATATTCCAGTGCCTGTTCGTATTCATTTGTTAGAGATAATAGCATAATATGTCCTTAAGGATGCTTCCTGCATTTTCTATTTTGCTAAATGTGTATTTGTAGCAGTAGAACATTGATATGCACTTAAAATCATTTGTTAGACCGAATACAGGAGCTGAAAATATTTGCAGAATAGAGTTCCCAAACAAACTAGTTGAGGAATAGCATAAACATTTATTGCTTGCTACTGAAGAAAACGGCATACATATGTACTCATACAAAGATCTGAAGCAGCAAAAATTAAATTTATTTAACATACGAAGATCGAAGATACGAGTAAGATATGTATTCGTATATGATTTTTACATACTCGTGAAACTACAAGTTGCTAAAAACCAAAGGAGATATTAAAATGATAATTAATACTGTGCACAGAACAGCTCGTAGTGTCATGCTGTCATCACCATGCAAAAGTAGAAACAAGTTAGCTGCGTAACTGGTATAATGACGTCATCATCATATATATGTATAGACATTTTCTTTTAAAGAAATCTGACCTGGCGTAACTGGTGTACAAAGATATCGACATTTTCTTTTAGAGAATTTCGAATCCAGTCTAACTACGTAACTGGTGACATGCTGTCGTCATCATATAAAGATAGCAACATTTTCTTTAAAAGAATTTCGAATCCATGTTAACTGTATCGACATTTTCTTTTAGGGAATTTCGAATTCATGTTATCTGCGCAACTGGTATCATGACGATATTTTCTTTTAGAGAATTTCTAATCTATGATATTTGCGCAACCGGTATCATAATATAAACGTATCGACATTTTCTTTTAAAGAATTTCGAATCCATGTTAACTTCGCAGCTGGTGTCATGCTTTTGTCTTCATATAAAAGTATCGACCTTTTCTTTTAGAGAATTTCGAATCCAGGTTAACTACGTAATTCGTGCCATGCTGTCATCTTCACATACGAGTAACCATAACGATATTTTTTTTAAAGAATTTCGAATCCAGGGTGACTGCGTCCTATTTTCTTTTTTTATCTTAGACTAGTACTCAGGGGATGACTCCTACATATGTAGCGCATTTTACTGGAAATAAGACAATGGGTTTTGATGGGGAGGAAGGAGGAAGTAATGGTTATAGAAGTTTAACTTTAACAATAACAACAAGAAAGCTCAAAACAACCTCTATTACAGCATTTAAAATGCTAACATCATACTGTATTTTCATTCCAAGAACATCAAGAGCACCCGATTCCTCAATACTCGTACTTATACCCGTATCCTCCATGAGTACAGATGAAGCAGCATTAGCGGTCGTTTTTGTTTGTGCGTTAATAAAGAGCGCTGAATTTTACGAGCGTTAAAGGCGACCCTGTTTTGGCGACCCCACTTGGAGATTAACAGAATATCACTATTCAGTGTGTCACTCATAATTTGCCTTTTGGCAACGATCTCGGATAGGCTGGCCCTTTAACTGAAAGAGTACGAATGGCAAATGCTGTTGTCATCTGCGAAAGAGTGGATAGGGTTGGAAGTTTGTTATAGAAGGTCGTTGAGGAAAATAAGAAACAGAACAGAGCCTTGCGGTACTCCAAAATTAATATTCAACTCATTTGATTGGACCGTATCTATAACAACTCGTATAGTGCGGTCCTTGAGAAAGCTCGATATAAACCGAGCAAAGTTATCACCGACATCAAAAGCAGCAAGTTTTGCCAGTAGTGCAGCATGCTACACTCTGTCAAACGCTTTGGAAATATCCAGAGCCACCACCTTACTTTAACCGAAATGATGGATTGAGTGGTACCATTTCTCTGAGAGATATGCCATAAGATCGCCAGTAGAACGACTTTTACGAAACCCATATTGACGGTCACAAAGAAATTTATGCGACTCTAGGTACCTCACAAGGTGGTAGTTAACCATACTTTCCATTACTTTGGAAAGTGCAGAGCAAATTGCAATTGTGCGGTAATTTTCAGGGTTAATTGCCTCACCCTCTTTGGGTATTGGTGTTACATTAGCAACCTTCCAGCTCGATGGAAACTCACCGAGATGGTAAAGTGTGCTGAAGAGGCGTGCTAATCGACGCGCAAGCATAGAAGAACACTGCTTCAAAATCAGTGCTGGAATGCCATCCGGGCCAGGAGTCTTATTTATGTCGAAGTCGGTCATACCCCCTTTTACTGCCCAAGCCCGGAAAAATATTTTTTTTTGCATAGTTTCAGATACTCTTATGAGATCGGGAAGTGCTTGCGGGTTGACTGCTTTCCGGCAAGCAAGAATTATATTTATTATTAAAATTTGAATACTTATTGTTAGTACATTTTGAAGATTCAATAAATAAAAATTGCTTAAAAAAATATTTTGAAGTTTCAATCACTAAATGAATGAAAACGAAAAACACTTTTTGCTCGCTTGCAGCATTTAGAATTTCAGGTTAGTTTTAAATGCTTTCCTATATAAATCATATACATATGTATGAATGTATTAATTTGCCAGTTTTTCCTAAAATTCATTAACTATCAAAACTAAAAATTTAGAATAAAACGATGATAATGAAAGTAGCTATTTTCAAAACTGAGCAGTCAAAATGTTGCACATATACATATATGTATGCATATTTATATGTACGAGTATATATTTGCTATTCATCATGATTGCTTTTTCTTATGTACATATATGTATGTCGAAGAATTTGTATAATATATATATTTTTTGTTATCTTTGATTTTACACTCCAATAAATTTCAGCCATTTTGTTGGTATGCATTTGCATTGGTTAAAGAACGCAGCAGTTGTTGCAGCGATAAACATTTTTCAACAAAATCTTCTCATCAATAATGAATGGGTCCTTTCCACGTAAACAACAAACAACGTGTTTTTTTCCATACACTTATACTACTCGCATATAGCTTATACGACATGTAGGACGAAAAACGTTAATGCGCCAGATGAAAACTCACAAAAAAGAGCACACGCACACACAAACACACTCAAACACACTGGCTGGCAGAATACACTTAAATCCTGATGATGGAACTGCTATAATAAACGTAATGCGTTACGCTGCATTTTTGATAGACAAAAAATAGAAAAACCTACACAAAAGTACGAAAATAAAGCAGGATGGTTATAAAACCTAAGAAACGTTTGTATGCATATATACTAGTCCTTACATAAAACACATACACGCACACACAAAAGACTAGCTAAAAATATCATTTATAATAAAGAAAAAAAAATATCTTAACAAGAAAACATGCTCTAAAGTGCTAAAGGAATTTTTTCTTCTACGCTGTTATTGTTTCTCTTTTCCTTTCTTTTTGGTCGTTGTATTTTTTTTGAGAAAAACATGGCTTTACAATGCATTACAACTGCCGCCATCATCATCGTTATCATCAGACTCCTTTCCTCACCCCCTCAACTCCCCAACACACCAACACAGTACATAGACTTTAACGCATTCAATATTCCCTCTCGTTGGATTTCCTTACAACTGCATCGTGTTCGATACTTTAAGTAAAAGCATGTACAGGCTTTCTTTGTTACTAATACACCCATCCGCATGTGCTTGCATGTTTGTGCAAGCGTTGATTCCTCCGAGTGTGTGTGAGTGTGTTTCTGCTTTACTGAATTTAAGTATTGGTCTGGTTATTATAACAACAAGGAATTTAGTTGATGCCTTAAAAACAAAGAAAATCTAAAACAACAAGAAGAAAAATGTTGCTTACTCAGCAACAGTGCAAAATAATAAAAGGCTTTTTGCCAAAAATCCAACATTAAAACGAAACCAACAACAACAACAATATCTTCATCAACATCATCATCATCACTCATGGCAGATCACACACATCCCAAAAACTGTTGGCTATAAAAACATACCCGTTGCACATCTGATAAATATCTGAATATATTTTTATTTAATAGCCCAACGAACATTTAAGGTCGAAATGAAGCTGACTCCTAAGAGTGGCTTTCATAAGGTTTTCCTGGCTGGTAGAGTGGAAAGGACTCCGTTTGTGGTTCTAAGCATACCACGTGTTGAATGCTATATTGGTAATACCGTAGTGAGGCGGGACCGCCATAGGTGAACAAGCTTTCCAAAAAATTTTTCCTCTTGATTGAGGATAAAGAAGATAATTTCTTCTTTCTTCCTATCTATGTAGACAAACCAAAATTCATTGCAGAGAAAATCGACTTGCATGTCTTCCTAACAATGTTCAGTTTAATAAAGCAGTTTAGTAATGTCTTGGAAAAACAGGGGCATCGGAGCTGTGCCAACCATTTGGTCGATATTTTGTGTCACCCATAATTGTAACACAAAATATCTTTCTCGTACCATAATAAAAATAAAAATATTACAATAGACAAACCTCTAAGGAATATCGTGGTTGGACTTTGCTTTATTTCATAAAATACAATTTTTGTTGGAGAGTTTGAATCAAGTTTGAAATTTAATTAGCCTTGATTTTAATACATCTGCCGCTTTATTAAAGGTATTTTGTGCCGTTTACTAAAGTTTCCGCTTACGGAAAAACTTCCTTTTTTTTGTAAAAAAAACGCTGAAAATTCTCGGTTGTTCATGGAACGTTCTCGGTTAGAAGTATTTATCCTTTGAGCGAGGTTTCATTGTATGTATATCTTTTATTTGTAACCTTGTTAAGTAAAGAAACATTCTCCAAGTTTCTTTGCTTAAACTTTTGACGAAAACTCTTATTAAAATTACTGTTGGGCTATTGCATTTATTTTTTTCATGGTTAAATATCTAAGGACTTCAACTATGACAAAAATTAATGGAAAATATTTTTTAGACTTTCTTTTAGCATTTCTCTGCTAAGCACACAAACATTTCAAAAATAAAAATATATACATATGTATGTATCCTCAAAAAAAAAAGGACAACTTAAGTTTATTAAACAAAAAAACTTGAAATTGACGTAGAAAAACGGCTTAAAAATGAAACTTTATTGCGTTTAAGGACCTTGAGTAAATCCCTTTCATTCTCTTGCTCTCTCGAACACATGCACTCCGGGTCTCAACAGGATTTATTTAATATCACACACAAACATATATATAACGTTTGTTAGTGTTTGTGTGTGTGTCAGTGTATTTGTGTGTGCTGGTGTAAAAAAGCATTTTAACAAACGCACCGAAACAGGAAAAAAAATTACTTAACTCAGGCTGTAAGGAAAGGCAACAACAACATTAAATTTATCAGAAATAACAAAAATATCGTAAAACTAAATGCTTATACATAGACATACGTACGTACGTATGTATGTATGTGTACCTATTTTTGCGAAAGGATGCAAAAAGGAGCTGAGAAAGCCATCGTAGGAATTCTCGTCATGTTTGTTACATCGACAATTTCACAGATGATTGCAGTTTTTAGAAGGCGTTCATATGTACAAGTGTAAATATGTGTGTGTGTGTGTGTGTGTGTGTGTGTGCGTGTGTGTTTGTGTGTATGGGCTTTTTGGCTGTATGTGTAGTTATTATAGTTTTTGGTTATTTTTATATTTATCCAATGAAATTTGACAACGCAGCAAAGTGCATTTTTCATTACGTGACTGTAGACTTTGAAAATATTTCGTTATTTATTGGAAATTTTTAGAAAAAAATGTGTTTTTTCTATAAATACATAATGTAATAGGCATTGTAGCAAAAAACCTCTTTGCGATGAGATGAGCAAGAAGTGTGCACTGTGTGCATTTACAAATGTGCGTGTATTCCTGTAACTAAGCAAGAAAATCGATTTTCCTTAGAGTTTACATACATACATACCCACGTTTACATACTGGTTTATGCAGAAAATTATCTATTAGCAGACATACATATGAACTTGTTTGAGTATAGTTCTTTTTATCTAGGCTTTTGCATTGATCTTTGAAAAACGGAAAAAATTCTGATGCTGAGCCATTAATATTTTTAAGATAGAAGTTTAATTTTCCCACTCCACTTTACAAATAATTAAAGAATAGATTAAAAGAACCATTTTTTTATTAAACCAAAACTACATCCAACAAATATACGACAGGTATACGACATCAATAATAAAATTTAAGTGAAAAATCAAAAACAGCGCATGCACATGAACACTGATAAAGAGTAAGTTGAATGGCTTTCGAGATATGTGATTTTTGTTAAGCTTTTATTTATACGAGAACTGCTCAAAAAATAACCGTTATATTCAATTTTTTTAAAAAGTATTTATTTGTTCATCAATAACTTGCCTGTCTATCAACTGAGTGACTTTCGCGTCAATGCGAGACTTCCACGTCAGTCTACGGTCGAGATGAATACCAAGGTACTTGACTTCATTATGCTGCGGAATAGGTGAATTGTTAATTTGGATAGGCGCACATGAGTACATTTTTATACCCTTCACAAAAATGTTAAGACTATATATAAGTGTGTGATTCCGTTTGTAATTTCTAGTTTTTTTTTTGCGACCCTATAAAGTATATATATTCTGATTCAGAATTAAAGGAAACGTCGATTAAGCGATGTCCGTCTGTCCGCTGTTGAAATACCGTTTCTGAGAAAACCATTAGACTTAGAAACTTTTTTCTTTCACCGTTCTTTTACCCCATCGATTCATGGGTTTGCTATTGAAATTCAGTAACATCGGTCCACGTATAGCTGAGATATATACAAAATTCCGAAAAAATCCATTTTTTTGCAATTTTGTATGGAAATGTTTGAAAAAAAATTGTTTGTTTTACTTCAAACTTCACACACTCATTAAGCATGGTGACTAAAAGACAAAAAAAAGTTTTTAGATATCGGTCAATATATATGCGAGATATAGCCCAAATCGGGGTTTTCATGAAAATGTCGCGTAAGCGAACTGAAACAACTTTTTTTGCTCAAAAGCAGTTTTGGTAATGAAATAAAGTTGTATAAATATAGAGAATCAAAATTTCCTATATCGGTCTACATGTACCCGAGATATAGCCTAAACCGGGTTTTTCATAAAAATGCTTAAACAACTTTTTTGTGCTCAAAAGCAGTTTTGGTAAGGAAATAATTTTATGTAATTATGGAAAATTTAAATTTCCGATACGGTCCATATATGCCCGAGATATAGCCTAAACCGGGTTTTTCATGAAATTGTCGCGTAAGCGAACAATGCTCAAAAGCAGTTCTGGTAATGAAATAAGGTTATATAAATAAGAAAAATTAAAATTTTCGATATCGATCCATATATACCCGAGATATGGCCTAAACCGATTTTTCCATTAAAAAATTTTTTTTTTTTTTTTTTGCTGAAAAGCAATTCTCGTTATAAAAGAAGGTTACTAAAATACAGAAAATAGGAAATTCCGATATCGGTTCATATATAACCGAGCATATTCAGGTCACATTTTTAATATACTATACATATACGTGACTATCTTGAAGGGTATTTTAGATTCGGCCCAGCCGAGTATACCACACTCTTACTTGTTATTCATTTTGATTTTCCAAAGTATTAATATTGAAGTATGTTGCTGTAAATTTTGTGCAGCTAATTGATGGTGTTCATGAACGCTGCGTCATCTGCAAAAGTTGAAGTGTGAATACCAGATACATCCCAGAATGCTACCTTGGAGAACTCCTGCCTTGATTGACTTATTGGGACTTAAAAAATCGTATTCGATAGCTTTCCAGAAGCTTTTGAGGGTTCAAATTTATTTTGTGCATTATTCCTTCGTGTCACACTTTGTCAAAAGCTTGGGAAACATCTGTTCATTGATGTTGATGCTGAACAATACTTTTTGCCTTCGAGAGTCTTATTTAGAGACATTTACTAGTCTGTGCATTTGTTCTATGGTGCTGTGTTTAGCCCGAAAGCCGAACTGATGATTAGGGATGCATCCCTCAGTATGCAATATTGGGGCAATTTTTTGAAATTGTTGGTAGTATTTCATTTTTCAATCCCTGGCTTAGGTATCATAGTAATCATAGACTGTTTCCACTCTGAAGTAGAATATCTTGAGATACCGAGATATATGATGATTCTTATTCTGTATACGCATCAAATCGTCAAAACGGGAGATTACGTGGCCAGCTAATGTTTCCTTCACAATATCCATTGTGGCCCCTGTAGTGCGTTTCTGTAACTTTTATAACGATAATCGAATCGTTAAAGTAATTATAACGATATATTATAAAATTTGCTATTCTGTAACATGTTTTTAACGATATTTGCCGTCAATCAAAATCAGCTGTTGATTTTATTGCCGTTTGTCGATATTTTAAAGACAAAAATGTTCTAGTTGATTATTCAATCGTTAAAGTGTATTTTTTATTAAATTTTGCTTCCATGAAATAAAGTACTATTAATCTGATTTTTAATACACAAAAATATTTATTAAATACATAAAATATTTATTAAATGCCATAAATATTTTCAAAAACAAAAAAAAAAAGTAAAGTGTGTTTTGTGTTGAAATTGCTTTTGAACGTTTGGAATTCGGACTTGTAAGGGATGAAACAAGTTTTAACGCTTCAAGGGATAATCAGTATGTTCTTAGGGAATTGGACAATTCCTTTGAGTTGACAGCTAATGAATTTAACAAGTTATATAGATTATCACCAGCCTTAATTGTGGTCATTCTGCAAACACAGAAATTAGTATATATAAAACAATAAATTAAACAAATTGCTTTTTTATTGCAACATAGTAATATCTCTAAAAAAAATGAGCTTTTCGAGTTAACAATGCAGAATTGTTAACAGTACTGCCTTTTATATTGTACTAAAAATATATTTAAACTGTTACTTTTAAACTGTTTCCTTTAGGAGATATTTTCTATAAAAAATTTCTAAGACTTGTATGGAAACTAAAAATTTGAAATGCGTTTTTCTCGAAACGAGCTTTTTTTTAGTTAAGACTATGTTGCAATAAAGGAGCGATATAAACACATTTTATTTTACTTATTGTCACTTAAAAACTAAAATCAGAACATATAAAAATCAATATGTATACATATTATTATGGGAAAAGTTATTGTTTTTTCTTTTCTTCTTTGTGCTTTTCGCATTTTGGCAGAGATGCCACGTAATGTTTATATAAATGAACAGAAAAATACAGCTGTTTACCATCGTTAGAATTAAATTACAGAATCACTCAACCGTTAGTGCAAGCGATGAAATTTAATGACAAAATTTGAGATTATCGGATCGTTAAAAGGTAGAAAATCGCACTACTGGGTTGCACCGTCTTTTGGAAATCATTTATTCACCAAGTAAGAAGTCACTAATCATGGCTTTGTAACAGTAACTGTAAAACTTAGTAACTCAAAGACATACCGTCCAATCACTCGTCCTGTGTGAACACCGCACCACATAGTATCGTTGAGGAGATGTAACTTTTCATGTATTACAGGCAAATTTGCAGTGCCACAGAAACGACGGTCTTTTTATTGACGTAACCGTTTCAATAAGATGCGCTTCGTCGTTCATGATTATTTTCAACTCAAAATCTTCCACTTTGTTGTTGAGATTTAGAATGGCCCTACAGTGGTTCATACTCAACCGACGGCAGTACTATCTGTATTGTTTGAACTTTGTATGGGAGCATGTGGAAGCCTTTCACTAAAATTCGCTGTTAGGTCTGCCTGGTGACGCCCAATTGCGTGGCACGTATTTTGTATTCTCAGCAACATCAACAGCCACAGCCATGATCTTTTCTACAGAACGACCACGCCCTAAAGAATCTGTTGTCGTTCTAGAGTGTTTGAGTCTAGCAGCCAAGTGGCGTAATAATTGTCCAGTTGGCATGAACATCTGACGACGCTCACGCTAAGCTAAGCCCGACAACCAATTATTGGTTAGAAAAATAGTCGCTGCTGCGGAGTGCAGCAATCCAATGTTTGTCAGTTTGTATTCTGCAGTTGTTTAGTTCACAAATGTCAAATATGATTGACGTAAAACGTTATTTGCAAAAGTTATTACACCTTACGATAGGGTGCTGAATTTTCATCATGAATTTTGTTTGGACGAGCCTTTATAATGAAAAAAGAAGCGGGCCTAAGATCGATCATTGTGGTACACCTTGAACACGTAATAAAAAGCTTGAAACTGAGGTAGTTGTTTCAACATATTGATATCTATCTGCTGAATAGCAGTGCCCGGCGAGTTGATTTTGTCTAACCAAGTACACTGCTTTCTGCGGAATAGAGGGGTACAAGTTCCCCGTTTGTTGTAACAAATATATGTAGCTCTAAAAAGCCGGACTTCCGAAACCCTTATCAAGTGCTAAAATTGGCAGAACGGGGATCAGCAAAGCCCCCGGGAGGTTCTGTCTTGTAAACTATCTCTTTGCTGATCATGCTTGAGGTGCTCGCCTTAGCTGAAACGTTTGGGCTGTGGTGTAAACCTAATAATGCGGGAAGGGGAACTAGTTTTCCGACATGCAGGTCGTCTTGCAACAGATACCTATAATGTAAAGAACTAGGAGTAATGGTTAGACAGGTCAGTTGATTAAGGGCTGATGTTCTTAATAGACTTTGGCCTACTATCTCATTAAGCCTTGTCTTCTATTGACTGTTGGTAAATTGCATACAGAAAGGATTAGAAGGCCTTAGCTCTGAGGGGTATGTCTATAAGGCTACAAACTACACAACTTCCAATATTAACAAAAAGCTCTGGCGCGGCAGAAGCAAATTTGATATCTGAAACAGTGGCTATTGCTGCTGACAAAGAGGAAAACGATTTTAGCTTGTCTGATGGTTCCCTGGACAGCTCACTGTATAATATAACTCTATAGCAATATATCGCTTACATGTTTATTTCAAATCAAAGGCTTGGTAAACACATCCGCATGAGCTTCTGCTTATAGTCCTTCGAACCAAATAATTTTTTGTTGTTCTGTTTTTTCTTTCAATCCTGTAACCAATGACATTATTCCATATGTATTGTATGTTTGTGTGTATTTAGTTTTCTTTTCCAATACATATGTACAGATTTATTTTTTTATTTTATAGCTTTGTTTGTGGCAGTTATAAATTTTGTTTAAAAACAAACATTGATGTTGTATTGCTGCTTTTGGCATTTTGTGTGTTGTAGTGCGAAAGGATAGCGGTCGTGACCACCATCTATTATTCATCATGCTGTGACAAGCCATATATACCACAAGTGACATTATAAATTTTGATAAACACACTTGTGCACACACACACAAAAAGTTTTTTTTATTTATTAATTTTTTTTTTCTCCACTTCCTAATGCCATCAAATGAATGGGGTAAGAGCTATAAATATAACAAAAATAATGCATCCTATATGAACTAACTGTTGTTATTGCATCCTGTTTTTTTGATATCCTTGAAAGATTTCTTTTCATATTTTACAAACAAATGTTTTCGAGCTAAAAAAGATTAGGGATGAAATTAGTTTAGGAAATATCGCTACTGATTGTCAGTGTCATAGTTCACGGTTTACTCCTGTTTTCTCAGTAGAGGAATTTGTTCGCAACTAATAGTGTCTTAAATGCAATACTTTCTTGCTGCCGCATTATAGCAAACTTGCTTTGATAAAATTGCCAATCGTAAGAAATCGACGATTGATGCTGGGCAAATTATTTGTTCTAAGCCGTATTCGATTGTTTGTCTACTAAACGTTAATGATCCTACAAGGCCGACCTGCAATTTTGAACTTTTGGCATTCAAATTCTATCGTTTTATATATTAAAAACCAATTAAACAATTATTTTGTATTTAATTAAATATTTTTAAGTTTTGATTAGCAAAACTGGCTTGCTCGAATCGGAGCTTGTTTCATAATTGTTCTTAAAACTAAAATTACATTTATTTATATACTACTTATGAGAAGTTCTAGACGACTCATTTATATTAATTATTATAAATATTAAAGTTAGAGGCTTGGGAAACTAGTTAGAGGCTTGGGAAACTAATTTGGTTCCGACGTTTAGGGGTAAGCTGATGAGACTTCACATATGCACCTATGCAGATGGTTGAAGGCCATAAATTGTTTCTTTAGTACTTGCATATATGTATATGTGCGGTGCGATTCAAATGTTTTAGATTTAATTATAGCAGTGCATCACACATGCATACATACTTTCATAAACCCATATCGTTCGCACCTCAAGTTTATTTTCAAGTGATAGCACTTAATAGGCGTACTGTCGCGACAACGGTCAGTGACTACAAGAGGGGTCAAGTGACGAGGTTTATGAATTTAAAATGAAACTTAATCTTCTTTTAGTTATTTCTTATACTTGCCTTTAATAGGACGCATTCTTGTTATGGCTAAAAGAGTAAATTTATGTCGTGATCATTAATTGGTTTTTATGGCGATCATGCCAGTCTGGAGTGCTTAATCAATTAGAGCACCCAGCTGGTCAGAGGATGATCCTGCCAGTTCTTAGCCAAAACAAAATAAAAGAACAATAATAAATTTTTTTAAAGGAGTGCTACTAGACGAGCACCCTAAAAGGAGTGCTACTAGACGAGCACCCTAAAAGGAGTGCTACTAAGTGAGCACCCCAAAACAAAGTAATAAATTTAAGAAGCAGCAACAAATAGAAATAAGTCTGAAAATTAAAAACAAATACTATTAAAAAAAAAAAACTTTTCCTTTTTACTGAAGTGCGTTCTAGCCGCACTCATAGTAAGCGCATAGTCAAGTAAGCGAACTTTCGCTCGTGACAAAAATATTTTTTTTTCTCCCTACAAAAATGTATTTAATTTTAAAATAAAAATACATACATATTTCTAAACTTATACAATCGAAAATAAAATAAATAAATAAAATAAAAAAAATATATGAAAACCAATATAGGAATATGCAAATACTTAACAATTACTTAAACATTGTACAATTGGTATGAGCTCTTTTTAGTATGAAAAAAAAGATACACTTTTGAAAAATATAGTAGAATCCTAGTTTAATAATGGGTAAGACAGAGTTCAAACTAGAAAAACCGGATGCAAAGGTAGTAAATAATGTTGAAGTAGTTGACCATGCCCAGGAAATTAATTCACTGTGGACACTAACACTAAATTTAACAATAATTGCTGCAGTGAATCTGCTGCTTAACATTTACGTCCTACATAAAAGATCGCTTGGGAAAAAATATGCTAGTAGGGCAAATGATAGTAGAATTTCCAGAAACAATCCACGAATCAGTTGATACAAAATTAATTTTTCCCACTAGAACCAAAAAAATTGCTACAAAATGGCTCAAACAAACATAGAATTAACCCAGCATCAAAGCTGATCTCAGATTTTGATGTTAAATCAGAAAACCTACAATCATTCATTGACGCTATGAAGTTACCGATATATCGGGAAAAGATAATTTTGCCGATGCATTATCCAGAATTACAATAAAGGACTTAAAAGACATGAATAATAAAATATGTTCTATACTACAAGTCAGGACTAGATCGATTAATGGCTAGTGATTGCTGCCGCATCATGGGTATATGTGTGGATATTTAAATTCTTAAACTAACTATTTTTGTAAAGTACTGTTTCTGCAATTTATATTTAGCCAGTATCGAAGTTAAAATCTATTAACCTAGTAAATACACAAATCATCTCTTTATTGACGGAGCCGACCGCAAGAATGTTGTTTTCAAACAAAAATGTGAAGCAATGACATTGCCGGTGGAAGTTCCGGACCTAACAGAAGAAGACGTCGTGTAGTTTGTCATTGTTTCATACGGAAATTTTATTTGTTATTATTACTAATCATCCAAAAATTCACTTCGTTACTACCCGAGCCAATTGTAAAGCAATACATGAGGCACATTTCGAAGAACAGAAATAGAAAGGCATGAAAAATGTCTATGCTAAGCGGTCTGCTTTGGTCATCAGGAAAATACTATTCTTATGTGTTGTCAGTTTCTCCATCATCAACATTTCCATTAAAATTGTACAGCACAAACTCTCAAGAAATACCTTTTTTCAACAGATAAAATAAGAGATTTGAAGACACTAGTCCTAGGGTTCAACGGTGATCAAAAGGACGATACAGGATGATTTTTTTCTTTTTTATTTAAAATAAACACAAAAACTGCGATATTATTTTGATTGTAGCAGGAATTGAGCCTGTGACCTAGAGACTGTTGGTCGAGTAATACTCAAATTTCTGGAGAGCTACTTATGTGACCAAAAATTGTCATCAGGAAAGTGACTTCACAAACCCACCTCAGCCAATCGTAACTGAGCGGGGTAGGAAGGCAGCATATTAGGGCCTAATACATTTGCGGCCGTTTTATTGAATTTTCCATAACTTTCCGGAATATTTCTGGTGATTACCGTTAGCGTTCTTGTCGGATATTCTCCTTAAGAACTGCTATTGGCTGGGGCTTATTGGAATTAACCCTTACTTCAAGTAGCCCAAAGAAAGAACTCTGGGATGGTTATATCGAACGATATTGTTGGTCATGATAAGTTGCCAGTATGGGAGAATACGCGGTCAAGAAATACTTCTTTCACAATATGCATGGCACCTACTGTGTGTGCGGTTGCGCCGTCTTGTTAAACCACATGTTCACAAAACCCCGCTCATTCAGCTCCGGCTGTCGTTTATCATGGGCCCTGTAATCTTATCACATCGCCAGTAGCAGTAACCGTATTTCCGATGGCGTCTTTAAAAATGTGGTGCAATAACTCCTCTCGCGTGAACTCATTGCTCTCTTGTTGAGTGGATGAAAAGGAATTTCATACATAATACGCGTACTTTCACTGTTTTTCCAGTTGAAAAGATACGATTATAAAAGCAATGACAAATTCACACTGAGCAAACATCACCAACATTTTATTGGTTAAAAGAATCGACACGCAGAGTTTGGACTGTATAAAACATAGTAGCTCTATTCACAGTCTAGTGCAAATGGTATTGCATCATTGCATTTGCAAAAAAGTTTAGCATATTTTTACTCTACACTAACAAAATACACAACAATGCACTTGCTAGTCTTATGTGTATATGCAATACTTAAAACCTATAGTTTTTATTTGCTCTGCTTATGCACAAGTTAACTGCAAATCGACAGCTGACAATCAGCGATGCAAGCCATTTAGTTCGTAATCACTGCTTAGTTGCTGTCGCTCATCCCGCATTCAAATAATAACAATAGATGTCTTTAACTTAAAATTGCTTTTTCTATTAAAAAGTCCATTAACTGTTCCATACGGCTTTTTTCGGCTTATTTATTTTTGATTAAAATTTCAGTAAATTATTTTCTACTCTAACTATCAATCAGCTGTGAATTTCGTGCTTTGCAAAAAGTAGTGCAAACTAAGCTAAATGAGGTGGTTCGCAATTGATAGCATATATTTGCAATTGCATAAATTTGCAATCACAAATGCACAAGATTGTGAATAGAGCTATTATGATCACTACTCCTGCGTGAACACTCCACCACACAATAGCCTTGAGTAGATGTAAGGGCTTTTCATGCCTCAAGCCCGGATTTTCAACGCCTCAGAAACGAGTATTTTTGCTTCTGATGATTTCCGATACAAAATCGTGGTTATAAAAATCGCCACATTTATTTCACGCACGGAATATAACACTCTATTGTTTCCTGTTTGAACTCTGCCGCTGTCTAAATCAAAAACATACTTTAGATTGACGTAAAATGATATTTCAAAAGCTACGATAGCGTGATTAATTTGGCATCACCCTGTTCATACATAAAATAGCTTAAAAGTAAATGTCTGTGAACATGTTTTCTTCCGCGATTCCTTAAAAACAGCTATAATGAGCCTCCTTAATCCCAATGCTGTAAAATTTAGACTGGTATTTATATACTGGTACTTATGTACATAGAGAGAGTATTTTTTATAGAGGTATAAATTATATAGGGGCTTTGAAATGGAATGTTAATGTTAATGTCAATTTGAAAAAATGAATTTTTCAAATTAACTTGAAATTTTGTTTATTCGATTGATAATATGCATCTGACTTCTGGCAAATGACCGCACTGGCTGGCTCGGCCGTAATCTAATCTTGAGGTTAAATTTTTGATGATTTTCCCAATATTACAGATCTTGTTTCCGAAACCCAAACATTTTTATGCAATACACGTACATTGTCTAGAGCTCATCCATTTGTGGTCAATTGCCCAGTGAATCGCACGATTCGTCTGTGGAACAAGTTGCCTGCGGAAGTTTTTCATGTCACATTTAACGTTGGAAGGTTCAAGTCGAACGTCGAAGAACACTACTCCCTCTTTCCTGCTCCCCATAACCTATTTTCCTATTACCGGTACAATGCTCTGCATATGTTATGGTCGTTCCCTGTATACTGGTTCAAGATAAAAATAAAAGAAGAAGCTTGTCAATCTATTTATTTATTTACTTTTTCCAAAAATTCAGTACAACAAGAATACAATATTAATTTGAAATCCTCATCGAAAATAGCATATCTTAGAGGTCATTTCACAAGCCCGAAGCGTGATTATCAAACGTTTCCTTCAATAAATCATATGTGACAAGAGTTGTGCGGCATATTGTGACATCCGGTTGAAACCACATTTTCTTGCATTATATGGCTGTTCAATTACTGAACCAAAAAGTTAGTAATCATGGCTCTATAGCGGTAACTATTAACTGCAACGTTCTGGCCAGCATCGGTTTTAAAGAAGTACATACCCACGCCATAAAGCACGCCAAACAATAACCTATTCTACATGTAACAGTGTCTTTCTATACACTTGAGGATCATCATCACTCCAAACATGGCTGTTCTGCTTATTAACATACGAGGTCTGATTAAAAAATACTCGTTGTTTTAAAACTTCTTGAGTTACGTATGTTCGATTTTCGAATTTTTTTTTTTTTTTTTATGTTGGTACACATGTCTGTTATATGTTGCCGATATCAGCCGTTTTGGATTGTCAGTTTGTTTTTGACAGATAAAAAGGTTAGTCGTGTTTTGCTGTGCTCTTTGATTTTTTACTATTCGAAAAAAAAGGATGAAAGAAACTGTATAAAGTTTTGTGTAAAAAATTACATTTGAAATGTTGATTGTGGCGTTTGGCGAGCATAACACAAGTTCAATTGCGGTATAACCGGTTTAAGGAAGACCGAGAAGATGTCAATAAAGATGCTCGTCTTGGTCGTCTGACCACGTCAACAATCGATGAAAACATTAAAGCAGTTAAGAAATTTTGGATAATCGTCGAATCACTGTCAAAGAGGTTGCTGATGATGTTGGCATATCGTTCGGCTCATGCCAAGCAATTTTCGGGGATGTTTTAGACATGAAGCGTGCGGCAGCGGAGATTATTCCAAAATTGCTAAACATCGCTCAGGAGCTGTTGAACAATTCGTCAGAAACGTACAGAATTGTGAAAAAAAACAATCATGCATTTTGCACCATGATAATGCAACAGCTTACACATCGATGCTTGTGCGTGAGTTTTTGGCCAAAAACAAAACCGTTATCATGCCTCAACCACCGTATTCACCGGACTTGGCCGCCGCTGGCTTTTTCCTCTTCCCAAAACTCAAGACACCGCTGAAAGGAAAGCATTTTGCTGCGATTGAGGAGATAAAAAAAAATTGAACCAGAAGCTGTTGGCGACACCAAACAGCTCATTTCAGAAGTGTTGTGAGGATTGGCATAAGTGTTTTATATCTGAGGGGCATTATTTTGAAGGCGGCAAGATAGTGATGAATAAATAAAAAAAATTTAAAATAATGGTAATGTTTTCATCAGATCGCATATATACACTCCAAATATGACAGTTCTGCTTATTAACATATCTATTCAAAAGAAGCTGAGCTTCATCGCTAAACCAAAATCACTTATGAAAATCGGGATCAAAAGCAATCTTGTCTGGGGTCAAAATTTGGGTAGATTGGAAGCGTTGTTCAAGCCGCACATGTAGAAAAAAATATATGGTTAGTACAACAATATTCTAAGGGCAACATACTATCGTTGAATTATATGGTTGTACCTAATAATACTATATTATTATATGCTTATTATTTCTTTATTTCGACCGATTTTTCCCCCTTTCTTAATATGTGTAATTGTTCGAGCTTAAGGTCTTTTTTCGAATTTATAGTTTTTTTTTTGGTTTTTAATTATCTGGCAATATTTCGCTTTCCTTTGGATATCTTCTTCAGACCATTCAGATGGCGCACCATAGTATTATAAAAAAGCATTAACCATACTATATATAGGTTTAAAATTGGTTTAATAATAAGTAACCATAGCATTTACTAAACTAAACATTCATACTCGTATAACCATATTAATATAATAATATAACATATTAATAAATATAGAACCATATTAGTGTAATGTAATATTGTTGAAACATATATATCTTTTAATTAGCATAATTACATACATATACTAATAATACTTATTATAAAAAATAAATACAAATAATTAGGAAAAAAAATTCTTAACGGAATTAATGCTCAAGTTTCTTCTTGGAAGTTGAAATATCCATTAATTGTCATGAAAGAAAAATAGCTATTAAGTATTTTGTCTGCGATTGAAATTTTAACAGACGTCTTTAACCATATTAATATGATTGCATGTATTGTTGGATTCACCATACATATTTATGTTTACATCTTAATATATAATAAACTTACCTTTTTATTATTCCGAATACTCCATATGTATTTCTTCGACAAGTTCTCGTTTTTCTTCTTTTTTTTTAATATAGCTGACAAATACGTATAAGTATGTTCTTTTTTTATTGAAAACACATAAAACATTTTATTGTTTCCAAAGATAAAACCAAACTGAAAGAATATTGTATTTCAACGACTAGAATGAAAATATTATTCATGTTAGCAATAGTAAGTTTATGTTGTACACTCACTTTTGTTGCATGTGAATCAGCTTATCATACATATGATAAAAACAATTATTTTAGTATTGGTTGTGACAAAAGCTATCGTTGTTTTTAAAAAATTTTCACAATTATTATTATTGTATATAATCATATCTTGAAATATATAGATATTAACCATAGAATTATAAAAATGCATACAGTAAAATATTTATAGAGAAGCAAACTATAATTATGCTGATTACACAACGATTTTAACAATAATGCGTGATGTTATAGAATAGATACTAAGGTTGTTGCAACCATATTTCAAATTGCCTTTTCTCTGCGTACAGTCTTGCCAAAATCATCTAAGTATAATTACAAAAGTGCTGCCAACTTAAAGTTTAATACCTCTATGAAAAACACCTTTTTTAGATGTATTTCAACAACAACCATTTATATATTTTAAAATCCTCATTTGACATGTTGGGCGCGTTGTCATGTCATTTTTTTAATTTCTAAAAAAAAAATGAAATGAAACTTCATTCTTTTTCATTAAATAAAATTTTTATTTGAACTTTTTTGCAAACTTTGAGTAGATGTTGTCTTTTTTTCAGACCCTGGCATTCCTTTACGCCCCAAACAACACATATGTACGTCATGTGATGAATTGCAATGGGAGTGACATTTTTATTTCGTCAGTGATGGACGACAGGACAAAACAGCATACAACGCAAAACTCAAATAGACACATGTGTGTATGCAGTTGACCATTTTGAAAAGAAGCATACATATGTACATACGTAGTCGTATAACGAAATAGACATGAGTAGCAACGGATTGGCTTTCCGAAGGACACTAAAAAACTACAAAAAAAAGGAATATTTGTTTCTTAATCTCAAACAGGATGCTCTGAAAACAAAATAAAATTTTTGTTACCAAAAAATTTGTTTTCCTTTTGATTTTTTTCGTTATCAGTTTCCGTTTTATACGAACAACTAATAAATAAATGGCTAAAAAAACAACACATACTCGTACGACTGGACTGAGGAGAGTGGTGGTGTCCAGGCCCAAACCAAATTCTGTTCGTTCTTCGAACAAACAATTGCACTTTGTCACGTTATATTTCTCATGGGCATTTTTAGCAATAAAATAAAAAGTTTCCTTGTCATTCCAAAAGATGAAAACGGAGCAAATAAACAAAAAAAAAAAACTAAAGAAAAAACATGCTAGTATGCGAAGTGATAAAAAAGGATGTACATTAAAACCAAAATGCAATAGAGCACGAGATGAGCCATAACAATGAAACACACAGAAGTTATAAATGACTACTTTGGCTGATGCTGCTGCTGCTGGTGCTGCTGGTGCCTGCCAGGAGTAATAAAATGTTGCCATTTTAGATTCCAGAACTAGAAGAAAAAAAAAAACACAACAACAACTCTGACAACAAAACTTTATTTCTTAATTTATGTTCCTGCAACAATTGCTTTGCTGATGGAAATGCTTTAGGTTTTATTTCGTTATTTTTGGATTATGCCTTGAGCCGCTTTTCATTCAAAATGACTGACAAGAGTCCCACACCAAAAATTAAACATCAAATGTTAACTGAACTCGTTGATTGTTTTTCTTTTTTAACTTTTATATTTATCTATGGAGAATTTGTCATAGAATTGTGGATTTAAAAGTTGCAAACTTCAGAACTTAGAAAAATATATGAATCATTTTGCTAATTGGGCTCAATTGAATAGACAACTATGTAAAGTACCACATCACTTGCTCTCATTTTAAGGAAAATAATGGATCTGGAGGTGTAAAATAAGAATACTGTTCAATTGCAACACACGAGGTCTGATCAAAAAACAGCCGTCATTTTCAATTTTTTCAAGAAGTATTTATTTATTCCTCAATAAATATCTTGTTCCCTTCAAAGTAATGACTCTCAGATATAATACACTTATGCCAGAGTTTTTTCCAATCCTCGAAACACTTTTAAAACACACTTTTTAGTATCGCCAACAGCTTCTGTTTCATTTTTTCTTTTATCTCCTCAATTGTAGCAAAACGCTGTCCTTTCATAGGTGTCGTCAGTTGTGGGAAGAAGAAAAAGTCAGTGGCGGCCATGTCTGGCCGCCGTTGACTTACGCACAAGCTCGATGTGTGGGCTGGTGCGTTATCATGGTGTAAAATCCATTATTTTTTTCCACAATTCTGTGCGTTTCTGACGAATTGCTTCACGCAATTGGCGCATAACTTCAAGGTAGTGTTCCTTATTGACCGTACAACCTTTTGAAAAAAATTAATGATGCACTACGCCCTTGCAGTCGAAGAAAACAGTGAGCAAATCCTTCACATTTGGGCGAACTTGACGTGCTTTTTTCGGTCTTGGCTCTTCTGGACGCTTCCATTATGATGATTGGGCTTTGTTTCTTCACCACACTGAACCAAATTTCGTCGGTAGTATTAACTAAAACATTTAGTAAACCCTTCACGAAAAAAAGTATTCAAATAAAAAGATTATTTTTCAAATCTGAACAAAATTTATTCAAATAAACAATATTTTTTCAATTCAACGACAATGGATTTTGTTAAAAACTAAACAATTATAATCTGTATATTTGAAAAAATATTTATTAAAAAAATAGGTAAAGTTCAGTTGAATGAGGAAAATTTCAGTTAAAACAGTAGTAACGCATCGTAAGGCAAACAACACAAACAAATATTTAAATTAACATCTATAAACAATGTTAGTTTGAATAAAACATTCGATTATTTGACTAAATTTTGTCAATAAAAATCACCCAAATGAAGAACAATATCATTAAAGTAGTAAAAGGTGTTGTATTGAATACAAATTCGTTAAAGCGCCAGTAAAGTAAGAATAATTTTTTTTTATGAAAACTGAATAACCATTTTAGTATATATGAAGACTTTTCATGAAAATGTGTTTTTAAACTTAACTAATAAGGATGTAGAATTGAAGAAATTTCGTAAATGGTAAGTAAGAACACAATTTATTTTACTGTACAGAAATAAAAGTTTGTAATAAAACGTTGTAGATTTGAAAAAAAAAATTCCTGTCGTAAGTTTTTAGAATATTATTATTCAAAAGTTTTTGTTGATAACGTTTGTGAAATTTTCGAAAACAGTTTTTAATTTTTTTTTTTAATGAAATCAAACGACTTCAATCTTGGCGACAACTAAAGGTATGTAGTGATATTGAATTGAAGAAATTTCCTTAAATTCGGATACTTTTTCTAGTAAAATTAAATAATATTCCTCAAAGAAATTTACAGTACAAAAAGTCATTTGGTTTCAAATTGGTATGTTATTTAATAACAAAATCAATAAGACATTCCCAACTCTTATTGTACGAAAGCTTCGAAACTACAGGGTGGCCCAGAAAGACCGAAGTGGTGTGAATTGCTTATAACTTTTTATTTAAGAGATATTTTTTTAATTTTTTTTTTTAAATACATTAAATTTATGGGGAATATTTTTGGATTAGTTATTAAAAATGATATCCCGCAAGTGGTGGCCATATTCTGCTTCGCACAAATGTGCTCTTTCCAACACATTTTCCATGACCTTTCGCAAAACTTCCGGTGGTATGTTGTTAATTTCTTCTCGAATATTGGTTTTTAACTCCTCAATAGTCCTAGGCTTATTAACATAAACTTTTCCTTTTAAATAGCCCCAAAGAAAACAGTCTGGAGCGGTTAAATCCGGGGAACGCGGAGGCCAATTAAAATTGTTGTTACGAGAAATTATTCTTTCACCAAAGATGTCGCGTAAAAGAGTCATTGTGGCCCTCGCAGTGTGCGCTGTGGCTCCATCCTGTTGGAACCATATTTGCGGATGGTTTTCCACGGCTGGCCTTACAAAATTTTGCAACATGGCCCGATATCGATCACCATTGACGGAAATGGCGACACCTTGTTCATTTTCAAAAAAAAATGGGCCAATGATCCTTTCTGAAGAAACACCGCACCAAACGGTACACTTAACTGGGTGCAATTGTCGTTGATGAAGTACTCTCGGGTTTTCCGTAGCCCATATCCTACAGTTTTGCTTGTTAACGAACCCATTTAATTGAAAATGGGCTTCGTCACTCATTATTAAGTTATGAATAAAATTTGGATTCTCTTGTGCTTTTTGCTGGAAATAAATTGCATAGTCAAGTCGTTGCTGGTAATCTGTTGGTTTCAATTCTTGGACAAGTTGAATTTTGTATGGAAACAATCCTATGGTGTGCAAAATTCGCTGCAGCGACGTCCTTGAGAGGCCCAGTTGTGACGAACGTCTCCTGGTTGATGTTTCTGGATCCTCCCGAATACTCTCCTGTACCACTTGAATATTGTCAGCCGTGTGGACAGTTCGGTGTCTGCCGGGACCAGGAACGTTCCTTACTGCTCCTTGTTCTCGAAAATTTGCAACCAGACGGTTTATTGTTGACTGAGAGGGTGCAACCCGCACATTAAATTGACGACGGTATGCACGCTGAGTCAACACAATGGACCGTTGATTTGAAAAGTAAATTTCAACAATTTGGGCACGTTGTTCAATTGTGTATTGCTCCATTATAAATTATCCAAGTCTTCTTTACAAAATACTGAAAAGAAAAGAAAAAAAAAATTATAATAAAAAAGTTATAAGGAATTCACACCACTTCGGTCTTTCTGGGCCACCCAGTATTTGCAGGTATATATAGATTTTAACCAACTGTATCCGAAAGCAGAGTGTTTACATGCCTTTGAAACTTTCTGATCCAAAACTATTTTGGTGTTTGAAGATCGTATCAAAGACAATTCCAGCAAAATTTTATTTCAAACAATGAAGGGCTTGGAGAATATAACTGAAAGTAAGTTTAATATATTTTCTATATAATTGGTTATAAAATTTATGATGATTTTAAAAAATTTTATAATAATATTTTTTGTTACAGCTTTTGCCAAAAATTAAATAAATTAGGTTTCCTATGACTTAAACATTATGACTCTTTTGTGAAGACACGTTATTTTTCATTTGTTAATTCAATAACTAATTCTTCCGACGTTATTATTAATATCATGCGGATTATTGCCTTACAATTTATTTCCTCTAAATAAAATCTCGTAATTTGCTTATATATTAACAAAGAATAGCATATTCTCTTCATTTGATTTTACTATTATGTATAATTTTATAATTAACCGAAATAAAGGCCACCAAAATATTTGCGGTCTAATTTATAATATTTATACATAATTATAAAAAATTTGCTTTTAATACATATGTACATATATACAATGCAAAAAGTTTTTTAGAATACAAGTTTCATTTATTTAGATTCTAATATATAAGTTTTGTTATTAATGGATACACATGTGTAAATATACATATGTAATAATATGTATAAACTGTTTTATAATAAATTTTAAATTACAAGTATTGCTAAAATGTTTGTGTAAATTTTTTATGAATAGTAAAAGTAGTTTTCCTACTGGGGCTTAGAAAACGAATAAGAGTGTAGTTAAATTGAGTGAATATTCTTTAATACGAATAAAATTTAAATAAAAAACTATTCAAATTAACCAAATTTTTAATAAACATGAATAAGAATTTTTCGTTATTAATAAAATTTAACTACAGAAATTAGTTAATTTGGCTAATCTGTTAGTCAATTTAACAAAAATTATGTTATATACATAACGAGGAGGTAATAGTTAAGTTGAAAAAAATGTCTTCTTTATAACTATTTACCATTTTTTTTTACGAAAAATATCTGTAGATTTGAATAAAGACTTTGTAAGTTGTATAATAACCTACATTTCCTCAAATTTACACCCCATTTCGCATTATTTAGTTAAAGTTTTGGTTCAGTGCAGTTATGAACCTTTTTGAGGAACTCTGAATCGTCGTTGACGTTTCAAACCTAAAACATCCCAGAAAATTGCTTCGCTTGAGCCAAACGATATGCCAACATCAGAAGTAACCTCTCTGATAGTGATTTGACGATTATCCGAAATCATTTTTTTCAATGCTTCAATGTTTTCATCTGTTGTTGACGTTCTCAGACGACCAAGACGAGCATCGTCTCGGCCTTCCTTAAACCGGTTATACCACAATTGAATTTGTGTTTTGCCCATAGTAGACTTGCCAAATGCCATAGTCAGCAGTTAGTTTCATATTTTACACAATACTTAATACAGTTTTTTTGCCAATTTTTTCGAATAGTAAAAAATCGATGAGCACACCAAAACATGACTAACCTTTTCATCTGTCAAAACCAAACTGATAATACAAAATGGCCGATATTTCTAATATATACATATATAACACATATGTGTACTAACATAAAGAAAAAAAAAATTGAAAATCGAACATGTGTAACCCACCAAATTTGAAAATAACGGGTATTTTTTATCAGACCTCGTAACAGTCAACAACCTATACTAAACTGGTAGAAAAATGTGCGTAGATCTAATAATTTTTTACTTTAATGTTGCGATCTTGTCATTGTTTTTGGGTCAACGTAACGCTTCATTCGGGCTTTGAATATTGTTCATTAAAAAAATAACAATCGTAAGTAGAAGGAAATTTGTTCGTTTATGAAAAAAAATTGCATAAAGTTATTTGTCAGATTTTGAATTTCTGCTCAGAAAAAATATTTGTTTATTACAGCAATAGTTGCCGTGATCAATAATTCTTTAGCAAAGAAGACAGTAAAACTGTCTGGGCGACAACCAGATATTTCGTAGTCGCTACACCTATGAACAGCACCCACTAGGATTTGAACTTAGTATCATCTAAACATGCTATATTTTGTAATACGGCCGCTTAAACAAATCAACCATCAAGCTCTTCAATTTATTTTTTCATCATTAGGTTTTTTAAGAATTGCCGGAGGATCGGCAATTCTAATAAAATCCAGAATTAAGCACTTTTTAATGAACGAGACACGTGAGGAGTATCTCCAAGCAACTGATATTTCCACGATTTACTCACCGCCACGATTTTCAATAACAGAAAGCCAATATTCAAATTTTTTCAAAACACTTAGTCCTCGATTTTTAGCGGCTGGCGACTATAACGCTAAACACACTTCTTGGGGATCACGTTTAATTACTTAGGTGTGATTTCAAGAGGACAGCCCACTTATTGGCCGTCAGACCAACGCAGGATTCCAGACGTTATAGATTTTGGATTACAAAAAGTTCTCATTTGAAAAACGTTTTTATTGCAAATGAGACAGTGAATGATGTAGCTGAATTTCCGCCATATGCTGTTAGACCGTCTGTGCATTTGAGACTTAGTTTTCAAGATGTCGAAAACGTTATAAATAAAGTAAACTCTAAAAAAGCTCTACGTTTTGACAAAATTACTGGCAAAATGCTTGTACAGTTACCTCGTGTTGCTAGAAGAATTCTTCTTTTTATTTCTAACGCTATTTTGCGCCTAGAATACTATCCTGCAGAGTGGAAGATGTCTATGGTTACTATGATACCCAAGCCGGGGAAGGATCCCACTAAAGTAGAGTCATATAGACCAATAAGTCCACTGCCAACAATTTCAAAACTTTTCGAAAAATTGTTAATGGCGAAGTTGACTCCAATATTGAATGATGTAGGATGCATCCCGGATCATCAATTTGTTTTTCGCGCTAAACACAGCACCATAGAACAAACGCATAGACTAGTTAATGTTATAAGAAAGACTTTTGAGGACAAAAAGTATTGCTCAGCTCTATTCATTGATGTTTTCCAAGCGTTTGATAAAGTGTGGCACGAGGAATTAATGCACAAAATAAAGTTGAACTTGCCTGCAAACACTCACAAGCTCCTGGAAAGCCGTAAATTCGTTATAAGAGAAGACGACTTTATAAGCCCAACTCAGCAAATCGAGGCAGGAATTCCCCAAGGTAGCATTTTGGGACCCACTTTATATTTAATTTACGCTTCTGACGTGCCAACCAGATCTGGTATTCACACTTCAACTTTTACAGATGACATAGCATTCTGCAGCGTACATGAAAACCATCAAGTAGCTTCGCGAAATTTGCAGGAGTATATTTCAATATTAGAGAAATGGTTGAAACTTTGGAAAATAAAAGTTAATGAACAAAAGTGTACTCACGGTACATTCACACTGTCTAAGCAAACATGTGCACCTATCCTAATAAACAACTCACCTATTCCACAGCACAATGAAGCCAAGTACCTTGGTATACACCTCGACCGTAGGCTAACGTGGAAGTCTCACATTGAAGCAAAAGTCGCTCAGTTGAAATTAAAAGCAGCGCAATTAAATATGGGCAGAAATTCTACATTGAAATTAGATTGCAAACTTTTGTTATACAACGCAATACTAAAGCCTATATAGAGCTACGGAATTCAGTTAAGCTTTAAACACATAGACGACAGCAGACAGCAAGCAGCAATCTGTCAAAAATAAAAACATGTGTTTAAATGCACACGATTATTTTAACGACATCACAGCAGCACGACTTCACAACAGCATTTGCTGCTGCTGCCAACTTAGATTAATTTCTATTTTCATAAGCAGCAAAATGTAAATGCAGTGCTGCCAGTAGAATTATGAATTGGCAGCAATAATAACTAAAATTTGTTTGAAATATTTAATTGAAATAAACATCACACAAATCAAATAAACAAATAAATTGATTAGTTTTTACAGTTTTACGTGATATTATTACGTTTTCGGTTAGCAATTTTAGTTTTATTCATGTAAAATATATATGTGGCATCACTGAAATTTGCATTGTTTAAATACACATAGTGCTGCTGCTGTCTTTAAAATAATTATGTTGCTGATGAGACGGCAGCTTTTGAAGCTAACTTCAATTCTACTCGTGAAGTTGTGAAGTCTGCTGTCATCTAAGTGTTTAGAGCTTTATGGGGCACCGCCTCAGCGTCAAATATTGAAAAAATTCAAAGTCGACAAAACAAAATTCTTCGAACAATTACTGCAGCTCCATGGCACGTAAAAAACTCCCAAATTCTCAAGGATCTGTGTGTTCCACTGGTAAAAGATTAGTTTTCAAAGCATGCGACAAGGTATAGCAGCAAATGGGAACTTCACTCAAACCCTCTTGCACGAAACATACTTAATTTTAGTGGTCACACTCGGTTGAGAAGAAGGGATACCGTTGCCACCATCAGAGCGTTAAGTAGGTGATTTTACCGATATAATAAAACTTTTTGTCCAGCATTGGCTGGACTTAGTTAATTTATTGTATATAATGGGTGGTTAAATTTCAAGGGCCGATGTTGATTTTGAATAAAACACAAACTATTTAGGAAATTATTGTAATTTTATTTTATTATAATATATTGGTGTTATTCAATTATGTATGGAACAAAATATCGGCCAAATGGGCGCCACGACCACGGCGGCACAACTCCAAATTTTCGATGACCCTGAGGCAAAATGGAGGTTCTATGCCGTTAATGTACCGAATTATCTCATCCTTTAGCTGTTGAATTGTTGCTGGCTTATCGACGTACACCTTTTCTTTCAAATAACCCCAAAGAAAAAAGTCCAACGGTGTCAAATCAAATGATCTTGGCGGCCAATTGACATCGCCATTACGTGAGATAACACGGCCATTGAATTTGTTGCGCAAAAGAGCAATTGTTTCGTTAGCTGTGTGGCAAGTGGCACCGTCCTGCTGAAACCACATATCGTCTACATCCATATCTTCCAATTCGGGCCATAAAAAGTTCGTTATCATCTCACGATAGCGAACACCATTCACAGTAACTGCCTGACCGGCCTCATTTTGGAAAAAATACGGCCCGATGATGCCGCCAGCACATAAACCGCACCAAACAGTCACTCTTTATGGGTGCATTGGTTTTTCGACAGTCACTCTTGGATTCTCATTCGCCCAAATGCGGCAATTCTGTTTATTGACGAATCCACTGAGGTGAAAATTTTCTTCGAAAATTGATCATCATTTTCATAATAAGTCTGGATAACTTTAACACGTTGTTGGATTGTGTATCTCTCCATGGTTCAAATTGAGTAAGTCTGAAATAGAGAAATGTCAAATAAAATTCGGAAAAAAACTTGGCGTTTAGGTGTGGTTCACATTCAACATCGGCCCTTGAAATTTAAGATAGTATTAAGATTTGAATACTTGTTGTTAGTTCACATTGTGAAGACTCAATAAATAAATAAAAGCTAACAAAAAAAAAAAAAAAAAAAATTAAAAATTTTAAAACATTGTTGGATACAATAATGATGTTTTAATTAAATACAACGATGTATTTTGTAACACACAGCAATAAACCGTTTATTTCAATCACATGAATCACATAAACCTACTTTGTTATTGTTGTTTTCATTTCATTTGACATGTAATTTTCTTCGTGATTTATTTTTTCTTTTGTATCATTCCATTTAAGTGTTTTTAATTTATATTAATTTTAAAAATTTTGGCTATGTGAAATATCAACAACAGACTCCCATATATCTGTTATGGGAGTCTGTGAATATATTGTAAAAATATAATAT
This sequence comes from Thecocarcelia acutangulata, assembly GCA_914767995.1. Lineage (NCBI taxonomy): Eukaryota > Metazoa > Arthropoda > Insecta > Diptera > Tachinidae > Thecocarcelia > Thecocarcelia acutangulata. The sequence continues at coordinate 67,935,352 of OU612095.1, forward strand.
GTTTATCTTTACAGAAAGTTATTTGAACTGCCTGTAAGTTGATCGCTCTGATTCAGTTTCAAATAATAATTAAGCATTGGTTATGAAATATATTCAAAATAAATAATATTTTATTGAAAAATTGTATGTGAATATGTATTTATATATGCCACCAAATAAAATAGTGGTTCAACATTAGTTCGATCAATCGTGATAATAGTGTATTACACTTTTTAAATAAGAAGCGTGGGAATGACAATATTATACAAGGTGGCGCAAAAGTAATCCTCCTATCAGAAAATGCTATAAATTTTGCGACTGGTCCCTAATGTCAGTTCTGTTTTGACATTTGTGTAGTAAACACATGCGAAATGCACGTTAATAAACAGTGTTACGTTACACTGCTCCAGAACGCGGAATATTGGTGACTATTTATTTGACCCCAAGAGGAAGATGATTTTTCATCAAAAATAGTCGTGAGTGATGAAGCCCATTTTCATCTTAGCGGGTATGTAAATAAGCAAAATTTACGCTTCTGGGGCACTGAAAATTCGCGTGTAACCCACGAAGACCCATTACACCCGCTCAAAGATGTCGCGGGCCAAACGGTTACGGGGCTTTTTGAAGTCGCGGGTTTATGTCAACAAGCCTCAGACTCTTGGAGCCCTTAAAGACAATAACCGTCAGGACTGTGAGGACCTATTGCCGGAAGTTTTGGCCAATGTGATGGAAAATGCTATAAAAAGGGATCAAATGACAATCAATTGTGGCGGCGGCCATTTACATGACATCATATTCTCGACTTGATGTAAAAAAATTAAAAAAACAAATAAAAATAATCCATAAGAAGAATCAAAGTTTTTCATTTTTTTTTAAATTACAGCCAGAAAGCATCGGAAGGTTATTTTTGCGCCACCCTGTATGATTGTTTAATACAGAAGTTACTATGACTCCTACCAAATATATGGTTATGTTATATAATACTGCTTCTTGGCTGTACTTAGTTCATCAAATAACTATTCAGACTGAAATCATGTGGTTATTTTCAATCATATAAAGCAACAAAAGTATGTTGGTCTTAGAATATTGTCATATCAACCATACACGAGGGCTGTTCGGAAACTTCTTAGCCTATCAATGAAAGAGAATACCTAGTTTTTCAAAAATATTTTTATTTTTCAATATAATCTCCTGAAACTTCAATACACTTAGTCCAACGCTAGCAATGCTATCCCTTAATTAAAATAGTTTTCCTCAGGGTCTTCAAAATAGTGGTAGACAACTGTAATTGCGTCATCATTTGTGGTAAAACGCTTGCCAACAAGGATTTTTTTTTTTTATTTGGGAACAAGTAAAAGTCACTGAGAGCTAAATCAGGAGAATAAGGTGGGTGGTCAAGCAACTCGTACTTTAATTCGTTGATTTTAGCCATTGTTAAAACATTCTTGTGCGCTGGTGCGCTGTCTTGATGAAAAATTGTTTTTTTGTGTTGTAAGCCAGGACGTTTTTCTCGAATTTGTACATTTAATTGATCCGCTACGTGGTTCATCTTCAATGCTTGTACAACCACGTTTAAATTCAGCAACCCAATTTTTTACTGTTGCATATGAAGGAGCACTTTCACCTAACACATTCACCATATCATTTAGAACTTCTTGTCGCGATAAACATTTTTTATGTAAATATTTAATGACACTACGCATTTCTAATTTTTCCATTGTAAAAAATCGCGGATGCATCTTTTGTGAACACCTGTTTCTATATGAAGGAGTTACCAGATCGAAACAAAATTTAACAAGTGTTGATAGCAAAGATGGAAGTTTCCAAAACACTTAACTTTTTTCTGTTTATACTGCGCTTTTTGTGCTAGGCTAAGAAGTTTCCGAACCGCCCTCGTATTTTTCTACGTGTATAAAAAGAACCATACAACTTATGTTGAAGAGTTGGACTCCACAGTTTTAAAGTATTCATACGATACGAGTATATATTCGCAAAACGTACCATACAGGTGGAAAATATAGTACATACTCGTGCATATATATGTATACTTAGTACGTATGTACACTCAGAAAAGAAACACTTTAAACTCACTTTAAATCCAGCACAAGGGACTTTCAAATTAAACATTTTATGTATGAAAACTAGCCGTATTGGAAAATATTTAAGTTAAAAGTTTACACTTTAAAATGTAAATGGTTAATGTTAGCACTTTGAATATTAAAATGAAAACTTTACATTTTAATATGCGCATTTTCGAATGCAATTTAAATACTTTTGATTTCATACTTTTAACCCAATTTGAAAATGTTTGTATTTAAATTAAAATTTAACGCATTCAATCTCAAATTAAAAGCGTTTGCTTTTATTTCAAGAGTGAACACGTTCAAATGTAATTTAAAAGTGTTCACAATAAACTTTAAAGGAAACAGATTATTTTAATTGTTTTAATGCACATTTTTTTATTCAAACATATTTAAATTTATTTTATATTTATGAAATAACTTATTTATAACTCATTATAAATATTTATGAAATAACTTCTTTACTCGTGTAACTCATTAATAATTCATTAATCTTAGACTATTTAAGATTAAACACGTGAAGTATTGTAAAGCATATGTCCAAACCTTCAATAAATGAATTTAGATTGTACAAAGTTTTCACAGAGTCTCCTGCCACAATTGTAAATGGAAAAGTCAATTTATTTTACTAGTATTTACCAATATGTTCTTGATTAATCGCTAATTGTTGTTAACTGCAATACGAAGCTTTTATTAACATATTTAATGGTGGCATATTTAATGGTGGCTTTCTTTTTTTTTTTGCTGAAGGCGGCAGAACAGAATTGAGAAGAATTGTAAAAATGTAGTCTTGACAATCTTGAAAATAAAATTGTATAGAGTTATTTTATTAATTTAAAACAAACAAAAAACCATAATTGTTGCTCACCAATTTTTTTCGTCATTTTTGCTTGGTTCAATCTATGGATTGTTGATTCCGTATGTTGACATCGTAGTAGTTCACTATCTTGGTTTTAAAATTATCCAACTTATTGAATTATTTGAAGAACAAAGTGGCGGGTTTTTTCTATCCAATCAACAACCTTCGAAGCCTGGCTCAACGTTTCGAATAGTTATTCCAGCATCTAAGGAACATTAATAATATTGCATAATTGTTAATATTGCCTTATTTTAATATTGCCCTACTTTTATTACTTGTCTGGTCAACAAAAAGTGTTTCCAGATCAAACTTCTTTGGTAGATTAAGGAGATCCGCATCTTCCTTCCAAGAATTTGCAGCATTTTATAATTTATTGTATAATTTTACCCTGACTCGTCATTCCTGTATCTTGTTAGCACTTCTAAATTCACTTTACTATAACGAAATCACAAAAATGCTGCTAACGGTACAATTTAAAGTTGTACTTTTAAAATAAACTTAAATACTTTGAAAATAAAAATTTTTACGTTGCGCTTTAAAGTGTTCACGTTTAGTTCCAACAAGGGCACTTTGAGTTAAAAAGTTAGCACTTTTAGTACAAAATGTACACTTTAAACGTCAAGGTGAACACTTTTAATAATAAAAGACGCTTTATATATTAAAATGAAAACTTAAAAATTAAAGTTAACACTTTTTACTCAAAACTAAAACTTTCAATATTAAAGTGAACACTTTAAATTAGAAAGTGACACTTTAATTTATAAAGTGAACACTTTAAATGTAAACCTTAATACTTTTCTGCAAATTGATCACATTACATTTTAAAGTCAACACTTTCAAAATAAACGTTTTAATTTTATTTTTTAAAGATTAAGGGCCATATCCAAAAAAATTCTTACTTGAGTTTTAACGCATACGTTAGTTACCAAACACATTAGCACTACCATACATTTGTTAAAAATTTTTATGCAAAAACAGTACGTTAACTTTTACATGTAGTAAGGAATTTAATTGTTTTGTTATGGCAACGCCATTATGTACAGTTGTAATTTTCTGAATAGTGATGAATAAAAACTAATATTCGAAAACCGAAAAACAAATTTAAAAAATAAAAAATTATTATTATTACATAAAATAACATATTTTTGACAAACATTTCTTGGATTTACCTTCTTAATAAATAATGAATGTATAATATGTGGTATATTAATGAAATTGAGAAAAAGTAATAGGGGTACTTATCTAGAAAAATAGTTATTATTCGAATAACGATTTTCTTTGTATTCGTTTGATTGAAAGTGCATCACTAACATAATTGTTATTTATATTTTTCTTTCAAAATTAATATTTTCAGTTTGTATACAATGCAATGTGTAAATTTACTTAATTAATAAGCGTAAAACATTGCTTGCATTAAAATTTTTTACAAAATTGTGCTTTCTAAAGGAAATAAAAATGAAGAAGTCAAATGGCATTTTATCGTACAGTTAAAGTGTACTCATTTCAACTTTAAACAAATGGTAAGTAAATAATTGTTTTTGCATACAACATTAAGGAATTTTTCTTAACAACTGCTTACCAAGCTTTGTTAAGTTTTTCTACATATGGCCGTAAAAATTTTAAATTAAATGGGTTCACTCTTAATACAATTTTAAAAGTGGTTACTTTATAAATTATATATTTTACTTTAAAATATAAAGTTTGTCATTATAAAATAAAGTCAACATTTTTAAATTTAAGAATTTTACATTAAAAACAAAAATGTTGTCTTTTAAATTAAGATTAAACACTTTAAAAACTTAAAATTAACACTTTTAGAAAATATATATTTTTGTGCACCCCATAAGAACCCATAGACTGAGGCACTTTAAATAAAATTTGAAAGGGCCGTATCCAAAAAAAAATCTTACTTGAGTTTTAACGCATACGTTAGTTACCAAACACATTAACACTACCATACATTTGTTAAAAAAGTTTATGCAAAAACACTACGTTAACTTTTATATATAGTAAGGAATTTAGTTGTTTTATTCTGGCAATGCCGTTATTTTTAGTTGTAGTTTCTTGAATAGTGATGTATGAAAACTAATATTCGAAAACTGAAAAAAAATTAAAAATTATAAAAACTTAGTATTATGACATAAATTGGCACTTTTTTGACAATTATTTTCTGGATTTAGCTTTTTAATAAATAATGAATATATAATATTTAGTGTATTAATGAAATTGAGAAAAATTAATAGGGATTTCTTATACCATAAATATTTTTATTATTCGAATAACGTTTTTTGTTGTATTCGTTCGATTGAAAGTGCATCACTAACATATTTCTTATTTATGTTTCGCTTTCAAAATTAATATTTTCAATAAATACGAAATGTAACGTTTTAATTTATTTATCTACGAATCATAATATATTGCTTTTGTTAGCATTTTTCGCGAAATTGGCAATTTTAAGAAAACTCAATATCAACAAATTAAATGTCATTTTAACGCACAGTTAAAGTGGCCTATTTCATTATGGTAAGCAAATAATTGTTTTTGGATACAACGTTAGGAAAATTTTCCTAACAATTGCTTACCAAGCCTTGTTAAGTTTTTTTGCATACGGCCGAAAGTGTTCACATTTAATTTTAAGGCGCACTATTTTTCTGAGTGAATGTTCTTAATAGTAAATTACTCTAAACATCTTTCAAAATTGTTTTTCAAGCCTTAATGTTTCAAAATTTTTTCTCTACGAATAATTTAAATAAAGAATTTTGTTTTTTGCAAACAATTAATAGTTCGTTTTCAGAATCTAGCACAGTGTCAATTTTATGAGGGAAAGTGAAAAAAACCAGGTAATTTGATATCAACACTGCATGTTTTATGATGTCTTTTTTTTTAAAGAAAAATCCATCAAAAACATAATTTTCTTAAAACTTATTGTTTTTACTGAACTTCCCATTTGACTTCTAATCATTAGAGTAAGGACTTCAGCTGCCGTTAAATCGTCTTTTAAATCGTTAATTTAAGAAAAATTTTTATGCAATTTAAATAAAACAATTTTTATAACTGAATAGAAAGAACGCAGCCATTAGAAATGTGTGTATTTAAGTCATCAAGTGAAAGTAAACCTTTTTTATTTCCATTACATAAAAATAAAAATAGTTTAACACAATATACGAGTACGAGTATTACATGCAGACGCTATACAGACAATACATACTTATGTACATTATTTAAGATATAAGAACATATATAAGCATATATATGCATATGCATTATTAGGTGTGTTTGTATAAGTATGTTTCGGCAGTATATAAAAAAGTATATAAAGTTTTCATATGTTGAGCAGTTAGTTTTGAATTCCGTTCTTAGTACTTGTGGTCTCTCTTTTTTTTTTTATATTTGCTAGTTATTTTATTTTATTATATAAAAACTTTTTTCAAGACCAACCAACAATAACAACAACAGCTTTGAAAGTCAAAGTGGCTAAATGCAGTTCTGCACCAGTAGAAAGGAAAAAAAATTGAAACCAACCATGTACCAGAAGCACCACGACGAGCCATCCAGCCACAAGGATATAAAGGTTTTTGAGATTTTTAATGTTGTTCTTCTCATTTCGTAGTTTTTTTTTTTTTTTTTTTGCTGTTTTGCAAGCAAATTTAGTAGACAATGAGCAGACATAAACGCAGACAGAAAGACAGACAGACAGACAGACATATGTACATACATATAGACATAAACAAAAGATGGAGAAAGTATAACAGTTTTGTTGCAATAACTTTGATATTAAAATGTAGTGCACCACCAGACAAGCAACTTCGTTAACTTATTGTTCAAAACTTTTAATATAATATATATGTATGTATGTATGTGAGTACGTACACATGTGTGTATGTGTGTACTTATGTAGTTAGCAGATTTGTTTGCACAAGTATAAAACTATGTTGATTTTTGTGTTAGTAGATAAATCTGACGTGAAACACAAACGCGCACACAAATGCATGAATATGAATTTCGTGGAATAAAGAAGTTCATGCTGTGAGTAACAAAAGCCAATCTCAACTTATTTAATTGAAACCTTAAACTATAAAACTAGCGTACACTAACTTAAGTTAAGCATTTGATACGACTGAAGCCAATCGTAAACTTGTAATAAATAATAAATATAGTTTAAATAACTAAAAACCATGCTTCGATATCAAAATAATTATCCATATAAGCAGATAATTATCCGTTTTAGGCGTTCTGAGTTTTTTTTTCGAATTCCTAAAATCGGCTTCAGTGTCCACCAAAATCCCCCACTTCACCCGAAAAAATATGGCAACTTCAATTTTCACACTCAATCGAATGACTGTTAATAGTTCAGATACACGTTCCACGGCCAAAACGTGGACCGTATATGAAAAACTGGTTCCGATTCCGTTAGCAAAGTGGTAACGAGTTTCTTTTTTTTTTGCAATTCCCAAGCTGGGTTTCGTAAATTCCCAAGATCTCCCCACTTCCCCGGAAGCAATAAGTAAACTTCAATTTTCGCACTAAAGCAGAAACTCTGTATATACAGTTTTACATAGATACCTACTTATGTAATAATCACTCATATGGCATGGGTTTCGAGTGTTGCAAACATACAAAAAGTTTTTTTTAATTTTTGAAGCATTTTTCATTTATTGAATCTTAAAAATGAACTAACAATAAGTATTCAAATCTGAATACTAATTATTAAAAAAAATGCGTTTTACTCAAGTCCGGCCAACGCTAGAGAAAAAGTTTTATTATTCGGGAACTATATCGGTAAAATCACCTATTAAACACTATATTTGGTGGCAACGGTATCCCTTCTTCTCAACCGAGTGTGGCCACGAAAATCAAGTATATTGCGCGCAAGAGAGTTTGGGTGAAGTTCCAGTTTGCTGACATGCCTTGTCGCGTACTTAGAAAATCCCTCTTTTACCAGCGGAACACTCAGATCTTTATGTTTCACTTGTATGAAAACATCCAAGTGAAACTAATATATTTGAAAATCTTTAATATTTAATTATTTGATCTTGTTTTGGTAAATATTTCTTATTTTTGCAGCAAAAGATCGTTTTATGTTATGTAAAAAATTTAACAATATTTATTTTCAATATTTCGATAACAATTTGTTATCATCGTCAGGAAAATTAATATGAATAACATATTATTTTTTAATGAATAACATATTAATTTTCCTGACGATGATAACAAATTGTTATCGAAATATTGAAAATAAATATTGTTAAATTTTTTACATAACATAAAACGATCTTTTGCTGCAAAAATAAGAAATATTTGAAAATAATATTACTATTTGGAATCATTACTATTTGCTCAGCACAACTCAAACCGTTTCTTTCAAAACCCTATATTCTACACCCATTGAAGTTATATCTGGAGTACCACAGGTTAGTCAAACTGCCCGTTACTTTTATCATTATTAATTAACGATTTACGGACTGTTAAAAAGCTTTCTAATGTGTTAACGTATGCAGATGACGTTAAAATATATTTAAATTCAAATCTTATCGCTGACCATACAAAATTATCATAATGCTTTATTTCCATGGCTCTGCCCCAACCTGATGAAATTAAATTTTAAAGTTTGTAAATATACTCGTATGTATTTCTATCTAATAAATATCCAATGCATTTTTGATGGAAATATATTATGCAAAATTGATACAGCTTTAGATTTGGGCATTTCTTTGGACCCAAGGCTTAATTTCATACAACATATGTATTTCATTGACTGTGAATAAAGCTCGTGCTGTCCTACGATGCATTAAATGTTGCGCAAATAAAACGGTATATATTTCCCTTGTAGAACCTATACTTGAATATTGATCCGTGATTTGGAACCCGACATATCAGATACAGATTCAAAAAATTGACTCAGTGCAGACGTAATTCTTATTATTTAGTTTTCGATGGAATCCGCTGAGTCTTCCATTTTATAAAAGTCGACTGTGACTAATAAAGCTGCCAACTCTTAAGAGTAGAACTACTATACTCAATATTAATTTTGAGTTAAACATAATAAATGGGAATATTAACTCAAGCTTTTCAATAAATAATATACCTCTCAAGATTTCACTCTTGGTTTAATCGAAATCTGCTGGAAGGGAATATATGTTTTCATCGACCATTTATGTTGAAGCATTTATGTCATTACCTAGAAAGCAAAGTTTCCAATTAAAATGCTCATAAAATTGGTTGAGCTCAGTCCAACGAACCTTTTCGTAAACAAATTTTGGCCGTTTCGTAGCTGATTTCCAAATGTTATGAAATTCAGAGACCGAAAAGGAGGCAGAAATAGTGCCGAGAGGTGAAAGTAAAGCGATTTGCTACGATGGAGAAGATAAAAGAAAAATCGAAAGAGGAGCTGTTGGCGATACCAAAAAGTGCATTTCAGAAGTGTTTCGAGGATTGGAAAAAACGCTGCCATAAGTGTATTATATTTGAGGCGGATTATTTTTAAGGGGACAAGATAGTTTATTGATGGATAAATAAATACTTTTTGAAAAAATTTAAAATAACGGATATTTTATGATCAGCCCTCGTACATTGTTTTGAAAATCAACATCTTCCAACATCTTCATAAAATGTTTGTATGCCGTTTCATTCCACTCAACATCTTTCAATTATTCCAGTGTCATCAGCAGAAAAGTGGCAATAATATCAATTATTCTTGTGGCATCACTGAAAAACGTCATTTGTTTTGAAAGAAATTAAAATAAATAATTTATTTATCATGTGTGAATTGTTTGAATGTGTGTTATCTTCATTAAATTTTTTTTCCTGTGTTTTTGTTAAATTTTGTTTATGTGCTCTACATTTTATTTATATAGAAGTATGTACATACATTTTATAATCCGCTTCTGTTTTTCAACTTAATTTCCTTTTGACTAAAATTTTGCGTGCTTGTTAAATTGTTTAGAAACTGAAATAATAATATTTATGATTGATAGTAGATGTTAGATGGGAGCAACATCTTCCATGCGTTTCATCAAGATGTTGATCAGTGCAAAAAAGTCTATTACGAAGCGTTGCTACTGTTTGGCGTGATCGAACGATTAGTATTCAACCGTCTTTACCAGCTATTTTGGTTTTGCTGAATGCGAGTATCGAATCTTTCTTTTCTAACACGGTTAACGGGGATTTTAATAAATAAATGTCATATATTTATGTCTTTATTTTAAATATTTTTACGAATTTTTCATAGAACGTCCTCTCCAGTATACATATCACAACTTTGAAAATAATTTGCTTCACAGTCATATAATCGTTTAATTATTGATAAAGATGACACTGCGACAGATTTGGTTAAAGATCGCTATTAATGATTGTAAACGTTATAAATTATAAAGATCTTAATTCGAGTTAATCATAGAAAAATATTTTCAATAGCTAAGATTTGAAAACCTATAATAATTAATTATTGTTTTGTGTTCTATACTCGTAAGTCCAACAAGCCCGTTAGAGGAAAAGTCAATTTCAATGTCAAAACATTGGAAATAATAAATGCTTCTAAAAGATTATTATATAAGACATTTTTCTTTAGATTTGTTTATGTCAAACCGAAAAATAATGTTTGATAATTTTCCCAAAGGGAAGACTGTTGTAAATACACCAAAATGCGGAAAAAAGCGCGTTATTTCAACAAAAACGCACCGAATTTTGAATTTTTTCTTTTCATTTTTACAAACCTATTTTGTATTTTGAGAAGTACAATATTTTTATATTAAAAACATGATCATGAAACAGCCTTTTAATCGACTATTATACAATCAAACTGGGTCTGATAGCACCGCCTGATGGCATGCCATCATATTCGTTCAATAGCTAGAATTCGAGTTTATAAAATTTGGCCTCTGGTATAAGTTTTATTAGGGTAATGTTACATTTATAGAAATTATAACCTTCTTTTTTTATCAAATTTATTAGCAATCATTTAATTATACTTGCTGTCGACCGAAATTTTGCTGTCTGTTATAAGGGACACAAAAATACAGCTGCTTACCGTCGACAAAATTGCATTGCAAGACCATACAACTAACTATTACTGTCGAAAGAAATTACGACTATCGGATCATTAAAAGTTACAGACATGCACTACACCCCTTCAAATTAAATTAATAGCAATTCTATCTTTAAAAATTTTTTTTTGTGAAATATACGAAAATTTGCCAGAATTATGACATATATATAAAAGATGAAGTTTATCACAATCAATATTTAATGCAAACGTTTTGGAGAAGCTTTATTTAATAATTTGCTAATTTCTCAATTACCAAAACCGTAACGAATTCACGAGACATCATAAATACGAAGTTCAATGTGCAGAGACAACATTTATTGCAATATTTGACAAACTTGGTTTGATCGTTTAATAGCAAAACACGCTCTAAAAACAGCAAATTTTACAAAACGAAATGTTTCTTTTTCTTTCGACAGTGTGTATAATATACAACAGCGAGATTGTCTTACTTTGTACATATACATGGTACATTTTCCACGCAAAATGAAACGTAAAAATTTTGGATACCTGATTAAAATTTTTTCTTACTTTAAAACAAAGAGTTGAGTTGAATTTAATTTTAAAAATTTAAAAAACTCACCGAAAATGTAAAAAAAGCGCACCCCGCACCGTCTAAAGAATTTTTCTCACATATAGTTTTAAAAAGCACCAAAAAAGGTGCGAAACGCACCGAGTTGACAGCACTGGTTCTAACATATTCAGAGGCTTAAATTATAAAAACAATTCAATCAAATTTCTTCCAAAAAACTTTTTTCAAGTCTTATTTTATAAAAGAAATCAAACTCGAAATCTCAATTTGGAGAAAAAAATCTTATTCTACTTGAAAGTATTCAAAATTAAGGTAAAATTTTTGCTCTGGCAACGCTGGTGTTAGTAAAGAAAACCCTTCCAAGTGCGCCTAGTAAAAGTGTCCGTACGGCCGGGAATCGAACCCGGATCAACTGCTTGGAAGGCAACTGTGCTGACCATCACACCACCAACGCCTCCGCAAGGGTTTGACAAAAAGTGCATTTAACAATACTGCCATAATTAATTATGAAGACACTTCTCTTTTGCATATTATATGCCTAGTGTAGTGTGTTTGCCATGTGTTTGCAGCAACACATTGTACCTATTGATTTGCAAATAAAAACCGACTCATTTAGTACATCAAACGAGATCTTACTTATACTAGCCGGGTACCTTCAACAGTGCTCAGAAGAATTAAAAATTGCTCTGGCTAAGCATCATAGCATCATAAACAGTCTTAGCAACTCCACCAACAGAATAATTAAGGAATTACTGAACGACTAAGAGAAACTAAATACCTACCAACACGATGTTATAAATCACGATATTATAAACCAGATCTCATCATGAATCACCCGATATTTACATTCAATATAACATGTTTCATATCGCTTAGAGCTGATATCACTTAACACGTTTCTAGCAACTTTGCTTTAAATATAAAGAAAGCGCTTTTTGTTTTACTCGTGTTTATATGGCTCTCCCTGCATTTAATATACTTCTGGCGCAAACTCCATTGAGGCGTTGGTGGTGTAATGGTCAGCATAGTTGCCTTCCAAGCAGTTGATCCGGGTTCGATTCCCGGCCTACGCATGCACTTTTTTAATTTTACTTTTATTTTTGGATATTTCATTGTTTCTATTATTTAGAAGTTTTTGAAGTGTTCTCATAAACATCAGTACCCAGCTGCTAAAGTTTCGCTTACAGAAGCGATGATCCGATTCACACTTGTAATTCAGTAATGCACACCATCTCATATACGAACCTAATATACATTTTGCTACATACATTTGCTTCTAAGGGCGATATGTATGAAAATATTTAAATATCTTCGTGACACTCTGTACTTGTGTGAAACTAGTAGAATCCCTAAAAAAGCTCAATTCAGGGAAAATACCAGTTAGGGCCTTTATGCATGAAACCCACGATATGGTGTTTAAAGTACTTGTGAATAGGAAAAAAAACTAATTTTGTGATTAATAACCTTAATCGAAATAATTGGGGCTTGAAAAGCTTAGTGAATGGCACTACAGGTATTATTTTATGAAAGAAATCAAACTCAAAATCTTCACTGCGTATTTAAATATAAAATTAGTTAAATTTCATTTAAATTTTAATTGTATTCCAAAAATTATGGAAATTTGGAATAAATTCCAAATATTATGGAAAGTGTTCCATAGAACAGCTGTTTGCCAGTGGAAGAATAGAAAAATTCTTAGAGAAAAATAATTAATAATTTTATTTCATGCGATGTTATTTTTAATTAATTATCATATTATGCGTTCTGCTGTGGCGGTCCTGACGGGACATTGCCACATAGCGACGGACCGGAATGCGATATAAGTGGATTGAACTCCTTTATCCGATCGGCTTACCAGTGATACATAGATCTACTGAAATACGTATCACAATAGCTGGCAGCCTGTCAAACCTAACCTAACCTATCTTATCATATTGTGCTGTTGTTTAATTCAAAATTAGCAACTAATTTTCAAATATGTTCTATAGGCAATAGCTCATATCGTTGGTCTCATATAGAAAGGTCCTAAGAAACATAATTGCAATTTTACAGGAGAAGGGAAAATCGTAATGGAAACTGTATACCTAGGTAGCAGAGAACTTCAGTTGCTGATTAAAAAAAATCGTAGAACAATAACAAAGGCACAAAAAACTTGTCTTGCACTTTCATTTGTTGCTTATTTTAAAGCAACCGAACATATGCCGCTTTGTTGGTTCTGAAGGTCTACATATTAGCTGACTCATAAAAATAATTCATCTTAAAGAGGGAATAAATAAAATAACCGAACTTGCCCGAACATTTTTACGTTGTTCGTTTTAATACAATCGAATCATGCAGGTTGAACACTTGCTTATTTTTATCATAGGTCTACTCAAACTTGTCAACTTGTGGGCTTGTCTTTTCCAGTCAACATTCAAAATGTTGATAGACATTAAAGAGCAAAAAGGCAAGAAATCATTCGTTCGTATGAATTCGTTCGTTCCTATCAAGCTTTATTTTTTTGTCAATGGCAAAATAGGAAATTTTTGTAAAAAAAATATTAATTTTATTTACAGTTTGATATTGCAAATAATATTTATTATTATTTTTTGGTTTTTGTTTGTTTTCTATTTGACCTCCTTTAAAGTCCTGTCAGATAAAACTTTGTCGCTTTGCGTGAAGTTTAAAGCTTTAACAGAAAATCGCAAAGCAAAAGGTGTATGTCACAATAGAAACTTTGGCAACGCACACGATTTGTTTATTTATCTAAGAAAATTGTTGTTAATTATTACATTTGGTCATTTCTTATGATAACAGAAGTTAGAAGTATTCTTAGACGAACTACTGAAATTGGTTCTAATTGTTTTCTTAGTGCTTAAAGCTATTAGAAAAAACTTCAACGCGTAAAAAGATGAGAGTTGCCGAACTTTCGCTTTGCGTTGCGTTAAAAGTGCTTTATGTGACATGTTTCATATAAGTATATACATTTTATCTTAAATGTCAAAGCGAATTTGCAACGCAAAGCGTAGCAAAAGTTTTATCTGACACGGCCCTTACAGTGGAGTGTGGAACTTTTTTGTGTTTCAATTTTTATTTTTTATTAAGTTTAACATAAATTAAAATTGAGGAATATAAATTTACAAAGAAAAACCTCCACGAGCAACATGTCGAAAATTAAAGCTAAAAATCGATTAGCACCTTGATTTAAAATAGTATATCCCGAAAATCACATCCAAGCCCACTGTGCACAATTTTTTTTAATATTTTTTATTAGATAGTAGACAGAAAAAGAAAAACAATGCAAAAAAATTATACTGATTGGACTGATATTGAAAAAGTTATGAGTTTATTCGAGCACGGTTTTCTCATAACTCGGCTTTTACAAAACGCGATATCTCTGAAATCATAGGCCGTAAAAATCGGAAAAGTTGCTAAAATGTGCTATTCAATAAAATTAAAAATAAAGCAAATCAAAAAAATTTTTTCTTCGAACTGTTTGATTTGACTTGGATTACCGTATATAGAACTCACAATTCTTGTTTAATGAGCTTGAGGTCACTTGTTGTAAAAATTATTCGTTTATTTTTTCGATATTTCGACACCCCTTCGACACCCATTTTTATGAAATTGAATTTGTTTTCAGTTTTATACAAATTTGTAAACAAAAAATTTAGAAATTTGCCTGAAGAAGAAACGCAAAATTTTGACTGTCCTCAATCTAGGGAAAGTCCATTTTGTCCTCCTTTTTATTCATTGCCGATATTTGTATTTGTTCTTAACGTCGATAAGTATTCTAACGATTTTGCTAAAAGTCACTGCCTAGGCGTTTTTAAGGCCGAACATCGATCTAGTCTGTCATCCGTTCCGGAAACCCCTATTTCCCAAGTTTAATAAAGCAAGCCTCACAAAATTGCTCAGTTGCACAAATAGTAAATTAAAACGTTTTTATGAAAACCGTGAATAGCTTTGCAATTTCTTTACTGCAGCCATTGTTCTTCTGCTAATATATCTGTGCTGTTTTATCATAACAACTTAAGTCGAATTTTAAAAATCGAAAAAATGGCATGTAGTTTGTTTAATTATATAAACTTTTTATTTGTAAAAATATATGTATTTTCGTTTTGTTGACAAAATTTTGTAGTAATTTTTTCAAGCATTGCAAAACTAAATGATGCAACTTGTCTTCAGGCTGACTTATAGCATGCTCACACGAAGGCTTATTTTCGAGGTTCGCTCTCTCATTCGCAGCCCAATCTTGATTGAACCAACATGGTTTGCCATACAAAATTTTGAGAGCGAACCTACTTGGTTAATTTTGAATCTTGTTGCGAACCAAGCAAAAACTAAAGAAGAAGAAAAAAGATAATTAATGTGTAATGTAAAATAAACACATTGAAAATGTAAAAATTTGATACTTACATAAAGATTTACATAAGAATTGAAAAAAGAATTAGTGAAACGTTTGCACAAAATATGTAAACATCAGTGTGATGCAAAAAACAATCGTCTGAACACCTAGTTTCGCAATAGTGGTTCGGAGAGCGAACCAAGTGTTTCATATTACCGTCTGAACATGGTATTAAACAATTTTTTCGATTGGTGTTCCGTAAACCTTATGGAATTAACTCTAAATAAATGTAAACTCATGACTTTTATTAGATATTCGCAATTTTCGACCAAATAATGGCACTGAGCTAATAGCTGTTGACTCATGTGTTGATCTTGGGATTTATTTCGACAAGAAACTTAAGCTGGATTCACCCGTTGTTTCCGAACAAAATTTTTGTCCGGACAAACATTTTTCTACTGAGAGTTTTCTGCAACTCGATTCACCCATTGCAAAAAAAATGTTCCGGAAAATCAGAGCTGCCATACATAAACAAAATCTATTAGTTTTACAAGGTGGCAGTACTGCTTGTTATTATTTTGGTTTATTTTCTGGCGTATTTTACATATTCTCAATTATTAGTTAATATTGTGTGATAATAATGGAAAAAAGAAAACTGCTTTTGCTTATGGCCATTGAAATATGTACATAAAGCATTATTATTAGCCAAGTACATACATATATATAAAAAATTAAAAAGAGTTGCAGTGAAAAGACTTTTAAAGCAAAGAAGAGCAATGGGTTATTTTTACACATTATATCGTACATACACTCTCTTCCTGGCTTTTTCATTTCTTTATTAAGTTTTTGGACAATCAATTTATTTATTTCCATATTAAAATTATTACTTATAACTATTTAAACTATGTATATACATATATCAAATGGCAGCCACTATTGAAATTTCATCAGAATAAAATTACTATAAAGATCTTTAGCTGGAAAATTTAGGAAAACAAAAAAAATAATATATAAACAAGATCAAATAATACTAATATTTAATTATTATGTAAATTTTTTATTCGATGGGGTAACTCAATACAATTTTGTATGTAAAAATGTATCCTATTGGCATCTCATTTCAATTTTGTCCGGACAAAATATAAAATTACACCAATTCAAGTTGGGAGTTGTTCGTAAAAAATATTTTTTCTCCCTCTCAAGAAGAGAGACGTCAAACTACATATAAAAAAAATTTTGTCCGGACAAAAATTTTGTTCTGAAACAATGGGTGAATCCAGCTTTAATTTCAATTTACACGTACGTTCGCTGTGAATAAGGCGAATAGTGTATTATGTTTCATAAAACGATGGACTAAAGAATTTAATGATCCCTATGTGACGAAGAGTCTATTCACATCTTTAGTAAGACCCATTCTTGAATATGGTGCTGTACAACTTATACTCGTATATTAATCAGTTCAGAACAATTTCTGTTATTTTGTCTCCGTTCTCTTCCATCGAATCCAGCTGAACATCTTCCGCCGTATCGTAGTCGGTTGTCACTTATAAAACAGCAGAAGGATTGTATCCAACACCGCATTCTTCATAAACTTATTTCAAGAAAAAATTAACTCCATCTCTCTTCTCAGTGAAATAAACATAAATATTCTCAGCAGACAACTTAGATCATATGAGTTCCTACATTTAAATTTTAATAGAATGAATTTTCTAAACTTTGACCCAAGGTGCATTAACGTATACGCGGTGGCAGCACTAGAGCAAAATTACAACAATACAACAAAAACAGACATCTGGTAAGCTATGTTTATCAAAAATATTTGTAACTATTTTCACAATTATAAACTATGGATGTACCTTTTCATAATTATAAATTATATTTATTTGAATTATTTTTATGTTCGCACAATAATTTGTATATGTTTAATTCAGAATAAAACACTAAATTGACTTTCAAAAATGTAAACAATACAGTTGACGTAAATAGCTTACTATGTTGCCAGTAGCAAAAAATTGTCACATGCCGTAGTGCTGCCACCGTGTATACGTTAATGCACCTTGCTTTGACCCAATTCGTAGAGTTTGTTCGGATATTAATAAATTTTACTCTTATCTGATCATGTCAATATTTCTAAGGCAATACTTTTAAACTATTTAAATTCAAATGATTATATGTATAGTTGTTTATAATTGTTTTAACGAGTCAAATTATGTATGTATTTTTGTTCTTTCTCAGCTGAAATATTTTACAGCTGTACAAATAAATAAAATAAATTTTGATTTATTTTCATTTGTTCTTATACGAGTATAGGTTTTCATTAAAACTTCTCTTAAGCATTTTTTTAGTCTTATCTCGACTTACGAGTAAGATGTTATGATATAATGCCACCACAGATATAAACAACAAAATATTTGTTAAATTGAAAAAAATTTGTAAAAGAAACTTCGCAGCCGGTAGGATTCGAACCTACGCTCCCAGAGGGAATCTGATTTCGAGTCAGACGCCTTAACCACTCGGCCACGACTGCTTTGCTGATGCTATGCTTAACATTTAATATAAACGTAAGCAGAATCAACTTGGTGTGTGTGCGTACGAACAACCCCTTTGCCAATAACTATCTAGGGTTGTATCATTAAATAAAAAAAAAATAAAAAGGGATGAATAAATCAGATGCTTTCTGATGAATCCAATTTTTTACAGCTTTACTACTTAGTACTTATACATATGTATGTATATTTACACATATATATTTTTATTTCTTATATTTTCTTATAATAGGTAGGTATCTACTGGACATTTTTCTTTTAACATTGCTGTTGTTGCATTCAATTTTCCTGTGTTGATTGTTGCTTAAAATTTTCTCATAAATCTTGCCTCAAGTCATGTTATGCCGCCGTTAATTGACACCGACACACACATTCATTTTTATACGATTTAATGTTTATTTTGTTGCTGCAATATTCATTTTTTTCCGCTTTTTTGGTTTTTTGTTCTTTCTGAATTGCTTCTTGCACATTTTGTTGTTGTGTTGTTTAAATGTTGCGGCTTAAATTGCTGCTGCCGTTGCTTTCGGTCGCCTTAACTAGTTATCACCAATTGTCGCATTGTATTACAGAGAGCAACAACAGCAGCCACGTTGGCCGGGATGAGAAGCAGTGGCAGACAGCCACCTTAAAGTAGCAGCAACTTAATGGACTAAATAAGAGTAAAAAATAAAAGGAAAAAAAAGTCAAAAAGAAAACAGTTTTATAAGAAAACAAAGTTGACAATTGAATGGCTTTTGAGCACTCAATACAATCGTTAACGATGACGACGACGACTTATAATAGAAGTGGTAGTGTTGTTGCATCTTCTACTTAAAGCCAGCGATAACATCAAATGCTATTTTATTTTTTCAACTTTAATTTTATATTTTCTTCTATTTTTTTCGAAGGCAGATTATCTAGGCTTTGCAATTTTTTCCTGAAGATTTTTCAGAGGCGATGTTAAAGATAAAGTTTAGCTACCACCAGTGACTGCGTAGAAAAAAATCTTCAGCGAAAGAAAGACCAGTCAACCACCAATCAGTGAGTGTGTATTAATGGATATTTGTGGCTAAAATAATGTTGGGTAATTGAAGGATTTTCGTTTGTTTTTTTTTTTTTATTTCTAATATGAAGAAAAAATATATACCAAGTATCCATTATTCACTTACATTTATTTATTTTGCTGCTGTACGGCTACGAATTGTAAAATCTGTAAAAAAAGTCAATATGATTTTTACACAAATAGCAAATATTACTCATAATATTTTATTTTTTTTCGTCATTGCGTACTTAGTATGGTCTTAGGGCCTTCTTCACGACCACGAACGTTGACATTGAAGCTTAATCACAACAGAAATATCGGGTTTTTCAATAAGGACGTGACAACCATTTGACATATTTTCGAACTTTATGAACTTGAAATACAATCAAAGCATTTATGAATGGAACTCCACTTCGTTTATATGGCCACCGCGACGACTCGGTCACACATTTCGACCGCAACGATCGCTATTTCGCCTTGAAAGTTGGTTCAGAGTTGATGTAGACCTAAAGCGTAGTGTTTTGTCTTTCGTTCTGTACACACGTGTTTTTCATTGTCGTCCGTTCTATAGCTGTACTTATGTTTATTATTAATTTGTAAAGGCTAATATTGAGTTCATTATTTCCTAGGAAATTCTTTCAAATTGCATACAAAAGTGTTTAGTATGAAATATCTGCGAAATAAACTTAGAAATGTAGTACTGAGTTTTTCAAGCTAAAAACACACAATATGTACTGCAACATATTTCATTTAAAATTGTTTCTGGGAATATTTGCTTTTTCAGCTGCGAAATAACATAAGCAAAGCTTTTTTCGCACGAAGTACAAACACGTATTCTTAAAATTAAAAAAAAAACATGAATAAGAGAAAAAAGAGACAACACTGAGTACATCTCAATTTTTCCGTACGAAATAAGGAATCAGCGTTGTCAACTTTGTTTTTGGTGCTTTTTGAAATTTTCTGTGCGAAAAAATCCTTATCCGGTGCGCGGTGCTCTTTTCTTCAATTTTCGGTGCGTTTTTTAATTTTCGGTGGCATTATATCAATTTCAATATAACTTTCAGTTCTAATATAAGAAACAACTTTTTGCACTATATATTTGTAATACATTCAATAAAATTTTATACAAGTATGCAAAAGTTGCAGATTTCACCAACAACAGCGTACAATTACACACACGGAAAGTTAACAGATATTTGTATCGGAAACTCTTTATTTGCCAAAAAAATCCTAATTTTGAGGAAAAAATCTTAAACAGGGTTTCTTTTGATTTTTCTTATGCTAAACTCAGAAAGTAACGTTTGTTAATTATTATAAAATGATGATTATTTTAACATAACAATGAGATCAAAGTGAAAATATTAAGCTAAAACTCAATTCAATAAAACATCCTTTCAAAATTAGTACTCGTACGAGTAGTACAAAGCTGAAGAAAGAAATATAAACAAGCTTTCTCATCAATGTATTTTATTTACATATGTAGTTTTTTGGGAAAGTGATAATAAATGATAAGATGATCGTGATACCTGTTCAGAATCTTATTTATTGCGGCCGATCATTTGTTGTTTAATAGACTGGGTCAAAACTAGCTCTTGCTTGACATAACTCAAAAAAATTTAGCGCAATCAGGTCAGCTGATCTGAGGAGCCTGTGGAAAGTGTAGCTGAAAGTTTTCATTCAAGCTCCGCTATAACCGATCTGACTATGTGTCAGTTAAATGCATACGGCTTCGGTGGAGTTCTGAATAAAAACCTCATCCAGCATCTTTAAATAATAGCAAAAAGTTATTACATTTTGTCGTATAGCACTATTCGTTAATTACACTATAAATGTAACTAGGTATATAAGTATGTACATTTGTGTATATGTGGCGTACAAAAAGTTTAAGTTTGGAACCAGTAAACAGCTGAGTAACATTTTTTCTTAATCTTAATTTTGGGAAATATATCTTCAAATCTTATTTTACTTATAAAATCTTCAAAATTAAGGTAAAATTTTGTTTTGGCAACGCTTGTCTTGAACTAAGTGCTAGCAAGGGGGAAAAAGGCAAAGTAAACTTTCTATATGTGAAAGCGGTGTAAACGGTAACAACATATCTAGAAAATTTGTTTGAAAGGAATTTTTCAGATTGCTTTCCACACAAATTTTGTAGACGAGTTGTACGCCTGTATTCTGTAAACACTACATTAAGTATAAAGGAAATTGCTATGCTTTTAATAAGTTAATCTAATGAAAATGTTACCGATTTTTAACCATTTTGCGAAAAACGTATAAAATTAATAAAACAAATTTTTATGGTGTGTTTTCTCCCATTTTGGTGCGTTTTGAAATTTCAAAGTTGACAACGCTGAAAGGAATGTTGCTGAAAATTTTTCGCACATTCAATCTCAATACTAGGCTTAAAAAACGAAATTATACCGGAATAGGTAGAATTTTGTTTTGCATCATGTGTGCACGTGTTTTTTTGTTATTTTATTTTTTTACAGCCGTTTGTTTTTTTTTTCTCTATTTGTTATTATTAATTTATTTTTTATATTACTCCTATGTATTTTATTACTCCACGGTGTTGGACTAATTTTTGTTAGTCTTAGCAGTGTCGAAGATATATACACTGGGCACTGATCAGTTTTAACTCATTTAATTTCAACATTTTAAATATTGTGATAATGTTTATTTTGGCCGTTCCGTGTGTTAAGTTCACAAACATTACTCCCCTTTTTCTGCTTTTCATAATCTATTTTCCTAGTTCCAGTACAATGCCCTGCATATGTAGGGGCTATTCCCTGAGTACTGATCCAAGATAAAAAACAAAAAAGTTTAGCGGCGTTAAATCACACAAACAAGGTGGACAACCAATTGACTGGTAAATACAATAACCGATAACACGATCACCAAACTTACTCTTCAATAAATCGATTGTAACGTGTGCTGTGTGGCTTGTGGCACCGTCCTGTTGAAGCCACATGTCGTTCAAGTCCATGCTTTCCACTTCGGACCAAAAATAATTGGTGATCATGGCGCGATAACAATCGCTATTCACAATAAGGTGACGATCGTTATTGTCGACGAAAAAATATGGTCCAATGTCGCAGCCGGCATGTAAATCGCATAAAACAGTTATTTTTGTGGATGAAGTGGTGATTCGTGAAGCATATGTGGATTTTCCGCAGACTAATAACGCATATTTTGCTGATTGAGCCAAAAATGAGCTTCGTAACAGAAGATTATTTTGCGATGAAATTCATCATCTTGGTGCGTCTCCGCCAGAGGCTAATCGGAGATCGTACGCCGCGTGAAATGGTATATCAGCTTGATCTTGTATGGGTGTAAACCAAAATCTTTGGTTTTGTCATCGTTCCTGTCACTCTTGTGTAATTGCGCATCGTTAGCACACATACGTACTTTCGAGTGTAGCAACTGTAGAGAGCCTAATGAGGATGAACGTAATACTCCTCCACGATTTGGTGGAAATGTTGTTAACATATTAATACTTTACTCACACTGCGTGAGTTTTTTTTAGGTAAAATGACATTTTAACTTGAAGTTTTTTTTTTGAGAATTTAGTGCAATTTTAAGAAATTTGTGTGAATTTAAAAGTGAAAAACTAATATAATCTGTGATTTTAATTACAAATTTATTTATTAATTATAAAATTTTTACAAGCTGAACAATCTTAGGCAAATTTAGATTTTGACATTCACGATATGTTTTACAATAACAAAATACATAGTACTGAATTCGCCTTGAGGTAAACAAAGCTTGACAGAGGAAGTGCCGGCGTATTAACCGAGTTCGCCTGAATTCGGCGAAATAATAATGAATTGGCCTTGTCATCAAGCATCCGTTAGTGCCAGGTCAGACACAGCAACTTAGTTGGGCAATTCTTGACTTTATAGAAGCTTTCGGTGAGGGGAATAAGAAGGAAAAAAGAAATGCCAGTACTCGGCAATTCCTTACTTTTCTCTCATGTGTGTATGTGTATGTGCATATACATACAATGTAAATTGTATGAAATAAAAGGTAGAGAAACCTCAAGAATTGACGAAAAAGTTTTTGTGTGTGGACCAAGAGCAATTCCAAAAGAAATCGCTCTGTCTGACTTAGACTTATATTCAGTTTACCTTTGGTTGCCAGATGTACATATATGTAAACACAAGGTGCATTAACGTATACACGGTGGCAGCACTAGAGCAAAATTACAACAAAAACAGGCATGTGGTAAGCTATGTTTGCCAAAAATATTTGTAACTATTTTCACAATTATAAACTATGAATGTACCTTTCCATAATTATAAATTATTTTATTTGAATTATTTTTATGTTCACAAAATAATTTTTATATGTTTAATTCAGAATAAAACAGTAAATTCACTTTCAAAAATGTAAACAATACATTCGACGTAAATAGCTTACTATATTGCCAGTAGCAAAAAACTGTCATATGCCGTAGTGCTGCCACCGTGTATACGTTAATCCACCTTGTGTATACATGTACGAGTAACAGAAAGCAAAATGTGCTATAGTTATGTACACACGGTTGCTGACAATGTAGTGAAAATGAGCAATTGTCCCGCTAAAGTAAATTGTGTGTTCAGACGATCGTAAGAAAATCTTACAATTTCATTGTCAGACTATGGTCTGACAAATAATTCATCTGCCAACAAAAATTGTCAGTTCACACGGTTGTCAGATGGTTAGATGCAAAAAATTGCCAGAGATGTTGTAAAGCATTGCCACTTATGTATAACAACAATCATCTGTTTGGCATTGTCAAACTTTTTTCTGACTATGATGCCATTGTCAGGTGCATTAATTTTATACAACTGACAATTAAAACTGAGCTTACAATACCAGCCAATTATCTGGCAATGCCGACGAAGAGTGTTCTCACGATTGTCAGAGGCCTGACAACATTGTGATCTTACAATTGATTGACAATGGTTTTTCTGACAACCTTGTAAGTTAAAAATTGGCAGTTCACACAATTTTAAAACATTTTCAGACAATTTTACTGGCAATATTGTAAGATCTGACAACGGTGTGTACGCAGCTTATCAACAAATGACTTGATTGGGAGTTGTCGTATGAAATTGGATAGTCGGCTTGTATTTCGTTGTAAATAAATTTTTCGTTATTACAAAACTGTCGTAGACATCTTTCAAGTTCGCCAACCATCTCAAACACATACTTTGTTTTTATTAATTTTAAAAATAGGAAGCGCTTAGTGATACGAGTACACGTGTGTATGTGGTTGTAATAATGCTTATTTTCCTATTGCATGCATTAGTTTGCATAACTTTTGTTGTATAAAATGTATTTTAATTTATTTTAAATGTGATACAGTTCTTTTAAAGTGAATTTGAAAATAAACAAGTAATTTAAACACAACAATGTTTGAGCAGACTACCAAGAACAATGTACTTCATATACTCACTCGTATTTGTACTTACATACAAAATACATACAATATATCAATGTACATATGTTTATGCTATATGTGGTGTATATTTTCCTTTAAATACCCTCATGAGCATATTAACAGTTTGATATAAAAACACTTCCATTTTTATTTTATTCTTTTCTTAAAAAAAAAAAAAAAACGGAAAAAACAACACGCAAAGTTAATGTTGTTGCCGGTTAAAAATACAGTGTAATCATTGAGCAGCAGATTAGAAGTGATTAAAAGTGTAATTTACTTTTAACAAAAGCAAAAGAAGCTAAAAGAAAAATAAAAATTTCAAAAAATATCTCAACAAAAAACCTACAAATATTCTGTGATTAAAATGAATCATTACAAAATACTAGTTGTATCAAAATGTACAATACAAAATGTATTTCTTATTTAGTATTTCATTCACAAAAAAAAAGAAGCAAAAATGCAAGAATTTTCTTTTAAAAAAGATTAATGAAAGAAGAACATTAAATGGAACATGCAACAATATTGCATTAACATACAACAAGATATCTGCAACATAATTAATTTGATAGATTATTATGTATTGTAGTTAAAATGAAATACTTTAAATTATAGCATTCGTAAGAGAGAAAAAGTACTGATCCATACATATTATTTTTGATGTTTTGAGTTGCTTTAAAGATCACTATGGCGACAGTAGGAAATGCGAAATCGACATCCGAATTTTTTATACATTTTTGGAATAGAACTTATCCCTTTACTTATCCCAATAACATGCCAGCTAGCGTTTTCAGTCGCACAAGAGTCTACTAGGATGGTTAGGTTAGGTAGGCAGGCCGCTGGATACCGCGGAATAGTCTAGGTTGTCTAGCTCACTTGGGTCCTGTAGTCCTTCCCTTTGTGATTACCTGAAAAATAAAATAGTGGAGTGAAGAGAAGAAGTTATAGGAACATAGTGTGAGTGAAAAGGATGGGCGAGGATGGAAAAGAAAGGCGGGAACCTTTAAGTGTAGCGTTACATGCTGCTATACTAGCCATCCGCTGCTTCTTATGAAAGAGGCTAGAGCGGTCGGCTGTTGACAAGATAGGCTGTTGAAGCTCCGTCTACTAGGAAACTCAGGTACTGGATTTTTGATAGTCAATCGTAGAATACTCCTCACATGGGAGAGACATCTTGAATCATCTATAAGGTTTTTTCTTCCACAACACAGAGAAAGATCTCAGATGAATGGTTTGAGACTCAGTATATTTCTCATATGATTCATATCCGTATGTTGCTCATAGGATTTATACTTGGAACCGCAAAAAGCTCATTCCATGAAGCTATGGCTATGCACATAGTTCTCGCTAGACTTTACGTAGCGGCGTACACTACCTACCAAATACGAGTAACATCTCTTCAATGATGTGTGCAACACTTTCAATGAATGCTAACTGACAAAGTGTATGACCGTAGTGAATTGCGTTCATTTTTGGTATCACGTATGTATGAGGGCGAATTGCTATTGAAGCTACCTAGCGCTAGATGGCAGCACAAACAAATTCTTGTTTTGAAGTTGCGGTCTTTCAAACGACAGTTGTTAAAATTTCACACAAACCCATCGATTAGTTTATTTGTTTATAGTCGTTTGAAGTCAGCAATTTTTGTGTTTCTTGAAAAATTTTAATAAAGTGAATTTTGTGCAATCATTAACTGTTATTATTTGAAAGGGAAAACGCCGGAAGAGACAAAAGAAAAGCTCGATAAAAATTACGGTGAGTCTGCTGCGTCAGATTACATGGTAAAACATTGGATTGCTGACATCAAACGCGGCCGGACAAACACTGCAGCAATACCATCAACTGGAAGGCCAAAAGAGGTGGTTACTAAAGAATATATGAAGAAAATCCTCGATATCGTTATGAATGATCGCCGAGTCAAGTTACGTAAGATTGTTGAAATGGTAAACATATGATATTGTTAGGAATATTTTGTCACATCTAACCCAGTGTGCAGCTGTTGATCTGCTTGTTAAAAATGTACAAACACATTCACTAAAACAATATAAAACTAAAAACTATAACACACAAAAAACAAACAAACAAACATACATGATTTAAAGTACGTAAAATTCCAAGTAAATCAACAAATGATATTGTTATTTTTCTTGTATTGTATTTTATTTGTATTGTATTCTGGGTATTCGTTTTATTATTGTTTGTTGTTGTGACTTGCTCATTGTTCGGAAGCATGTGTATGAGTATGTATGTGCGGAAGAAATACAGTGGTACACTATGAACGACTAGAAAGTTCATGTCGTTTGTAGAAACTAATAAAGACGTACAAATAGCAGGCAGGTTGGCAGCAACCAGCCAGTTTGTTTTTAAGCTTTGTGCAAGATAGTCATAAGTCAGAAAGTAAACAAATCTATTGCTTATGTACACAGTAGTACTAAGTGTATATAAAGTTGTGAATTATGTAAGTACTGTATAACGAACAACTGTATGAGTGATTATTTCATTTGCAATTGAAGAATCCGCAAAAGTGTTTAGAGGCAAAAACGTAATAATATGAACTTGTGTTCAACATTTTACATGAACATTTGCTATCGGCAAGATCGGTGCCGCGTTTGCTCAATGTCGAACAAAAACGAATTCGTCAGACATCTTGACTGCAGTGTTTGGACATGATAAAGCGTAAACCTGTTGATTTTTGATGTCGATAAATAACTACTGAGGAAACGTGCGTCAACCACTACACACAGCAATGGGTGGAAGTGCTCCGAAGAAGGGGAACACAGTGAAATCGGATGAGAAGTTTATGCCACAGTATTTTGCATGCACACGGAATATTGCTCATCGATTATATTGAAAAAAGATTTACACAGGAAAGTACTATCGTGCGTTATTAGATCAATTGATTGCTGTAATCCAGGTAAAACGACCACATTTAAAGAAGAAAAAGATGCTCTTTCTTCCAGACAACGCACCGGTTCTCCCAGCATTAGATACAGGCAACTGTTGGATAATTTCAGCCTGAATTTGAACACACCGCGTCATTTAGTTTGTGTTTGGCAGCCGTTGAAAGTAGACTACCGCACGTTTTAAGAAGGAAATGGAAAAAGTGGATTTCTTGTGAGAATTAAAAATTTTCTTTTGGATCGAAAAATCATCATTCACACCAAAATTGATAAACTTGATAAATATTATGGGGTCAGTCTCTGCACTATCCACTTCCATGGTAATAAAGTGATTTACTGAATTTCGAAGTAGCCGTACAAGCACGGAGCACGACGAACATTCTAAAAGACCTGTTGAGATCTCTACATCCGAAACAGAATTGTCAACTTTGAAATTTCAAAACGCACCAAAATATGAAAGAGCACGTTATTTCAACCTCACGTGACGTGGAACTCGGTTGAGAAAGAGGAATACCTTTGCCACCATCAGAGTGTTAAATAGGTGATTTCACCGCTATAATTGTCGAAAATAAAACTTTTTGTCTAGCATTGGCTGGAATTAGTTAATCTTTTGAATTCACATTGTGAAGATTCAATACATAAATAAAAGCTACAAAATAAAAAAATTTCACATGACGGAGTGGTTTCAATTTTGAATGATCACTTGGGTATAAGAAAGCTCTCCGTATGATAGGTGTCATTTTTGTTCACAACCGTCAAAACCGTTTATCGGCGCGAAAGAAGTCAGAGGTGGTTTCGTCAGCTAATAAAGTCGCGGTGGCGAATACTATACTAATTCAAATGTTTTATTTGATGTTTAGTAACAGAAATGCAGAGCGCGGAGAGTAAAATTAACCAAAAAGCTCAGTGCCATTTCATTACCGCAAAGTGCCATAATGTCCACGGACTTTACGACACCTCCCTGATGGTCATTATGTCGCTTTCAAAAGTGTCTTAACGTCCATGGGCCTTTTGACACTTTTAAGTGAGTCATAACATTCATGGACTTTATGTCACTGGATGTTATGACATGCCACGGTTTTTATTCTTATTAGTTATCTCATTTCCGTCGTGTTTCTTCTTTGTTTTATTTTACTGCAGTTTGCTAGATTTCAATATTACGGAATTTTTTACATATGTTTAATTAAGCATTTTTATTGCTGTATACTGGCTAAATAAAGATTGTGTTGAAATCAAGCTATCTTACGAATATATTTTATCAAATTGTTTTAAATTTTTTTAATGTAGAACAGCTTACTTATTCTCTTATTCAACAAACTCTATCTGCCCATCGCTGCTTTAGAATTTTACTTACTTAATAGGGCACATTTTGCAACTTTCCGCCAACTTTCGTGTCAATTCATCTAACAACCAACTAGGTTGGTTTTTCAGTCAAGCTTCAGTCCAGGCTCATTTCATATCTTCAGATGCGGTTACACTGATATTAACAATTTAATTTTTTAATCACAGGTAGTTCCATTAACATTTGTTAGCAAATGTAATTTAAATTAAAATGTAATTTAAATAATTTAAATTATTAAGCAATAATAAATGATTGATTTGACAGTATAACAATTAGCCAAATTTAGAGTTGCATGTATTCGGCTTGTAGTCAGTGTTTCAATTTACTTACAACATTTGCTGGCGACTGGAATATAACGCTAACACTACAAAACTTTTCTCCAAATATTTGTTGAAATCTTCAAAAGCGACTTAACGATGTCAAGTAAAAAATCGACAGTGTTCTTGTTTTTCTTTTTCGTTCTTCTCTCAAATCCGACCCTTTTTTTGGTTTTACAAAACAATTTGTAATTTAAATTATATATTTTTTGGAAACCTCTTAATATAAATTTGTACATCGATATATACATATTTGACACTTTTGAATTTGCATGAGTGCTTTTTGCTTGTGCGATACGGTATTGCAGTTATAATCGTGCTGCTCTGCATGTGTCAAAATTATGCCATCTTTGAATGACATTCCTATAACACTAAATGAAGTAAGTAAGTAAGTTGAAACATAATAACAAAACAGTAGAGACAAATAACTTAAAAATAAACCGCAAGTGTTTTATATACGTAAATATGTATGTATGTATATAGTCACCTAAAATCCAAAAGGCCGTAACAACCAAAAAAAATCAAAATAGACTTTTTGATTGATTATGATATGATTAACCAAAATACAAATTTTCTTAAAATTTTACTTTCATATGTTCAAAAATACCGATTTTATTCATGAAAATCAAAAGGCCGCAACTTCAATGTTAACAAATGAATAAGCCAAAAAAAAGCCCTAACTACACGTTTAATTTAAAAAAAATAATATAAATTTGATTTATATTATTTTTGTTGTACGTTTTTGTTACATTTGTTTTACATTCAGTTATCGTTTTTGAAATAAAAATTTTTGCAAGAACGTTGAGACTACTTGTTCCTTACCAAAAAATAATAAAATGAGTAAGTATATGGTTCCACTAAAAAAGTTGAAAAAATTAATAAAAACTATGACAATAAAACAAACAGAAGGAAAGGAAATATTTGTAAAAATCACCAAGGGAACTTAAAGATGGGTGTACTTCAAAATTGTGTGCGAAAAGTCCATTGCGACATTGTGCTATGTTTTCCGAAAACGATCGCAAGGAAATATTTAATAGCTTCGGGAAAATGGCTTGGGATCAGAAAAAAATATTTGTTATTACTCTCGTTAAACGCACAAAGGTAAAGCGTGTTCGCGTAGAAAACTCCAAAAGACAAATTTCGAGGAAATATTATCTCAAACATTATCAAAACGTTGATATTCCAACATAGAACGTTTAAATGGATAAACGATATTCTGAAGCTAGAATCGTTTTATCGCAGACAATACACGAAAAAACATTACTTCTAATCCGATGTTGAAAGCTACGCACATGTATATGAAGTTTATTGCAATTACTGCAAGTCTAGCAAAGAGAATGTTCTAACTCCTCTATCTTTTCCAAATTTCATGACCGCAATAAAAAAAGAAAAATGTAAATGTTCGAACTTGCAAATGAATTTTATATCTTTTATATTAAAAATACAAAGAATACATTGAAAAACTTAGTTTCACTAATTAGCTGTTTAATTACGGTTGGCAACCATTATTTTTTCAAACCAAATGTAACTTTTATTAAAAACATTAATGTACTTACGGCTTTTTGGTTTCAGAAAAAAGGATTCCAACCATTATTAAAAAATCACTATTATTTTATTTTTTAAGTTTTTTTATTAAACCAAATTCGCATTGATTTTTTAATAATAATTCTGAAATTTAGCACTTGACAAATCTCCTGTAAAAAAGCAAAAATTGTACTTACGGCCTTTTGGATTTTAGGTGACGATATGTGTATATAGGTTTGCAGGTTTCTCTATAAAGACAATATTCATAAAACTTTCTTTAATATTAACTGTAATCTTGTTACTGTCAATTTGATATTTTCACCTAAATTTTTTGTTTGATTTTATAAAGAAAATAAAATATTATTGACGCCAATTAATGTCAACATTTTGAAGATATTTTCGTGTCATTTACATATAAATAAGAGCTGAAGGTCAATTACAAAATAGTTTTAGTATTATAATCATAGCTGACAGATTTGACGATAAATCTTCATTTTGATGATTTTCATGCTAAAATTTAGCAAAATGACGATATGACGATTTTTGCCTTAAAAATTACGATTTTTTCTATACGAAAAGAATGATTAAATTTCTTGAATTATTTGTAGGTGGGTCACAAAGTATATCAATAAAGATTTTCACGATGACCATTGTGCAACTTGCAAATTTGCAGTGCATATTATGATTGATCGTGAGCATACCAGTTAATTTTTCTGGAAATATGCGAAATGAAGCGAACTGCAAATACATACATTTTGTTGTTTGCATCGTTTGCACAGTTTGCATTACCCATCGTGAAAGCCTTTTATATAAGTAAAGGCAACTCGAGAATTGTATAAAAACCAGGCATTTTGTTTGTGTAAAAAATTGGCGACAAGAATTAAAAAGGATGCATAAAGTGATATCAAGAGCTGCGTAAAAATGTAAAAAACTTAATCATATAACTTGTGCAAATTTTTACATTAAATTGTGTAATCAAATTTCGAAGATATTTGATTTTGAACAAAAGTCCTGATAATATATATACTACGTTTATACGTGCAGGTTATTTGCGAATAAAAATATTGTAAATAGCAAAAATTGCCGGATAAAGTAAATAAAATTTTTATTTGCGAATAGCTAACTTACGAAAACAATTACTGATTTAAAACTTATTTGCAAATAAGATATGAAAAGTAGCCACCTTATTTCACAATTTCAAAGATGTCACCTATGTGACACTTATGAAATATGGTAAAAATTACGTACAGAAACAATTATTCGGAATATTTCATTTTTATTATTATTTGTTCCAATTGAGTTACGAAAAACATTTACATTTTAGATTTTTCTGTTATTATTTCAATAGTGCTTTTTATACTAATAATGCTACCAAATATTTATATTTTGAACATATGCAGTACTAAAAACTTAAAACTTTTCC
Source organism: Thecocarcelia acutangulata (assembly GCA_914767995.1). Taxonomy (NCBI): domain Eukaryota; kingdom Metazoa; phylum Arthropoda; class Insecta; order Diptera; family Tachinidae; genus Thecocarcelia; species Thecocarcelia acutangulata. Next base: position 67,967,660 of record OU612095.1, read on the forward strand.
ATATACAAATTGGCGCATGAACAGTAAGTTAGCTGTTTGCATTTGCAGTAAGTTACTCTATTAGCTACTAATATGCTACCCATAAAAAAATATATACGCCCTTAATTATAATAAAAAACCTTGTGCTAACTACCTAGCTGCTATCTTTCCCTTATGGGACTTTACACACAAAAAACTTAACAGCTATTTAGTTAGCACAAGGATTTTGATTGTACATAAGGCCGTAAGTATATAGCTTGTTTTCGTGTTTCCTATAGAAATTATCTTAATCAACAGTAGACTTCGAAAACTTTAAAAATATATTTTCTAACATTTTATTTTATTTATTTATTAATTATATTAACTCAGCACAACAAGAATATAAATCTAATTTAAATGTACTGGGTAGATATAACTGTGTAGTTCATTATTTAAAATAAATTAATGGGAACTCAAAAAGAAAAATATTCAAAACGTATTTCACAAGCAAAACAAAAACGCAATTTTTCCTTAGAGAACAGTTTATTCTTATCTCTCAGCAATTTATTCAGATGTGTGTATTTGTGTCTTTATTTTGGGTTTTTTACTTGGTTCAAGAATTCTGCACTTGATTCAACAATTTTAAACTTATTTTAAGATATCGCAGGATCACAGTTTTTGAACAGTCCCGCTTTCAGCTTATTTTAAGCACACTTGTGTATTTTTCGTATTTAGATTTTGGAGTACGACTCGTTCCAAAAGCAAGTAAAAACTATTTGAATTTTATACGAATTTTTTCTTTCTATGTAATTTGTTCTATTAAAGGCAATGATTTGTTTTGCTATATCTTACCTTATTACAATAAATGTTTTATTGAAAAAACCATTAATTTTACTAGGTGACAATTTGCGATCATCATATCGACGATTTTTTCCGCCGAATTTGTCGATTTTAGATCAGATTTATCTGGCATCTATGGTGACATTGCCTGTTGTTAGTAGAGTACAAAGTGATCACTGCAGGAGTTTGTCTGCAATAAGTTTCCATTATTCACTAATGAAACTAGCTGAAAGAAGCCCGTTTGCAAAAAGAAATAATTTTTGGATCAAGTTGGTTCTAATTAAAATTTTCCATACACACATTTTTTTTAATGTGTTTACTGTTGAATAAGGGTCTAATAGAACTTACAAAAACATGGACGCCTGCAAGAAAAATTCAACAATAGGTGGCCTATGACAGTTTGGACAAATACTAAAAAAATCATATACTCGTATGACACCAGAGTAAAATCAATTATTGTCAGTCTTGATTTAATACTGTCAGCGATTGTCACGTTACATCACTATGACATTCCCCAACGAGTATTTAATTGCTTCACACTGTTAACAGTGATATTGCATATAGAATTAATTATTTATTTTATGCAAATTTTTTTACCTTGGCCCAGTACTCAGAGCATGACTCCTACAAATGCAGTGCGTTGTACTGGAAATAGGAAAATAGATTATGAGGAAAAGGAGGAAAGAGGGAGCAGTGTTTGTGGACGCTTTGGCTTGAAACTAGCAAAAACAACACGGAGAGATATTTAATATTTATTATTTATTTTATTAATAAATTTAATGATTTAGTTACAATTCAACATAAGAACAATAAATTAATCAATTCATTTATAATCTATGTATATATGGCATAGCGTTATTGCTGTGAGCCAGGTTGGCAGTGTACTACTACGTTTATACGCAGCCTATTCACAAATAAAAACTATTTGCAAATAACTAACTCACTGTTTATGCGCTTTATTTTGTTGTATGACATATGTAAAGGGTGGTTAAATTTCAAGGGCCGATGTTTATTTTGAATAAAACATAAACTGTTTAGGATATTATTGTAATTTTATTTTACTATGATATATTGGTATCATTCAATTATGTATGGAACAAAATATCGGCCAAATGGGGGCCGCGATCACGGCGGCACACCTCAATCCGATGGTCCAAATTTTCGATGACCCTGAGGCATAATGGAGGTTCTATGCCGTTAATGTGCCGAATTATCTCATCCTTTAGCTGTTGAATTGTTGCTGGCTTATCGACGTACACCTTTTCTTTCAAATAACCCCAAAGAAAAAAGTCCAACGGTGTCAAATCACATGATCTTGGCGGCCAATTGACATCGCCGTTACGTGAGATAACACGGCCATTGAATTTGTTGCGCAAAAGGGCAATTGTTTCGTTAGCTGTGTGGCAAGTGGCACCGTCCTGCTGAAACCACATATCGTCTACATCCATATCTTCCAATTCGGGCCATAAAAAGTTCGTTATCATCTCACGATAGCGAACACCATTCACAGTAACTGCCTGACCGGCCTCATTTTGAAACGGATACGGCCCGATGATGCCGCCAGCACATAAACCGCACCAAACAGTCACTCTTTGTGGCTGCATTGGTTTTTCGACAGTCACTCTTGGATTCTCATTCGCACAAATGCGACCATTCCGTTTATTGACGAATCCACTGAGGTGAAAATGTGCCTCATCACTGAAGATGATTTTCTTCGAAAATTGATCATCATTTTCATAATAAGTCTGGATAACTTTAATACGTTGTTGGATTGTGTATCTCTCCATGGTTCAAATTGAGTAAGTCTGAAATAGAGAAATGTCAAATAAAATTCGGAAAAAAAACTTGGCGTTTAGGTGTGGTTCACATTCAACATCGGCCCTTGAAATTTAACCACCCGATATGTTCAAAATATAAATAATTGGTAGCATTGTTAGTTTAGAAAGCACTTTGATTACTGAAATTATAACAGAAAAATAAAAAAATTAAATAAATTTTGTAATTCAATTAAAGTAAAGACTATTAAAAATGAAAAATTTTCAATATTTGCTTCTGTACGTAGTTTTTATTATATTTTACATCGACGAGATTTTTCAAATTGTGAAATAAAGTGGCAACTTTTTATGTTTTATTTGCAAATAAGTTTTTAATCAGTAATTGTTTTCGTGAATAAAGATTTTATTTCCTGTTTATACGGCAATTATTTTTATTTACAATATATTATATTCGCAAATAACCTGCACGTATAAACGTAGTATATGTTTAGTAACGGTGAGATTTTACACAATAAAAGCAGATAGACTGATAATCTAATACTAAAATATTATGAATTGGTATTAACTATTAAATTCATTCAGCATTAGAGATCTGTATTTTAGGCATGTTTCAAGATATTTGTGTAGTGCGTAAAAATTAGAACCGTTTAATAGCTTCAATACATCGTTGTAGCATTCTGTAGACTGGCCAAAATATATGACATTTAATATGTTGGAAAGAAATTTGTTAAATTTTTTAACTGATAATTAAAGTAAATATGTATGCATGTGAGAAAATTTTGAAATTAAAAAAAAAAAAAAAATAAAACTTCCGCGGCTAAACATTCAAAAATGATATATTGAGACAATTACAATTTTGTATTAAATATATTTTGCACATTAAACAAAATGACAACTTAAAAATCCTCTTCCTTCTTTTCAATAAGCGAGTAAATGTGCATGTCGTTATTGCGGCGAATTGTGATTGCAACCGCTATCACTTCGGCTCCTTAGAAGGCAAAGAGCTACATATGTATGTGAGTAAGTCAGCCAGCATTGGGGAAATACGAGTACGAACGGTCATGCATTTGCTGCCAATTGAATGGGTGTAATCGATTTTAAATTGAACACCTTAAATGTCATAAACAAATGGAAAGGAGAGGAAAAACCTGAAACTTGGAAGAATGATTACAATAAAATCATAATATGAAAAGTAATAAATAAATCTAAAAATAATTCGATACCATTAAATTACGCGCAAATGAAAAAAAAGGAAACAGAAAATTATAAAAGAAGAAGAAACAAAAACAAAAGTTTTAAATCTTTAAGAAAAACACCGCTTATTGAATTGAATGACGTAGTTACGGGCTGACTGCTCTAGTGTGTGCCACAGAGTAGTAAATAAAAACTAGTAGCTGAAATGGAAAAAGTCACAATAAAGTGGAGAGGCAAACACTCGTAGTAAAAAAATCTATTTAAAAATGAAATGAGATCAATATCATGTTACATTCTTGCGATTTTTTTTTCTTCGTCTTTTTGTTTAACTCATACGATTTCTGCGACTACAAAAAGATTAAAAACTATAGAAATGACAATGACTGCAGCAACTTGCAATATACTCGTATGCATGTATGTATGTAAAAGCTGACACACACACACATACTTCACACACTATTGAAACGGCAAGTGCAACGCACAAGTAGTTGCTACTCTCGTATTATATCACTACTTAGTTTATATGTCCAACAACAATAACTACAACTCTTGTTGGTGGAAGTACGAGTAATAAGATATGGATGATGTGCTTTTTCTCTTGTTGGCTGCAACTGGAACTGGCAACGAGAGTTACAGTTTTCAATATGCGGTGGTGTCATTGTGGTTTTATTTATACCTCGTTTTTTACTTTTGCAGCGTTTCAACTCCCTGGAGTCTCATTTGTGCGGTCTTGTGATCGCTTGCAGTTAATGGTGTGTGAGTAACTGCATGATCAGTGGACGAAACAGAAAAAAACTCTTCATTTCATGTCTGATTGTTTTGGTCAGTGCCAGCAGAGAGGGACAATAAAGTTTCCGAACACGTGCTTAAATCGTATTCAATAATGTTTGTTTTAATATAAACACATACATATGTTTGTAAATGAGAATGAGATACATATATTATAATATAGCAAGAATTGCAAATAACTTTTAGAAAGAAATATCGAGTTTTCCAATAAGGACTTGGCAATTGTTTTAACATGTGCAGATTGGCTTGTCACACCACCCAGTTGAAACCACTTGCCACCCAAGTCCATACTTTTCAATTCGGGTCAAAAATAATCGGTAATCATAACGCGATAACGATCGTCATATGCAGTAACGTGACGATCGTTACTGTAAACGAAACATATGGTCAAAAATAATCGATAATCATGGCGCGATAACGGTCGCCATTTAGAGTAACTCAATGATTGTTATTGTCGACGAAAAAATATGATCCAATCCAAATCGCACTGAACAGCTATTTTTTGTAGATGAAGTGGTGGATATTCACCAGACCAATAATATATATTTTGCTTATTGACAAACCCATTGTGCCAAAAATGAGTTTCGTCACTAAAGATGATTTGGCGAAGAAATTCATTACCTTGATGCATCTTCGCCAGATCCCAATCGGAGAACGTAAATCGCCTGTATTGGTCCATTCGCTGTAGTTCTTCAGCCAGTTTGATTTTGTATGGGTGTAAAGCAAGATCTTTACGCAACATTCGTCATAAAGTGTGCTTGGCTATGCCCAGTTCTTGCGAGTCCCGCGGAGTCGACTGATTTGGATTGTTTGCTACGGATGCCTGAATATGTAAGCGCAAATTTTTTAACTAAACTTGTTATTGCTTGACTATACTGTTTATTCACATATCCATTCAAATGAAAATGTGCCTCGTCACTCGTTATGAGTTTTACATGAAAATCGATAATTGATTTTGGTAAAATGTTTTAACGATTAAAACACGTTGAGTATTTATACGTAATAATATTGGCATGTATCTACGCCACGACTGCCAAATATGAAATGTCAAGACTAAAGTTTACCAAATGGCGGCAATACGAATTAGTATACCTTCCCGGCGAACACCCTGTACCTATTCGAAAGCCCTATACTCGTATATCAATAAATATCTTTTCTTCCAAATTTAATTTATTATGGTAAAGTAAAGTCAGTGAACTAAATATTAATTAAATTATTTTCATACAGCTCCGAAGCTATTGTTGTTGAATATGTACAGAACTCACTTGAAGCTTTGTTCATTTGTTGTTCGATATCGCACAGCAGTGATGGGTACGACGGATCCGTGTTTATTTATTCGTGTTTATTATCAACAAACTGTTATGTCAATTGCGCTCACTGTCGTTAGCGGGGACCAGAGACCACAGTATACGAGTTGTTATATGAATGACTTACTGAATAGTAATCTGCTAACAATCTCCGAATGCGGTAGTAAAAACAGGGTCACCTTTAACGCTCGTAAGACCCAATGTTGCTTATTAGCACACAAACAACCAACCGCTGTTTCATCTGTAATCATAGATGGTACAAAAATTGTGGAATCGGATGCTCTTGATGTTCTTGGAATGAAGATACAGTGTGATGTTCGCTGGACTGATAACATTTTGCATGTCATGTGTAAGATATACTTCACTCCACCCTATCTCCTTACTGGTTACACCATTTACATCCGGCAGAAAATGGAATACAACTCTCACTTTTGGGCCGATACTTTAAAGTCTATTTTGGGCTTACTCGGCCATGTGTAGAAGAGGGCGAAGAGGCTTATCGGTGACAGTAGGGTATCTATTGACTCACTGGAGCATCGACGCAGTGCAGGCTGCGTTATTCTGTCCTATCGTTACTACAATGGATTTTACTCTGACGAGTTCCCGAAACTCGCGTTCATCGTCCAGAGCTCATCCATTTGTGGTCGATTGCCCGGGGAATAGTAATACACATTACAGAGAGAATTCATTTTTCGCCTGTGGAATATGTTGCCTGTAGAAGTGCTTCCCATTTGTGGAAAATTCAAGTCAAATGTTCACAAACCCTCTTTCCCCACTCCACACAACCTATTTTCCTATTTCTGGTACAATGTACTGCATACGCAGGGGTCGTCGTATGAATACTGCTCTAAGTTAAAAAAAGTTGATAAGAAAAAATTTCATTCACGTGCTCGCTAAAGTAAAAAAAATCTAAATATTGTCAGTTTAATGACAAAATATCATCCATCCAGCTGAGTAAATAATCAAACTAATCTATATGTCGACATTTCATTAACTTTACAAGTAAAATAAGATTTGCAGACCTTTTTCTCAATATAAGATTTTTGAAGTTTGACTTGTTGCATAAAATGAGACTTGAAATAGTTTTTACCTCTTGGATCCAAACCTTGTGCACACTACATGTACTCATATATACATAGTTGCATACATATCCCGCGTGGCTGATGCATCGTGTTACAAAGCAAAATTTAATAACTTAATGACATTATTTGAAGATGCTGAAGCAGTTTTCTTTTACTCAGGACACCGCTGAAGACGTATCCGTCTTAAAAAGAGCAGAACCAGAAACTCCCAGCTACACTTGTCACAGACTCTCAACATTGGCTGGCCTACCTTCTTATTCGTCAGCCGCGCTGTACTAATAATTTTAGAAACAAAATTGATTGAATTGAAGAAACATATTGTTGAATTCACAAGCTCAGTCGTATCGTGTATCGATGTATTTGGAGAAAAAATTTCAAACACAAAACTTTAAAGCAAAAACAATTTTCAAATATATTTTTTGTGAGTTTAATGTTTGTGTTTGAAATTGTCTCTCGAAATACATCGATACACGATACGAATGAGCTTGTGAATTCAACAATTATGTTAGAAGAATTTTCGAATAATTAAATTATCAATAAGCGGACTTTGAGTTATTACATAATTTCGATTTTAGCTAACTAGTTGTCAGTTCGAGTCCAACTTCAGTCAAGAAGAACTAGGTAGTTAATATCGTCAGAACATTATTTTTATTTTAAAGTATTTTTGCGATACTTGTGCAATCCAGATGGTGACAAATTTGCCTCAAAGGAAATTTCTCTTTATTTATATTCGGAAGTCCTTATAATATTGGTGTTACGGCCGTCTACATTTTTAAACTATCCCTTGAGATAACACGTGAGCTATCACGGCCATTGAGTTTATCACGCAAAAGACCCATTGTTTCGTTAGATGTATGGCAAGTTCACCACTTCTATATCTTCCAATTCGGGTCATAAAAATTTCGTTATCGCCTTACGACAGCGAACACCATTCACAGTAATTTCCTGACTGGTCTCATTTTGGAAAAAGACTACGGTTCGATGACTCCGCCAGTCCATAAAACGCACCGAAGGGTCACTCTTTGTGGTTGCATTGGTTTTTCGACAATTACTTTTGGATTATCATTCGCTCAAATGCTGCAATTCTGCTTATTGATGAATCCACTGAGCTGGATTCTGACCATGCTCGGTTGTGTATCTTTCGATGGCTCATATTGAATTAGTCTGAAATTGAGAAATGGCAAATGAAATGCAGAAAAAAAAAACGCGACGGTTCAGAGTCCGTGAGCCACATAGTTACCTATTAAAAAAAATTATGGAATTATACAACGAGTATAATCATCATACTTTGATTTAAGTTTTTTTTACATGTTTTGATTTAAGTTTTTTAAATTTTATATATTTTTCCTATAATTCGACCAATATTTTTGGTCATTCTTAAGGAGTCGTGCATTTAAATGATTTATAATGTTGTCCGTGTCTTTACCTGGTAAACAGGTGAGTGATTTAACGCATTGGATTATTTTTTTCACGGCGCCTATTTTGGGGTTACTCTCTGTTTTACCGAAACTAAAATGGATTTTGCTCAGATGAGATTAAGCATCTTGTTCCCTAAACATGTTTGTGGTCGAAAAGGTATAGACAGCAAAAAAAAAAAACTTTCAAATACTCGTATGTATTAAATTCAGTTGTTTAAACAAAAATCACTTCAAATAATGTAATAAGACAAAAGAAGATACATCTGAGGCATCTATCTATAAGATAAACAATTAATATATGTAAATGAAAAGGAAGAAAATAAAGAAAAAAATTAAATAAAAAAGCTCCCTTCCGTGACAATGTTCATTTTTTGACATTGCCGTGACCAGGATTCGAACCTGGGTTACTACGGCCACAACGTAGGGTCCTAACCACTAGACGATCACGGCTATCGGAAGCATGTGTAGTAGAGCGGGAAATTAGCCAGTTGGTACCAGCTGCTTTTCTTCGTTGTCCATTAGGTATCTATTATCTTGTTTATAGGTAAAAGTTGTTATTCGCAAACAAATTTGCAAATACCTAACTTCCAAGGTTATGCAGCCGAGCAAGGTTCAAAGTTCAACTTAATATTTTTTCCGAGAAAATTTAACGTGCTTGTTAAATTTTTTGAAAATAATGATATTTTTGTTGGTGGTAGATGTTATAGATGCGAGCAATGTAGACGTGAATATTAGTTATTAGACGATTAGTGTAAAAAGAGCATATAAGTTAATTATTACCTCGTTTTTATATAAAAGTTCTTTGCTATTTGCATATATCTAACTCCCAGTTTATACGTCCTAAGAAGAATACAAAGTAAAATGGTAAAATGCGTACTTACTGTAAGACGGCCATAATCATCTGTAAAATATAAGTTAACTAAATTTTTTTTTTTGTCAGATGAATTATTTGTCAGACCATAGTCTGACAATGAAATTGTAAGATTTTTATACGACCGTCCGAACACACAACTTACTTCTGCGGGACAATTTTTCATTGTCACTACATTGTCAGCATGTTGCCAGATCTTACAATATTGTAACATCTGACAACTGTGTGTACATAGCTTTAGTATTTCTTTGCCGACAAGGGTACAGCGCAAACTAAATTAACGTGAAGGCGCAATTTTTCCCTCAAAAGTCTTCAAGCAAATACGAATTGTATGAGACCAACCCAAATATAGTGGCATGAACGCTTTGCAGCTGTAAAATTAAATTTTGACACAGCGTAACAGCACAAACTTAATTAGGGCGTGAAGCGTAACTTAATTTTACGCTGTAATAAGTAATTTAAATACAAGCGTTAAGGCTGTGTCATAAACAGTACTGTTCACTAGCCTTATTTAATAAAAACCATTAAATAGATAAAGTCGCTAAATTAGTATTAAATTACCTAAAGTGTAATTGGAATAAGATCAGACAGGGCGATTTTAATTGCCCAACTTTTTCTCAATTTTTTTTTAACTTGCTTTTTCTATCTTGGACCAGTACTCAGGGGATAGCCCCTACACATGCAGTGCATTCATTGTACTGGAACTGGAAAATATATTATGAGAAGGAGGAATTCTAAATTACAAACAATTATTGCACTGTATTTTACATTTTTCACGTAAAATAATGCATTTTTTGCAAATAGAGAAAAGTTCTATGCTGAGTGGTTAAGGCAGCCGATAATGATGCGTTAGACCGTTACTGTAAATGATGTTCGCTAACGTGAGATGATAAAGAACTTTTTATGGTCCGAATTGAAATGTAACATGATCACTATATAAATTCATTCTTTTATCCATAACATGAATGCATCCTATTAAAGGCGTGTACAAGAAATAACTAAAAGAATATTAAGTTGAATTTTAAATTCATAACCCTCGTCACTTGACACCTTTTTTGTCACTGACCGTTGTCTCGACAGTGCGCCTACTAAGTGCAATCATTTGAAGATACACTTGAGGTGCGAATGATATGGGCTTATGAAAGGACTTGCTGCACTTTTATAATTATATCTAAACACTTGAATCGCGCCACACATGCACATATGCATTCACATACCAAAGAGACAATTTATGGCCTTGAACCATATACGTATGTGCATATGTAAAGTCTGATCAGTTTATCTCTAAGCCGTGGAAACCAAATTGGTTTCCCAAACATTAATTATAATAATATAAATGAGTCGTCTAGAACTTCTCATAAGTAGTATATAAGTAACAGCCTGTTCGACGATATCGAATGAAAGTGTATGCGAAAAAAGCGAATAAATTTGGGTTTATCTATGTCACTATTGTTCGTTCACATGAAGTTATGTATTTTAATTGAATTTTGACACATCGTTCACATAGAATAAAGTAAGAAAAAACCCAAATCAATTTTCTTTCGCCTAGAGTGCGAATGAACTTATCCTTTCGACATCGACGAACTGGCTGTAAATGTAATTTTAGTTTTAAGAACAATTATGAAACAAGCATTGATTCGAGCAAACTGGTTTTGCTCATTAAAACTTAGCAATAAATAAGATATATAATTACATACAAAAATTATTGTTAAATTGGTTTTTAGAAATATTTGGATGTGGACGATATGTGGTTTCAAAAGGACGGTGTCACTTGCTACACAGCTAACGAAATAATGGTTCTTTTGCGCGACAAATTCAATGGCCGTGTTATCTCATGTGGTGGCGATGTCAATTGGCCACCGAGATCATGTGATTTGACTCCGTTGGGTTTCTTTCTTTGGTGCTATTTGAAAGACAAGGTGTACGTCTATAAGCCAGCAACAATTCTAGAGCTTAAGGATGCAATAAGTCGGCGCATAAACGCCATAGAATATTAATTATGCCTCATTGTTATCGAAACTTTGAAGCATCGGATGGAGGTGTGCCGCCAAAGTAGAAGCGGCCTCTTATTCCATGTATCAGTTATGCTATACCAATTTTATCACTATGAAAGGAAATGACAATAATTCCTTAAAAATTAATGTTTTATTCAAAATCAGCATCACGCAATGGGACCAAATCGGACCCAAGTGGGCTGCCTTTCCAATGGCTGGCGGCCTGTTAAACCTAAAATCAGCATCGGCCTGAGTGCCAGAAACTTTTTAAAATCTATAAATCGCAACATATCAGTAGCACCTAAGTAGCTGGAAATTTGATGGAAGAGAATTCTCTCAATAATCTTGTCGGTTATAGACATAATTGAAATTGCCGAAAGTCCTCAATTGTAAGAACCGAAGAAATTAGAAATTGGAGCTAATTTATCGGGCATGTTCTAACACTCGCATCTCGCATGACATTTGCGATTGTGACTTCAACTCGCAAGAAAGCTCGCCACACTTTTGGCGAGTTCAAATCACAAGAGTATACCAAAGTGAACTGATGAATTAACACTAAACTAAACCTTAAACAAATAATAAAATTACGTATTTATTAAACCAAATTTGTTTTCTTTGTACTAGAATAAAAACTAGACGATTTTTCATACAATTTTAACAAAATACATGCAACTTAAAAAATGTTATTAAAACGCGAGCCAAACTCATTATGTATTTCAGGAAAAAAATTTTTGAAATAAAATTTTTGATTACATTTTTAGCCCAAATTGCATTATATGAAAGTTGTTGGACATTTTCCATTTATTTTTTAAATTATTTGCCTTAGTAAAACATGTGTTTTCAGCATTCATATTATATCAACTCGCAAGCAAAACGCGTGAGTCACAGAACACCTAAAAATAAATTTGGCGTTTTCAAGTCGCCTGGCGACTTTGAAAACTTGCGAGTGTGGGAGCATGCCTGTATGTATTTTTTTTTTTAGATTTTATTTATGTACATGTAAATAAATGTTAATACAATTTCATATGTAATGCCTCAGCACCTTAAAGGTTTTGCAGAGGCAATAACGTGGCATAAATTTCAGTGCAATACATGTATATACATATGCTAATAGAAATTTTAAATAACATTAAAAAATAGAAAGAAAAAAATATTTATAAAAGAAGTGTTTCTAAATTATTTTTCAAATGTAGTTTAAGCTTCCGTTTGAAGCGTGATAAAATGTTTATATTTTTAATTATAGGTGCTAAATTATTATATTCACTTGGCCCAGCAAACATAATCCTTTGTTTTGTTAGCTCTGTCCGACATCTTGCTATTTGAAGGTCGCCAGCTTGCCTTGTAACTCTTTTAGTTCTTGTTAAGTTTTGATGAAACTTGATGGACTTTCGGCTTTTTCCACGTACTGACTTAAAAGCATACATAGCAGCATTTGATTTTTATATAAACCACGAATCGGTAGAATAATATAATAATAATACATGTAATGTTGGAAGTTCAAGTCAAATGTTTACAAACTCTACCCCCTCTTTCCCCCTCCTCATAACCTATTTTCCTAGTTCCGGTACAATGCACTGCATACGTAAGGGTCATCCCCTGAGTACCGGTCGAAGATAAAAAAACACGAATCGGTGGAATGTTTTGCGCATTTTTTTTATACAATTGTATAGACGGATAACGTGCTGGCAGGTTATATGCAGTTTTTGCGCTGATTGCGAACTCTTCAGAAAACTTGAATTTCGAAAACCATACATTAACAGCAAATAGGTCAAATGTGAGTGAACAATCGATTGATATATCATTAATTTACAATTAGTGATAAGTTTCTTTTTAAATTTATATAAAATTCCAGTAGCTGAAGATACTTTAGACTTCAGTTTTAGAATATGTTCATCCCATATGAGATTATTACTGAAATGTACGCCCAGATATTTAATAACTTTCATTTCTGCGATTCGTGATCTATCTATATAAATAACCATATCTTCCTCATTTCGTTTTATATAGGGCAAGTGTGCCCAGCCCTATGCCCTTGATGCTCAATTGTTTTTGTAAAAGCGCTTAGCTATAGGGCTGTGCTCTTTAATACACAAATTCTGTGCTCCTATATTTTTTTTCGTTCTTCACCGCGCACACATAAAAACAAAGCAACAACACTTTCGCATGCTTTGCTGGTTGACATTGACGACAGCGATTATCAATGTGACATTTGTTTTTGTAAATGTGTTGCCTTATACAACAAAAATATTAAATAAAAATAGTTTTTCCTTAAATGTATAGGTGTTTACTCTTCCATACAGAACTTGTGGGCACCACTGATATAGGGTCTAAATCTTATGAAGTTTGTTATCTCCGAATTCCGAACTAATTTATTAAATCTAACAAACTCTGCCTTCAATACTGCAGGCTATTACAAGTAACATTGTTCTATTATATTATTAAATATTTTCGCAAGAGTTTCCAACATCACTTCTTTACGCACCAATAACATTTTGGCAGTGGCATTGTCATAGCTTGGGCTTTTACGTAAGATCATTTTAATCAAAATTTGCCCAACATGTGAGTTCTCAATTTGATTAATATATAATTTTGTGGAAGCCCGTCTTAAAGCTTTAGAAATTTTATTGGACCGCATTTCCTGAAGCAATAAGTTAAAAACTGATCATAAGTAGATTGGATAATTAAGCGCAACGAATGTAAGGTATATAACATTTAAGAGGTTTAAATTTTTAATTGAAAAAGTAGTAGGTTAATTAAAAGTGTAGTTTAGTTAGGAAAAAGAAAACAAAACAGTGGTAATATCAAACGTCAAGGGCATTTAAGCGTGATGTAATTAAACGATTTTATACATGTACGAGTATAGTTTAAAGCCCCCCAACAAATGAACACGGCCCCAGAGAAAAGCGGCAATTCTGCTTATTGACGAATCCACTGAGGAGAAAATGTGCCTCATCACTGAATATAATTTTCTTTGAAAGTTTATCATCTACTGTTCACATTTCTTTGCACAATTCTGACTATTGCTCGACTATGTATCTTTCCGTGGTTCAAACTGGATTAGTCTCAAGTTGAGAAATGTCATATGAAATACAGAAAAAAGTTTGACGTTTAGCTGTGGTTCACACTCAACATCAATCCTTAAAATGTAACCACCTGATATAGATTGGATAATTAAGCGCAACAAATGCATTTAAGAGATTCAATCTTTTACTTTGTTGCCCAAATTAGGTAATTAAGCGTGGATTAATGAATAGTAAAGTTTAGTTAGTGAAAAGAAAATAAAACAATGGTAATATCAAACGTGAAGGATATCTACATATTTTGTTTAAGCCCCCCAACAAAAGAACACGGCCCCCGGAGAACAAAAGATTGCTCTTATTATTTGTTTGCAGTCATTTTGAATCCCATAAGAATACAATTTATGTTTGTACACTCATACATACTTACATAAACATACATACATAAAATGAAAAAATTCAAGCTTAATTTTGATCAAAAAAAAAAAAGCAAAGCTGTAAATCGACACTTTAGTTTAAAGCGGCGTCTGCAAGCAGTCTTGCTTTAGTTTTAAACTTCTTTTTCATTTATGCCTTTCGAGATATTTGCGGGAAAAAAATAAAGGAACTGTTTCGATCTTTAGCCAGATGTTTAAAATGAGAGACGACAGCGATATATTAAATGGCATTAAATAAGAAGGTGTGTGTTGCATTTGTTGTGCTGGCGTTGTTTTTTGTTGTTTTGCGCAATTGATGTGTTGCACACACAATTGTATACGCAGCCAAAAACATGTAACAACAACGCGTTTAACTTGGCCAACATGCTGTAATCTACAACATTGTCGGACGTCAATTTTTAAATATTGTTTTATTCGTAGTACGCAATTTAAATGGATTTTCTTTTGATTTTTTTGTTTTTTTTGTTAAATCTCTTGTTTTGTTGTTCAATCGATCGTATGAAAATGCGTTGAAGCGGCCGGCAACAAAAACATTTTAGAATCTGAATTTTATGGTGGAAAAAAAATCCTCCTCGTCAGCATTTAAATCCATATCAGCAGTGAGCAAGTAAATAACTGCAGTGGCAGCAGGAGCAGTTACAAGTAGTTTTTAAGGCAATAAATAATCGATCTCTTGGCACTTTGCCACCGTACTCGCAAAACTATATCAGTTTATAACAGCAAATAAGTTTAATTTTTTTTCTTTGATTACTTGAAGTAATCATGATCACCAAAACTTTATGTAGGAAAGTTATCTGTAGAGAATGCTGACTGAATGTGAGTGTGTTGCAAAGAAATACTATACAAGTATTTAAACAGAATATAAAGTAATGTAATGTTTTGATTTGTGTAATTTTTGTCAGGTACGATCTTGGAAGTTGAAAAAATAGATCGCCAAGAGGAATTGCTCTACACATTTACTGATTGTTCCTAGTTGGACATTGAATCTGGTGGGAAGCATTTTTTATACCCCAGTATCAGAGAAGGATTTGTAATGAGCAGGCTGAAATCACTGGTTGAGTTACTTTAGAGTATACGGAGTGAATATCTGTACTAGTCAGTGTCTACAAAACATATAGATCCATTCATCAATGCCGGATATCTCTTAATGAGTTTCTGTGGGTACCGGGATACAGTGGAGTGTCTGGAACTAGTGCAGCAGATGAACTGGTAAAAAATGCTGCAAAACTATCAATAGTTTTTTTAACCGATAGTGATACTATCGATAAACAAAAAAAAAAAAAAAAATACATATAAGTATTTTAAAAATACTCGACAACTTGAAAAAAATCATTCGTCTATTGCGTTCCATCGCCTGGTTGCTTGCTTATTTTCGTAAACTAAATTGAAAAATAAGTGAAAAATTTTTACACACATTGTACATGATCATTTTATAATGAAAAGCGCGTATGGTGTTCTCGGAAATTTGGACCTTTTTCGCACGAACAAAAGAAAAACAACTATACTAAATGCCGTTTATGTGGAAAAGTTTATAATGGGCTTATACCATTTATAAAAAAAGACAGATTGTGAAATTAATTTACATCAGTACTTGCCTCGTGTGACTTTCTAGGCTGGCACAGGTCGCAAATTTTAGTAAAATTTAGTAGTTCGGGCCTTCTTATCCGTCCTGTATTCAATTTCCCAGCAGTCAATGAAGACAAGGCTTCATGCGTTGTAGGTCGAAGTCCATTAAGAATATCAGTGCTTAGAGAACTCACCAGTCTAAACATCACCCTTGGTATCTGTTGCAAGACAACAACACTTCGGGGGTTTGTTAGCCCCGAAAACCCTTATCAATGAAACTACTTACCTTTCCTGTGGTTTTAGCAGGAACGTTTCAGCCAAGACACTCACCTTAGCCGTGATCAGCACCAAGAAGTCTACTAGGCAGAACCTCCTGGAGGTTATGCTGACCCCCGTTTTGCCAGTTTTAATCCTTGGTAAGGGTTTCGGGACCAACACAATATAAGGCATGCGGCTTGCTAGAGTTTTATTTTCTACAATAAATGAGTGGCTAATTCCATTGAGTGAATTACTCACGATTCACCAGCGCCTCCGCGTGGCTTACCAGGCACACACAGATAGCAATTCTTGCCATATGTTTGTAGCCATATGGGCACCTCTTTGTTTAAGAGTTCGGGCATTCTAATCTCTTTTGTATGCAATTTCCAAGCAATCAATGGAGGAAAAGGCTTAATGAGTTGATAGGCCGAGGCCCACTAGCAGCATCAGCCCTTAAACCAACTCATCCGTCCACCCATCAGCACTTTAGAGCACAGGTATTTGTTGCAAGCCAACAGCACCTTGGGGGGCGTTTAGCCCCTGAAAAAGGCCATGTACCCTTCATAAGTCTTTAGGTTTAAACCACAGCCGGAACATTCCAGCCAAGGTAGGCACCTCAACCATGATCACTCCGGGTTTAAACTGCTAGCAGAACCACCCGGGGATATGCTGATCCTCGGTAAGGGTTTCTGCAGCCAACACAACATAAGTCTTGCTGCTTCCTAGAGTTTTATTTGCTACAACAAACGAGAAACTCCTTCTCCTCTTTATCCGAAAAAAAGAGTGCCCGAGTTTGGAGTACGCCAACGCAAATCTTGTTCTCCGGGGGGAATAACATTAGAATCATTTTTTAAAAGGTTTGAACTCTACAGATCGCAAAACAACTCTTGACGATGCTGTAGTGGCAATGATTGTCGCTGGTGTACAACCATTCAGCATAGTGGAGGACAGAGTTCTTCGTGGGTTTATGATATGTCTTTAGTATCGCTTCATTTTACCATTACGGGCATTACCAACTGCAAAACGCTATGACGGCAAATTTATACAAGGATTCCAATTTAAAACTGACAAGAATGTTTGATTTTGTTTGATAGCAATATCTTTTTACGAACATACATATATTAGTTTTGGCATATACTTATGTACATCGGTAAGGGTGTTTAAACATGACGGCGGGATATGCTAACCTAACCCAAAAATGGGACACGGTTCCAACAACAGCAACAATATCGCTGACCACTTAGCCAAAAAAAGGCACAACTCTAGAGGATAGGGATATAGATACCTTTTGCAAATAACCCTATTAACGTGGTGCAAAATAATAAAGCTCCACACGTTGGAACGTGCCATGGCAACATGCTCATGGAACCTGTGACCGCATATTAGCTTTAAGAGAACGGGGGAGCTATTAAAACTGGCCAGATATCAATTGTGAGTCACTGTAGCAAATTGAAGACTATACCAGGGGACTAGGACTGCCCTGTAACGACTTCTGCAGAAGTTGCCAAGACGAGTAAGAAAAGGAGACGATCCTCGGAGCATCACCGCCTAAGATACCTAAGCGAGCGGAGCTTCAATAGCCTATCATGTCTGGCCTGGGTCAATCTGACCGCGCTAGCCTTTTTCATAAGGAGCAGCGGATGGCTAGTAGGAGAGCATGTAATGCCACATTAAGCTGTTACCCATATTTACTCCCCTCATACTATATCCCCCTAACTTCTAATTTTCACTTCTACTCTTCCACTTTTCAGGCAATCATAAAGGGAACGATTATCAGGACCCAAGAGAGCTGGAGAACCTAAGTTACACCAGAGAATCTAGCGACCTGCTTACCTAACTTACTAACTTTCGATTAATTTAGTACCATTACTAGAAAAACGGCAATAATGTCGATTATTTCTGCGGCATCAACGACACATCAACAAAAATCTTTATGAGATTAACTAGCTGTGGTTCGAGTCCAACTTCAGTCAAGAAGAAGGATTATTTTTAATTATAACAATAATTGCTGTGAAACAATAAGACCAAAGAAAAACAGAAAAAATAATTGAATACCATTAGCTGGGGGACAACTAGCTGTTTCGTAGTCGCTACACTACTCATCAGCACCCACTGGGATTTATCATATTGAAAATAGTTTCTACCTCTATTTTCCTTTCTTATATTTTTTCTTCACTCTTTTGTTTACAATTATTTTCTTATCAAACTTTTACGCTGCCATTACACAGGAAAGTACTTTCATGAAATTTCTGTATACGTATTACAAATAAAAATTTCAATGAAATAGGCGACTTTCATGAAAATTTCCTGTTCGTCTACACAGGAAAGTAAAAGTTGATTTTAAAATGTCGCCGAGGCAAAGAGTTGCAAAATGTGCCTCTGGTTCTCTCTTATTTTATCTGCTTCTCTCCACTCTTATTTTGTTTGCTTACTAATCAAAGTTGCCGAACTTATTACATATACAAATTTATGAGGCAATAGTTGAAAAAAAACTTATCATTATAAATTTTTCTGTGATATTATTTTTATAAAAATACTTTAAATATTTTCTTTATGTGTTTAATATACAATATAAGGAAAAAATATTATAATTATTTGCATATACATGCAAAAGAAGTTAATTTTAAAATTATTATTTTACTACCATACTGCAACTTTGTATAATTTTTTGTATATGGCAACAGTGTTTAGAATTTGTCATTTTACTTTCAGAAAACGTCAAAAAATCTGTTTCATGAAATTTTTAATGAAAGCTGAGAGGAAAGTAAGCAAAATGTGAGTGTGTTAGTAAAAAAGTGTGAATGTATTGCAACTTTCATGAAATTATTTTCGTGTCTAAACGGTAGGTTACTTCACTGTGAAACGCATTGCCAAAATTGGATTTTCCAATTGCAAAGAGTTGTCGTTGCGTTGCCGCCGTGTTGTTTCGGTATGCTCCATACAAAATGTACGGACATGAGAACTTTTGACAGCTAAAAAACGCTAGCCGCTCTAATTTAGGGATGGCTGTAATGGCCGCAAAAGTTGAGTAACATTTGTTTTGAAGCAAACTTTACTGAAAGACAGTAAAGCTTTCTCTCTTACGCTCTGCCAAAATTGGATTTTCCAATTGCAAAGCGTTGATGCCGCGCTATTTAGGTTTATTGTATATGTATGTATATGAGCACTTTTGACAGATAAATAACGCTTGACGCGCTAATTTAGGTTGCACAGTTAGAATGTGAATGAACATGTTCCTTTGTGATTGTGAAATAGGCTGAATTGAGAATTGGAAATAAATTTATTATTTTAAGCAACTGCCGCAACTTAAAACAACAAACTACAACAATATATATGTATGTAACTAAATATGTGTGTTCAGTTGTTTTGGTTGCTTCTGTGACCAAAAACGATCGATGATCGTGCGATAAGGTAATTGGACTATTATGTCAAAAAGTATTTGGCATATAAGAAATATGGGCTGACATGTGACATTTCGGCAAACATTTTTTATTTTTATTTAATGTTTGTTGTTGCTCTTAATGCCATTTTACGTAAAAGAGTTCTATAATCCAACAAACAAAATGTGAATGAGCAAAAGAAAACGAAAAGTTTTGCTCTTATTTCTTTTTTTGTTTGCGTGCATTTAATATAAAAATTTCAGAATGAACAACAGGGCGTTTAAATGCTATGTATGTAAGTGTAAGTTTTATATCGTAAAATACAAGCTGAAAATATATGGATGTACTGTGTATATATTTATGATACTTTTAAAATTAGTTTTTAATTAATATTCCACGCCCTTTTGGAAAGAAAAATAAATTTCATTTTTTATTTCAGTTCTTTTTTTTTCGTTTTTTTTTTTTTTTTAAATGTTCTTGTTGAATGAGAATGAATTTTGGTGAACATGCAGGCAGGCACAGGCAGCCAACAAGCAGGTAAATTGCATAAAAATGCAACCTTTATTAACTGCACGCCATTTTGATGTCACATTTTTCGGTCTCTTCATCTGGCAACACACACACACACATACACACAGTGACATTTACACGGCTGCACTGTGCAGCTCATCATCATCGCCTTCGTAGTCATCGTCGTCATTATGATTGGTTAATGGGTTTGTTGAATGTTCTCGTAAACATTTTACATACTCGTAACCCTTTTAATGCTCCGCATTACAACTTAATACTCAAGTTTCTGTGTCTGTTGAACGTATTGAAAGAAATAATATTGTCTTCCTCATTGTTTTGCTTCTTTTTTTTTCCATCTTTAATACACTTTTTCTTAAACTCAAAATGAGACGCATAAATTATGTTTCAACTTTTCAACAACGTGTTGAAAAGTCTTTAAAAGTCATTGTTGAGTAAAAATCATAAATTTAAAGTGGTCTCTGGTTTCTGGTGTTTAGCTGTGTTCTCCCTGGGCCACCTTTATTTTGCACCCATATTTTTTATTTATTTATTTTATAAATGATGATGGCGTGTTTGTTTTTCATTTAGTGTCAAAAAACAATTCATCTTTTTCAGTTTGGTTGCCATTTATGCACTTCGTCATGATCCAGTCACACATGATGCATATTCCGTATTTTAAAAAATTTACAAATATTTTTTAGTTTTGTCTTGTTCTGTCTGTCTGTCTGGCCTTCCATTAGTTGTTGCCAGTGGAAAGTGGTCAATGCAGAAATTAAAAAATGCGCAGTATTATTTAATAAAACAAGTTGTTTTTGATAAAAGAAATAAAGGTTATGCAACTGTGTAAGAACATAAGCAGAAAAAGGGTTTTAAGTTACCACGAAGATAAACTCTTAAATATATTTTTTTACATATATAATTAATTATGTATAAAAAATTGTTAGGAAATAAAAAAAAAAGTTAAGCAGCCGAAAAATTACCAACACAAACTATTATTGACGGAGGTGATTACAAACCTGCTCGTTCGTGTCTTAAAGGCCGGCGATCATAGAATCTGTCACACGTTATCCGCCGCCCTTTTAAACTGACATTCACGCAAACAACGTATGACAGTACTTTGTTGGCGGATAAAAAATCAACTGTTTTTTGTTTGAATTTGATTAAAATCTTTTTATTAAGTTTACTTGATCCTAATTATTTGAACTTTTTTTTATAAATTAAATTGAAGTGGTTTTTAAGGTCAGTTTTGTTTTTTATATAAAAATGTTTTAATTATATTCGATATTTCGTCTTCCTTCGGAAGACGACTTGTTTTGTATAGGGTGTTTTTTTAAGCCCGATAGAACTTGAAATTGTAAAAAATAACACAAAAAATTAAATTGTAATCAAAATTTTTTTTTATTCGAAAGATCAATACGTGACATTAACATTTGAAAATGATTTCGGGCATATGGGCACCGCGGCTGTTCTTGACGAAGCGCATTCTGGACGTCCAATTTTGGGCCACTTTTTCGAGCACTGCTGGCCGTATGTCACGAACAACACGAACAATGCTGGCCTCCAAGGCGTCAATTGTTGCTGGTTTATCAGCATAAACCAGTGACTTCACGTAGTCCCACAGGAAATAATCGAGAGGTGTCAAATCGCACGACCTTGGAGGCCAATTGACAGGTCCATTTCTCGAAATCAACTTATCGCCAAATTTTGATTTCAGTAAGTCGATGGTTGCGTTCGCCGTATGGCACGTAGCGCCATCCTGTTGAAACCACATCTCCTCCGGATCAATGTCATCCATATTTTCAAACAAAAAATCATTGATCATGGTGCGGTAACGATCTCCATTGACCGTAACGCGAGCTCCGGCCTCATTTTTGAAGAAATAAGGTCCGATGATGCCACCAGCATGAAAACCGCACCAAACAGTGCATTTTTCTGGATGTAATGGAGTCTGTAGGGTCTCTTGTGGATTGGTCTCACTCCATATGCGGCAATTTTGCTTATTAACAAACCCGTTAAGCCAAAAATGCGCCTCATCGCTGAACACAATTTTGCGATAATAAGTTGCGCGAATCGACGACTGATTTTCAAAGTAAATTTGGATAATTTCGTAGCGTTGTTCAAGCGTGAGTCTATTCATGATGATTTGTCAGAGTATACTGAAACAAATAAAAAAAATGTTTCATCAAAATTTAATTTTTTGTGTTACTTTTTACAATTTAAAGTTCTATCTAGCTTAAAAAAATACCCTTTATTATAAACAAAGATGTTGTTAGTTTGTTATTATCAACTTTGAACTCTTTTGGCCCATGCATTAAATTCACTATTGAAAGTGAATTAAACAATAGAATAGCATATTTAGATACATTAGTTATGATAAAAGGTAATTATTTATTAATAGATTGGTATCAGAAACCTACACCTTCTGGATGAATAATAAATTATTTCTCAAAACATCCAAAGAAAGTGATAATAAATACAGCTAAAAATCTTATAGACAGAGTATTTAATATAAGCGATATTAGATTTCATAAGAAGAATGAAAATATTTTAAAGAGTATATTATATGACAATAGTTTTCCTAAAGACCTTGTTTGCAAATTAATTAGACAGCATGATAGTAGTAATAGATTAGATGTTAGTATGGAAACAAAAGTATATTAATCGTTAGCTTATGTACCTGGTTTGTCTGAAAGGTTACAAAGAACTAGTATATTTGATAAAAGAAAGTATAAAATAGCACATAGGATTTATAAAACAGTGGGTGGATTATTTAGTAAAACAAAAGATAGATTGAATGAATTAGATAAGTCAAATTTAGTATACAAAATACCTTGTGGCGGTAATGATAGGGAACGGTGTGATAAGGTTTATGTAGGAACAACAAAGAATAAATTGAAGACTAGATTAGCAGGACATAAGTCTGATCAGAAATATAGAAATATAAATTCAGCACAGAAGTTGGCTTTGTCAATACATTGTCGTGATTTAAATCACAATCCCGATTTTAATAAAGTTTCTATATAAAAATAGAAGATAGTTATAGAAAACGGTATATTTTGGAGATGCTGCAGATTATTGATGTACCCAATAGCTAATCGAATTAATTTTAGGAAAGATACAGAAAGTTTGGCTCAGAACTATAGGCATTTAATTAATAAGAATAGGGTAATAAATTAGCTAATTAAGATATCTATAATTATGCATAAAACATTATGTTAATAATCTTTTTATGTACTTTAAATTTTTGTTACAATGTATGTTCAATGTTTTTATGTATGTATGTTAAAATTGTTTTCAATATGTTTTCAAATATTTTTGATTTTGTAAACAAAACTGAAAAATTTTTTCCTGAAGAAGACGAAATATCGAATATAATTAAAACATTTTTATATAAAAAACAAAACTGACCTCAAGCTTAAAAAACATTTCAATTTAATTTATTAAGTTTTCAGAAACAGCACAAAAAATCTACCACATTTTTTTTACTTTATTTTTGAACGAATGAATGTAGTTTAAAAAACTATAAACTTCGAACTAATTATCCATATAACCAAATATTTATCCATGTAGCGCATTCTGTGTTTTTTGAATTTCCAAAATCAGAAATCGTTAAAATCCCCCACTTCCCCGGAAGCAATATAGCAGCTTCAATTTTCACACTAAATCGAATGACCGTTCAGATACACGTTCCAAGGCCAAAACGCGCACCAAGTCTGAACAACCGGTTCCGATTCTGTTAGCGAAGCGCTTCCTAGTTTTTTGGGAATTCCCATTGTAGGCTTCAAGAAACGTCTAAATCTCCCCAACTTCAATTTTCGCACTAAATCGAATGACTGTTTGCTTTTAAGATGCATGTTCCACAGCAAAAACAGGCACCGAATATGAAAATCCAAAATCGGATCCTCTTCGCCGGATGCAATACGGCAACTCCAATTTTCGCACTAAAGCAGCGGCACTGCATATAAATTTTTATATACCTAAATATGTAACAATCACTCATATGGCATGAATTTCGAGTGTTGTAAACATACA
Organism: Thecocarcelia acutangulata; assembly: GCA_914767995.1. NCBI lineage: Eukaryota > Metazoa > Arthropoda > Insecta > Diptera > Tachinidae > Thecocarcelia > Thecocarcelia acutangulata. The sequence goes on from OU612095.1 coordinate 67,992,088, forward strand.
AACAAACATACAAGTGAAACTTATATAAGCGTGCTATAAATTTAACCTTGGGTTGCCGGAGAAATTTGGAATGGGACAAAAAACATAGATTTACATGTATTCCAGCTAAGTTGTGAATTAAAAAAGACGACGGATAACGTACAGTTTGGCAATTTTTACATTTTTGCATCTGAGGGCAGGATCAAACGACTGCCGCGACAATCACGGCCAATATTGTTCTTATTTGGACCAACCATATGCAACCCTGAAGCAGCAAACGTATGACTATTTGATATACAATCGTTCGGCAACAAAAAGGCTGTAAATGTACCAACATTTAATGTGTTCTAGTGCAGCAATTCAAGTGGACAATACACACCAATATTTCTGATATTTTCTATCAATATACTTTTTTGTGAATGCTCCTTTTTTTATTTAATAACAATAGTCAATGGATGTAAACACTCCTTGTAGACTAGCATAATGGTATTCAAGTAAGTTAACAAATCCAAACATAATTATTAGGAACTTTGCACTAGACAAATACTAATATTATATTGACGACATAACTCCGTAAAAGTTATACTCGTCCGACAGGCAGTATTAAAGCTAACAGAATTTACTAAAAATTCACAGCAGTTCAACCCGGGCTGATTGGCTGAAATGTTCTGGCTGTGGTTGAAACCTAAAATACAAGAAGGGGGTGTTAGTATCCTCGATAATTACTTGGCGTGGCTTTTTTCGGGGACCAACAACTCAATGTTAGAATTAAACTAATGTTAGTAATTGACAACCTTAAAGTAAATAGATAGGATTTTATTGAAATGCATATTTTTTTTTTTTTTAATTTTAAACATTTAATTCTAAAATTGATACAAGCATTGAAGTGCACTTTCATTATTGAAAACTCAGCAGCGGAATGAAGTGCATAACAAACATCTAAAGGGCAAAACAAACTACACAAACTGCTTGGCAAATATACCATAATTTAACGTTTGTACAAACATTTGGCGGTGTTTGCACAACTAAATGAAGCATGCTTTCAAGAAAATCGAAACGCTTTTGATAAAAAGACGTTGTTCCGTCATGAAACGTTCGATGTAAATTAATCGGAATGTATTTATAGTCTGAAAATAAAACTAGAGTAAAAATTTCAAGTAGGAAAAATGGCAACTAAATTAAAATGATAACTCAATTTTGAACGATTTTTATATATCCTGTGTTTACATATGCACATACAAGATCTAATAAAAAAAAAAATAACCGTTATAGTACGTTTCCTTATACGGGATTTGGGCCAAATCATTTCATTTGCCCAAATTAAGTAATTTGTAACATGATTTCCTATACATTTTTCACATGATCAAATTATCTCAAATGATTTAATTTGCTTCAAATTAAGTCGAAATTTGTCTGTGCAGCACTGCGCCACTAGTATTCTTACAAATACAACCTTAGGGCATCCATTATTAGTGAGTTACAGTTCGAAAAATTGACATTTACATAAGAATCACAGTGGCTGATTTTATTTCTTGGTGAAGTGGAAAAAACATTTGCTGTCAATTTCCATTTTTATTCTGCAATACTAAATATCTTTTTCTAATTGTATGAAAAACCTTTTACTTCCTCGTATACAAAAAACAAGATTATGATATAAAGTATTTATATTTCATATGAAGTATTTATATTTCAATTTCTATTAAGCAATTACTATTAACCCTGTACCAATAAAGGATATAAAAAAGACGTAACTATTTTATTTGCTCGCGAATTAGATTCTACAAAGTAATGACATCTACAGCAAATTTACGAATTCCATTCGAGAGCTCGTGTGTAGTCACAGCGTCTTCATTAAGTACATATCTAAAGGTATGTTCATCAAGGGTAATTTTTTCCAGTTTAGTGCATTAATTTCTCCAATATTTCCAAAGTACGCACTCATAACCACAGTCTGATATTCAAATTTCTTATAATATTTGTAAACATTCTTGGACCTACCTTATGCTCATATTGTTTTTTATCTTTATTGGCAACATGTCTACAAGAATGCGGCCGACAATTTGGGAAATTAGTATTACATTTTCTTTACATTTTGCTTGGTTTCTGGAATTTTTGCGGCTTGGCTAACCTCCCATGTTGAAGTCAATTTAATAAGAATCCGCATGCCTTCGTATAAGAAAATCAACTTCAAGGCTTCCTTTGTGCCTTTCTCGGTATACGCGTCCTGGCACAATGTTCAATATCTTGCAGTCAAAAAGAACACATGAATTATCATTTTATTGGCGTTTAATCCCGTTTTATTTCTAAATGCCACAACGTTTTGCACAAAGTTTATTAAATTTTTGTTTTTTCTATAATAAAATATAATTAAACAATACAAATGTCAAACTGATTTTGAAAATTCGAAGAGAAAATTACTAACAACATAATGGAAACACTTTGAAATGATTTCCTCCAATCAACTTAATTTGCTTATAATGAAAATAGTACGTTTTCAATTTTTTCTCAAAAAAAATTTATTTATTCATCAATAACTTATCTTGTCCCCTTCAAAGTAGCCCCCTCAGATATAATACACTTATGCCAGTGTGTTTCTAATCCTCGAAGCACTTTTGAATCGCGCTTTTTGGTATCGCCAACAGCTGTTTCGATTTTTCTTTTATCTCCTCAATCGTAGCTTTCCTTTCATCGGTGTCTTCGATGTGTGAGCTAGTGCGTTATCATGGTGCAGAATCCATTATTGTTTTTTTTTTCGCAATTCTGAGCGTTTCTGACAAATTGCTTCGCGCAAACGGTACTTTAAGGTAGTACTCCTTATTGGCCGTATGATCTTGTAGCAAGAATTCATGATGCTCCACGCCATTGCAGTCGAAGAAAACAGTGAGCAAAACCTTCACATTTGACTGAAGTTGACGTGCTTTTTTCGGTCGTTGCTCTTTTGGACGCTTCCATTGCGATGATTGGGCTTTGGTTTCAATGTAATAGACATACATACATCCATGATTCATCTCCAGTTATGACCTTTTTGAGGAAATCTGGATCGTCGTTGAGGATGTTCAACAGCCCCTCAGCGATATCCATGCGACGTTGTTTTTGCTCAAAATTTAGTATATCGAAGAGCACATCAAAACACGACTAAGGTTTTAATCTGTCGAAAACAAACTGACAATCTGATATTAAAAACATATCGCTCCTTTTTTGCAACATAGTCATAACGCAAAAAAGCTTGTTTCGAGAAAAAATTTTTAGAAAATATCTCCTAAAGGAAACAGTTTAAAGGTAATTCAAATAACATTTTGGCACGTTATAAAAGATAGTTCTGTTAACAATTCTGCATTGTTAACTCGAAAAGCTAATTTTTTGAGATATGACTATGTTGCAATAAAGGAGCGATATATACTCGTAACAGACATGTGTACCAACAGGTGCTAATTAGTGGTGTAGCGAAACAGCTAGTTGCCCCCCAGCTTTTTAGTGTATTCAATTTTTTTCCTGTCTTCTTTGATCAAGAGCTATTGATCGCGGCAATTATTGCTATAATTAAAAATAAAAATATTTCTTGTCTTAAGCGATGATTGATACGCCAGACGAGTGATACCATCATATAATAGATATTGGAAAAAAAAAATGCGAAACTCGAACATATGCAACTCACGAAGTTTTAAACCAATGGTTATTTTTTTGATCAGACCTCGTATGTTGTATCGGCGACAAGTTAATCTCTCAGAGATACTTGTTTTCATATTCGAATATTTTTGATGTCTAGAGAAGACATTTTTTCTTACAAAAAGATGAAACTTCTTACTTTGCACAAGAACTGTTTTTATGCACATGTAGCTTAAATAATTATTTCACTATATTTATACAAATTTAAAGAGTCAACAAATTTTGCCATTTACAAATATTTGTTTCAATATGTTCATAATAAAACTAGCATTCACAAGTACATATGTATGTAAAACTGTCACAGCCACTGTGACAAACTGTCAAATAAATATAAAATTACAACTAATGACAAAATACTTTGAAATGCAAATGTGGTTAAGACATGCAAAATAGCAAAACAATAAAAACGACAAAATTAAACAGAAAAAACCAAAAATTAAACTTTAACAGAACACAAAAATAAAAAAAAAACTTGAATTACTCGATACCAAATATGTTTAAAACATGAACGAAAAATACAAATGCAACGCATTATTCGAAAATTTGGCAAGAGAAGAAAAAAAACTTCAACTTCACAATCAAGTAAAGAAGTGAAACAAAATAAAAAAGAAAAATACAAACAAATGAATGAGTGATGTAAATAAATAGGCCTTGCATATATGTATGTATGTATTTCTATACGTGCAGATATCAAACCGAACGATACTTAAAGCGGTAGCAATTTCAATTGTCAAAATCTTTGTCAATTATACAACAATTTGACATTTGACAGAACACACAGTTGTGTGTAGCAAACATTCATGTATTTGCACACTGCCACATTAACGCACTGCAAATTCAAATGCAACGAAACATTATTTAAGGCTTTAAGCGCAAGTTGATAAATCGATCACGAAAGGCCTTGAATCGTCAGTGAGTTTTTTATACCCTTCACAAAAATTTTAAGTTTGTGATTCCGTTTGTAATTTCTACAATTTTCATTTGCGACTGTATAAAGTATATATATTCTGAATCTGAATTAATGGAAAAGTCGATTAAGCGATGTCCGTCTGTCCGTCTGACGGTCGTTGAAATACCGTTTCTGGGAAAACCATTAGATATAAAAACTTTTTCTTTCCTGCTATTGAAATTCAGTAATATCGGTTCACATATAGCTGAGATATATTGAAAACTCCGAAAAAAAACAGTTTTGTATGAAAATTTTTGAAAGAAGTTGTCTGTTTTGCTTCAAATTTCACACAATTATTAAGCAATGCGACTAAAAGGCAAAAAAATGTTCCATATATCGGTCCACATATACCCGAGATATAGCCTAAACCGGGTTTTTCATGAAAACTTAACAACTTGAACAACTTTTTTTTGCTTAAAAGCATTTCTTGTAATATAAGGAGAAATAGAGAAAATTAAAATGTCTGATATCGGTCCATATTGACCAGAGATATAGCCTAAACATATTTTTCCATGAAAATATTTTTTTGTTTAAAGGCAGTTTCTCGTTTCTGTAAATTTTGTGAGAAGTTTTCACATCGAAAACTTTGAAACAAAAAATTCCATCGTTTCTCGATTAGTGAGAAAATAGTGTTTCTGTATTTCAAAGTTTAGCAGCTGTCAAAAATGAATAAATAAACAAAAAATACGGAAAATAAAAAATCAGACAAATAAATTATATATATGTATAACAAATCAATAAAATTATCTGCTGCCGGTTCCATTCGTATTGGGAATGCCTTAATTTTTAGCACGCAAGGACTCTACTTTAAATTTCTCATATCCAAGCAGTAAAGAAGTGTTAGCTAAACGAGTACATGTTGCCGCTGAAAATAACAGAACCACCTGAAAAGTCGCTGGGTATCAGGGAGTTTACTCTCTATTGCGATCCGAAAGAAAAATCGAAGAATTGGTACTCTGTATTGCGTTTTCGCATTTAATTTTTCCCTTTCGCACAATTTATTTTATCATTCTTCGCTATTGTTTATTTTGTGGTACCAGCGGTGGTTCATTTTCAAACTATTTCGCGAAAAAGTTTGTGCAAAGCAAACAGAGTACCATGTTATACTCTTATCGCATTTGCCTTTCACATCGAACTCACTTTCGCATCGCAATAGAGAGTAACCCCACAGATATTTTAACAAATATCGCTACCAACGCTAGCATTATGAAACATCCACCTCCTTTGGTACCAATATTTCCACTATAACCAACTGATTTTTTTAACAAACTGTTAAACTTATTTTTTGACGAGAATAAACGTAAAATTGAAGGTAGAGATAAAGCAAACATTTCATCAGTTAAATCGTCAAATGGGCCCAGCAATATGAGTACTTGGACTAAGCAATACGATTGACACCACTCACACCTTTATAGCTTTTGCCAATCTTTCCAAAAAAAAAAAAATATGCGAGATAATAAAGAATTCGAACAAAATATATTTATGCAGTATTTTAATACAATATACTAACTAAAAAATGTGAAAAATTTCTCGTTGCGAGAAATACAAAAACGAGGTACTGGTTATAAAAAATGTTACTAAAATACACAAAATGAAAATTTTCGATATCGGTTCATATATGTAATGTTTTGTTTTTATAAACACCAAATAATTGAATTTTAGTTTTTAGAAAAGGTTTATTTAATTCAAATTTTATATTCACAATTAGTTATAATTATATATTTAGTTCAAATTTTATAATATTTAGAAATAATTAAATGTAAAGATTTGAAAAAAATTTTTGATAGATTGTCTTAAAAAATAAATTAGATTGAAATCAAATTAATATATGACAATATCTGTTACAATCGTTAAAATAACTTTAACCGCTTTTTAAAAAAACTTGTCTGCTTAACGTCTTAACCAACGTTTTTTACTTTTTCTCTTTCCTAATTGCCTTTTCGAACATCATTCTCATTATACACCCCGAACATCATTCCAGTAATACACCTCTTTACATATACCCCCGAGATATAGCCTAAACCGATATTTCCATTTACATTTTTTTTTTTTTTTTGCTGAAAAGCAATTCTTGTTATAAAAGAAAGTTACTTAAATACAGAAAATATAAAATTCCGATATCGGTTTATATGTAACCGAGATATAGCTTTTTAGCAAAGTTTTCCATGAAAATGGCCAAGATAGATTTCTTTTTTGGAATGGTGATTATAAGGCAAAAATATTTTTCCCTGATATCGGTCCATATATATCCGAGCATATTTAGTTCAAATTTGTAATATATACTATATTGTCGTATATACTTGACTATCGTGAAGGGTATTTTGGTTTCGGCCCAGTCGAATACATCACATTATTACTTATTTATATTTGTTTTTAAGACACGCTACTACAGGCCAAGGAGCGAAATGCATTACAGAATTGGGTGGAGCCAGCCAAACAGATCAGGTAGGGCAATTCTTGACTTAATAAAAGGTTTTGGATAGGGGAATAAAAAAGGAAAATCAATGCTGACACTCAGCAATTTCATAGTCTTCTTCTTTTATGTGTGTATATAAGTTTTGTGTGTGCATATAAGTCGGCTATACAAGCTTATTTATTCACTGTGGGGCCGAAATATGAATTTCCTAAGACACGTAATTCAGCTGCTGTAATACCCTTATCGCTCCTTTATTGCAACATAGTCATAACTAAAAAAAAGCTCGTTTCGAGAAAAGCGTATTTCAAGTTTTTAGTTTCCATACAAGTCTTAGAAATTTTCTTTACAAAATATCTCCTAAAAAAAACAATTTAAAATTAAATTGAATAACTTTTGCGCACAATATAAAAGGTGGTATTGTTAACAATTCTGCAGTGTTAACCCGAAAAGCTCATTTTTTGAGATATGACTATGTTGCAATAAAGGAGCGATATGTACACAGAAAAAACTTCTGTGTACATATCGCTCGAAAATATCAATACAAGTATCTTTTATTAACAAAAAAGAGACGTGTATAAATGAAATAGATTGTTTTTTGTGTTTTGACAGGCATTATTAAAGCATTTTTCTTTTTAAATTCTCAACAATTTATTTAGATTATTGGAATAAAAATTTGAATGTTTGATAATATCTTTCAAAAAAATCCAAAGTCTACTGATGATTAAGGTAGCGCCTATGAAATGTCGACATATAGACAGCTAGGAAACACAAAAAGCTAACTCCTAATATTTTATTTTTTAAGTTTTTATTTTAAAATATAACAGATTTTTAATGCAAGCTTATGATCTCAATTTTGTACATATACAAAAAATTTATGACTTTATTAAATAATTTAGTTATTAATTAATTACATTTACGTACATACAGTGGTGGACATGTAATTACTATATGAATGTGATCATTAAATATTCGTATTATTTGACCTTGTTTATATTTATGTTATATTGTTTATATAGGGTATTTTTTTAAGCCCGATAGAACTTGAAATTGTAAAAAATAACACAAAAAATTAAATTGTAATCAAAATTTTTTTTTATTCGAAAGATCAATACGTGACATTAACATTTGAAAATGATTTCGGGCATATGGGCACCGCGGCTGTTCTTGACGAAGCGCATTCTGGACGTCCAATTTTGGGCCACTTTTTCGAGCACTGCTGGCCGTATGTCACGAACAATGCTGGCCTCCAAGGCGTCAATTGTTGCTGGTTTATCAGCATAAACCAGTGACTTCACGTAGCCCCACAGGAAATAATCGAGAGGTGTCAAATCGCACGACCTTGGAGGCCAATTGACAGGTCCATTTCTCGAAATCAACTTATCGCCAAATTTTGATTTCAGTAAGTCGATGGTTGCGTTCGCCGTATGGCACGTAGCGCCATCCTGTTGAAACCACATCTCCTCCGGATCAATGTCATCCATATTTTCAAACAAAAAATCATTGATCATGGTGCGGTAACGATCTCCATTGACCGTAACGCGAGCTCCGGCCTCATTTTTGAAGAAATAAGGTCCGATGATGCCACCAGCATGAAAACCGCACCAAACAGTGCATTTTTCTGGATGTAATGGAGTCTGTAGGGTCTCTTGTGGATTGGTCTCACTCCATATGCGGCAATTTTGCTTATTAACAAACCCGTTAAGCCAAAAATGCGCCTCATCGCTGAACACAATTTTGCGATAATAAGTTGCGCGAATCGACGACTGATTTTCAAAGTAAATTTGGATAATTTCGTAGCGTTGTTCAAGCGTGAGTCTATTCATGATGATTTGTCAGAGTATACTGAAACAAATAAAAAAAATGTTTCATCAAAATTTAATTTTTTGTGTTACTTTTTACAATTTAAAGTTCTATCTAGCTTAAAAAAACACCCTATACAAAAAACAAATTAAGGACATAAATCAGACCAAAAATATAGGCATATTAATTTACAAAAGACAGCGTTATCTTCTCATTGCTCTGGATTAAATCACTATCCTCACTTTGAATATGTTTCAATAATAAAAAAACAGAAACGTTATGTGTTAGAAATGTTAGAAATTATGAGTACACCTACAGAACAGAGAATTAATTTTAAATTAGACACAGATAATTTAACACATAGTTATAGGCATTTAGTTAGCAAAAAGTTAATACACTGAAATAAATAATACTTATATATACAATGTTATTTATTAGGATATTATTAAATTTGAACAAATTGATGCTTTTTTGGGCGCTAAAAGTAGAATTTGAATTAACTAATTCTGCACCCGAGGTGAGTCAATTACATTGAGGTTTTGGGGAAAAAGAAATAAACAAATAGAACTTTAGTGTTTATTTTCAAAATATACAGGAACAATTTATTAAACTATTCACCTGAATTTTTAATGGGTGTAACTACTAATTGATGAATCCCAATTTGAGGTTATTGTTGATCGCACTGGGTCTTTCTCGCTCACGATGGTATGTCCCCAAAAAAGTCAATTCATTTTTATATACCGAAAAAGAAGTAAAAATGACAATTGGAAAAATTCTAATTGGCCCGATTTGCCAGTGCGAAGAACTTTACAAAGTGGTGAGTATAGGTAAGTAATTAAAATAAATGAGTGGTAAGTATCAGATAAGTAAGCAATTAAGGTGAGTATTAAGTAAATAAATGGTAAGTATAATATAATAAGCAAACGTAAAATAAAATAGGGTAAATAAGGTTGAAATTCATTTAGGGTGCTAATTCAAAAGATTCATATTTTGCAAATTATAAGTAGGAAAAAATATAAAAAATGTATTGTCCAACTTAGTTTGAACAAAATTATATAAAATTCTTTAATGTTATTTTGTGAGCAACATGTGCTATGTTAATTTGTTTAAGGTTCAGGTACAACATGTTGTAATCGTTAACAGAGCATGCGTTGTTTGCAGAATAAGTTTAATTTGAATTATTTTGTATTTTAATTTTTCTATTGTTAATATTGCTAGGAATTTTTTCATGTGTATGAATTTTTTGTATGTAAAATTTTTTGACAACATTTTTTCAAATAATTTTGTATAACATTTAAATTTTCCTGAGGATGATAACAAATTGTTATCGAAATATCGAAAATAAAATACCGGTTTAACGGTAATTAATAAAAAACAAAATGAAAACAATATCAAAAATTATAAATAGCTTGTTTTCTAAGTTTCCCAGCTATCTATATGTCGACATTTCATAGGAACTACCCTAATCATCAGTAGACTTTGGAAATTTTTGAAAGATATTCTCATTCAACTTTATATCCCAGCAATATAAATAAATTGCTGAGAATTTAAAAGAAAAATGCTCTAATAATACCTGTCAAAACACAAAAAAACAATATCTTTAGCTGAAAAATTTAGAAGAAAAAATATAAATGTGATCCTTCATCCTTTCGGTATTTTATATGATCTATTGTTATTTTGGGGGAACTTTTCCACTGCAAAGATAAGTTTGATCTCTTTTACAATTGGTTCTTTCTTTGCATTCATTCTGTTAAGTTTTCTTTAAAAAATAAGCCATTATTCAAGTGGACACATTATTAAAATATTTTCACTTCAGCTATATAAATAAGGTTATTTTGATATCTAGTTTCGTTACTCGTATGTTGCGAAAATTTGTTGATAGGTATATTTTAAAATGTATCAGTAAAATTGTATACCAATATTAGCCACGAGGTATGGGAAAAAGATCAAGTTGCTCCGAAGAAGAAAGGAAGGTAATCATCATTGATCTCAGATGCTCCGAGAAGACGTTGAATACATTTTTTCAATTACGAATTTGCTCTACAGGAAAAATTTTTCACGCAATGAAACATCTTGATAAATTTCGGAGCTCAAATAATGTACACAGAGCCCCCAAATTACGTAAAACCACAGCCAGAGACGATAGAATAGTCGTAAGTGCCTCTAAAGCTGATCGATTTAAAAGCTCTAAACAGCTAAAAGTTGAATTAGGGTGAATACCAAGGTACTTGACTTCATTGTGCTGCGGTATAGGTGAATTGCTAATTTGGATAGCCGAAAATTTACTTTGATTTTCCAAATTTCTCCAATACTCAAATATATTCTTGTAAATTTCTTGAATCTAATTGATGGTTTTCATGAACGCTGCAGAATGCTGTGTCATATGCAAAAGTTGGAGTATGGACTATGGGTCTCGTTGGCATGTCAAAGGCGTAAACAAAAAATATAAAGTAGGTCCCAGAATGCTACCTTGGGGAACTCCTGTTTCGATTGGCTGAGTGGAGCTTATAAAATCGCCTTCTCTGATAAAAAATTTCTGGCCGCATAAGTAGCTTTCCAGAAGTTTATGAGTACTTGCAGGCAAGTTCAACTTTGTTTTGTGCATCCAACCCTTGCACCACACTTTATCAAAAGCTTGAGAAGCGTCATTGAATAGAGCTGAACAATATTTCTTGTCCTCAAAGGTCTGTTTTATGACATTTACTAGTCGGCGTGTTTGTTCTATGGTGCTGTGCAGGTGCAGGACTTCGCCATCAGCAGTTATTCGAACAGTTGTGAAATTGTTGGTAATAGACTTAATGGTGTATATGATTCTACTTTAGTCGGATCCTTTCCTGGATTGGGTATCATAGTAATCATAAGCACCCTCCACTCTGCAGGATAATACTCGAGATGTAAAATAGCGTTAAACATAAAAATAAGAACTCTTCTTGCTACACGAGGTAACTGCTCAAGCATTTTAACCCCTGATATTATGAATACCTGGACGTTTTCGACGTCTTGAAAATTTAATTTTAAAGGTATAGGCGGTCTAACAGCATATGGCGGTAATTCAGCTGCACCATCCACGTCATCCTTTTTCAAATGGTTAACATACACCATCCCTTTTTCGGAATCGCTACTTGCCCAGTCTCTAGTTGAAGTTCGCAAAGGCGGCTTACCTCTTACGGGCCTATTCAATCCTTTCTCCGCTTTCCACAAAATATTGAATCATCACATTGAGTAGTACATCAAAGCTTTCCAGGTATGTTTTAAGGGAAGCCATTCTCTGGATTTCAAGCAGATTTCTTAATTGAGTTATGCATTCCCGTAACCTAATTTTAAGTGTGTTTAGCATTTTAGGATGGCGGTGGAGAAGAAAGGATGAGAAGATTGGAGGCATTACTTAATTAAGACTTAGCAGACGTAACAAGAATTGGCAGGATTATGGGAAGTGACGCAACAAGATATTTCAAAATGCATGAAAACCATGGGAATGGTTTATAAGCAAGGAAATTGAATGCCGTACGAGTTGAAACTGAGAAATGCAGAACTTGGTTTATTTGCAGTTGCTTCAAGGCAAAGACAGAAGAAATTTCTAATAGTATAGAGACTATGGACGGAGAATGAGTTTATCACGATAATCCAAGCGCAGAAAGTGATGGGGATAACCCGGCCACATTTCCACGTCAGCAGCAAAACCGAATATTCACGGTTTCAGGGTCATACTCAGTATTTAATGTAAGCGGTGTAGTGTATTATGAGTTATTAAAACCGGCTGAATTAATTACAGGTGATCGTTATCGAAAGCAATTAATGCGTTTGATCTGAGCATTCATGATGAAGTTATTTTATAACATGACAATATTCGAACCAATGTTATGAAAATGGTCAAGACATACTTGAAAGCATTCAAATGGGAAGTTCTACCTTACCCGCCGTATTATCTAGAAGTTGCTCCCTCAGACTATTACTTGGTTCGATCAATCGCACTCGGTCTGGCTGAGCCGCACTTCAGGCCTTATGAAGAAGTAAACAGTTGGATCTATGCATGGATCGCTTCAAAAGATGACCAGTTGTTTCAATGCGGGATTCATACGGTGCCCGAAAGATGGGAGAAAGTAGTTTGCAGCGATGTACCACACTTTGAATGTGTACCCAGTTTTTCACAAAAAAGGTTCGAATTCAGGAAAAAAAGGCGAAATGTTTGAAAAGCCTTTCAAAAGTTTCTAAGTCTTCTGATGATTAGAGTAGCTCCTATGAAATATTGACATATAGATAAGTAGGAATAGTTCTGTTTATTTTTACCAGGGACGCTAAATTTACTACGAAGAAAACTGGGGGGTTACTCTCTATTGCGATGCGAAAGAAAAATCGAAGAATTCGTACCCTGTATTGCGTTTACGTATTTTCTTTTCGCATTTAATTTTCCCTTTCGCACATTTTCTTCACTATTGTGTATTTTGTGATACCAGTGTTACTTCAATTTTAAACTATTTCGCGAAAAATTTTGCGCAAACGGCACAGAGTACCAAATTATACTCTTATCGCATCGAACATACTTTCGCATCGCAATAGAGAGTAACCCCCCTGATGTCATAAGAATAAATAATTGCAATGTGTACTCGTTTTTATTTCGATCTGCTAAAATTTCATTTCTATGCGGAATCAGCAATATCGCCATTATGTATTTAAATACATATGTATAAACACATGTAGCTGAAAAATAGCTTCCATTGCAGGTTAAAAAAAGTTCCTTCAATAAGCATCAATTGTTTTACGTCCAAAAATCTTTTTGCATAAATATTTTGCTTTCAAACGCATGAATAACAACACGTCTTTTCTTAATTGAAAGACGTCAATTGTCGGTACGTTTGTTTAAGTAACAAATTGCGTTTTTGGCTTTTTAGTTTTTCTTTACTTCAGTTGTGGTGCGTTGCAAAATATTATTGCTTTTCACTTGGTTGGGCTTTTATCTGTGTATCTTTTGCTTCTTTTAAATTGTGTGTGATCATATTAACTAAAGTTAGCTCTTTAAACTAAAAGGTAGCTTTTTAAATACTACAAAGGACTTAAATAGCGTAATAAGCAGAATCAAAGTGATTCGAAAAAACCCAGTTGACGGCTTTGCCGTCGGTAATTAATGAACGATGTGTACCTTATCATTCAAAACTTTTAGAACACCTCTTTTGCAAGGCGAATTCATTATTAGGTGGATGCTTTGACGAATTCAGGCGAATTCGGCCAATCCGCCGGCACTTCCTCTATCAAGTTTTGTTTCCCTTTTTCGGCGCCGAACTCACAGTTGCCAATTGTTGATCCAAATTTCAGTTTAAATGTACGCTCAGTTTTTGAAGATGTGAGGTAAATATTATCTGAGTTTGAGTAAAAGAAATGGCTGTCAAATCGAAATATAATTTCTTTTAGATATCAAAAACTCACGTTGTTAATTTTCTCACTGTATCCCTTGAATGCTTAAAGAAAGTAAAAAAAATTGCTGCACTTTGACTCATGATCAACATGAAAATGAAATGTTTTTAATGGTTTATGTAATGATCGCAATATACATAAGTCCACAATTGCTCACAAGTGATGCCGAACAACACATAACCTTCAAAAATAAATGCGGCGGCTCAATGACGATTTTAAAAAAATAAGAACAGATTTACATATGTACATAGCGTAGGTTTGTTTACCGAATACATACATAAGTATATACATAATTAGTTTTTCTGGAATTTTGCTGAATATGTCGTATACTAGCAAATAGTTTTTTGCAGTAACCTGATTCTACGTGGAACAAAAAGTAGGAGAAATTGATTTTTTTCGTTATCAAACCTTTTCAAAAGCCGCAAGCATTTTTATCGGCTCTTAAATGGCGGAATTATTTCAGAATTAAGTTTACGGACATACACCGCACGTCATCAGGTTAGCGCCTCTATTTACACTTTTTTTACTTGTACAGACTTTCAATGTAATCCAGCGAAATGTTGGCCCAAGCGTGTTTGATGGCTTGTATTAGTTACGTTCCTTGTATTGTAGCCAACCATTCCCATACGTTTTCGATTATATTTAGGTCGGGCGAGTATGGTGGCCACTCAAGGACATAAATTTTTTGGCTTCGAATATAAGATTTTACGGATATGTGTGAATTGCGGCATTGTCCTATTGGTGCTGCCACTCTAGATTCCCGAACAATATTTGGAATTGAGAAAAAGCCATTTCTAAAACGTGTCTATAGTTTTCCACATTCATGCGTGACGTTAAAAACTGCTATTTGCAGGTGCCATAGCAGGATATAGCTTTCCACACCATCACACCTCCTTCTCGTCTGTGCAACCGGCCATGGAAGTAATAATTTTGCCGATTGGGCCCTTCTAAATAGGATTTCCTTTCATCTGAAAAGACCAGGTATTTCCACTGAGCAGACTATGTCATGTGTGTTCGGCTAATATCTATGCGCATTTTCTTTCTTAGCGTATTAAGTGGTGGTTTTTCTTCCATTTCGGTCTCCGTATATATCCTGCTCTGCTTATTACCCTTTGCACCGTTTAACACACGTTTTTTCCTTAATTTTGGCAGGCGAGTCGTGGGAATTAGACTCTTCCCTCAGTATAGCTCTCCTACCTGCTTCAGAAATCACTCGATTGTTACCGCCTTTAAAGTTTTTTTTTATAGTTTTCTTAATTTTTAAGAATATTGGCAATGGCTTTTCTATGTCTTCAAGGGAATTTAAATTTAAATTTTTCCTCCAAAGATAAAACCGTTCCTCTTCCCATGTTTTGCAGTTGTTTGAAGACAGTGAATATTTCAAGCCGCCCAAAAAAACTAGACAACTTAAGTTCTATTTAGGGGGCACTAATCTGATGAAGCAGAATAAGTGCAAAGTACTTTGTGAAAAATAAAACAAAATGTAAAATAATATACAACGGTTCTTTTATTTAGCTTAGTTTTCATGTGATAGAGATCACATCATCATAGATTGCAAAAACAAAACAAAAAGTAAGAAGTGGCGCCCACTATTGCAATAGAAAAGTTAAAAAATAAATGAGTAATTTATGGGTCGCTGACATGATGACGCGCAGTGTATATCTTGCTCAAAAAAATTTAATGAGAACCAACTGTAAACATAAGAAACAAATAATAATATTAAATTTTAAAGGTATGTTCATAAAGGGTAGAGTTATTATATAAAGCATTTTTTTCAGATATAAAGCCCCTTTTTCTCCCTCTTATGGGGCAACTTTCGGAATAAAAATATTTCTGCGTTGATTTATGGACTGCTTTTTATTTATATACCGAATTTAGTCGCTGAGGCTTAGGGGTGAATAGGTAACAGACAGATAGAAAAATGTGTAGTTGATTTGCGTAATAGCCTAATTTGACAATGGATTAAATCCACTGGGTGAACTATCCCATGGCTCACCAGCTCATTTGACTAGTAATGCTCACGCAGTTGGCTACTTTACGTTTGTAATGAATCACAAGAAGTAGAATTTAAGAATCTTTTACTCACTTATTTGCGTTAAGGCATATAAATTTGTTAAGTACTTATTATCCTTAAACCTTAAACTTCTAAAAGTCTTAGCATAACACCCAATGTCAGTGATAAATGTAAATATCTCGAGTGCGGGACTGCTGGTTAAGTGCAACAAACGCATTTCACACGAAATATCGACCAAACCTTCACAGATCAGGGAGAAAAGTTAAAACATATCGTCAATTCAACTGCAAAATGAGAATGTTCAATTATTCGAAGGATGAAGTGTGCTGTTTGCTTTAAGCATGAAAAATTTATAGAAAGCGTTGCAAAACGTAATCAATTCATTACATAGGGTGGCTGATGAAGGTTGCTACAAAAAAATGTAATAACTTATTTTCTGTGTAACTAACCTGTTCCATTTTTGTTGTTTTATAGATTGATCTTTTAATTTAACTAAAATGGAGAATTGGGACAATGAAAAAAGAATTTGGATAGTGCAATGCTTTCATGCTTTCGTTGTTTCTGTCCAAAGAGAATATAGACACACGTTTGCCGAGCGTGGCACAATCACAAGAAGGCCTTATCATCGAGATCACTCAATTCGGACGCATGAAACAATCGCTGCTGTAGCTGCTGCCATACAACTCGACAAGGAGCTTATCTGCTCAACTGGGTGACAGCAGACAGTCACTGCAGGAAACTTTGCACCAAGATTTAAACTTATTTCCATATAAGATTCAATTAACAAACGACCTGAACTCTATTGACTTCCCGATTTGCTTGGAATTTTGTGAGAAAATCATTCAAATGGTGTCAGAGGATGAAAACGTCTTGAACTGCACTTTTATGCCTGACGAGGCACATTTTGATTTAAACGGCAATGTTAACAAGCAAAATTGTCGAATATGAAGTAATTTTAACCCACAGATACTACATTAGATGCAATTACATCCACTTGGCATCACAGTGCGGTGTGCAGTTTTTGTAAGATTAATTGTCGGGCCTTACTTTTTCGAAGAAAACGTCCTTACTGTTACGGTCAATGGAGACCGTTACTTAAAGATGTTGAAAGAGTTTTTCTTTCCAGAATTGCACCAAAAGAGAATCCCTTTCAACACTGTATGGTTTCAACTAGATGAGGCAACTTGTCACGCCTGTTATGACAGAATTGAGGCAAAAATTTCCCAATAAACTGATTTCAAGAAACTTCACATTCCGTTGGTTTCCCAGGTCTCCTGATCTCACTGAACCTGATTTTTTTTGTAGGGTTATGGCAAACAAAAAATTTACAAAAAAAAAAAAAATCAAAAAATTTGGATGATTTAAAGCAATCCATTCGAACGGTAATTGAGACAGTGCCCACTGCAACACTCTAGGCAGTAATGAAAAACATTTTGATAAAATGTCGTACATATGCCACCGAGGCTGAAGGCTACTTGAATTCAATTATTTTCAAAACTTAATGAATTACATTAATAAAAACGTATTAATATTCAAATGAATTTCTAAAAAATAAATCACATAAACTTTACAAAAAGTTATTTGAGTTTCTTAGTATAGCAAATTTGATCAGCCACCCTGTAGAAAAATATCCTTGCTGTCATGTAGAGAGTTCTTACCCAATACAATTTAACTTTACTGGAGAGTGCAAATACAAAATAGCACCTGTATACTCGTATTTCAAACTGCATATTTTCTTTACAATTGCTAGTGAAAGTTTTCTATTAAATCAGTGGTGGTTGATCACATACACTTAAAGCTATACGCTTTTGTTAGTAGCAGCATAAAACGAAGCAGTATACTTGAAAAGCTACGTACGGACCAAATTGGACACAAGTTGGCCGGCGTTTCAATGGCTGGTAGGCTGTTAAACGTAGCCTAAACTACGTAGGGAGATCTAACCTCAGTAAAGTCTAAAACTAGACACGTTCGAAATGATTGCTGCCAACTTCAGGTAGGTGTGCTTGAACCTTTATAATGTCATGTTTGATGGGTCAATAAGTTCAAAAACATATCAATTTTCATAGCTCATATTTTCTTTATTTCTTTGCTTAAAATGTTTTTGACACCTAAAAATAATAATAAAAATTTGTTCAGGCCTGAAATTAAATAAATTCTTTTACATTATTTGCTTATTTATTTCTTTTTATGTATATTACAAAATATTAGAAAAAACTGGAACACTGTTTAATGTGATGTAATAAACTATTCCAAAATTCATTTTTGAGTTTTAGACGTTTTTGTACTGCAGCTGACGACATGCTGCTGCGCAGCATATTTAGAAGACGTCATGTCAAGTAATAGTCGTTGGGATTGGTGTTGGAAATTAATGTTATTTCGTACCAATTTTCTGTGGGATAATTTCTAAAAACTTCATTTAATATAAAAAAAACCCCCCAAAACGAAAGCAACAAAAATTCAAAACCAATTTAACAATATGACTATAAAATGTAATCCAGCTGCAACTACAGCACGTTTTAATATTTTTCATTTACAAAATGGCAGGGGATGCACAGCCTTTTATATAAGTACATACTCGTATGTATGTATGTATGTGTATAGCAGTATAAACCCCACTGTTTATTTTACAACATAGGAAATTTTCCTTAACATATTTTTACTTTTAGGAGAATGGCAGCATTTAAACTGCATTTTACTTAAGACTTTACTTCGCTTTTGGCATGAAGGACATTCCAAGGACGCATATAGATGATGCGTTTCTCTGCATTTTGTTGTGCTTTTTGCCTGCTGTGTGATGATGATTATTAAAAGTGTTTTTTTCTGTTTGTTTCCCTGGAAGACGTCTTTAAGGAAAATTTTTGAGGATTTATAGCACATCCTTAGGGGTTTTTGACTAAATTCATAGATTTACGCACATACACACACACACACACACACACAACCAGACAAAACAGACTTCTTCTCGTACTCTGTTCTCTGCCAAGAGGCAAATATCAAAAGCTTTGTCATATGAAAATGACTACTCTACAGCTGCTTATGGCATTTGATTTTTTCCCCTCAGCTTTTCTGCTGCTGTTTTAGTAAAAGGCACCATAAATGGATTCTTGCGGAATACTAATGAAATTTTATTCTACAAATATCCTGTACACAAAGTCAAAACTACGTACATACCTACATACACATACATACGCATTCGTTTAATGCAGAAAGGGCAGAAAAAAAGAACGCAATCGAAAAAAAAACTTACGTCCCTCCATTTGCAATGACTTTACGAACTTCTTTAGCATCGTTTTGCTGCTGCTGCTGCTGCTGTTGCAGCATCAATGGGAAAAGAAAATTATTTTGTTAGTTGCAGTCATGCCTTCTAAAAACAAGGGGAGCACTTTTCAACATTTATGCGTATCATTCAAGATTAAACTCCTACTAAAATAAATTTTGGTTGTTTTCTTTTCTTTCTTTGCACGCTAGACCAGGCTTTTGAAAATGTTGTAGTTTTTAAAGCATTCTTCTACGCAAAGAAACTGCTTCCCTTACGCACAGAGGCCAAGGGATTTTGGTGGCGAGTTATACCACTCTTGCTGGCTTATTCGATTTTAAAAGATACTCTGTAAAAAACTCAACTTCAGAAAATATATATATGAATATATAAAATCCAGTAATAATATCTTTGAACATATTAACTATCTCGAAAATAAACTATTTTAGAGATGAGAAAAGTTTGAAAGCTTATTGATTTACATCCGTACCTGTCTAGACGGCCTTATCTAATGATGGACCAACTCCACGAATTGAATTAATCACAATTCACTAGCGCACCAGTGTGGCTTGCAAGGCTCACACAGGAGCGTTTCGCACCGTTTTTGCTGCTTTTTAAAATTTTTTTGTGCCAGTGCGCTGTGCGCGTTTCTTTTTTTTTAATATTCAGTGCGTTTTTAAATTTCAGTGGCACCAAATCAAGTTCAAAAAAACTGTTTGTTCTAGCATGAGAAACAACTTTTTGTACTATGTAATATGTACAATCAATACCAGTTTATTCAAGTGTACTAATTTTGTGCATATCATTTTACAGGGCACTAGAGTTATGTAGTTCACGAACGAACTAGTATCATTGAACTATTCACTTCAAGCAGCTAAGTGAGCCGATCATTTCCGCGAGCTCTTTTAGCTCCATAGCTCGTGTTTCTTTCTTTTGCCTTCAAATTTTCTTTCTCGTTCATGTTTCATTCTGGTACCAACCAAAATATTAATATAAAAACAAACATCGAGACTGATTACAAATAAATCGTTTGTTTTTTTCTTTTCAATACAATTATTTTTCATCACACCTGATTATTTCTAATATCACCTTTAATTAATCCTTCTTTTTGGGTTTATAATTGCACTTTTCATTTGTTTACACCAATTTTGTTTTGCTTTTCTTTTGCTTTATCATGAAAGCTGAAACAGAAATTGAAAATATTATCATTTCATTGAAAATATTATCTACGGAGCACTGAGCTATTAAACTAAAAGAAAGACATATTTTAGTAAAAAGAGCTGAACTGAAAAGAGCACTCTCTCAAAAGAGCTCATGAACTCAACTCTAGAGGGCACAATGAAAACGCGGAGTAGCGATGTAGTGCCAAATCATACGCATAAAGTAAAACAGTCTTACTATTGTATACTATTTATTCTCATATTATCTAATGAAACACTAGCACACTACACACATAATTGCTTTTGTTTTAAAAAATTTATCAGTAAGATCACCGTAGGTGGCTAACTCTCTTTCGCATACATTCGATAAACTGACTTTGTAATTACGTTTTTAACACAAAAATATTTTAGTTTTCATAAAAATAAATTTTACAAAAATATATTATTGCACAGAGCGCACACCACTAATATTTTAAATACATATTCTATATTCTGGACGTGTCGTTCACTTTATTTATTTATTTGTTTATTTAAGTCTATAGACTATAAGTCCTTATAAACTAAAAAAAAATATAAAGGAGTACAATTACGTATTTAACTACAAAATTATTTTTCGTTTTAGAACATCATTAGATTCAGAGATATCTATAATGTGATAAAATGTGTTAAATATTTCACATACGCGACGAAAGGAATCATTATTAGCATAGACGGTCCTGTGATAATCTAGACTTAGTAGTTGATAGTTACGGGTTGATCTTGTGGGTACACAGAAAATTATTTTGCTCAGCAGAAACTTTGAATCAACTTCACCGCGAATCAATCCAAGGAGGAAAGAGAAAATAAGCATGGTTCGACGACTTTTCAAAGTTGGTAATTTAATGAGTCCAAGTCTACTTTCATATGATGGCAGCACATACGAGTTCCATTCAAGACCCCGTAGACAGAAAATAAGAAATTTTTTTGTGGATAGAACCAAAGAAATATAAAGTTGCTTTGTAATTTAAGAGTATGAAAATTCTTTAGACCATCGTTTCATAAATCCAAGAACTCCACAAGCCTTATTAACAGTTAGCACAATGTGATCACGAAAAGCAAGTTTATGATCAAGGATGAATCCCAAGTCGGTAATAGTGTTAACTTTTTCCAGCACTATTCCATTAATGTGATAACAATAATTTGAATAGTTGTTTCGATAAAACGATATTTGTTTACATTTTTTTATGTTAAGGTACCATTCCTCAAGTTTATTGATATCGTCTTGAAGTAGAAGTTGATCTTTGGGGTCATTTAAGTGTTTAAATAAAGGGTGGTTAAATTTCAAGGGCCGATGTTGATTTTGAATAAAACACAAACTATTTAGGAAATTATTGTAATTTTATTTTATTATGATATATTGGTATTACTCAATTATGTATGGAACAAAATATCGGCCACATGGGCGCCGCGACCACGGCGGCACACCTCCATCCGATGGTCCAAATTTTCTATGACCCTGAGGCATAATGGAGGTTCTATGCCGTTAATGTGCTGAATTATCTCATCCTTTAGCTGTTGAATTGTTGCTGGCTTATCGACGTGCACCTTTTCTTTCAAATAACCCCAAAGAAAAAAGTCCAACGGTGTCAAATCACATGATCTTGGTGGCCAATTGACATCGCCATTACGTGAGATAACACGGCCATTGAATTTGTTGCGCAAAAGAGCAATTGTTTCGTTAGCTGTGTGGCAAGTGTCACCGTCCTGCTGAAACCACATATCGTTTACATCCATATCTTCCAATTTGGGCCATAAAAAGTTCGTTATCATCTCACGATAGCGAACACCATTCACAGTAACTGCCTGACCGGCCTCATTTTGGAAAAAATACGGCCCGATGATGCCGCCAGCACATAAACCGCACCAAACAGTCACTCTTTGTGGGTGCATTGGTTTTTCGACAGTCACTCTTGGATTCTCATTCGCCCAAATGCGGCAATTCTGTTTATTGACGAATCCACTGAGGTGAAAATGTGCCTCATCACTGAAGATGATTTTCTTCGAAAATTGATCATCATTTTCATAATAAGTCTGGATAACTTTAACACGTTGTTGGATTGTGTATCTCCCCATGGTTCAAATTGAATAAGTCTGAAATAGAGAAATGTCAAATAAAATTTGGAAAAAAAAACTTGGCGTTTAGGTGTGGTTCACATTCAACATCGGCCCTTGAAATTTAACCACCCGATAGTTTAGCATCATCAGCTTACATTAAAATTCTAGACTGCAAGACAACAGAGGACAGATCATTAATAAAAAGAAATTGCTAATGACGAAGTTGACCTCAATCTTGAATGAAGTAGAATGTATTACTAACCATCAATTCGGTTTTAGGGCTGTGCATAGCACCATAGAACAGACACACAGGCTGGTGAATGTTATCAGAAACGCGTGCGAAGATAAAAAATATTGCTCAGCTCTATTCATTGACGTTTCCAAAGCTTTTGACAAAGTGCGGCACGAAGGCTTAACTCATAAAATAAAATTAAACTTGCCTACAAACACGCACAAGCGTGAAATCACCTTTGTCTTTAAGGAAGGTGATTTCAAAAGCTCGGCTCAGCCAATCGAAGCTGGAGTTCCACAGGGTAGCATATTCGGGTCCAACTTTATATTTGATTTATACTTCAGACATGCCAACGAGCTGCAAAATTCACACTTCAACTTTTGCAGATGATACAGCATTCATCAGTGTCCATGAAGACTATAAATTAGCATCACAAAATTTGCAAGAACTTATTCTTATCTTGGAGAAATGGCTGAAACTTTGGAAAATCAAAGTAAATGAACAAAAATGTACCCATGTTACATTCACACTACGTAGAAAAACTTGTTCGGCTATTAAATTCAACAACTACATACATTGTTCCGCAGCACACTGAAGTCAAATACCTTGGTATTCATCTCGACCGTAGGCTCACGTGGAAGTCTCACATTGACTTACAAAAGCCACGTTGATACGTTCATAACAGTGAAGATATTTGGTGAGATAGACAACTAGTTAAAATTTTTTCCAGAAGTTTTGGAATAGCATTTAGCTTAGCAATTCCGAAGCAAGTTTGATATGTCAAACTTGCTTCCACATTTAATCAAATGAATAATGAACGATTTTTTCCATTCGGGAGGAAGGTAACATAGTTCAACAGACTTGTTATAGATAATCATAATTGGATTATACAAGGACTCTGCACAATGTTTGATAATACAGCTAGGAACTCCGTCCGGACCGGGATAATAGGAAGATTTAAGTGATCTTAAATTTGAAAAAACGGTTTCACTGTCAATGAATGGAAAAGTTATGCCAGGTGAATGTTTTAAATTAAGTAGAATTGTAATCGATTGTGCTCTTGGAGTATGTTGTTGCAAAGAAATCTGAAAACATATTGCTGATGAGTGTATTGTCATCACTACTACGGGAACCATATTTCAAGTATTTGGGATAGTCACAAGAACGGCGTTTTGAATTGACAAGTTTACAACTTGTATTCTGTAAACGGCATATTTAGTAAAAGGAATTCTAAACTTTTATTCATGTTGAGTCAGTGTTTAAAAAACTGCAGTCAAAGTAGCAAAAGTCGTAAGACTGTGCTTTTTCTTCAACTTCACAATTTTTTGCTATTCAAACATAAACTGTTGCTTCGACTTCTGATTTCAATCATGCAGACAGTCGCAGTTAAGCTAGAGACAAGAAACGACCCAACACATTCAAACTTTTTTACTAACACACGCACAACTTTCAACTGAATTGACAAGCAATTTCAGTAGGCAGTGATTTTTTGGCACTTACTGAAAGTCAAATTACAACTGAAATAACAGTGTTGCCTTGCAACAAGTTTTGCGGAGATTAACTGATTTTAATATAATGTTTTTGTCATATCTAAATTTTTCAAAACATATTTTTAAAATAGTTTACATTTTTTTTATTAAGCAGTCTTTGCCGTTTGAGTGAAAAAAGTTAAAATTATTCTATTTCATTTATTTATTTTATTCCTACCATTCATTTCCCCGAAAAATAAAAATTGTGGTTTTCTATGGTAATGCTGTTTTAGGAGCTGTTGTCTCTCCACTGACATTTTTAAACTGAACTTCCATGTTATTCTTTAAATACTAATGCAACTTGCAAGAAAGTCGAGTATTTTTTCGACATTTTCGTTGATAATACGTACACAGGACTTCCATGCAAGTACTTGTACGTGTAAACGCATCGCTACTTACAATACGCCCATTAAAGTTTGAAAAATATTATCCTGTTCAAAATAATAAAACACTTATTAATGCTAATTTTATAAATTTTATTTATTACAGGTAACATTTGAACGAGCAGTTTTTGCGTTAAAGATCGCACTAATTGAGAATAGAAACTGATTAAGTTAGGAAACGCTTTAAAAGATAGTGCTAGTGAAGCCGAATACCAATTTGATCAATTCTGATATAGAAAATTTTTAACTTTTTCGAGAAGAAGAACAACATTAATACTTTTATAACAACTTTTTTTTGCAACTTAAAATTTATTTACTTTGTTTGTAGTTCAGAATGTTTTTGGAGATCTTTTCGTTTCTTAATACATTTATTTCAAATAGGTGCATACTCAAATGTACATACGAATTTCAAAATGCTTTAAAATCTATTTATTTACCTTATAAAGATACTTCTCAAATAAATTTAAAAAGGGGTGACCAAAATAAAGATTTTAACTTAAAGCGCACTTCAAACATCAAAGTCAAAACTTTTCTTTAACTTTAACTTCCGAAGTTATTTGAATTTGAAGTCAGTCAAACCATGTGTTCAGACATGTCCACAGCAGAAGTCTTCGTAACGTAAAACTTTTCGTTTTTTGTCTCTAGCTTAACTGCGACTGTTGGCATGTTTGGAATCAGAAGTCGAAGCAAATGCGAAAGCAGTCACACATATCCGCAATTTTTAAACGCTGTTTTGAGTCCCTATTACAAATCTTTGAGGCTTTTTTTTTACCAATTTTGTGAAATATTTATAAAATTATGGAAAAAAAATTTATTGGGGATTTTTCTGAAATACTCGTAACGCGTTTTTTCTCCAATTTTGGTGCGTTTTGAAATTTCAAAGCTGAAAACACTGGCAACGAATCGTGTTTTTATTTTTGTGTTATATTGTACTTCTTTTTCTTTTCAATTTTCTCTGTAACTCTAGTCTAGCGTTAGTGTTCGATGCTAAAAAGTCAGTTTTTTTTATGATTTGTTGATACTTATTTTAGTCGCTTCGACGAAGTATACCATTTACGTAACTGGATGACATTCCACTTTCTTTTACCCCCAATGAAATCATTTGTGGAGATAATACTGTTCATCACAATACAGCAGTGACGATGAAAGTCTGGAGTAGAACGAGCCACTTTTGGAGGATAATAATGAACTCTTGTCGGATGAAAACAACGTTGAATATATTGAAGCTTGAACTTCATATGCAAATGTATTGCAAACTTAATTAATTTTATTATGTATGAGTTATGCAACGTAATTCTTTAGAGAAAATATATTTTGATGCAAATCAAAAAATTATAAACAGCTGGTTTTTTGTTTCCTTGCCGTCTATATGGCGACATTTCATAGGAACTATCCTAATCATCAGTAAGGTGAAAAACAAAGAGCTTGTTTTTTGTAAAGCATTTTTCTTTTTAAATTCTCAATAATTTATTTAGATTGTTGAGATATAAAGTTGAATGTTTGAGAATATATTTTAAAAATTTCCCAAGTCTTGTGGTGATTAGGATACCTCCTATGAAATATGGACATATAGACAGCTGGGAAACATAGAAAACAAGCTGTTTATAATTTTTTGATTGGTATCAATGTTAGAAGCTAATACAATGAATAGAACTCAATTATTTGAATTTTTGTTCTCAGCTTTTGAATACTTTCGAAAAACAAAACGTAGCAACCAACGGTTGTTCCTTTATTTGAACGGTGTAAAGAAATATAGAGACGTGTATAAATGAAAAAGCTTGTTTTTTATGTTTTGAGAGGTATTATTAAAGCATTTTTCTTTTGAAATTCGAATGTTTAACAATATCTCTCAAAAATTTCGAAATTCTACTGATGATTAGGATAGCTCCTATGAAATGTCGACACATAGACAGCTGGCACACATAGAAAACAAGCTGTTTATAATTTTTTGATTGGTATCAATGTTAAAAGCTAATATAGTGAATAAAACTCAATTGTTTGAAAATATATTTTATAAAAAATATTTTAGAATTTATTTTTAAATTCGTCATTTTTTTAACAAGATCTGTGAAGCCGCAAACTAAAAAATTAAATAAACCAAAAATTTATGAAAATAAGCCAATAATTTATGCAAATGTTTTAAATTATTATTTAACATTATAAATTTATATTCCTTGAAAAAAAATATGTATAGCTACTTTATTATAGGAATGTCAAATTCGTATTCGTCTATTCGACGAAGCTTGCCAATAAAAGGGTAAATTGAAGTACATATATCAATCTAAAATCAAATGTTAAAAAATATGAAAAGTTGAAGGCAAATGATTTTAAAGTTGAACAAATAAAATTTTCCAATCTGAACGTAGATGCAAGTTTAAATAAGAATTGAAGGAGAACTGATCAAGTAAACCTAATATGTGTAAACTAGCAAACTAAATTTGTAAGAAATTATTTTAGGTCCATCAAAATTCGTTTCAGCATTCAGCTTGAAACTCCCAAATTGCTCATCATTTTCGTTTCTATTGTGTTTTCTTTTTTTTTTTTTTTGCAATTTTGCCTGCACGCAAAAATGTTGAGAAAAATGAGTTGAAATAATAAGAAAATGCTGCTGGAAAATACATTTCTGGTAGTTCAACTGCCTTTCGAAATAAACGTCCTTCGTAATGCAGTAAACATTTCTTTCGCATTTTGTTGAATTTGTTATTTTTTGTTTTTCCCCCAACTTGATTAAACATGTTTTATACATGAAACTGATGCAGGATGCTAAAGTTGGTGATGATGACGTCGATGACGGTGTGCTGCTGCGTTGCATGTTGTATGACCTGTTTGTCCTCTGGTAAGGAGATTCATGACGAGCAAAAGAAAGATGAAATATTTTCTATATTTAATTTTTTTTTTCTTTCCTTTTTTCTTTTTGTATTCAGCCCCATGGCTTTGGTGAGTTTCTTGTTCCTTCTGTAGATTTTTCAGTGCAATTTTCTTTCTCATGCACGAAAAAACAACATTTTGTATGCGTTGCCATAATGGCGCTGGAGAGCATACACAATCCTACAAACAAGTAAACAAACGCATACTACAGCATTAATACAACATATTTCCACATTCAATCTTTTGCAGTTAGCAAAGTAAGAAAAACTGTTTTGATACTGTTTACTAAATGACGGGATCTTTTTATATAAAAGTTTATTTTTTTTTTTTTTTCTTCTTTAAAAATCCTCATTGAAACGTCGCCTGGGCGTCATTTAGCTTAGCTCAACTGACGCCGTTATCCTCAAGTCCTTTATTTTTTTGTTTTGCAACTTGTACCATCCTGCATTTAAAATGGAAAATTTCGGCAATATTTCATTTTATTTTAAATTTTGCCGCTTCATTTGACATCAAATTGTAATGCGTTTTCTTAGACGTGTACGGAACACACAAGTTCTCACACAATATTTATATATGTATGTGTTTATGCCGTTTTACTCCAACATATTTGCCAATACACAGACAAACAAGTATAGAACTTTGAAATCTTATTTTCAAACGGAGATAAGAAAGACGTACTTTTTAGATCCCTTAAATGGATACGAAAGATTTTTGGGGGAAAGGACTATTTTTTGTTCTGTTATGGGGTAAAGTCGAATGAAAATAATTTTATGTATATCAGATTTGTCTAGTCTGGGGCCAGGTCACCAAAAGGGAGCTGAAGAGAATTTCACTGGAACTAAACCATTATTTGTCCTCAACTAGAGTCACCTTATAAAGGAGGCAAAGAAATGGACTGTGTCTATATTGCGAAAAGATTGTAACGAAGAAAACGGTCTTTAACCTAAGAAAAGGTTTCTAAGGTCTCTAAGACCGTATAATAAGCCTTAGCACACTGTTGGGAGCACTCACAGATCTTAAGCAGCTGTATTGAATTGGCATTTCCAACACAGACATTTACAGATTTTGCGGTGAGGACGAGTAGTCAATCAACACAACGTGACCTATTTGGACCCAAGTGTGCCCCTTTTTCAATGGCTGGCAGCCTGTTAAACCGAAGGGTAGTCAATGGAATGCTGGCTCACTTACTGAGGGGCGTTGCTACAAGCCCATGCATTAGTTGAACAGAACTTGCTGGAGTTGGTTCAGTTTTGTTAAAGTTCTAAGCCCGCGAAGGATTAGGGGAAGTATAATCAGAGACAAAAAAAGTTCTCACTCATTAACTTCAACTGTCTATTTTTTGCTCGCTAATTTTAATAAACTGACTTATTTTATTTTAGGTAAGTTTTCAAGCTCTCCTTACTTAAGTAGCTTTGTCATTTAGCACTAGTTTACATACATAAAGTCTAGAATTTTTGGGTGAATGGGGAGAAGAGAATGGAAATGGAATATATAGTTATATGTTTAGAAAACATTTTTTAAAGGTTTCCAGGCATGTAAGCCTTTAAGAAACACAAGGAAACAATATATATTCCTAGGTATACAACTTTCCTTCTGCCGTTCTTTTCCGAAATTCGAGTCTTTATTGCCAAATACTGGTTATTCATTTATGATTCAAGATATTATCCATCGCTGGCCTCTACTTTCTCCCATCTTCCGAGCACCGTACGAATCCTGGGTTGAAAGAATTGGTCATCTTTTGAAGCGATCCACGAATCGATCCTATTTTGTCCTTCTTCACGAGACCTTTTTGTGCTGGGTGTTGGACTAATGTTTTTTAGACAGAGCAGTGTCCAAGATATATGCACTGGGCACTGATCAGTTTTAACTAATTTAATTCCAACACTCTAAATACTGTGACACTGTTTGTTTTAGTCTTTCTAGGTGTAACGTCAACAAACATTACTCCCCTTCCCCCTTCTTATAATCAGTACAATGCACTGCTTTTGTAGGGGTTATCCCCTAATAAAAAAGTGCTGGTCCGCCAGGCCGTGTGTCGTTGATCAAAACGAATGATAGTTCGATAACACAATGTCTGGAGAACACGGCGGTTGGGGTAGGACTTCCCATTTCAATGTTTCCAATCATATTTTGACCTCCTTAGCGACATGGGCTCAAGCATTGTCATGCTGTAACATCACTTTATCATATATCTCGTTGTATTGCGGCCGTATGTCTTTCAATGCTTGGCTCAAATGCATTAGTTGCGTTCGATAACGATCGCCTATGATTGTTTCAGTCGGCTTTAACAACTCATAATACACTAGGCCGAGATGGTCCCACCATATAGTGAGCATAACCGTGGAACCGCTATTATTCGGCTTGATCGAATAATGGGGATATCCCCCCGATTATGCTCTTGGGATTATCGTAATGAACCCATTTTTCGTATCCAGTCATAGTGCGCTGCAGAACTCCCCTTCGAGTTTGCCTTACAAGCTGCTGTTCACAAACAAGCAAACGCAGTTCTACATCTCTCAGGTTCAACTCATACTCAGATGTTTTAAACGGCTTGTTGCATCCCTCCCGATGAACCTGTCAATCTTTGTTGTATTTGACACGAGTCTACATCAAGTAAATCCTCCAATTCTGCGTTTTCTCTCTTCTACCGCCATGCTGGTCTTCTACTTCAAAATCACCGTTCTTGAAGCGTTGAACCCACTCTCGGCACTTTCTTTCACTAATAGCGTCCTCACCGTAGGTATCTGAGAGCATTCGATGAGCCTCCATCATATTAAATCAAAAAATTAAAACCTCTCGCAAACGCGACAATTTGGCTCGTAAGCTGACATGTTTAATTGAGAATAAATTTATAATGCAGACACAAATCGAATAATATTTCGATGGCGTTATGTTTACAAACCCCTAAGCTTATTGTATGATATCTACGATCTATTTATTTCGACTACTGCTTACTGCTACACTTAACTATAGCCAAACGGTGGAAGCAAAGTTGTACACCTAACATTTTCTGAATATAACAAAACGTTTTCAGAGAATTATTTGAATATTTTTATTATGATATGACGATGATGGCGCCATTTTATACCACCATATTTTCAATCCCTCTGAAATATACCTGAGGTTCAATGTCCTTAACGTGCCGGATTATAGTTCTGGAATTGTTCCCCGGGTAGTTCTGCTTGCGGTCCGACCCGGGCTGATCATGGTTGAGGTGCCTACCTTGGCTGTAACATTCTGGCTATGGTTGAAACCTAAAACGCAGGAAGGGAGTGTTAGTATCTTTGATAATTATTTGGTGTGTGCCTTTTTTCGGGGACTAACACTCTCCCGAGAATATGTTGCCTATACAACAGTTACCTGTCTTTCATTGATTGCTGGGAAATTGCACACAGGAGGGATTAGAAGGCCCGAATTCCTTAACAAGAAGTTGCTTATATGGCTGGAAACATATGGCAAGAATAGCTACCTGTGTGAGCCTAATCAGCCACACGGGGGCGTTGGTGCATCGTGAATAATTCACTTCGCGGAATTGGTCCACTATCAGAATAGGCCGTAAAGGCAGGTTCTGATGTAAATCTTTTTCATAGTTCTGGAATTGTTCTGGGCTTATTGACGTACACTTAATCTTTTAAATATCCCCAAATCAAAAAGTCCAACGTTGTTAAATCACATAATCGTAATGTAAAAAATCGTTATATCTACAAAAGTCTTTCTATCAGTCAAGTTATTCTTGCTTAAAACGTTGCAATCATACAGTTGACAAGAATATTGCAAGAATTGAGCATGACAAAAAAATGATATAAAATTAATCCTAAACTATACAAAATTATTATTAAATATAGCTAGAAATGACTGCACTATAGTAAGTTTAATAATAATGTGGTTTTTTCTTGATGCCCACAACTATCATATATTTCTATCTCCTCCGTTAGACATAGTATAAATTTTTTGGTTTTTCCTACATAATATTCCTTACGTGCAATGAACATCAACTAATCACCTTAGAAGCTGAAAAAATACAAAATAATTGTTGTTGTGAAATTGATTGAAGTTACATTTTGATGTTAATTGAATATAATCCTAGTTAATAATAATTCTCATTCAGTTCATATGCTGAAAACTATAAGATGGAAAAAACAAAATCCAAAAAAGGAATTCGGTAATCTCCGAGTTGCAGTTATTAACAATTATCTGCAACGCTAATAAGTGAATTCTTATTCCAAAAATGTTTTCCCTGCAGGGCATACATATTAGCCTGCAGCTTCAGCTAACTTTTTCACAGCGGTCCTCGGACTAGACTGTTCGCACAGGGACTTCGGCTGCTTTAGCTGACTGCTATCTCAAAGGCCTTTGGACTAGACTGTTTGCACAATCTCTTCGGCTGACTGTTCCCCCAGAAGTCTTCAGACTAGTCTATTCGCACAGCAGCTTTGTCCGACCGTTGTGTGTTTCGCAAATATCCTGATTATGACAGGCGTAGTTTCTGTACGAGGAGATACGCACGACTTACTCGAAGAAGAATTCTTGTCAATAACCATTGTCATACCGAACTCGAGCAAGTTCCTACCGCATCCGATTCCAGTGTATGCTGAGTACGACTGGCATACCAAACCTGAAGCCTGAACGTACGACCTGCCATAGGAGGTATTCCCACCAGCAACCTTTGTCATACAGAACCCGAAAAAATTCCTACCACATCCAATTCCAGCGTGTGCCGAATACGAATACAAACTGAGCTCGAAGTGATACATACGACATAGCCGTAAGTAATCATCTTCCTATTAAACCGCACGAAGTAACTAAAGCCAGATTGCATGAATTGTGAGCCTAAAATTATCATTGTTATTTTTTCAAATACTGAATAAATGGAATTTTTGATCATTGTAAGTCTCAAAAGCAAAACTCCTGTCTTGTTATTTACTTAAGGTTCGTGGACCCGTAATTAGACCCTGGACGACGCTACCAGCTACCTCAGCCGACGATAAAACCAAGTTACAATTTTTTGTTTAATATTACTCCAGCACAGAATTCTACAACCAATAAAATAACAACGATCATGGAACATAGGACACACTGAAAGCTGTCAGGATTTTTAGACTAGATTTTCTTTTAAATACGGTTCCTTTTATCCTTCAACTTGTTATTTTACATTTTTCTGCCCTCAACTCCCTGTAAAAAACATTTGTTCGTTGACCCATCTCTTTTGCTTTATTTATGTATTTAAACAAAAAAATAATTTTTCGTTGGCTCTGTTGCAATCATAATTTTCTTCACAAGTCACAGAACACAGTGATGATATTTGTTGTTGTGTTAACTGGAATTCCTTGAGTTTAGTCTGTTATAGTCCTCCCTCGCATTCTTAATGAGAAGGACTTAAGCTGCAGCAGTTTGTATTCATTCATATTTATGTTTTCGTTTTTCTTATATTGTTTACTTTAAGTTGGGAAAAATTTCAACATTGATAAATAGTTTTGTTTTTTTTTTCCTCTTTTATCTCGGTGTATGAATGTTTTGTGTAAATGTTTGCAGCGAAAAGTTGTTTTTCAAAATTGGTATAATGTTTCTCGTTTTTGGTGCTTTGTGGCATAAAATTAGTAAATATGCAGTCAGTGAAGATGGAACTTTTTTTTTTTTTTTGTCTATTTGTGTTTTATGATAAACTACAAAAATTTTTCCAACAAGGATTTGCGAATTCTTTAAGGAAAACGACAACCTTGAATGCCTTTGAAAACTCTAAAATGTTACCAATCAGTATGGTGGGAAAATATTTTATGATATTTCTGGAACAGAATTAAACTTGTAAGTAAATATTATTAGGGTTTATTTTTTTTTTTACTTAGTTATTAAGAATTTTCGATATATTAATATTTTAAAAACCGATGCTACAAAAGAAAATATTTTCAGAGCACGGAAAGAAAAGGCGAAGTGAAATCTTGTTGCAGCAGTAATAATTAGTGTACTACAACAAAATGTATTGTTATTTAAATTGTTGACCAGTGAACTGTTTTAGTTATATACATATGTACGATATTAACTAATCAGTTGTGGGTTCGAGTCCAGCTTCAGTCAAGAAGAAGGATTATTTTTAATTATAACAATAATTGCTGTGAAACAATAAGACCAAAGAAGAACAGAAAAATAATTGAATACCATTAGCTGGAGGACAACTAACTGTTTCGTAGTCGCTACACTACTCATCAGCACCCACTGGGATTGGAACTCGGGATCATGTGAACATGATGTATTTTTAATACGGCCGCTTAATACTACATGTTCACATGATTAGGTTGTTGGGATATAAAGTTGAATGTTTGATAATATCTTTCAAAAATTTCCAAAGTCTACTGATGATTAGGGTAGTTCCTATGAAATGTCGACATATAGATAGCTGGGAAACATAGAAAACAAGCTTTTTTTGTATTTTTATATGGTCAATTTTTTGGTAAATGTTGCTTTTTTGTGTTTGTGTTTTATAGATTGAACTTTAAATTTAACTAAAATGGAGAATTGGAACAATGAAACAAGAATTTGGACAGTGCAACGCTTTTACGCTGTAGAGTCCGTTGTTTCCGTCCAAAGAGAATATAAGCGCACGGTTGGCGGCACTCCTCCTAGCAGATGAAGTATAATGAGTAAAGAGTTTTGCCGAGCGTGGCACAATCGCAAGAAAGCTTTATCATCGAGATCCCTCAATTCGGACGCAGGAAACTATCGCTGCTGTAGCTGCTGCCATACAATACAATCCTTGAAATTTTTTGAGAAGATCATACAAATGATGTCAGCTCACGAAAACGTCTTGAACTGCATTTTTATGTCTGACGAGGCACATTCTCAAAATAATCGATGAGCAATATTTCGTGTACATCCTAAAATATAGTGGCATTAACCTTGCTAGCTGATATCACTGTCTTCGCCTTCTTCGGAGCACTTCCACCAGCTTCCACTCATTGTTTCGGTGATTTTTGGTTTCAGGTGGGTAGTGGGACTCCAGTTTCATCAATAATTATATTATATGATGCCAAAAATCAACAGGATTACGCTTTATCTCGTCCAAACACCGCTGTGAAGTGGTCTGTCAAACTCGTTTTTGCTCGACACTGAGCAAACGCGGCATCCATCTTGCCGTTAACTTTTTCATATGCATATGCTAAATGTTGAACATACGTTCATATGATACTCGTATGTTTACCATTTCAACAATCTCCCGTAACTTGACTCGGCGATTATTCATAACGATATCGAGTATTTTCTTGATATTTTCTTTAGTAACCACCTCTTTTGGCGTTTCTGTTTAAATTCAGCAATCCAATATTTTTCCACGAAATATGACGGAGCAGACTCACCGCAATGTTTATCGAGCTTTTCTTGTGTCTCTTTCGCCGTTTCCCTTTTCAAATATTAGTGTTTAATTGCTGCACGAAATTCACTTTTTACCATTTTTCAACAAACACAAAAGTTGCTTACTTCAAACGACTGGAACAAATCAATGAATTTGGCTGAAATTTAAACAGCTGACGTTTGACAAAATACAATGTCAAAAAAACTGTGTTTGTACTGCCATCTAGCGCTTAGTAGCTATACCAATATCAATCCTCCCTCGTACTTTCTACCAACAAGATTATGTATCTTGTTGGTAGAAAGTATGTTTTTTGGATATGATGTTTTTTGGTACAGTGCTATATTTATGGTCGGAATGAAATAGCATAATTAAGACGCTTTTCGGAGTCTATCGGCTTCAATTCTTGAACAAGCTGAACCTTATATGGGAACATGTGCTATGTGGATAAAATGCTCTGAACGGAAATCCGCGGTAGCCCCAGTTGTGCTAAACGTTTTCTTGTTGATGTTTCTGGATTATCCTGTACACTATCTGCAACACATATTCTTTCCGAGTGGACTGTACTCGGTCTTCCGGTACATTGACGGTGTCTTACTGTACCATGTTGTCGAAAATTTGCAACCAGGTGGTTTATTGTAGGTGCTGAAGATCCAGTACTCCTATTAAGCACGTTGCGTAAAATCAATTGACCTTTTTCAATAATTTTTGATCGCTGCTATATGTAGTGTTCCATGTTAAATTCTCTAAGCCTTCCTTGAAATCTTAAAGGTAGCTCTGCGCCATCTTGTATTTATTGTAATTCTGGCCTGTTCAAGCTGCCCTGGGAAGATTTAGTCAAATAGGATTTTTTTTTTTTTTTTTTAATTTTTACAAACGTTGAAAAAATTCAAAGGCGACAAAACAAAATTCTTCGAACAATTACCGCAGCTCCATGGTACGTAAAAAACTCACGAATTCATAAGGATCTCTGTGTTCCTCTTGTAAAAGACGAATTTTCAAAGTACGCAACAAGGCATATCAATAAATTGGAACTTCATCCAAATCGTCTTGCACGCAATATACTTAATTTCGAAGGACACTCTCGGTTGAGAAGGAGGGACACCCTTGCCACCATCAGAACGTTAAATAGGTGATTTCACCGATATTGATCGTGCAAAATAAAACATTTTTGTCTAGCATTGGCTGGACTCAATTAATTTTATGTATTTAGTTTTAAGATTTGAATACTTATTGTTAGTTCACTTTGTGAAGATTCAATAAACAAATGAATGAGAAAAAAAAAAAAAAAAAAAAAAAAAATTTTTACAAAAATATTTAATGAGACCAAAGTGCCCTACACTTTATACAATAAAAGAGTTTTGGAACTTGGTTCATATATGCTGGAGTTATTCAAAAATTTTGTTTCTGGATGAACATTTTGTCTGAACAAAGCCAATTCTTTTCCATCCCATTGACAAACTCTTTCAAAATTAAGCAGAGAAAGAAAATCGGTTTGCAATAGTGGAGTAACTCAAAAATTATTATATGTAACAAAATGCCCGTTCGATGTCCAAGGAATATTATTATTTTCAGGCCGTTGACGTACCTTTTCAAAAGCAGAAAAGATATAGAAAAATGGTTGAGCTACTCAAAAATGTATGTTGGACAGATGTTTGGAAGGATATTTAGTCTGTCCGATGACCAAAAACTATTAAAAAAAATCGTTTTATAAATGGGAGTTATTTACAAAAATATTTTTAGAACGTTGACTTTCTTTGCCTTTTGTCCCCATTGTGCGGTAACTTTCACATAAATATACTCAGCGCTTTAGGCGTTAAAAGTTAACAGACAGACAGAGAGAGTTATTTTCGCATTTATAATATTAGCAAGGATTAAAATTTATATTTAGCAATTATTTCTTTTTATATAGTAAAAAAAATAAAAATATGTTTTCAAAATTTTGTAAAGTTTTGAATGTCTGTGCAACGAAAATGTTTAACTTTATGATTTTTGCAACCATGTGAACTAAGAGTTTGTTGTTAAGCTTTTTATGCAACAAATTTAACAATCAACAAGCTTTCGCATAACAAAAAAAATATATATTTTCATTTTATTCCTTTCTGAGCAGCTTCCGCTTCAATATTATATTCACAGATTCAGAGGGCCATCCAAGGCGACACCTTTACAATTAACAACTCTCCATATTGAATATGCATTTACAAATTTATAGAAGTTCTTAGTTGCAGAAAAGTTCATTTTACTATTTGTTACACAACGCCAACATTCTTGTCATCATCATAAAATCGCAAACCGTATCTCTTGAGTTACCAATAAAATAAAATGCTGATAAGAGGCTCGTTTAGAAAAAGTGTTGTATTTCAATGCCAAAACAAGTCAATTTACGTCAAATGGCATATTGTCTGTAACGAAAAATGTTTTTCTTTTCATCTCTTTCCACTCACAGCGCCTAAAGAATAACAACAAATAATAATAGCTAAAGTTGTTTGCCGCATCAGCGGAAAATGTCTTGGCTACAAATTGAACAAGGATTTCAACAATGCACAATGTTTTTGAAAATACGAGGGGTAGTATGATAATTCCATGTTTCCCATGTCGCTTTTTTAGGATATGCGCTTGTTCTAAGCTAATATCTTCCTTAATTTGAGGAAATAAATTTGCGTGCCAATGAAACGTTTTTTTTTTTCTTAAAAACCAGCACAGAATTTAGAAGAGACCTGCAACACTATGGGGCAGTCTCCAGATTCAAAAATAAAAAAGTAATTTATTGAATTTATGGTTTGAAAATTTAATAAACTTTTAAGTTTATCTATGTGATTGTTGAAGAGCCGATGCATTCACAAGGAGTGACTGTGTGGTGCGGTTTACTGGCTGGGGATGTCATCGGGCCCTACTTCCTTGAAAATAAAAGCGGCCAAGCAGTTGCCATGAATGGTGGTCGCTATTGCGAGATAATAACGGACTTCTTATGGCCAGAAATTTGAGGACATGTATCTGGACGATATGTGGTTCCAATAACAATGGTATTTTTGGACTAAAAGTACAATGACCGTGTTAGGGATGACCGTCGTAGAGTAACTTTTTTTCTTATACTAAAAGCTATCGAAAATTTGATGGCGCAATTCGACAAATTTTGGACCCTCCAAGTTGACCCACTCTAATATACAAGTTTACCAAAAAACAGATTGGGGCAGCTTTCATTCAATAACTATTTTTACTAAATTTTGTTATAAATCCAGGAATTCTTTTTAAGGTATTTAATTAATATATTAATTGATCCAGCGAATTTAATTACTGGCCATGAAGGAAATTTGTTATGTGTGTTACATCATATCGTGGCAATGTTAATTGGCCACCACGATCATATGATTTGGCACTGTTGAACGTTTTTCTCTGGAGATATTTAAAAGAAAAAGTGTACGTCAATAAGCCAAGAACATTTCAAGAGCTAAAAGAGGAGACAATTCGCTACATTCACAACATTGAACTTCAATTATGTGTTAGAGTCATTGAAAATATGGACCATCGGACTGAGATATGCCACCGAAGCCGGGCCGAGCATTTGTTTAACATTATGCTTCGCTCATAATTGCCATTGATGCTTATATCATAATAGAAAATATTAAGATAATGCTCTGAAAATGTTTTGTTTTATTTGCAATTAAAACTTTTGGGTTTTGTCTGGACGACCAACCTCTATACCAGAGTAGAGGGCAGTATAGAGAACATTTTTATTATGTTTTCTCTGACATACATACATACGAGTATTTGTGTCATATAATGCGAATGTAGATTTTTATATCTTTAAACCAATAAAATTAAATAGGCAGGCTGCATGTAGCAAAAATCTTATAATAAACTGACAATCAAACGAAATATTGAATAAAAATACATACATATGTACGTATGTGTGCGCATACATATTTATGTAAGCCTAAATGAAAATGTGTATTGCACTGTGACAGTGCAAATGTTTTGCGACTTGTAGGCGTCGACTTCATCACCAATAGTTGCCATCATCAAATGTAAAATGACACAAACACCCAAGCCTTCCATCCATCCATCCATCCACACATGCATACACATCCATTAATGTGCATACTGTACATCTATATGTATACTTCATCCCACACACATACTCGTTCACACACACACAGTCACCCATAATAAAAACACACACACATGCACGCATTCTACATGCACATAATCGAAGTGCGACCATTTTGAAAAACAAGTAAATTTATACTTTTTTATAGTCGCATTGGGCACGTTGCATGCCGCATGCGGCATGTTATTGCAAACAATAAAAAATAATGCAAAATTAAAAAATAAAAACTGAAAAAGATGAAGAAAAAACAGAAAAATAACATTACAAAACTTGCGAGAGCAATGAGGGAAAAATTCTAAAAAAACTTGTTGAGAAAAACAAAATAATAAAAGCGCTTTTTCGGAGGGGAAAGTAAGCGAATTGTTTGACAACAAATCTAACTTTTGAAATTTGGCTTAGCGTACAAACAAATGGAAATATGTACTTGTAATGCTTACGGATTTTGGAAACCCAAGATTAATCTTAATATTTTTACCGCATTTTTTTAGCGTTAATTCTTTTATTTTATTTCAATAATCCCCATTTGTTTGGAATAAAATTTTAATTTTTTAACATTTTATTTTTTTAAATGAAATACTTATTTTTCTTTAATCACAAATATAAGGAATCACAGCGCTATAACAAGAAGACTAAAACGCACACATTCATATTCTTATGACATATAGATATGGAGTTCATTGGACTCGCAAGTCCCCTGTGATTTAGTTTAAACTTATAAAATTTGTTTAATGCCTTTAAATAGAAAGATAGCAAATAAATAAATGTAAAAAATAATAATAAATATGCAAATATAATAGGCGTACAACTTTGCTTTCGCCGTTTATTTTTCTTTTGGAATCTCGAGTGTTTATTGTAAAAAACTGGATATACATTTATGATTCATTGTACATTTATGATTCCAAGTATTTTTGTTGTGTTTGACACGAGCCTTGATCAAGTAATGCCTCCAATTCTGCATCTTCGAAAACCGTCTCTCCACTACCGCCATGCTGGTCTTCGACGAAAATCACTGCTCTTGGAGCGTTGAAACCACTCGCGGCACGTTCTTTCACTAATAGTGGCCTCACCATAGGTATTTAAGAGCATTCAATGAGCTTAGGTTATAGCTGCCAGATTGGACGATAAGACGTCATTTTGACGATTTGAATGCTCAAATTTAGTAAAATGACGATTATACGATTTTTGCCCTACAGATGAAGACTTTTTGAATTTTTTTGTAGGTGAGACACAAACTTTACCTGTATAAAAAAAATGCAACTCGGAAACCATGAAAAATATTGAACATGACAAAAGTACACGTGATTGGAAACAAAAATAAACAGGTAAGAATGTAGTATATTTGGCTGAGCCGAATCTAAAATACTCTTCACTATAGTCACGTATTTATATACAGAGTATATATTACCAATTTGAACTAAATATACTCGGATATACATATATGGACCGATATCGGAGAAAAAATATTTTTGCCTTGTAATCGCTATTCCAAACAAGTAAGAGTGTAGTATATTCGGCTGGGCCGAATCTAAAATACCCTTCACGATAGTCACGAATATGTATATGAATATGCTCGGTTATATATGAACCGATATCGGAATTTTCTATTTTCTGTATTTTAGTAACATTCTTTTATAACAAGAATTGCTTTTCAGCAAAAAAAAAAAAAAAAATTTTTAATGAATAAATCGGTTCAGGCTATATCTCGGGTATATATGGACCGATATCGAAAATTTTAATTTTCCATACATTTTCATGAAAAACCCGATTTGGGCTATATCTCGGGTACATATGGACCGATATCGGAAATTTTCATTTTCCATATTTAGGTAACCTAATTTCATTACCAGAACTGCTTTGGAGCACAAAAAAGCTGTTTAAGTTCGCTTACGCGGCATTTTCATGAAAACCCTGGTCTAGGCTATATCTCGGGTATATATTGACCGATATCGGAAATTTTTATCTTCCACATATATATAACCTCATCTTATTACCAGAACTGTTTTTAAGCAAAAAAAAATCGTTGTTTAAGTTCGCTTACGCGACATTTTCATGAAAAACCCGATTTGGGCTATATCTCGGGTACATATGGGCCGATATCGGAAATTTTTATCTTCCATATTTATATAACCTTATCTTATTACCAGAACTGTTTTTAAGCAAAAAAAAATTGTTAAGTTCGCTTACGCGACATTTTCATGAAAAACCCGATTTGGGCTATATCTCGGGTATATATGGACCGACATCGGAAATTTTCATTTTCCATATTTATGTAACCTAATTTCATTACCAGAACTGCTTTTGAGCACAAAACCGTTGTTTAAGTTCGCTTACGCGACATTTTCATGAAAAACCCGATTTGGGCTATATCTCGGGTATATATGGACCGACATAGGAAATTTTCATTTTCCATATTTATGTAACCTAATTTCATTACCAGAACTGCTTTTGAGCACAAAAACGTTGTTTAAGTTCGCTTACGCGACATTTTCATGAAAAACCCGGTTTGGGCTATATCTCGGGTATATATGGACCGATATCGGAAATTTTCATTCTCCATATTTATGTAATCTTATTTCATTACCAGAACTGCTTTTGAGCAAAAAAAAGTTGTTTAAGTTCGCTTACGCGACATTTTCATGAAAAACCCGGTTTGGGCTATGTCTCGGGTATATATGGACCGATATCGGAAATTTTCATTTTTCATATTTATATGACCCTATTTCATTACCAGAACTGCTTTTGAGCACAAAAAAGTTGTTTAAGTTCGCTTACGCGACATTTTCATGAAAAACCCGGTTTGGGCTATGTTTTGGGTATATATGAACCGATATCGGAAATTTTCATTTTCCATATTTATGTAATCTTATTTCATTACCAGAACTGCTTTTGAGTAAAAAAAAGTTGTTTAAGTTCGCTTACGCGACATTTTCATGAAAAACCCGGTTTGGGCTATATCTCGGGTATATATGGACCGATATCCGAAATTTTCATTTTTCATATTTATGTAATCTAATTTCATTACCAGAACTGCTTTTGAGCACAAAAAAGTTTTTTAAGTTCGCTTACGCGGCATTTTCATGAAAACCCCGGTTTGGGCTATATCTCGGGTATATATGGACCGATATCGGAAATTTTCATTTTCCATATTTATGTAACCTAATTTTATTACCAGAATTGCTTTTGAGCAAAAAAAAGTTATTTAGCTTCGCCTATGCGACATTTTCATTAAAATCCGATTTGGGCTATATCTCGGGTATATATGGACCGATATCTGAAAAAAAATTTTTTGTCTTTTATTCACCATGCTTAATAAGTGTGTGAAGTTTGAAGCAAAACGAACAATTTTTGTTTTCAAAAATTTTCATACAAAACTGCAAAAAAAAATGGCTTTTTTCGGAATTTTGAATATATCTCAGCTATACGTGGACCGATATTACTGAATTTCAATAGCAAACCCATGAATCGATGGGGTAAAAGAATGGTGAAAGAAAAAAGTTTCTAAGTCTAATGGTTTTCTCAGAAACGGTATTTCAACAGCGGCCAGACGGACAGACGGACATCGCTTAATCGACTTTTCCATTAATTCTGATTCAGAATATATATACTTTATAGGGTCGCAAAAAAAAACTGTAGAAATTACAAACGGAATCACAAACTTATATATACCCTTTACATTTTTGTGAAGGGTATAAAAAGAAATCTTTCATGGACACTTTCACGGAAAAATTTGTTTAACCTATATCTCGGTTATATATAAACCGATATCGGAATTTTTTATTTTATGTATTTTAGTAACCTTCTGTTCTAACGAGAATTGCTTTTCAG
This sequence comes from Thecocarcelia acutangulata, assembly GCA_914767995.1. Lineage (NCBI taxonomy): Eukaryota > Metazoa > Arthropoda > Insecta > Diptera > Tachinidae > Thecocarcelia > Thecocarcelia acutangulata. The sequence goes on from OU612095.1 coordinate 68,035,115, forward strand.
CAAAAAACAAAATAATAATAATAATAATAAATTTTAATGGAAAAATCGGTTCAGGCTATATTTTGGGTATATATGGACCGATACGGGAAATTTTCATTTTCCATATTTATATAACCTTATTTTATTACCAGAATTGCTTTTAAGCAAAAAAACTTCTTTTAAGCAAAAAAAGTTGTTTAAGTTCGCTTACGCAACATTTTCATAAAAACCCCAATTTAAGCTATATCTCGGGTATATATGACCGATATCGGAAACTTTAATTTTCCATATTTATATCAGCCTATTTTGGTACTAGAACTGCTTTTAAGAAAAAAAAACTTGTTTAAGTTCGCTTACGTGACATTTTCATGAAAACCCCGGTTTAGGCTAGATCTCGGGTATATATAGACCGATATCAGGATTTTTTTTTGCCTTCCAGCCACCGTGCTTAATAATCGTGTGAAGTTTGAAGCAAAACAAATAGTATTTTTCTTTCAAAAATTTTCATACAAAATTGCAAAAATTCAAGTCTTTTTTTTGGAATTTTTAATATATCTCAGCTATACGTGAACCGATATTACTGAATTTTAATAGCAAACACATGGCACGATGGAGTAATAGAATGGTGAAAGTTTCGATGTCTAATGGTATTTCAACGACCGACAGACGGACGGACGGACATCGCTTAATTGACTTTTCCATTAATTCTGATTCAGAATATATATACTTTATAGGGTCGCAAAAAAAACTGTAGAAATTACAAACGGAATCACAAACGTCCTAAAAACGTTTTGAAAATATCTCTTAAATGAGGTAGTTTAAAAACAATTTGAATGAATTTATGGCGCAATATAAAAGTTAGTACTGTTAACAGTTCAGCCTTGTTAGCTCGAAACTCTTTTTTGAGATATGATTCTGTTGCAATAAAGACGCCAAATGTTTACCAACACTGGCGGCAGCTACTTGGCTGATAGCATTTTTACTATAAACAGAAAAAATTGTACGGGTCTAGTGATTTCTAATATTCAAAATAATTTTTTGTATCGAAAAACACTTATTCACAAACGAAATTGGATGGTTATTTTTGCGCCACCTTGTATTTGATATACTAGTAAGTAAACTGATATGTTTTGCTTGCCATACTTCCCCCCAAATAAAAATTTACAAAACTGGCGAAAATGTTAGAAGCATTGAAGGCCATCAAAGGCAATGTTTTCCTATTTTTCACTTTAGTTTTCTGACAAAATGGTAAAGATTTACTTTTTCTGCAAATGTGTGTATGTGTGTGTGTGTGTTTATGTGTACATGCGTTTTGCAAACTTCAAACTATTTTGATGTGTTGTTTTTCAAAGTATTTTTGTTCAAATGCGATGCAATTTCCGACATCAATTTTTTTAAAATATCGTAAGCAAAATAACACGGCATGGGCGGAGTTGGGGTTTTGTTTAACTGTATGTTCTCGACCAGAGAAGAAAAATAATGGTAGTTTTGTTCCAACAGAGAGTATACGATTGTTGAAAACAGCATTGATTTTGAGAAAAAATTCTTTTGTTTTCTTTCTGTTACTTTTTTTTTTAAATATATTTAATAAAAATTTAATCATGAAATAACTTCAACGGATGTTTTTTGCATTGCTGTTAACTGTAGACCTGGAGAGCGTCATATGAAGGAGTAATTGATTCGTTTTACACACTTTACTACCTGTCGTTGAACTATTCTAAAGTTACAACATGGCAATCTCTCAAGAAGTATTTTTTATAATATATAAAACTTGCCAAGCGAGCAATTACAGCGCTGCGGACTAGTCCTTCACCATCAAATCAATTGAAATTCACCATATATATATTAAGTATTAGGGGTATAACTTTGCTTCTGCCGTTTTGCAATAGATGGCTGTAGCAGTAAGTTGTAGTCGAAACAAATAGACCGCAGAAGTTGCACAGTAAGCTTAGGCATTTGTAAATATAGCACTTTCGAAATATTAGTCGATTTTTGTCTGCAGTATTTACTTACTCTCGGTTCAACATGTTAGCTTACGAACCAAATTATCGTCATTTGAGGGATGTTTTAACTTCCTGTTTTAATATTAAGAAATCTGCAGCTGAGTGAGGTTCATCGAATGCTCTCAAATATCTTTCACTATTAGTGAAAGAACATACCGAGAGTGGTTTCAACGATGGTGATTTTGACGTCTGATACCAGGGTGGTGGTGGAAGAGAGCAGATGTAGAATTGAAGGCATTACTTGATCAAGAATCGTATCAAGAATTGGCAGGATCATTGAGTGTGACGCAACAAACCATTTCAAAACGCATGAAAACCATGAGAATGATTCAGAAACAAGGGTGTCTTACAAGTTGAAGCTGAAGAATGTTGGACGTAGTTTGTTTGCTTGTGAACAGCTGCTGGCAAGGTAAAGACGAAAGGACCTCTGCATCGCATTGTCACTGGAGAAGAAAACTGGGTTCATTACTCGTACAATAATCACAAGCGCCGAAAATCATGGGAATATACCGGTCATACTTCCAAGTTTACGGCAAAAACGAATATTCACGGTTCCAAGGTCTTGCTCAGTATTTCATGGGACCAGTTTGGCGTAGTGTATTCTGAGTTGTTAAAGCCGACTGAAACAATCACAAGCGATCGTTATGGAACACAATTAATGCATTTGAGACAAGCATTAAGCGCCAAACGGCCGCAATACAACACAACACAATGATTTTACAGCGTGACAATGCTCGAGCTCATGTTACGAAAGTGACCAAGACATATGTGGATACGTTGAAATGGTGAATCCTACCCCAATCCGCTATATGCTCCAGATGTGGCTGCCTCGAACTATCACTTGTTCCGATCACACGGCCTGGCTGACCAGAACTTCCGGTTCTATAAAGAAGTAAAAAATTGGATAGATTCAAGAGATGACCAGTTTTTTCAACATGGGGTTCATACGCTGCCCGAAAGATAGAAGAAGGTAGTGGCCAAACCCCGAACCGATTTAGATGAAATTCGTTAAGCAGAAAAGGCAGCGAGTTGCCCTGCCGGCAAATCAGTTGGTTAAAAATAAATTTTAAGCTAATTTTTTTACAACTGGTGATGATTGACAGTTGCGAAAAAGATTTACATCAGCACCTGCCTTGCGGCCTTATCTGATGATGGACCAGTTCCATGGAGTGAATTATTCACGATTCACCAGAGCCCCCGTGTGGCTGACTAGGGTCACACAGGTAGCAATATATACCATATGTTTGTAGCCATATGAGCAACTTATTGTTGAAGAGTTCGGACCTTCTAATCACTCCTGTATGCAATTTCCCAGCAATCAATGGAATACAAGGCTTAATGAGTTGGTAGGCCGAAGCCCACTAGCAGCATCAGCCCTTAAACCAACTCACCCGTCAACCATCACCACTGGTTCCTCATAGTACAGGTATCTGTTGTAAAGGCAACAGACCCTCTTGAGGTTGTTAATGCCCGAAAAAAGCCACGCCGAACAATTATCAAGAATACTAACACCCGCTTCCTACGTTTTAGGTTTCAACTACAGCCAGAACGTTTGAGCCAAACTAGATATCTCAACCACGATCAGCCTGGGTTGAACTGCACGCAGAACCACCCGAGGGCGATGCTGATCCCCGTTCTGGTAAGGGTGTCGGAAGCCAAAACAACATAAATCAAGCGGCTTCCTAGAGTTTTATTTGCTACAACAAACGAGGGACCCCTTCCCCTCTTTTCACCGAAAAAAAACCTGTTCCCCGGGGGGTGGTGATGATTGACACTTAGATTATTTTGAATGGAGGTAGTAGATTGTCTGATTCTACATAACTTTTCAACTAACTTAAAGTTAGTTTCACAAAAGTTATAGAATTAAAATTATTATTGTACACACAATATTTTGGCAGCAAAAAAAAAATTAAATAAAAAGGCTAAATAAAAAAAATTTAAATGCAAATAAAAAGAGACCTTCGGTGAAGCTTTATCTTGTCTTTGACGGGACTCGCTATTGATCACATATGCAATTTGTTATATGAGACAAATATAGACGAAAAAAAAAAGAGTTCAGTGGCTGAGTTGGTTAAGCAGCCGTATTAAAAATACATCATGTTTACATGGTATTGAGTTTGAGTCCTAGTGGATGCTGATGAGCCGTCTAGCGACTGTGAAACAGCTAGTTGTCCGTCCCCCAGCTTTAGTGTATTCAATTATTTTTTCCTGTCTTCTTTGATCAAAAGTTATTGATCGCGGCAATTATTGTTATAATTATAAATAAAAATATTTCTTGGCTTTAGCCTGGATTGAACTCGAGCTAGACGAATGACACCAACCCATCATCATATAATGTTAGAAATATATTTCTTACAAGTTAACAAACTTGAATTCTATCCAAATCCTCCGCAGTTAACATTCTTATATTTGGTGGTGATACCCGTCTGAGAAGGAGGGATACTTTGGCCATACCTTTAGAGCTCTAAACAGATGACTGTGTTCTCAAATATTATAGCATAAAAATACTTATTGTCATTACATATCTTATGTAGATTCAATAATTAAAATAATAAAGTTCCAAAAAAATATATAAGTATATGTGTTCAATAAGACTTGATAAACATTGTAGGAATTTTTAGTATACTAAGCAAACTTGTTGTTTTTATGTTTCCTAGCTTTCTATATGTCGTTGGAGCTACCTTAATCGTCATTTATATATTTATTGAATCTTCAGAATCTAAACTCACAATAAGTATTCAAATCTCTTCTTTTTCTAAACCGAGTATGGCCGCAAAAATTAAGTATGTTGAGTGCGAGGGAATTTGGGTGAAGTTCCAGTTTACTGTGGTCAACGGGACCACAGAACCTTGAGCTTTTGACGTACGATGTAGCTGCAGTACTCGTTCGAAGACTTTAGTTTTGTCGCCTTAGAGTTTTTCAATGTTTCACGCTGCGGCGTAATTGAATTCCGTAGCACCATATAAGCTTTAGAATTGCGTTGTATAACAAAAGTTTGCAATGTAGAATTTCTGTCCATAAGGCAATTTAGTTGCGCTGCTTTTAGTTTCAACTGCGTGCCTTTTGCTTCAATGTGAGACTGCCACGTTAGCCTGCGGTTGAGGTGAACACCAAGTAATTTGACTTCATTGTGGTGTAGAATACGTAGATCGTTAATTTTGATAAGCAACATGTTTGTTGACGTGGTATGGATGTAGCATGAGTACATTCGTTCACTGAGAATTTAAGAACAAAAATATTCTAATAACTCCATTCAAGCACATACAACAAGCATTTTCTTTTGCACGTGCTCCGTTTTGAATTGGTAAGCAATTGTGATGCAGCGTAAGGTTGGTAAACGAGCTTACAAACTTGCTTCAAATACATATTAAATAAAAAAGTTTATTTTACCGAAGTTAGAAATATTACATACCGTAAAGCGATTTGAAATTTCAATAATTTGGAATGGCGCCCAAAGAGAGCTATCGATGAAAACATTTTGGCAGGTATTTCAAATTAATGATGTTGTTGTGCGATCAATAGATTATTGTAAGCTAGCGGACGCTGCAAACATACTCCCGGGGAGCAGGTTTTGCCTTGGCGTTATCCACTCTGCTTTTTGGGGAATAGAATTGAAAGAATCCCATGTTTGTTGTAGCAAATAAATCTCTAGGAGGCCGCATGACTTATATTGTGTTGTACTTCCAAAACCCTTTTGAAAAGTTAAACTTGGCAGAATGGGGATCAGCCCCGTTTAACTCTGGCCCGATGGTCTGCAGCCAGAGTTTAACTCTGGCTTGCAGACCATCTTGGTCCTGCTCATGTTTGAGGTGCCTGCCTTGGATGAAACATTCTAGCTGTGGTTTAAACCTAAATCGTAGAAAGCTGGAATTACTTTATCTGAAAATTTTAGTGCATGCCGGTGCATTTGTCTTGCAAGAGATACCTGTATTGTAGGAAACCAGCAAGGATGGTAAGTCGCGTGAGTTGGTTTAAGGCTGATGTTCCTAATTGATTTATCCTACCAACTCATTAAGCATTGTCTTCCATTTGCCAGTCACGATGTCGCAGTGTTCGCTGTGAAGACATTTTCTGAGAGTAATGATTTTTACGTAATTGCTCGTCGACAATTTTGTTCAAAGTTCGGTATTCGACTATTACGTGATGGCTAGGTCCATCACGTAATAAATTTAATTCGTTCGTGGGTGCAAAGATTCCACGGAGCTGATTTAGCTACGAATGTCCCACCACCAGGGCCCAGTTGATCTTCAAAGACTCCTGAGAGCAAGGACTTTCAACAATATTCGTCGAGAAATTAGCTCGATTGGACCAAGCTTACCTCAGCGTGTGGCGCAAAACGCAAGGCTCCGTTTTGAACTCGACAAAATATATGTGGAGAACACACTCTTTAAAAAATCAAATCCGCATTTACATGCTGTCGTTCTTAATAAAATTATTGCGTTCTTCATTTTAGTTCGAAAACATAAATCTGTTACTAGACACCCTGTATTATATATAATTTAAGGTTTACCACTATTGCCAACAATGCAAATATATATTTTAATATATATATTTTTAATGTTATGCGGCTAAAATTAATAAAATATACAAAAATTATGATTATTATCTACTTTATTAGCCACTATTAAACATCTGTAATAGAGATAGAAAATATAACTATAAAGCTGTATGTCGACATTTCATAGGTAGAAATCTATGCATCAGTTAGACTTGAAAACTTTTGAGAAATGCTCAAACACTTTGTTTCCCTATTCTTAGGAAAAAAAAAAAACGGGAAACCCCTGAATTGTCTCCTTCTTAAGTTTTTACCCTTTTTAACTCTTGGTTAACTGCACTTATACTGATCATTAGGTGCGCACCTGTGAAATGAGTGCATGTACATATATATATTTGGATCACTAAAATATATTTTAATTTACGAAATAAGTTGCATTATAATTTCAAGATGTACAATAATGGTTTTGCGTTCCAAAACAGATTTGTTTATTACTCTCATTAGTTTTAATTTGTCCGAGATTTTATCTATTGTTTACACAATCTGAATGAAAAGGAACAAATAACGTATTTGCATAAGAAAGTAAGATAAAATAAAATAACGAACTTCCCTCCGTGACAATGTATGTTTCAACATTGCCGTGACCAGGATTCGAACCTGGGTTACTACGGCCACAACGTAGGGTCCTAACCACTAGACGATCACGGCTCTCGGAAGCACAGCGCAGTTACCATCATAACACAACTTAAATGAGCACAAAATGAATACAATGCAGTTCATTAATACTTTTTGCCGTTCAAAAGTATAGTAATTAATTTATGCCCGCTGACCATGAAACTGTAGAATGAATGTGCATAATAATATGAAAAAACAGGCCAATCGAATATATATTTTTTAATGACACACAACTTGCAATAGTTTAAACAAAACAAGTTTTTGGAATCTAAGCAATTTATAACTCCTTTGCTGTAATTTTTAAAATATTATCTGGAAAAGATTCATTGAAATACAGCAGAATCTCACAAATTAGAATTCTTTTAAATTCTTTTTGTCAAACAATATCTTCAAAAAGTATTTATTTGTCCCCTTAAAAGTAATCCCCTCAGATATACATATTACACTTATGCCAGCATTTGTCTCCAATCCTCGAAACACTTCCGAAAAGCGCTTTTTGGTATCGCCAACAGCTCTTTTTTCGATTTTTTAATTATCTCCTCAATCGTTGTCCTCAGTTTTGGGAAGAAGAAAAAATCAGCGGGGGCCAAGTCCGTTTAATACTGTGTTTGAAGCACGATAACGACTGTGTTTTTGGCCAAAAACTCATGCACAAGCATCGATGTGCGAGCTGGTGCGTTATCATGGTGCAAAATCCCTGATTGTTGTTTTTTCCAGAATTCTGTGCGTTTCTGACGATTTGCTTCGCGCAAACGGCGCATAACTTCAAGGTAGTATTCCTTATTGACCGTACAATCTTGTGGCAAGAATTTATGATGCACCACGCCATTGCAGTCAAAGAAAACAGTGAGCAAAACCTTCACATATGACCGAACTTGACGTGCTTATATGGTCTTGGTTCTTCTGGATGCTTCTATTGGGATGATTGAGCCCATGAGCACAAAAAAACACGACTGTGTTATCTGTCAAAAACAAACTGACAATCTGATATGGCTCAACCATGTGGAGACAACCTTTGTTTCATTTCAGAGAGAAGAATATAACCTCTAAGGTCAAATTATTGTCATGTTTTAGTATAATAGACATGTGTACCAACAGACAAAAATACGAAATATGAACATACGTACTCACGAAATTTGAAAATAACGGTTATCAGACCATGTAGACAAAAAGCTTGACTGCAGCATTTGTGAAGTTTGAGATAAATTCTAGTGAAGATTAGTCCAAGATTTCAATGCAAAGCTATACTGAAAAATAACTTCAATCCATCCTCGTGGAGTTGAGCCATCATCAGATTAGGCCGCAATGGCAGGTGCTGATGTAAATCAATTTCACAATCTGCAAGAATCATATCTAAATATTTGCACCAATCAGTTATTATTAAATATGGAATATAAAGTTAAATCGTTAAATTTTTGTTGAACTTTTATAATTTTTTAAATTAAAAATTGTTTGGTTTGTACACATGTACATCAGGTTTTTAGTTCAAGTTTTTCCTTTCTTAAGTTTTTTTCCCCCCCTTAAGAAGGATTTTTTACAATACAAATTTGCTGTGATCAATAATTATTGATTGAAGAAGACAAGAAAAATAATAATCAAATCTTTAGCTGGGGGACAACTATCAATAAATCAATAAATTAAATTGAGTAATAATAAAAAAGGGGTTTTATTTAAATTTGAATAGGAATATAATATAATAGTAAATCCTGCGATTCCCGAGGGACTCTCAAGGAAAAAATAATAACTAGCTATATAATTATAATAATAACAAGTATTTCCTGCGAGTCCCATGGGACCCTCCAGGAAATACCATAAAATTTAAAAAAAAAAAAACTTAGGAGTAGAATCAGTAGAATGGGCAGTAGCCATGGGCAGTAGAAGTCAGACTAGCTTAACTGACTACTGTCAGTTAAGCTAGTAACTAATTATAATATATCAATAAATTAAATTAAGTAATAATAAAAAAGGGGTTTTATTTAAATTTGAATAGGAATATAATATAATAGTAAATCCTGCGGTTCCCAAGGGACCCTCCAGGATAAAATAATAACTACCTATATAATTATAATAATAAACAAGTATTTCCTGCGAATCCCATGGGACCTTCCAGGAAATACCATAACATTTTGGCACACGCGGTAGGAACAGCACTGGAACAGCAAGCTAAAAATGAACAGGCCTGGAAGGAAAAATAATAACTACCTATATAATTATAATAATAACAAGTATTTCCTTCGAATCCTATGGGACCTTCCAGGAAATACTATAACAGTAATATAGTCTTTTCGAAAGTGGCATAAGTTAAAAAAAAGTTTATTTTTTCAAACAATTACTAATATTTTTTACAACTAAATTTAAAAGGTTTATAGTGTACATAACATCACTCGAATTGATTAAAGTTGGCCAATGTTTTTAAATCGATTCAAACGCAAACCATTTATGGCCTTATTCATAAAAAATATTTTATGTTTATTAAACTGTTATTTGACAAGTTTCTATGGGAAATTTGTCAAATAACTGTTTAATAAACATACAATATTTTTTATGAATACGGCCGTTAATATCTAAACCTATGAAAAATGGATTTATACCACTTTCAAAATAAAAACAAGAAAACGGTTCAACCATCTTAAACAGCTTTTTATTCGTGTGTTGAAAAGTCCATTAACACTTTTCTAAATTTTCTTTTAGCCATCCGTATTTATATTTGGCAGAAACTTCATTGGAAAATAATTCTTCTAATCATCAATTAGCTAAGAATTTCGAGCTTTGCAGCAAGTAGAGCAAACTAAACCAAAGAAGGGACCACACAATTGATAGCATATAGCAAACATGCCCAGGCCTATGCGCTTGATACTCAAATGTTTTTGTAAATGCGTTTAGCTATATGGATCTGCTCTTTAATACACAAATACTGCGCTCAGCACTAGCAATGAAAAATACAAAAACAACTTCGTCTTTCCCTTTTTTTTTATTTCTTCACCGCACACAAAAGCGAAGCAACAACACTTTCGCATGTTTTGCTGGTAAACATTGACGACAGCGGTTATCAGTGTGAATTTTGTTTTTGTTATTGTTTTGCTTTTTACAACAAAAAATATTAAATAAAAGTAGTTTTTCCTCAAATGTATTGGTGTTTACTCTTCCATATAGAACTTTTGCGCATCACTGGCATATAGCTATCACTTGCACAAATTTGTAGTCGCAAACGCAAAAAGCTGTGAATGTAGCTGCCGTGTTTACGCGATACTGTTTGCAGCAACAAAACACAATGTTAAAGAAAACATAATAGTATTGCCGCAACAATATTTCAAAAAGTATTTCCTATGCATTTAGAACCAAACCATTTGGGCTCTGTTTTAAGGTAGCGAATATTGAAGATTGCTGATAACCCTAGAGCTTTTTAACCTTTAAAGTTGTTCATTTGTGAAAGCAAATAAAAAACTGAAATGCTCATGTAAGCCATTATAACTTAACAAAAAGTAAAACCGGACAAAATGGCGTCGTCAAAGTCTTGTTAAGACTAAAAACTCCCTACGCAATGTAGTCATAAAAAAATAGCAAGGATATTTCGATGAGTTACACAAACACTTAAACACAGCTCTACAAACGATAAGACGACATACATGTTGACTGTTACCAATACAAATAATTTTTTGATTTACTTTAGACGTATGCGTGAATGTGTGTCTGTGTGCGTGTGCACATGTAATGATAACAGGATATATTTTTCTCTTTAATGTTGCCATTATTGTAAAATATATACATTCATATTATTTTTTTCCTATAGAAGTTGTTTGCGCCCTCCATTTATTATAATGACGACCTACCCTAATGCGTTTTAGCTTGTTGCCATAATGGCTGACAACAGTTTTGCCTTCATTTTAATGTGCGTCGTTGGTGCTTTTTTTCTAAATTTGTGTACTCATTTTTGTCTTGAATATACTTGTGAAAAAAGCAAACCGGGAACATTATAAAACTCTTTAAATAAATGAAACCATACAACAAAACACCATTTTTATACAATATTAAGTAGACACACACACACACACACACACACACACTCAGGCACACATACAGCAGTTGAAAAAGCTTAGAACAATAAAGACAACAACATAACCTACGACAACAAATTTCATGTTAACCAAGGGTAGGTTTTCTTTCAAACACGACCGTTATTGCAGGCAATGAACCACCTACGCCAGCACTGGAAACAGCAACAGCAACAACAACAACAACAACAGGATAATGATCCACAGGGAACTTTTGCTGCTTTCTTTTCAATTCAGTTCTTACCCAAGGATTGCTTTGTTCTGTTGTACAAATTTGTTATTCTTTAATAGAAATTGTACGTAAGTACGTTTGTGTGTGCGGGCATAAAGTTCTACCCTTCATTTAAACTTGTTATGGCAGCAGCAAGTAACCGAAATGAAGAAAACGTTAGTTAGTTATTTGGGGGATGGTGAATGTGTATGCGTTCACAATGGGGGTTTAAGTGTGCAAATACGTTCAACAAATGTTTGTGGACTTATGTTTGAGAAAATGTCGAGTGTTAAAAATTGTATTAAACACGTACGAACAGCTGGTTATGTTGCGACAACTAAATGTTGTAATTAAAATTTAGGTTAAGATTTCTGCTTTAAAGCAAACTTCCAATAAAAAAAAAATATCGGCATACTCGAAAACTATTCTCTTGAATTACTTTTTTAAATTTTACGCTATAGATATTTCGTTTACTAAGTATCAGAGATCTGCAACCGGCGCCTTATTTAGTCATCTCAATGCAGTCGTCTTAAATCGAGTTGCGGTGTGTTTGGCCACCGCATATTGTTTGCAGCAATATGTTTTTAACTCATTAGAGCGTGCGGTTGGCAACATTTAAGTATATATGTAACATACCCAATCAAGTTTGTATACGGCTATAGTACTCGTACTTCTTTTTAACACTGAGAATAACATTTATGTATATAAGAATTTGAAGTCACACATATACCTAAAACTGTGTTTAGAAGTAAAAGTGCTTGCATGGAAATCTTGTGTATGTACAGGGTGCCCATTGGGAAAGTATTCTACTTGCAGTAATTCCGTTATAATCCTGTCTGTATGGCCCAAAACCCAAAGCGTGCAGTAGTGGCGTTGAAAAGTTTTCAATCATATCAAGATATCGCTGTCTAGTCACACCTTTTTCATTTTCAAAGAGGCAAGCTGTAATAATTCCTTCTGAGTAAATTGCACTTCCGACTGTCAATTAATGCATGAAAAGGTGACAGATTAAGAATTTGATGGTTTTCCATTACCCAAAACCGACCATTCTGTTTATTCACATATCCATTCAAATGAAAATGTGCCTCGTCCCTAACTATGATATTTTCTTGCAAATCGAGGTTGTCATGGGCTTTTATTGTCTTGGTTTAGTTATTGTTGCCATTATCTTCCACCATCCTCTTTAAGTAAATAAAATTTTACTGCAATGTTTATGATGTCGGGTTGACTGTTGTTGAATGTACAGTATCGAAGGCAGGTACACTGGTTACTTTGCAATAAAACACAGCAACTATTAATCCTGGCCTCATTTACACTGCAGTATTTAACGGTTGATACTTGATAAGCCACCGTAACGATAGGTAAATTTAAAATTGTTTATTGCAATATACGTGGGCTGAGAATGAACTTCTTGTCTCCGAACATTTTCGCCTTGTGTGAAACCCAGGTGTCTGAAAATGCTGCCCACAGAATTTTTATGTATGTGGTTATCAACTATTATCCCTTTTCCATCTACATCCTAGTCTTGTAATGTACACTCGCAATGAAACTGTGTTACAATGCCGGCAACCATTAGGTATGCATAATGCTGAATTTGCCTGCCTTTGGGACAAATGCAAAATCAGTACACGCTATTTGCACTTCGGGTTTCTTTACAGAAGTTCAAGTGCGGGTAGGGATATTACCTTTTCTGATTTTCGCCCCCTCCAAATCAATACCGATCTGGATCCTGGAGAAATCGCTGTTGCTGGTATTTTTAATGTCCACAATCTTCCTGGCTTCGCCAGTCGAGCCATACCACTCCAGAAGGTCAATATGTATCTGACTTTCAAACAAGAATCCATATACCGAGAGCAGTACTCTGGGGATGACCCTAATATAAGCAGTGCATTTTATTGGAACTAGGAAAATAAAATTACGAAGAGGAGGAAAGGGGGTGTAGTGTCTGTAGACGTTTGACTGTCAATAACAACATAAAAAGGCTAAAGTATAAGTGATCACTTTATCATTTAAAGTGTTGGAATTAAATTACTTAAAACTGATCAAGGCCCTGTGTATATAACTTCGACACTGTTCAGACTAACAAAATTTAGTCCAACACCTCCTACACAGCAAATTAATGAATTTCATTCAAAAGATATAAATTAGTAATGAACATATCGCTCCTTTATTGCAACATAGTCATAACGCAAAAAAGCTTGTTTCGAGAAAAACACATTTCAAGTTTTTAGTTTTAGTTTAGTCTTAGAAAAAATTTTTGGAAAATATCTCCTAAAGAAAACAGTTTAAAGGTAATTCAAAAAAAAAAAATTGGCACAATATAAAAGGTAATATTGTTAAAAATTTAGCATTGTTAACTCGAAAAGCTCATTTTTTTAGATATGACTATGTTGCAATAAAGGAGCGATATAAAGATAATGCAGACGACAGTGAAAAAATATAGTTGTTGTTATTACAAGTTGATTGTGTCTAAGCTATGTAAGTATTATTAAAAATTATTTTATACAAAAATAGAAAATACTCAAAATTTTGCTCTTACCGAGTGCGAAGAGGTGTGGTCGTTTCTTCTACTTATGTGTTTTTATGGTTGCGGTGTACCCATGCAGATCTCTGCTAAGTATCTAAAACAAAGCTTTGTATTACAGTTTAAATAAACAAAAATACTAGTTACACAGAAAGAAAAAGCTCGAAACAAATTCAAATTTGTCTACTTGCTTTTAAGACAAGTCGTACTCAAAAATTTAAATACGAATAACACAAAAATGTACTTCAAATAAGCAGAAAATGAGATTTTTAAAAAAAAAAAAGAAAAAGAAAAAAACAAATCCTGTGATATCTTAAAGCAATTATAAAATTTTTGAATCAAGCCAGCGCTGCCAGAATGAAGATTTTAACTTAACTTCAAAGATTTAGAGATTTTTGTTGTCATAATTAAGATTTTTGAAATTTAGTATTTTAATAAATGTGTGAACTATTTTTAAACGGACGAACTTTGATTTATGTCATAAAATGACCAAATCTTTTAAATTTTATTTATTTTTTTGTTAAGAAAGTCATCCTTTTGTAATTTTAATTAATAAACATTATTTTGCGTTTAACACAAAAAAAATAGTAGAAAAAACATGTTAAAATAAAATATCTTCTTAAAATTAAGATATCTTTTTTGGCAGATTGAAGATTTTTCTACAAAAATTTCTGACAGCAGCAGTGTACATATGAACAAATTGCTAAAAGCTAGTAATAAGAGGTTCTCTGGAAAAAGTTTTTTGTGACTGAAAAATATTACTAGAGCATTTTTCTTTTTGAATTCTCATTCATTTTTTTAAAATGATGGAATATATAGATAAATGTTTGAAAATATATTTCCAAGCTTAGCAAATCTACTGATGACTAGGGTAGCTCCTATCAAATTTTGACATATACAGAAAACAAGCTGTATATATTTTTGAGTGGTATATATATATTTCTAACTAATATAGTAGTAATTGTCCTTTGAGCGCAATATGTGAATATTATAAATCTCTTGTTCTTCTTGAATTACGGATTCGGAATTAAATCAACTTTAAAATCTTTAAATCAATCTAATTTTAAGATTGGTTTGATCAAAGTGTTTATCAAATCAATTTGATTTCCGGATTAATTCAAGTTCGGATGCAGGATTAAGTATGTCCAAAATTAATGATTTAGCGTTTGAATAATTTGTACATATGTAATTGAAGCGAACCGTACTTGATTTAAGAAAATCTTAAAACATAAATCTTACGCTTGGGCTTGATTTAAGTACGGAGGGATTGAAGTTGGTTTTCGGTGTAGCTTTGCATTGAAATCTTGGACTAATTTTCACTAAAATATATCTCAAACTTCACAAATGCTGCAATCAAACTCTTTGTCTATGTTTAACAAGGTGAATGTTAAAGAATTCTAATTTGTGAGATTCTGCTGTATTTCAATGAATCTTTTCCAGATAATATTTTAAAAATGAAAGCAGAGTAGTTATAAATTGCTTAGATTACGAAAACTAGTTTTGTTTAAACTATTGCAAGTTGTGTGTCATTAAAAAATATATATTCGATTGGCCTGTTTTTTCATATTATTATGCACATTCATTCTACAGTTTCATGGTCAGCGGGCATAAATTAATTACTATACTTTTGAAAGGCAAGAAGTATTAATGAGCTGCAAAGCATTCATTTTGTGCTCATTTAAGTTGTGCTATGATGGTAACTGCGCTGTGCTTCCGAGAGCCGTGATCGTCTAGTGGTTAGGACCCTACGTTGTGGCCGTAGTAACCCAGGTTCGAATCCTGGTCACGGCAATGTTGAAACATACATTGTCACGGAGGAAGTTCGTTATTTTATTTTACCTTACTTTCTTATGCAAATACGTTATTTGTTCATTTCTATTCAAATTGTGTACACAATAGATGATAAAGTGTTCAGACATGTGAGACAATGTTCGATTATTGAACAATATTATTTGCTATTCATACGTACAAAATTTAGCTCAATTAATTAGCATTGGCAGCTGAAAACACAAATATATTTTTGTATATTTTTCATTTTGTCCATGCAAATTTGAGTTTGTGAATTTACAAAATTCTTCTTTTAATGAGAGATTACTACTATATAATAGAAATATATATTAGAGCGGAATGATATTGAAGCTACCTGGTGCTAGATGGCAGCACAAACATATCTTTTTTTAAATTGCGTTCTATAAATCATCATTTGCTAAACTTTCACCTAAATTAATCGATTAGTTTATTCTTGAAAAATGGAAAAACGTGAATATCGTGCAGAGATTAAACACTATTATTTGAAAGGGAAAACGGGGAAAGAGATAAAAAAAAAGCTTGATAAACATTACGGTGAGTCTGCTCTGTCTGATTACATGCTGAAATATTGGATTGCTGAATTTAAACGCGGCCAAACAAGTACTGCAACAATACCATCAACAGGAAGGTCAAAGCAGGTAGTTCATGAAGAAAATATAAAGAAAATCCACGATATCGTTATGACTGATCACCGAGGCAAGTTACGTGAGATTATTGAAGTGCCAAACATATCATATAAACGTGTGTTCAACATTTTCGTTAATGAAAAAGCTATCGCTAAGATGGGTACCGCGTTTGCTCAGCGTCAGACAAAATCGAATTCAATAGACCACAGCGGTGTTTGGAAATGATAAGGCGTTATCCTTGATGAAACGTGGGTCCACCAATACACACGTGACACAAAAATTTAATCCAAACAATGGGTAGAAGCTGGAGGAAGTGCTCCGAAGAAGGCGAAGACAGTAAAATCGGCTGGCAAGGTTATGGCCACTGTATTTTGGGATGCACAGGGAATATTACTCAACGATTATCTTGAAAAAGGATCCACAATCACAGGAAAGTATTATCGTGTAATACTAGATCAATTAAATGATGCAATCAAGAAAAAAGTATTATTTCTTCTGGACAGCTCTGCGGTTCACACAGCATTAGATACGATGCTAAATTAAGTGAATTATACTTCGAATTGGTTAATCATCCACTTTATAGTTCATATTTAGCCCCTAGTGACTTTTTCCTGTTTCCAAACTTGAAAAAATGTCTCACAGGAAGAGATTACCGAAACTAACACGTACTTTGAGATTTTTCCAAAATCGCATTATTCAGATGTTATAGAAAAATTGGAATATCGTCTTACTAAGTATATTGAGGAGAGTTGAGAAATAAGTCGATTTTGAAAACAAAAAATGTTTTTAATTGTTTTATGTTTTGAAATCGAACTTATTGAATATTTCTAAGACTATACATATGATGGTATTTATTTTCGTCTGGCTCAAGTTCAAACCTGGCTTTCGCCAAAAATTATTTTTATATTTATGTATGTATTAATGATAAATAGTCGAACTTATTTTAATATTTTATGATAATATCATTCGTCTGGCTCAAGTTCAATCCTGGCTAAAGCCAAGAAATATTTTTATTTTTTTTAATTATAGCAATAATTGCCGCGATCAATAGCTCTTGATCAAAGAAGACAAGAAAAAATACTTGAACACACTAAAGCTGGGGGACAATAAGCTGTTTCACAGTCGCTACACTGCCCATCAGCATCCACTAGGACTCCAACTCAGTACCATGTAAACATAATGTATTTTTAATACGGCCACTTAAACAACTCAGCCACCGAGCTCTTATATATTTTTTCGTCTATATTTCTCTCATCTTGATCACACATGCAATCTGCTATATAATCCCAGTTGTTTGTACAGCATTCTGCTGTGTTTTTTCCCCTACTTAGATAGCTTTAATATCAATCCGTCCTCGTAGCTATAGCAGTTAAAGTGATCGATATTTATCCACCCAAAATAAATTTACACAAAAGGAAAAATATAAATTTTTTGTAAAACTGAAATGTTTTTACTGTCTTATAAATATTTTTTACTAATTGCTCAACAACTTAATTGAATTTTTGTATGAAGTATTGAACTCAATTAAGGCGCTAATTAATCTCAATAATGGTGTATGTCTGAGCAACGTATAAGATCTCGGACAAGTCCAGACTAATGAAAGTAAGAAACGGAGCTTGAAATAATAATTCTACTTATTTTGAAAATTAGTATATATTTTCTTGATTCAAAAGTACATACATATGTATATTATAAATGCCAGCATTTCATAAGTTGGGAAAAGTTAAAAACATAAGAAGATAAAATTGTGTTTTTAAGAAAATTCGTACTTACCGTACTTTTGACACCGCTTGGGATTGATTTAACTACGGTTGGATTGAATTCTCTTCTCAGTGTGTTAATACACTAAAAGAAAACAATAGCTACATAAACACAGATTGGTGTAAAAACACGATTATAAAGGTTGAAGTGACGCAACAAGCTATTTAAAAACAACTAAATGTCATTGGGTGCAGCACAAGTTGAACGGCATTTGTTTGCTTGTGAACAATTTGCTTGAAGGCAAATGCGATAAGCATTCTGCATCGTACTTGAATAGGGACGTAGATAGGGTTCACTACGATAATTTTAAGAGCAGAAAATTATGGGGATAACACGGTCATGCTTCCACGTCGACGGCCAACCCGAATATTCACGGGTCCAAGATTATGCTCAGTATGTGGTGAGACCAGCTTGGCGTAGTGTATTATGAGTTGTTAAAATCGACTGAAACTATCACGAGCAATCGTTATCGAACGCAATTAATATGTTTAGCCCGAGTATTCAAAGACAAACGGCCGCAATACAGCAAGAGATACGATAAAGTGATTTTACAGCATGATAATGCTCGAGCCCATGTTGCGAAAGTGGTTGAAAGACTTTGAAGGAAACGTTGAAATAAGAAGTCCTACTCCACTCACCGTATTCTATAGACCTTGTTTCCTCGGACTATTACTTGTTTCGCCCAATCGCTTGCGGCTGGCCAGCACTTCCGGTCTTATGAAAAAGTAAAAAATTCGATCGATTCGAGTATCGCTTCAAAAGATGGCTAGTTTTGTCAACGCGGAACTCGTATGCTACCCAAAGATGGTAGAGAGCATTGGCCAGCGATGGACAATACTTTGATTCCGGCTTTTATATATAGCCGGCTTTACAATAAAGCCTCAAATGTATGTACATTAGAGCGACTCAAGTTGTATGGAAGCGAAATTCGTGCAATGTGTACTTCCCCTCAAAATGAACATTGGTATTATATACATACAACTGTATGTACTATCTGTCCAAGGACGACTATCCATGTCCTTTTTTGAAGGATATTTTATGAAAGTGAAGATTTTTTGAATTTTAGATTCGGGGTTGTTTGTAATGAAAATGCGAAATAATTTTATTATATTTTAATATTTAGTCGAATTAAGTACAGGTTTCCGTTTTTTAAAAATTCATTTTAGTTCGCAAGAATGCAATGTGGTGGTAACCCTTCGTTTTAAATAAGACAATGGCAAAACAGGCAAAAACAGACTCTTTTTCAAAGAAGTCCAGGTCCGGGGTTCATTTTTAGGAGGGTACATCAAGCACTTTTTTGGTGATTCGCTCATAAAACAATACCCTAGTTAGGCATACGCTTAGGAAAACCCTGCCCTCTGGGGGCTCTGAGAAGGGCAGACAGAACTGCCACATCTCCTAAAATCAATTCATATTTATTTTATTTATTAATATTTTTGTACTTTAAATATATTTTTAATGTTTGCCGCAATGTAAAAAAAGACATCTTTGTCACGCTTTTTCTTTTCCTGTAAAAGCACTCAAGTCTCGCCCTTTTCACTGAAGATAAGATATTTGTTAGTGCGTATTTTATTCAGTTTTTTTTGTTCTTTTTTGCAAAATTGCTTTAAGTTTTTTTCTATTCGCCAACTTGCCACATCGTCAATGACTTTCAAATGACTTATCCTTGTGGTAGTTTTGCTATAGTTGTTGTTTTGCAGCGTTTTAATTTTTATTTTATTTATTTTTTTGTTATTCTTTTTAAAGTGTATACTTTTACTTGTTCGTTGAGCAGGAGATTTTAATGGGGTAATGTCTTCTTTTTAAGACAGAAAATTTTTGCTGCAGTTTGTGTTGATGTCGCCCAAGGCTGCTTCTATGGAAAATAAGTTAAAGCTGAGTATTCTGTTGATTATTTCGTAAGAAATGCAGTCAAAAGTCCATATGAAAAAATGCACGTGAAACATATAAAATAATAGGTGCAAATCGCACTAATGTTGGACTGATGATATTTTGTCATAAAATTTACTCTACTTAGTCATTTCTCTGATGTTAGTGTTGAGATTTTTGCATCAAATTGAATCCAAATTATAATTGGCCTGCTTGCCATTACATTAACTTCATTTAGTAATTTCTTCGATATTAGAGTGTCATTGCGTTGAACATATCGTTCCTTTATTGCAACATAGTCATATCTCAAAAAATGAGCTTTTCGAGTTAACAATGCAGAATTGTTAACAGTACTACCATTTATATTGTGCCAAAATTTTATTTAAATTACCTTTAAACTGTTTCTTTTAAGAGATATTTTCTAAAAAAAATTTCTAAGATTTGTATGGAAACCAAAAATTTTAAATGTGTTTTCCCGAAACAAGCTTTTTTGCGTTATGACTATGTTGCAAACGTTAGTATGGCATTCCATTGATGAAATAATTGTCATAACTGCCGATAATGATAATTAAAACAACTGATGTAATGGTTGACATCACAGCGACGAAAAGTGTCATGATGTCGTAAATTACGCTATTTGGCATTGCATTGATGTTAAAGTACATCACAGTTATGAAAGACATGTCGTAAGTGCATGTACTTTCTTTGTACTGAAGTATTGTAAAAACGAAAAAACTGAAAGTTTTTAGTTTTTAATTTTCCAATTTGCTCTCGACTTATTTATTCCCCTCCGAGGAGCTGTTTTTGCTTTAGTCAGAGCACTCTGCTTTCTGAGATATAAGGGAGTAAGCAGTTTTTCATATGATGTGCAAATAAATAAATATGTAGACAGCCGTATGATTTAGGTTGTGATGGACTTTCGAAACCGTTACTAACGTTTAATTGGCAGGACGGGGATCAGCAAGGCCCTTGGAAAGTTCTACTTGCAGACCATTGCGGAGCTAATCGCAGTTGGGTGTCTGTATTCTAGCAGAAACGTTTTGGCTGTGGTGAGACATAAAACCGGAGCATATTAATTGTGGTGCATGATAAAGGGTGGTTAAATTTTAAGGGCCGATATTGATTTTGAATAAAACACAAATTACTAAAGCCCAGTTCAGACTATTATACTTTGTATTAATACTTGTCAAAAATTCAAATAATACGTGCAAGTCTGATAGTCTGAATGTAATCCGTCATACATACGAAAAATAATACGATAAAAATTTGACATCCCATACGACTTTGTTGTTTTTTGAAACTTTTCAAAACGTTAATACTTTACATTGGATCAGGGTTGTGTTTTTTAGCAAACCAGCTAATTAAAAATTGAGTAGTCGGCTATTTCGTAGCCGATGGGGTGCCGTCACTGATAGTATTTTTTGTCGTTATAAAAAAGCTCGAAATTTGGAATTTAGCTGTCATTTATAAATGTATTTTGATCATGCTATATTTAGAACATAAAATATGTTTGTGCTATTGAATTTGGATGTGTTATACATAATTATTATTTTAACTGTTGAAGAATTTCACGCGCCGGCACGTCTATGGCCTACGACGAATAGCACACCTGCCGCCGTGAAAAGTTTTATGATGGCACATCTATGTTGGTTCAGGATACACTTAATAAGGTAACCTCGTCAGTCGAACCGTTACTCATCTGGTATAGCCAAATTGTCAAAAGTTGTTTATATTCTTGTTTGTTTACATTGTTGTTTTCTTTACAATTTTGCACGCGCCAAAATTATTAATTGCAAAATACAAGTCTTTGTGGTTAAAATTTGTGAAAAGTGAAATTAAAATTTGTAAAAAGTTTTTCATTGTGTTTTTTTCAAAACAATAATAAAAATGTCCATTTGTGCTGTGTGCAAAAGGAGAGACGGAACTATGTTTCGTATCCCAAAAGATGTGGTGATGAGAAAAAAGTGGAGTGAAATTTGTGGGGTTGAATTTACAGCTTCTGCAAGGATTTGCTCAAATCATTTTTTGCCTTCCAACATTAAACATCTTGGAGGACGCTTCCACATTCTTCCAAATGCTGAACCATTTATTGAAAAGTTGCCACAAATGTGTTCTTTTGCACAGTAAGTAATCTTTTTATAGTGACAAATATACAAATCTAGTTTACCAACGCAGCTGCAAATTAAATAAAAAGTTCATAGGGCTATAGAAAATAGAAAAATATGTAATAAGAAAATGTTAAAGGACAATATTGGCGAAAACGCTTAGTTTCCAGTTATGGAGCGAAGAAGTTTTCATACATACATCTCTTATACCATACAGGAGAAAATCCTATGCATATAACCATTATGTACTTTTGATTTCATTTGGAGCTGCGTTGGCCAACTAGATTTAGGCCAAAATTTTTTTGTTTCACAAAACTGTGTTTTTTTTGGAAACTAATATAGTTTTATTATCATATAATTTAATTTATATGTATGTACGTACATACATATGTAACACTTTGATACAATTTTTTTTTAACTAATGATACTAACCGAGTTAATAATTACATACATATGTATTCTTTTAGGTCTGAAAACATAAATCCGAATATGGGAGCACCGTCGTTCGGCATGAAGAATATGAATTCAGATTGTGTTGTGAAGCAGTTCACCGATCAAACAACACAAACGGAGGTGTATCGGATGGAACAGGCAACTCAAACTGAGTAAGTATAGTGAATAAATTTTATTTTTTTATTGTAAAAAAGTTGAAAAGTTTAAAGCTAACTGGCAGTTCTTTTATTTCTAACAAATATATTCTTCCACATATAACCATTTAATACAATAACAAAATTTTAAAATTGTATAAGAATGTATTTAATGACAAAGAACATGTTTGTTAGGAATATTTGTGAGAAATTATATAGTAGTGAGATGAAATAAAATTTTTTCTTAGATACTTCACTGCAAAAGATTATATGGACAAAGTGCATGCCTTGGAAGCTGAAATTAAAGAGCTTAAAAATCAGCTTCAAGATTCAAAAGCACTGTCCGATGGGATGCATAAAATTTTCACTCAAGGGCAAATAAGAAAAATAATTTCACCAGGCAGCAAATTTGTGAATCTTGGCGAAAATATAAAAGAATTCTTTTTCAAATGTCGCCTATATTTCAGAGTACGCCAATTAAATAAAAATTTGAGGGATGAGAAGGCAACTCAGCAGTCGATGGGCAAAAAACAGGGCAGAGGAGCAACCCTAATGACCAGAAAAAGATTAAAAAAGACAACCACTTAAGTTGTTAACAGCCACAGCCACTTAATTTGTTGAGATGAAAGTTCCCATTCATGAGAAGTCCAAAGATAAGTATAAAATAATTGACTATTTAAATGCAGCTTTTAACTTTTCTTATTTCCTATTCATATTTCTTATTTCAGAAAGCGATAGGTCAAAAAACGGGCAGAGGAACAACCCCGATGATCGAAAAGGACAGCCACTTAAGTTGTTGAGACGAAAGTTCCCATTCATGAGAAGTCCAAAGATAAGTATAAAATAATTAATTATTTAAATACAGCTTTTAACTTATTTCTTATTTCTTTATAGTTTGAAGACAAGTACATTTCAAAAGACTGCATTTGGCTGAATGTAGTGGTTACATAAATGACTCAATGTAGTGGTTACGCTTTCTCTTCATGATTATATATACATATTAATTATAAAAAAAGCTTTTAGATTTAAATGTCCTAACTTGTTTCTTGTTATTGTTTTTTTTTTTATAATAATACATATTAATTGTAAAAAAAAAAACTTTCATATATAAATTTCCTAACGAATATCGTAGTATTTCCGTTTATTATTTTTATTATTTTAATAGTTTAAATTAATAGTTTCGTAACCTAAAAAAGTTTCAGTAAAATAAATGTTTTTAAAACTGTTAAATTAAAAAAAATATATTTTTTCAATAAACTATTTTATTTCATTATCTAGTAGTATTATTGTTTCATTAGTTTGTAAACCCTATTTTTAATCATATACGGCTTTCTTGGCTCGATTGATAATAATAAATAAAAAAATAAATATATAAAAAAACAATGAATAAAAAGTTATTATTAAAATCATATTAAAATTTATTTAGACGCTTCCTTTTATTTGAAGTTATGGAACATAGGTACCTATTTATGTTTGAAAATATTTTTCAGTTTCCAAATAATAATCAATGAACTCAAACAAGTACATTTATTTCCTTTTCATTTTGTTTATTATGCTGAATAGATATAATTTATTTTGATAAAAATGGAAAAGTTGATGTTGCTCATATTTGATTATCGAATTCAATAATAAACTTCATAACAGATTTATATATATGCAGACAATTGATAAACTGTAAATTATAATTTAATTGCATTATTCAAACCCATCTCACTGAGTATTTATAAGTCATTTTTAGCAGCATCTGAGTATATATCGATTGATCAGATGGAAACACACCAGGTGGGGGAATGACTTCAATGACTTTATTTAAAACTTCACAAACCGCAATTCCAAGTTTCGTGGATATCTGAAAGGTTATAACAGTAAACTCGGTAAAGAGTTGGTTACTACTTTAATGTCATACTAACCTTCAAAATGCGTTCTGTTTCGATATCGAATGATAATTAGCCACAGTCTTCACTTGGCTAATTATCATTATCATTCCTGGCTTTCGGAATTCAGCGATATGGCGCCTGTAAGCTCCAACAAACGGTCAGCTAAACAGACTTTTCAAAATCAATTGATCTTTCACTGCTAACCACGTCTATTAAATACAAGATCGCCAATTGTGTAGCCATGTAACCATTGCAAAGCACTTGAATCCAATTACGTTGACCTTCACCTATTTTTGGGAATGAAATTGATAACAGGTAAACAATTTGCATAAAACATTGGCTACTTATCTAAAACATAATGTTAGATAATTTTAAAAAGACATGATCTCAGGATTTGGCTAACAAATAATGATCAAGCCTTTTATTTGTCTATTAAAGAATGAAGAACATTTAACTAATAAATAAAGTAATCAAAACCATTTAAAAAACAAATTATCTTATTACTTTTGAATAAAACATTATGTACATACATACATATGCAGTATACATATGTAGAAGAACGTGTCTTATAATAAAGATTCTTTGCTTATCTCTTTTACGTTCACCTTAGCGTTAGATCCGTTTGATCTTTAAATGATTATCTAAAATAAACATAACTTCTTACCTTCTTTGAAATCCTTTTCAATTTTCCTCTTAATATGTGCTGGGAATTTTGTAGCGCTTGATGAAGTAAAGAAAAATGCGGCAAAACTAAAGAAAAAAGCATGACTTGCTATGGACAAAAGTAAAGCCACAATAAGACCCAGTGCAGCACTTCCATTGATTCCGAAAATGAAGGCGGTTCGTCTAAACAGAAAAATTCACGCACCAACTGGCATTTTCTTAATTCTTCTTTACACATTATAGAATTAACAAACATTTGTAAGCCCTGAATACGATTGTCCAAGAAAACAGCATTGAAATTATCGCCAAATATTTTTTTGCGTGGCAAATTTAGTACAAGATGAGGAAATGATTGTTTCAACTTTGTATTCAAACGTACAAAATCGGTGTAACGTCTCAGAACCAGCCAGCAATCATTAGTGTGTGGATTTTCTACACGAAGTTTATAGACCGCGAAACGAGCTCTCTCTTCCATTACCTCATATCCAATTATTGGTATCCGTAGTATACTGTTTGGATCCACGGGCGGCACAGAATGACAGAAATTTGAGGAGGCAGCATTCGAAGAAGCTGTCATTTCGCTTGTTGACATTGAATTTGTTCTTTGTGACCTTATATAGTTACCCTCGCTCATACGACGATGATTGGTTGAAAGACCACAGTTGGTGACCTCAACATTGTTTTGGGAGGTGCAATAAGATGATTGCGTTAGGTCGCGATGAGAACGTGCACCAGTTAGCATGTTTTTTCCTCTTGATTTTTGTAATTTACGGGGCGTTATTAACAAATTATTGTTGCTGATAGTTGCTTGATAATTGTGAGCTGGTATAGTTTTTAAACAAACTTCTGACTTGGCATTAAGTAAAGCACCTTACTTATCATTTTATAACAACTAAGTACTTTTAATTTAACTTTTAATTCACAAAATTCAACTAACTTTAAAGTACGTGATGTACTTTTGTTTTCCTTTTTTCCACTTTTTTCTGTCGCTTACTTTTGACATTCCGGTTTAAATGCAAAAACAAAATACATGCAAAATTTTTCGACGTTGTTGTTATCGTAGCGAAGCGGCTACTTTGTTAAATATACTTTGTGTTGGTTTATATCAAGTGTGATGGTGTGAATACAAAATCTAATTTACGTTAGACTTTTTGACAGTCGCATGAAATGTGTTTAGACTTTTTTATCTTACAAAATCTAATGAAAGTATTAATACTTGTATAATAGTCTGATTGGGCCTTTAGGGAATATTGTCATTTCTTTTTATTATAGTAATTTTTTTGATATAGTTCAATTATATATGGAACAATATCGGCTTCATCAGATGATCTAAATTAGCTGAGGCATAATTTAGGTTCTTTGCCGTTAATGTGCCGAAATATCTCATCCTTTAGCTCTTGAACTGTTGCTGGCATATCGACGTATGCCGTTTTTTCACATAACCTCAAAGAAATAAGTCCAACGGTGTAAAATCACATGATCTTGACGGCCAATTGACATCGCCATGAGATAACACCGCCATTAAATTTGCCGCGTAAAAGAGCCATTATTTCGTTAGCTGTCTGGAAAGTGGCACGGTCCTGTTGAAAATTTCGTTATCATTTCACGATAGCGAACACCATTCACAGTAACTGCCTGACCGGCCTAATTTTTTTCCACTAGCAGTGAGTGCATTGGTTTTTCGGCAATCACTCATGGATTATCAGTCGCCCAAATGCGGTAAATCGCCTTATTGACGAAATCACTAAGGTGGAAATGTGGCTCATCACTGAAAATGATTTTCTTCGCAAATGGATCATCCTCCGTTGCCATTTCTTTTCACCATTTTGACCATTGACGACGTTTGGAATGGTGATGAGGCTTTAGTTCTTGAGTCAACTGCACGTTGTAAGCGGGTCTTTGTGCATAATGTTTATCCATGACGAGCGTGAGAGGTGCAATTGTTGGACACGACAACGAGTTGAAGTGCGCGGCTCTTCAGCCACACTATCGAAAACAGCAGCAATATTTCACATATCCTACAGACCCGGTGTTCAAATTAAAGTTGAAAAATTAAATGTAGTTAACATGGTAGCCCTAATCATAATTGAAAAAAATGTAGTTTAAAAAACAAACCGCAAATTGGTGCCGCTGCATCGCAGCTAACGTTGCTGTAACTTATAATTTTATTTTCTGTTTAATGCTCCGTAAACCCAACACTTGATGAACATCTTGTTGACATGCTACTATTTTGCATTCATAAACTGGATTAAAAACAACAAGAAACCTCTGTGTGAGTAATTCGGGTCTGGTCAATTTGGAAACCTAAATCGGAAAGAAAAAAAGTAAATACTCAAAAAGTATTCACGCAGTTCGCTCAAATTTTTGCATGATTTTTCCGATTGTACGCACATTTGGACGATTAAATTGGGCAAAAGAATCACGCATTTTAATTAGAATGCCCATTTTCATAATAAACCTGAATAACTTTAACGCATTGCTCGATTGCGTATCTTTCCATGATTCACATTGAATTAGTCTGAAATTGAGAAAAGTCAAATGAAATTGCAGAAAACAACTTGAGGTTTAGGTGCGGTTCACATTTAACATTGGCCCTTAAAATTAAACCATCCGATAGTTCTCGGGGTACTAATTACAATCCCTGAGGTATTGTTGTCTAGCAACAGATACCTGTAATCAGTGTTGCCAAGCGTAGGGATTTTTCCCTTTTTGTACAGATCTATTTGTTTAATTCTACATACAAACTTTTTTTGCAAACTTTTGTTATACAATGCAATTCTAAAGCCTATATGGTGTTATGGAATTCAATTATGGGGCACCGCCTCTTCATCAAACATTGAAATAATCCAGAGGCGACAAAACAAAATTTGTCGAACGGTTACTGCATCTCCTTGGTACGTAAAAATCTTACGAATTCACAAGGATTTGTATGTTCCGTTAGAAAAAGACGAATTTTCAAAGTATGCGAAAAGATATATCAGCAAACCCTCTTGCACGGAGCATACTTAGTTTTAGCGGTCACACTCGGTTGGGAAGAAGGGATACTGTTGTCACCATCAGAGCTTTAAATAGGTAATTTGCCGATATAATTGACGCTAAATAAAACTTTTTGTTTAGTATTGGCTGGACTTTTGTATTTAGTATTAAGATTTAAATACTTATTGTTAGTTAACATTGTGAAGATTCAATAAATAAATAAAAGCTAAAAAAAAATTTTCACGTATGAGTATAGGGACAGATTTTGTATGATAAGGCTTATTGCAGGATTTTTTTTAATTATCACGAATGTTTAACATTGTTATTTATTAATATATTATTATAAGTTTGGCGACTATGATTAACATTATTATACTATTGTAAATTTTCCGACCATGAGGAGAAATCATTGCCCAAATTGGATATGGATGCATTTTCATCCAATTTACATATATACAACGTTAAATATTTTAACAATAAGTATTTCCGAATTACGCCAAAATGATTAAAACCGTATAAACACTGATGGGAGGGTTCTTTTCTATAATTACCAGCGGAGGTACAAAAAGAGAAATCAACCAAACCGTGAAGTTTCAAATTTCATATGGATCCTCGAATGGATCTCATTTGCAAGCTTTTTAATTAAGTGCATACATTTTAGATGTACACCCCCACAAAGATCTCCCATATTAAAATATTTGATGTCTATATATCGTTTGTCGCAAGAGAAAGGCCCTAACACCGCATTTTTTCCGAACGTGAGTATGTTAATGACTTTAACAAATTCCACATAAATTCACCTCGCTGCAACTTTCACATAAATACACCGCGTGTTAAACACATACATATATTTTTAATCATATGAATCGTTTACTCGTAAGTTATATTTTTTACACTAATTTACTTCTTAGTAAAAACTTCTATCCGTTTGAATTTACAATAAACAGAAAAATCATTGTTACCGCCACAGATAACAAAAGATAACACAGAAAACAGTATTATCTTCACTTTGATAGTTACTTTAAACCCCATATTAGTATATGTCAAAATTATTTGTTTATTTTTTTTTAATAATTCCACGCGGGTTTTCTTGACCGAAGTTTGGACAATATAACAGAAAAGGCAGCCATATTTTTCCGGGCAGATATAGAGATGAACTAAAATGGTGACCACGCCAAAAAATAATTTTAACACACAAAAAGTAGTTTTATAAATAAAATATTGTATTTTGAATTTGAATAATGATAATTAATTTGCTATTTTAAATCGTGTGTTTATAATCTGAAGTGGACGCCAAGAGCCGGAACTATTCCCTGCTAACAATCATATTGAAATAATTTAGAAGCGCAATATTTAAATGAAAAATTGCATAGGGAAAATGTAAGGAAATATTTTTTTTTATTATAGGGGAAAATAACGATTTTTATGCTTCATAAAAAATCTCCTGGCAACACTACTTGTAATGTTAGAAATGAGAAGTGATCGATAGATGGTTATTGCTGTTTATCAACTTTGGGCTACCAACTCGTGGAGCCTTGTCTTAGATTCACAGTCTGGGGAATTGCTTACAGAAGGGCCTATGAGGACCGAATTCATTCTTCAGCAAATAGTTTGTTCATATGGATACCAATGCTGGTGAGCCGTGAGATAGTTTATTCCGTGGAATTAGTCCCCCCTGGGATTAGGCGGTCATGGTAGACATCCACGTTAACCATTGAATTTTCCCTAACGCAGATATTTTATTGCCGCTGTCACAGATCTGTTACTGCATCCGTCACAGTAACTCAATTTCGGCGTCATCTTCAGAAAAGTAGCACCCTATCTCACCTCCTTATCAAAATTGGCAACAGACAGCTGCTTGTTGTAGGTGCCTTTACTCCTCGTAAAGAAGCCAGCAGAATTTCTCAGCTCGAAATTCCACAACTTTTGTATACACGAAGCCAATTATATCAAAGCATGCTTCATTGGAAAATATGACTTTTCCTAAAACGTGTTAAAGTTCTTCTTGCTCAAAGTGCTTCACTTTAAATAACCGTAATTAACATATGCCTGTATGTAACAGCTGTCAAGTTTCAAAGCTGCCACTTACACAAGAAAACAAATTTAAAGAGTACACTCTTAAGCTAGATTCTCCCATTGTTTTGAAAAAAAAATTTTGTTCCGAACCAATTTTGGCTCTTTGAGTGTTTGTTCTCACCCGGGGGCCATGCTGATCCCCGTTCTGCCAATTTATAACATAAGTCGTGTGGCTTCTTAGAGTTTTGTTTGCCGCACCAACCGAGGGACCCCTTCCCTTCTTAACCCAAAAAACAGAGTGCCTTAGTTCGGAATACGCCAAGGCAAAACCTGTTCCCGGGGGCAAAAAAATCAAAGAATCCTCCCAAAATTAAGATATTTTTTTAGTCAAATGAAGATTTTTCGATAAAAATTTCTGGCACCGATGTGCAAGACTTTACAAAATTGACTTTCCGTGCGTGTTATTGTACTCTGTAAAATGAGAGGTGCAACTTTTGCACACTTGTATAAAACGTAATTGAATGTATTACAGATACCTATATAGAGCAAAAAGTTGTTTCTTATACTAGAGCCAAAAGTTATGTTATGGCGCCACCGAAAATTTAAAAAAAGCGCACCGCGCACCGGCTAAGGATTATCTCGCACAAAAAATTTTAAAAAGCATCAAAAACGTTGCGAAACGCTCCGAGTTGACAACGCTGGTTTCTGTTTTGTTTCCCTTGCGTTTATGTTCAAACTATACAAATGCAAAAGAAAATCTATCTAATCATTTAGCTTTGTCTTGCTCACGTCAAAGCACGAAACAATTCAGATAGCTGGTTTTAATAATCTGCTGTAGACAATGTTACTGAAATCACAAGTTAATTGTGAACATTTTCAAATGAAATATATTTGTATATAAATAAATTTACTGACCATTTTTAGCTTCAACTATGTTCAGAAATTCAAACTGAGCATTTACCATAAGAAGGCTTATGAGTAATATTCTTCAATGTCTGTGAACTCTCATGTTAAACAGAATAGTACAAAAAAAAAACGGAAGTAAATGAAATACACTTTGTGAATATTAACTTATGTCCAGTTTTCTGGCTTTTTCTTAAAACAAAATTAAATAATAAGAAAAATTAATAATAATAAGTTACGCTTAACCAAATATACGAGTACTCCTTGTCCTTTCAAAACTTCACAGTCCATGGAAAGATTTGTCTTCTATTCGTTTTGAATTTGTAACGTACGACTAGTTAAGTGTTGCAATTAGTGACACTTAGCTGGCGAGTTAAAAATTAAAGCTGCAAAAGCATTTTCACACTTAAAAAAGTTAAAGTGCAACTAACTAAAATACAAGTTACAACATTATTTTACGTTTTGCAGCATCTTCAGCAGCATTAAAGTTGCAACAAACAGCCTTAACACAATAATTACATTTTAGCCAGTTACAGTAATTAACGATTTTATGCACCACAGCGAAAAAAAAAAAAGAATCATTAAAACGAAATGCGGTGGCCAGTGTTTAAAGGAAATCTTTTATGGTATTCTCGTACACTCATGGCGAACACACAGAGAACAACTGCAGAAGCAAAATTATCGCCCGGGTCCAGCTGCAATCAACGTTGAAGTTTAAGAATTTTCAAAAGTATAATTGTTTCGTTTATATTTAAAAAAAAAAATTGATACCGAATTTTCTACTGTGAGATATCACTGCCCCGGTTTTGCCTTGGCGTATTCCTAACTTGGGCACTCTGTTTTTCGGGTATAGACAAATAAAACTCTAGTAAGCCGCATGACTTATGCTGTGTTGGCTTCCGAAACCCTTACCAAGGGTTGGCAGAACGTGGATCAGCATGACCCCCGGGTGGTTCTGCTTGCAGTTCAAGCCGGGCTGATCATGATTGAGGTGCCTACCTTGGCTGAAACGTTCTGACTGTGGTTGAAACCTAAAACGCAGGAAGAGGGTGTTAGTATCCTTGATAATTGCTTGGCGTGGCTTTTTTCGGGGACTAACAAACTCCCATGGGTCTGTTGCCTTTACAGTAGATACCTGTACTGTAAGGAACCGGTGATAATGGTTGACGGGTGAGTTTTAAGGGCTGATGCTCTTAGTGGGCCTCGGCCTACCAACTCATTAAGCCTTGTCCTCCATTGATTGCTGGGAAATTGCTTACAGGAGGGATTAGAAGGTCCGAACTTCTCAACAAGAAGTTGCTCATATGGCTAGAAACATATGGCATAAATTGCTATCTGTTTGAGCCTAGCAAGCCACACAGTGGCGCTGATGAATCGTGAATACTTCACTCCGTGGAACTGGTCCGTCATCAGATAAGGCTGCAAGGCAGGTGCTGATGTAAATCTTTTTTACAACTGTGAGATATCACATAGTAATCTGCTGATATCGTGTGTTTTATGAGGTTTGTTTTTAACTTGCAGCTTGTGTCACGAATCAAATATTTACATTCGGAAAAATTTTTAACGAGAAAGATAGATATTTGTAGACAAAAAATTAAACACTTTATGAAGAGCTGGAAAAGTTTTTTTGCATTTCGTCACATTATGCTGTTTTGCGAACGTTAACGTTTGAGATCGTGAAACAGGCTCTTAGGGTTTTTAAGTCCACAAAGCTTGTATTTGCTAAAACGGCTTGTTTAGTAAAGTTGACTATGCACGCATAGCCAATTGGGTTATGGCGTATCTCGAATAAAAACTCCCAACTACATTTTCCACAGGCTTTCACGGTCAGCTGACCTGGCTACGCCAAACTTTTTTTATCCAGTTATTTCAAGCAAAACTTCTGGAAAACTAAACCAAATAATGTGACTGAAGTGAAACAAAACATTAAAACAGTAATTGAGGCAGCCCGACTGCAATCAATTAATTTATGATAAGAAGTAGTTATTACGTGGATAAGCATAGAGATTGCTTGCGATCTATCTGCTTTAAAACTAATGAAAAATATAAAACTGGATTGAATTTACTATATACTACACAAATCCAATTGAAATAAGTTCTGCGCTTTCCAAAGTGGAAGAGGTAACTAGAGTCGCACAAATTACTTTTTTACTGTCAGTTTAAATCTCGTAGGCGTCTATTGGCAATATTTTGGAATATTTCTCAGAAAACTTTCGCGGAAAGCAAACTGGAGTATCTGCATACTTCCAAGGCACGTGCCAGAGTGTGATATGGTGCATTACTGTCAAAACTTATCACTGTTGGCACCGGTGAAGATTTGTCTTGATTTATATTGGGCGTTGTTTTAGCTGGCATCTCATCAAACAAATTCAAGATTAAATCAAGGGAATCCTCATTTGTTTCCCCCCACCCTATTTTTAGTTTTTCTTAATGATTTTCTATATCAAACTTCCAACTGTCTTCATTATGTTCATCTTCCATGAGCAGATAGAACAAAAATTTTATAATCTTGATGTTCCTTGAATGAAA
This sequence comes from Thecocarcelia acutangulata, assembly GCA_914767995.1. Taxonomy (NCBI): domain Eukaryota; kingdom Metazoa; phylum Arthropoda; class Insecta; order Diptera; family Tachinidae; genus Thecocarcelia; species Thecocarcelia acutangulata. Next base: position 68,068,775 of record OU612095.1, read on the forward strand.
ATACAGTGGGATGTTCTCTAAAGGAGCATTAAAGGGTATTGGTTTTTTGAAACGGTGTAATATACGTTTCACTCCATCCGATCTTGTTACTGTGTATATCACCTATATCAGACCGAACATGAAATACAACTTCTTATTTTGTGGTTATTTATATTGTGGTTATATATTTACTGATATATAGGGTTTTCGCAAAGGTCCCGGGTGTTCGCCGGGAAAGTTTATTACTTTGTTTTGCCGCCATTTCGATAAACTTTAGACTTGACAACTCCTATTTGACAGTCGTGATGTAGACACGTGGCAAATTTATTATGGACAAATGGTTAACGTGTTTTAATCGTTAAAACATTTTATCAAAATCAATTATCGATTTTCTTGAAAAACTCATAATGAGTGACGAGCCACATTTTCATTTGAATGGATATGTGAATAAACAGTATAGTCAAACTATAACAAGCTTAGTTCACAAATTTGAGTTTACATATTCATTGCGTGATACTTACATGCCAGTGAGACAACGGGTTGGCCGAAGTGACGAAAAAACATCGAAGCCGTTCAGGCGTCCGTAGTAAACGATCCAAATCAAACCATATTTCTCGTCGATAATAACCATCGTCAGGTTACTGTGAATGGCGATCGTTATGGTGCCATGATTATCGCTTATCTTTGGTCCGCTGAAGATTTTTCTTGATTTACGAGTATATTGAGCTTTCCCAACAATCGCGATATAAGAAATGTTTTAGCTGGCATCTCACCAAACGAATTCAAGATTAATTTAAGGGAAGCCTCATTTTTTCCATCCCCCTACAATTTTGAGTTTTTCTTAATGACCTTCTATATCAGACTTCCAACTGTATTCCGTCCATCTTCCATGAGCAGATAGAACAAAAATTGAGTAATCCAATCCGATCTTGCTTCAATAGAACGGTGCCACAAAACACACTGCACACGTTACAACCGATTTAGTGAAGAGTAAATTTGTTGAGCATGTTATCTCAACAAACAAACCAGACAATCGGCCTGCTCGTTTAACGCCGCTAGACTTTTAGGCTCTTTAGAGCTACGCAAAATTATTGCTCTATGCCAGCAAGCTGGCGAAGTTGGAAAAAGTCAGAGGCAACGTTGAACGCGAAATAGCGGTCGTTTCGGTCTAAATGTATGACCCACTAATCAAATCGAGCGCTGCCGACGTGCACACGGGGGTCATATGAACGAAATTAAGTTTCATTCATAAATCTTTCGACTGTATTTCAAGTCGATCATAAAGTTTTGGAAATAACTCAAATGGCCTTATAAAAAAATTAGCCAATCCTTATCGGAGTGCCCGATACATATATACTGGTATTTTATATGTTTCAATTTTTAAACTATATATTTAAGAAGAAATAAACTAACAATTATATTTGGAATATTGTCTGAGACCTTCTTCGACCACAACAAAGAGATCACAACCTTATTTGGTAACTGCAAAGAAAAAAAGTCTCTTAAGTCAAAATCAATCTTCTATGATTGTCATTTTATTAATTTTGCATGCAGTGATGTTGTCCTTAAAAACAAAACAAAAAATATAAAACAAAAACGTCAAAGAGGAAACAACGTAAAATAAATTAAAAATTGGAATTGATTAGTTTTACCTTGTCCGATACATGCATCTGAAGAATAATTCACTCGTACATTTTCTAATTAAAAATTTAAATATTTTGTACAACAAATATTGAAATATTGTGGAGAAATCTGTAGTAAAATAAGATGAATAATTTTTTTTATTAATTACATATGTATTTGTATGAAAGTAAGTGCATATTTTTTTCTGGAGTCTAGAAAAATATTCAATGGATAATGTGTGTTCAACGAAATTTGTATAGAAAACGTACAAAATAGAAACTGCAACTCATCATTGAAAATTAAACCAAATACATACTAACTAGATATGTATGTACTCGTACTTACACAACCACCCATTTAAAAACTTGTTTAATAAATACAAGCAACACACATTCCCGTGCTTGTGAATCATATGCTTCTGGTAACAAGGACGAAAAACGGACCCGTGCACACGTAGAAAAAAATATATTGTCACGGGGAAAAGTTTCTAGTAGCAAGAAAACGTACCTTTACTCTGTCACCCATAGATGCAAGACTCCTCCTTTCGATCTACCAACCGTGAGAGGTGGCTGCGCTTAGACTGGCGGCAGTACCAAATATCTGTGAATCAATATTTATTCCAAACTGTCATGGCAGAAAAATGTCGAAAAAAAGAGGACGAAGCAACTTTTCCTCTGTATTTTTAACGAAAAGTCATTGGGAAGACCTGTGGTATAAGTCCTTGGAACTCCTTTTGGCTATATGGCAAGATAATAAAAGCCATATCACTCCATTGGCAGCTTGTATGATGGAAGACTTTGGAGAAAACCACCTATTTCAGAGTTATATAAAGCACACTGGGTACGTCTGCTTTCATGGTGGCTAGTGCTTCTAGCAACATGCTAACGATGATGCTGTTTACGATGATGAATTGTCTGCTGACTGATCTCATGGTGCAGGAAGTAACTATGTGCTCGGTTTAGGGTGTGAAAAAATACCAAATACTGTGCACCAACTCTACTGCCCGATAAGAGATTGGACGTAACCCTATCGAGCATAGTGGCATCTTTATCTACCGGTATTACAGAAGGATGAATTTTAGACCCTGTAATTAGTGTAGGGTAGTGCTGACCTACATTTCAGTTGTAATGAGGTCAGCTAACTTTTTGAAATTCTATAGGGCATGCGGCGTAACTATCTGAATTTGTACTGATAGTAAGGCTGCGTTAAATATGCTTGAAGGTGTCTATACTACATCCAGTTTGGTTCATGAATGCCGGATATTTCTTATTGAGATGACGACACGGGTCCATTTACAGCAACAGCACATTAACAGTATGCTAGTAATCCCTCTTAAAAGCTGTAAGATTCAACTACAGCGTCAATCTAGAGGAAATGCATAAAGAAGATCGCCTGATGAGCTTGCCTGCCGAATAGCAAAGATAACATGGCCTGGGTATGTTTGTACGAAGACTATAGTTCTGAAGGATTTTCTGCGGCGAAGGGTACGTACTTTGGTGTCAGTTTTAACAGCACAGATAGTGATGCCTGCTTTGCGATTAAATCTTTCATTTAATGCATTTCGTAAAAGATGTGGAGATGCGGACGAGGAGAAAGAAAATGTTGAACATTTCCTCTATTGGTGGCCGCTTTTTATTATTTCTATAACAGCGTTGTGTTTGTTCAAGCCGATACTGCACGAGTTTCCAGACATATTGGAATGTGGGTGAACTGTATGAATTCTGTTATACGGTCTTCTGGTCATTTTGGACTTATACCATCGGCAAACAATTCGTGAAAACACGAATTAACCAAAACGGCTAATTAATATGAAGCTAATTAATATGAAGCAAATAAAAATTAAATTTGTGTAGTGTATGTGCATTTATGCACACCACTGTAGTAGTATTATTCATAATTATTCATCCAACCAAACTGTAATATGCATATGTATATACACTAATGTATAATACTGTAGTAATTTATTTACGTGTATTTTTTATTTACGTTTTTTTTTTTAATATATTGGGCCAGTACTCACGGGATGACCCCTACAAATGCAGTGCATTGTACCAGAACTAGGAAAATAGGTTGTGAGGAGGAGGAAAAAGGAAGGAGTGTTAGTGAACATTTGATTTGAACTTTCCAACGTTACAGCAGACGGGAAACACGTCCGCAGGCAACTTATTACAAAGCATACAACTGAAAAACGAACTCACTCTGTAATGCGTGGTACGATTCCCCGGGCAATCGACCACAAATGCATGAGCTCTGGACGATGAATGCATGCTACGTAAAAAAGTGCGCATTTCGGAAACAAGATCTCTAACCTCGTCAGAGCAAAATCCATTGTAGTAACGATAGAACAGAGTAACGCACCCCACATTGAGTCGATGCTCCAATAGAGTTGGGTACCCTACTGTCACCGATGAGCATCTTTGCTCTCTCCTGCACACGGTCGAGTAACGCCAAAATAGACTTTGAGATACCGGCATCGTAGGAATTTATATTTGGTCAGCATAAAAGGCAAGTTCAATGCTTTTTTAATGCCAACGGCGCACATTGTCATTCGTTTATGTTTTGATACGAATATCATTTCGATATTCACAAATATTGCATCGATCATGGATTTTATGAAAACTGCTGACTTTAGGATATTTTAATATATAAGCTGAATAGCTGATGAGTAAAGATAATTTGTATTTCAAATATAATTGAACACTTATAGTTAATTCTCAAAAAGTGCATTTTTATACTAGTACTCATATCGGCAGAAGTGCTCAGTATAATACTAAAACCAAGACCAAGAAACTCCTTTGAAACATTTAGGGTTACATTGGCAATCATTACTTCCTTTTTAGTTTCCTTTTTTTTAATATGCCACACTTGACCTTTCTGTTACTTCCAAACACGATCAACACATTTTTCAAACGGATGGTGGTATAGAATGGAAGAAAAACAAATGTAAGAATATGCTAAAAACAAACCCCTAGAGAAAATCGTTTAAAATTTGCATGTAAATATATGAAGACGGCTGATGAATGGAAGAAAGTTTTTCAAATGAAAAGATATTTAACTTGGACTATTAACATGATTTGCAATTTTTTTTTTAATTCCCAAAATCGTCTTCATTAATCCCCACAATTCCACACTTCTCCGGAAGCAATACGGCAACTCCAATTTTGGCACTAAATCAGCAACACTGCATATGTAACAATCACTCATATGGCATGGACTTCGAGTGTTGCAAACATACAAGTAAAACTAATATAAGCGTGCTAAAAAAGAATTTCTCTGCGTGTAATATTAGCTTTATATAAACAAGTAAGTGTGCATATACGAGTGTGTAAATGCAGGTATTCAAATTACTATTAAATAGAAATTTATCGAAAAATCAACTGCATAAAATTTCATACATACGTACACATCTACAAACATACATACGTATTGAAAAATGTTGTTTCTTTTGTGCAGCATATTATCGACAAAATCCTCTTCATTTACTAGAGATATGAATGTTTGAGTGTCCATACCGCATTCAATGTAAAATTGTGATTATCGAACATTTTCGTTCGCATAGAAGCCATCTATTTTGTTCTAGTATGAAAAATTGAATACCTTAAAATAGCTTCAAGCTTTTGCTATTAAATAACATGATTTCTATTTAGTTCTTTACATATTTTTTCTCAATCTTTCTTTTGGTTCGTTTTATCAAGTTGGATTAGTTTTCTTGAGTAGATAAAAACACAGAAGAGTGCCTAAAGTTAATTAAAATGTGGGTAAGGGTGCAAAAAATCTACCGAAATGGCTTATAAACGTTAAAAATATGATTGCGTCGATAAATTTTTTGAAATCCTTATGTTGCTATATGATCACAGTAAGCAAATGTACTCGTATATGTTTTCTTTAAAAATCCCCAGCGTTGTCTACTTTGTACTTTCAAAACGCACCACAATGGGGAAAAAATCGCGTTATTTCAACAAACACGCACCGAATTTTGAATTTTTAACGTCATTTTTAAAAGCCCATTTTGTATTATCGAAAGTACATTATTTGTATATTAAGAACACAATAATAAAACAGCCTTTTAACGGACTATTATACAATCACACTGGGTCTGATAACACCGCCTGATGGCATGACATCAAATTCATTCAATACCTAGAGTTCGTGTGTGTCAAACTTGACCTCTTGGACGATTCTGTTAGTTTTATTAAGACTAGGGTGTCTTTACACTAATTATAAAGATATAATATTATTGATTGATTATTCGACCTTTATAATTGTTAAATAAAAATGTCAGAAATTTTATCGAGCTTGAGGTCAAGTTTTTAACTTCTATTTTAAAATTTCCAATATTTCGCTACACCGCTGGGTAGCATCATCAGGGCTAATACCAATAAAAAAAACAGCAATAAATAAGTATAACAGTTTTTTGTGATCATAATAAGTAAATACAAATTGCAAGTAAGCGCAAGACAGATCAATATATACACATATTGAATAATAACACTAACAAAGCAAACTTACATTTAGATATTGTTTTCTTTTTTTCACTATATATATACACTGGGCACTGATCAGTTTTAACTAATTTAATTTCAACATTTTAAATGCTGTGATATTGTTTGTTTTGGTCGTTCCGTGTGCTTAGTTCACAAACACTACTCCCTCTTTCCTCCTTCAACTAATTTATTTTCCTAGTTCCAGTGCAATGCACTGCATATGTAGGGGTTATCCCCTGAGTACAGGCCCAAGCTAAAAAAAATACGAACTTTACAGTATCTGCATTGATTGTAACATTTGACAAACTTGGCGTGATCGTTTAATAGCAGCAAATTTTATAAAACGAAATTTTTAATTTTCTTTCGAAAACATGTTTAATATACAAAACCAGATCCGTCTTACTTTGTGTATACAATATGGTGCGTTTTTCACATTATTACTACGTGTTCTGATTGTGCTCTGCAAATGAAACGTAAACATTTTTGATGATTGAATAAACTTTTTTCTTACATTAAAACAAAAAGTTGAGTTGAATTTGGTTTGGTGCCACCAACATTTAAAAAGCGCACCGAAAATTTAACCCTCTATAACTCAATACTTTTAATTTACTTATTTTTCACAGATTCATTTAGACGTTTAAATTTAAAAACACACATATATTTTAAAAATTAAAAAGTTTTTTATTAAAATGGAAAAATAGTATAAAAGGGAAGTGTAGCCCACAGGCAACAATGAGCTACAAGTGAAAAAATAAACGTAACAAAAATATAAAAACATAAAAATTCAAGTTACAAAGTAGTGATAAATTAAATTGTTAAGACTAAGTATTTGGTTTCATCCGAATGGAAGTTTTTGAAACAATTTATGTTTGTAGTATAATACAAGGCTACGTTGCACTTCTCACACACTGTGTGAGTGAATCCAGCACATTTTGGATATTTGCATAGATTTTTTTTTCATTTCATTGAGGCTAGTGACCGACTTGATCCTGGCGGAGAGCTTGTAGAGACACGTGTTTCGCAGGTCCTTTTTGCTTTTTAACTTGGATCTCATCTTCCAAATGCCGACGAGTAGAAAGGGTTGGCTTTGTTCCTATCTTACACAAAGTTTCACCAACTTCCAAACGAAGATTTGAGGCGGAGTACCAAGGACGGATAAGTGACATAATGTACACCATGCCAATAAATTGTTGGACTTCCAATTCAGATTCACTAACAGTATTATTGGGATCTTTCAGTACCACATAGAGATTTGTTTCGTCACTAAATTTCTTTATAAGCACCTTTGGAAATAAATTTAAAAAAAACTGGACAGGCGTTTCCAGATCTAATACATACGAATTCAATAATTCATTGCAGCTGAAGGTGAGTTGCTGTGTGTTGAGCCCAAGATTAATTTTTTTCCATTGTAGCGATCTTTTTTCAGGCCTGTGTCGTTTTTCAGGTGGGTTTGACGAAATTGTATGGCTTCCTCTGGATGAGTGTTGATTCTTCGTCAGAATTATAAATTAGATACATCAGCTTCATCTTCCAAGAACAAATTCTTTGAAATCTGGATCAAAGTCCGGAGCAGCCAAACTATCATAATCTAAGTCAATACCATCTTCACTTTTTTCAGCTACCAGGAGCATTCCAGCGATTTCGTCGTCAGTTAGATGATGTCATTGGACCATTCTAAAAAAATAAAAAATTGCACTCCTAATAATTTTTCTTCTGTGTATGTTCCCGTTTTCACACAATGTTGCTCACAGGATACAAACTCTAAATTGCACGTTGTGCACAAATAATTATAAAATTTACAAAGTTTTACAAAAACAACTGATGCTTAGGAGCTTACCTTACAGATTCTTACAAAAAAAAAGCCAAGTTGCGATCAAAAAACTATTTTTTTTTAATATTGACTCCCGCACTCTTTGAAAGATTTCAGCTCACTAATAAAATTGGGTATTTAAAATAAGGAGAAGCTTCAAACATAAAAATTTTTTACTTTACTCGTATGCAAAAAACAGAATGTCCACAATAGTTTACATCACCTGAAAATGCTTAGTAACTGCAACTTTTTGAATTTATGTGAGATGACCAGTATGTTGCCTGTGGTATACCTAATGTAATAGAGGATTGAAGAAAGCGCACCACGCCACTGACTAAAGAATTTTTCGCACAAATAATTTTAAAAAGCACCAAAAACGGTGTTACACGCACCGAGTTGACAACGCTGAAAATCCCCTTCATTCTTCGAGCAACATTCTTTTAGTGCGTAACTATAACCAATTGGTTTATCAAAAGCCAAGCTTTGTAGTACTTATACGCATATCCCGAACATGGAAAAAAGACAAAAGTGAAGGGCGACCCCATGCCACAGACTGTCGCTTATAATAATTGGCGGTCAATCATAATGCACGATTTTAATTGTGAGTCACACTTTAATTACAAGTTTTTTACCCAACTTAATTTGACATTTCTATCGTATGTTTCAGTCGTAGACAAATTCAACCATGCAGAGTTGCACAATTGAGGAGCGCGTTAAGATTGTTGAATACTTTTACGAAAATGGGCGTTCAAATTAAAGTGCATGTCGTGCATTTTGTGTTTTATTTGTTAGCATAAACGACCATAAACCGGGTTTGCAGGAAATGTAAAAACACTTGCGCACGCTCGCTTCGTTCTTTGGGAAACACTGAAATTGTTCGCGATAGTATGGCAGAAGAGCCTTCAACCTCGAATCGTCGTCAAGCAAATTTTTAATAAAGATTTGAATTTACATGCTTACCAATTTAATTCTTACCAGTTCAATTTACTCAACAGCTGATGAGCATTTAAAGCGTTGTTAATAGGTCGAATGGTTGTTTGAACAAACAGAAGTGGACGGTGACTTTACAAAGAAAATCATCTTCAGCGACAAGGTACACTTTCATTCGCTAACAAGCAGAAATTGTGCATTTTAGTTAATCAGAGCCCACGAGTCATTATTAAAAAGCCAATGCACCCACAAGGAGTGATTGCTTGGTGCGGTTTATGGGCTGACGGTGGTACTAGTGCGAAAATGATGTTCGCTATCGTGAATGGGGCTCACTACCATGAGATGATAATAGACTTTTTTTGGCTTGAAGTTAACGTTATTATAAGGTTACTACTCGCAGTAATTCCATCTAACCATCACCCCTTACATTACAGAAATCTGCTGCAAGACAATAGCTCCCCGGGCGGTCATTATCCCCCAAGCACCATCGTTATCAGGGAAACTAATTCTCCTTCCTGCGATTTAAGGTCTAAGCCACAGTCAGAACGTTTCAGCCGAGGTAGGTAACTTAACCATAAGCAGCTCTAAGATGGTTTGACAGCAGAACCTCTCGGGGACTTTGCTGGTCCTCTTTCTTTCACTTAAACCTAGGCGAAATCCAACACAACATAAGTTATGTGGCTTTCCATATCTTTATTAAGCTTTATTAGCTACAACAAACAAGCAACTCCTACTCGTCTATGCTTTAGAAAGTAGAGTGCCCCGGATTAGTGTATATCAAAGCAAAACCTGCTCCGCGAGGGAGGACGATTAGCACAATATAAAAGCGTTGTTTAGGCGTCAGTCTATTCATGTTATGAGTAAAATGCCAAACTAAACATAAATCACTTAACAACTCACAATATGGCTGTTAGTTAGAAACTGTTGCCAACTCAAAGTTGTATAACTATAAAATAGGTATATCCCTTATTATAAATAGATTTATTTTTAAGTTATCGGAAGTATATTCTAATTCTGATATGTATTTCGCGGTTTTATATTTTTGAATTTGCAATGTCCGAAGTGATAACTGGCGCACAACGATTTTAATACACAGGAATGTAGGTAACCGACGGCGTTTTTGAGCGAATTTTTCATATTGATATTTTCATTTATAGCTCGTTGTTACAAAGTAGATCTCAATAAGAAAAAGTCGGCAATTTTCAATGAAAATATGTGACAACACACACAACAAATAGCTTGTTTTCTATGTTTCCCAGCTATCTATATGTCTACATTTCATAGGAACTACCCTAATCATCAGTAGACTTGGAGAATATCTTTCAAAAATTTCCAAAGTCTACTGATGATTAGGGTAGTTCCTATGAAATGTCGACATACAGATAGCTGAGAAACATGGAAAACAAGCTATTTATAATTTTTTTTTGATTCATAATGATTTTCTTTGCTACGAATCTCTGCAGTGATACCATAGAAACTCACTTATGAATATCGTTAATGCCAAAAGAGCTCATTTGCACCCTGGCATTACCAACAGTGATGAGCAACCAACAAACTTTAAAGCTTATATGTTTATGCATAAGCTGAAAATTGCCAAAATAATGCTGTCTAGCTTGCACCAAGTGCCAAATTTTAAATGTCAAGAGTCAAAGGTGGTCTTAATATGTTGTTTCCGTTTGGCACATTTTCACTTATCTCAACTTTGTCATCTTGAAAGGTAATCTATCCCGAAACAAATCCATTTTTCCATTAAAATTCTAATTATTGGTGTTTTACTCTTTTCTGTATTTCATTGTTTACTGGGTTTATTGTCATTCGGAGAAAACTTACAAATATTTGGAAATAAATTTTTGCAGTTTTCTGCTTTCCATTTGGCTCTGATCTTTCTTGTATTCCAATTTCCAAGGATTCATCCACACCTATTCTACTAAATTAACAAATATCAATGCTAGCGCACACAGATGTACGGACGACTAGCGAACGACTTAAATTCAGGCCATACATGATATTTTGTTTAAAACATTCATATATGACCGAAAAGCAAGTACCGAATCTGTTATTGATGATTTGACATAGCCAGTGATGAATTATCATGACTTTTGCCAACGAGAATATCTGCTCGGGATACATTCGCAAATTTCTTTCACAAATCCCTAAACATTCCACAATTGTCTAGACAGTTTTGCTGCAGGACCGGTTAAATTAGTAACAGACTACTTGCGAACCAGCCATGATGGTCTTATACCAGAAGTCATATATAAATTATGATGCCAAAAGATTATCTCTCGAAAATCTCGAAAGTAAATTTCCAGTCAATTTAAACAATGCAAATTTTTTTGTATTCCATTTCAAAGTTATATGTCTCCCTAAAAACATAATTTTTTCACAGGGTGGGCCAACTTGAGCTGACTGATTTAAAATGCTTTTAGTTGTTGCATTTTAATTTTTGTATAAACAATTGACTTTTATTCGCTATATTAGCTTCTAATATTGATACCAATAAAAAATTATAAACAGCTTGTTTTCTATGGTTCCCAGCTGTCTATATGTCGACATTTCATAGGAGCTACACGTTAGAGACGTGTATAAATGAAAAAGCTTGTTTTTTGTATTTTGCCAGTTATTATTACAGCATTTTTTCCTTTTAAATACACAATAATTTATTTATATTGTTATGATATAAAGTTTAATGTTTGAGAATATCTTCCAAACTCTACTGGTGATTAGGGTAGCTCCTATGAAATGTCGGCATATAGACAGCTGGGAAACATAGAAAACAAGCTGTTTATATTAAAAATTTTTTATTTAATTTTTACAATTGAGCAATTTCTGTGCGAATATTCTGCTTTAGCTTCTAAATATTTTGTTGACGTAAACTCGTCCCTTCAAGAAACCCCACAAAAAAAAAAATCTGGGATAGTCAAATCTGTAGAACGAGGTGGCCACGCGATATCTGCATTTTTTGAAATATTCGGTCTTCGAAAAGTTCTCGCAGAACTGCCATTGTGGCTCTTGCGGTATGAGCTATAGCTCCATCTGGCTGGAACCTACGATTACTGAGAACTATCGGACGTAAAAAATGTTCCATCATGGTCCGGTATACCACCCCTAAAAACGGTTTCTGGCTCATTAACTTCATTTACGAAGAAATATGGGCCAATAACTTTATCAGCCATAACTTTATCACCAAACAGTGCATCTGACAGGGTGTAATTGTCGCTGATGCAATGCTCTCAGATTCTCTGTACCCCAAATTCGGCAGTGTGCTTATTCACATATCCATTTGAATGAAAATGTAGTTCATCGCTCATAATCAGATTATTCAAGAGATTGGCATCTTCTGTCTATTGGCATATTGTAGCCGTTGTGGTGCATCCCTCGGCAATAATTCTTGGGCCAATTGAATTTTATATGGAAAAATCTTGAGATCAACTTTTAGAATACGTCGTAGCGATGCTAGATAGAAATATTCAATTGAGTAGCTCGTCGACGAGTAGACACAGTTGGATCCGTGTGAATACTTTCTCATACAGCTTCTATAGGTTTTTCAGTGCAAACAGGACGTACAACAGTTCATTGTCCACTGAACCCAAATTCTTGAAACGGGTCATTAAACTTATTTATCAAGTTTACACTAGGAGCCTCTGCTGACGGTATTTTCTTTGCGTTGTAACAATTGATCGTCCGGAAACATTATAAAATTCAACAATTTTTATACGTTCTTCCACTGGGTAAGGTGACACTATAAAATTCTGTGTTATATGCAACAAAAAAAAAAATCCAAAAATTATAATCATTTGAAATCAGTCAGTCCAAGTTGGCCCACCACTATACATCCAATGTGATGTGAAGTTAAGTTGCTTCAAACTTTATTTGCAAAGACGAAAAATAATCACTTACATGACTTCGTTTCCTATTTCTTCCATATGATCTTGATTTTATTTAAATAAATATTAAAAAATAATTTTGTTATTGCACAAAAATTCTTACTCATACATGTTTCTCTTAATTTTTAAGCATTACTCGTAAATATAAAAGTCCTTTTCTATTTTTGTTTATTTTTCATTCAAAATTTCGATTTAGTTTCTGTGCATTTTCTGTTATTCGTGTTCATTCAACCATTGCCATTGATTGGCAGGACATATGCACATGTCAGTCATTTTGTTCAGTACCTATTTTGTTTCATCTACTTGCTTTGTTTTTTAGAAACCTCAAAAGCTGTATGTATATGCTTTTTGAAGAAAGTTTTTTTTTTTTTGTCGTTTTTACCTTTTATAGATTTTCTAATATAGTTTTCAAGTTTTCAATTGCACCCAGTGGTACTTTCAAGTATTTTAGAAAAATGTAAACCATTCATTTTGTTTTTGTTTATTTTTTGCCACAGAAGAAACATATACATATGTACTTTAGAGCGACTCAAGTTGTATGGAAGCGAAATTCGTGCTAAGTTTACCCCCGTAAAAATGAACATTGGTATTGATACCAGTGAAAAATTATAAATAGTTTGTTTTCTATGTTTCCCAGCTATCTAGATGTCTACATTTCATAGGAGCTACCCTAATCATCAGTAGATTTTGAGAGGTATTCTTACACATTCAACTTTATATCCCTACAATCTAAATAAATTTATTTTATAGTATCTTTTATTTATTATATAAAAGGCAAAAAAAATTTTTTTCAGATATCGGTCCATATATACATGAGATATAGCCTAAACCGGGGTTTTAGTGAAAATATCGCATAAGTTAAACAACTTTTTTTGCTTAAAATCAGTTCTGGTAATATGAGTAGGTTACTTAAACATGGAAAATTTCGGATATCGGTCCATATATACCCGAGATATAGCCTTAACCGGGGTTTTCATGAAAATGTCGCGTAAGCGAACTTAAACAACTTTTTTTGCTTAAAAGCAGGTCTGTTAATAAAAGAAGGTTATAAAAATATGGAAAATGAACATTTCCGATATCGGTCCATATGTACCCGAGATATAGCCTAAACCAGGTTTGTCCATGAAAATGCCGCGTAAGTGAACTTAAACAACTTTTATTTGCTTAAAATCAGTTTTGGTAATAAAAGAAGGTTCTATAAATATGGAAAATGAAAATTTTCGATATCGGTCCATAAATACCCGAGATACAGCCTAAACTGATTTTTCCATTAATATATATGTATATATATTTTTTTTTTTGCTGAAAAGCATTTCTCGTTATAAAAGAAGGTTACTTAAATACAGAAAATAAAAAATTCCGATAGCGGTTCATATATAACAGAGATATACACAGCTTAAACAAACTTTTCCATGAAAATGTTTATGAAAGATTTCTTTTACTGGAATGGTGATTACAAGGCAAACAAAATTTTTCCCCGATATCGATCCATATATATCCAAGCATAGTTAGTTCAAATTTGTAATATATTCTATACATATACGTGACTATCGTGAATGGTATTTTAGATTCGGCCCAGCCGAATATACCACACTCTTACTTGTTGATGATGACATCAAAATATTTTGGCTCCAGCTTTGACCTCTCCTTCAAAAAGGGTCTATTTTTGCATGTTTTGTTAATCTGAGAATATACGACATGGGTATCATAAGAAACGTGTTTCTAAAACGCATCCAATTGTATATACAATATTTTTTTCGCAAATTGCTACGAATATATGTCGCCAAAAAGTCGTGGATCATTTCTTTTTTTCTTCTTTAGTCCTATTTTCATCCATACATGATATAGAAACTAAATCTGCTATCATATTACAGTTATCACAAAATTCCATTTATATATATTGCAGATCAAAATGCATCTAATTTGCAAAAATCTAAATTATTGATATAAAAAGATGATGTGCGAGTACTTGGCAAAAGAAAAAATTTGATAGCCATATTGACCTACTTCAAACGAAGGGTTACCACCCTATTGCATTTTTGTTAAAACGCGAACTAGCACAAATTTCAAAAAAAGCTGAGACCTGTATCTAATTAAATCGACTAATAATTTGGCATTTTTGTTACAAACAACGCTGAACAAAAAACTCAAAAATCGTTGTTTTTTACAGAATATCCTTAAAAAAGGACATGGATGATCGTTCTTGGACAAGTTGTATAGACAGTTGGACGCGCCTTAAAACCTGTCTTATGATACCCATATCGTATATGTTGGTAAGGAAGCAGACTCTCAAATTGATAAAACATGCAAAAATAGACCCTGTTTTAAAATGGTCAACTCACGAGAGGTCTAAGCTGGAGCCGAAATATTTTAGATGACATTTTAAAAAAGACCGCGGTTCATTTTTTAGAGCGTACATGTAATACTATTTTTTGTGAGTCGCTCTAATGTACATAGAGTTAAGAGTTCTTTACAGTACTACTAGATGCAGTATGTTTTATTAAAATATATTTTTATATGTCCGGAGCCTCACCGTGATATAAAAAAGTAAATATTAGTTATAGGCAAACATTCATTTCCGGGTTTCAATGCAAATAGATTTGACCAACTGAGAATTAATTACACGTTTTCGACTGTGTCATGTTTGCGCCAGATTATCTGTTGTTAAGTCCAGCGTTGTCAACTTTGAAATTTCAAAACGCACCAAAACCCGGAGAAAAGCGCGTTATTTCCATAAAAATGCACCGAATTTTCAATTTCTTTTTTATTTTGAAAATCTCAATTTGTATTATAAAAAGTATAAAATTTTTATATTAAAAAACACGACAATGAAACAGCCTTTTCGTTCAATACCTAGAATTTGGTCTCTAGTGCGATTCTATTACTATTATTAAGACAATATTATCTTTACAACATAATAATAGGCCATTTACACCTAAGCCAAATAGACTACTTTCGGGATTTCGAATCAAATCTAGTTGATTTTGACGAGATTTCCCACACAAAATGAAATCTAGATTGCGACTAGATTTTGATGAAATCTGGTAGATTTTTGTAAGTACTCTATTATACAACTGTGCTTTTGTTCAAAATAATACTTTAAAGTACTACGCTGCAATAAAAACCCTATACTTTTACATGATGAATTCATTGTGATATAGTTATTGCTGTTAAAACCTTTGCAAAATAAGATTTTATAAAAATGAAATCTTGTTAGATGTCAATAAACGGAAGTGTAGACAATTAAGATTTTGTTGAAGATTTTCATTCAAATCTACTAGACCGCTGTCGACCGAAATCAGATGGTAGTTTTACTGCCTATTATCCAGGCAGTAGGCTGCTTGCCTTAAAAATATATTGCTGGAACATACAATCGTTACCGCAGGCGATGAAATATGTCAAAGAAATTTACAATTATCGGATCATTAAAAGTTACAGAATGGCACTACAAGTCATCAAACTCTATTAACAGCAATTCTATCAAACACAATGTAACTCTCATTTGTGTTATTGTAAGCGAACAGTAAAAATCAGTTGTCTAGAGTGGGTGTCTTTAAGAGAGTTTATTGAGATATACAAAAATTTGTCAGAACTAGAATAAATAAAAGATGAAGGTTACCATAATCAATATGCAAACGTTTTGAAAAAATGTTAATTTTGTTCATAATTTAGTAATTTATCAATTACTAAAACAGTAACGAATTCACGCCCCATCATAAATACGAACTTCCATATTTGTGCTTGCATTTATTGTAATATTTGACAAACCTGGCTTGATCGTTTGATATCAAAACACGATCTAAAAGCAGAAAATGTTATAAAACGAAATGGTATAGCAGGATTGCTTTACTTTGTGTTCACAAAAGACGCATCCGCGATTTTTTTACAATGGAAAAATTAGAAATGCGTGGAGTCATTAAATATTTACATAAAAAAAGTTTATCGGGACAAGAAATTCATAATGATATGGTGAGTGTGTTAGGTTAAAGTGCTCCTTTATATGCAACAGTAAAAAATTGGGTTGCTGAATTTAAACGTGGTCGTACAAGCATTGAAGATGAACCACGTAGTGGACGTTCAAAAACAGCAACAACAACAGAAATTGTAGTCAAAGTGCATGATACGAGTATGGTATTAAATGATCGACGACTAAATGTGCGTGAAATAGCTGATATCATGGGCATCTCAAATGATCGAGTCCATTTAATTTTGCATGAAGAACTACAGATGAAAAAGCTATCTGCAAGATGGGTGCCGCATTTGCTAACAGTCGACCAAAAACGCATAAGAGTAAACATTTCTCAAGCTTGTTTGGATCGTTTTAAACGAAATAAAATGGATTTTAAGCGTCGTTTCATAACTGTTGATGAGACATGGATCCACCACTATACTTCGGAGACAAAAAAACTATCCAAACAATAGACTGAAGCTGGAGGAAGTGCCCCAAAGAAGGCAAAAACAATTCAATCGGCTGGTAAGGTTATGGCAACGGTTTTTTGGGACTTCAAAGGCATTTTATTGAGTGACTCTCTGCAAAAGAGTAAAACCATAAATTCAGAGTACTATTGCAACCTTCTGGATCAATTAAATGTACAAATTCGAAAAAAACGCCCTGGCTTACAGCACAAAAAAATAGCTTTTCATCAAGACAACGCACCAGCGCACAAGAGTGTTTTAACAATGGCTAAATTCAACGAATTAAGGTACGAGCTGCTTGGCCACCCACCTTATTCTCCTGATTTAGCTCCCAGTGACTTTTACCTGTTCCCAAATAAAAAAAAAATCCTTGTTGGCAAGCGTTTTACCACAAATGATAGGCTAAGAAGTTTCCGAACCGCCTATATAAATTTGGATTTCTTTGTTTAAATGATCTGCTATTGTTTCCTTCGCAGTCCTGCTTTACGGTAATGCACTCAGAATTAAATATATTTCCTAAAATTATCATATACGTGTATATTCACTTCCTGCAAAATAAAAAGGTATTTTTAGGAAGCGCGTTGTTATCTGCCTACTCACACATTGTAAAATGAACTTCTAGTGTTTACAAGTGTGCTGAATATTTTTGCTGGGAAGTTATAGGACTACTGTAATTAGCAAAATGCGAGATTTCAATAGATTTTGTTAGCTGAAAACGGTCTTTTAAGGTTTTTTATTTGCTTGTTATTTCACCTGCATTAATCTAATGTAGCAAAATTAGAAAATATATTAAAATATGTCTCATAACACTAGTTAAAGAATAAAAAATTTTCACATTGCCTTGTTAAAGGTTGTCCTCTATTTTATATTGCTTATTTATTATCATTTGTTTTATAGTTTTGCTGAATTACAAAAACTTTTTATTTCTTTATATTTGTTCTTTTTTTGTAAAAATAAATATTTTTTTATAACTTTCTTTTTTTGGCGTCAATTGCTGCCAAACGACTGTGTGTATTTGAGTTCTGAAAGATGAGCTGGGTGGAGGGGGGAGCGTAAGGGTTTAAGCGGGTGCCGTCATTTAATGAGACTGTGCCAAAAAAGTCAAAATAACAGCCCATCTGAAATGAAAAAATATGGAAAACAACAGAATAGTTTGTAAATACCATCAAAAATATTTTAAACTTAACTGAAATAAAATCGCAACAAAATGCAAAAGATAACAAAATAAATATATATATACATACATATGTATGTATGTGTATATTTATAAGTGTGTATGTTCTTATACTCGTACATGCAATAACATGATTTGGCTTTTTCTATTCTTTTACTTACATTGAGAAAACGGAAAAAGCATAAAGAGTTGCCAGCTATAGAACACTTATTGTGTATACATTCTTGTGTATACGATGCACACGATGAAGCAGGCTATTTTAAATAAATATGTAATTTATTTAAAAATATATTTTTGAAAATCATACGGCACCCGCCAACTCAAAAACTACCTGATGGAAAGGCAAATCAATGTAAAGATCACTATCTCGCATCTCAGTAGCAGAAAATCGATATTAAAATGCTTTTCACTTCCCTTGGATCTCGAATTTAAGCTGCTGGCGAGTATAAAGCCAAACAAACACAGGAAAAAATTTCAACCACCAGTACTTAAATCAATCCCCAAGCGGTGTCAAAAGTATAGAGGTGGAAACCCTACTGACACCGATAAACTTCTTCGCTCTCTCTCTCTCTCTCTCTACATCTTGCGCACGATCAGTAATTCTAAAATAGACTTTGAGACAGCAGCCCAAACGTGCCCCAGCGGCCAAAGTTTCGCTTACAGAAGCGATGATCCGATGCACACTTGTAAGTCAGTAATGCACACCATCTCATATACAAACCTAGTATACTTTTTCATATACATTACCGCATTTGTAGAGTGAACGCCTACCACCTGCACATAAAGTAAGCGAGGTAGTGTGGTGTTCATCCAACAAAAGCTCATTACTTCCTAACATACATTGTAAGTCATCAGTAGACAGTTCGAATACAATCTCGCATACTTTGTAAGTCGGAAGTAGACAGCTCGGATACAATCTCGCATACATTGTACGTAATGCGCATTTCAGTTTTTTGGGAATATTTCATTAAATAAATTTGTTGTGTTTTTTGTTCACTGCATTATTTTTTTTCACTAAATGTTTTATCTTTCTTGTACATTTTTTATAAGGTTTTCTTACCTTTAGCACTGATTTTGTTAATTAAATTTTTGCAACGTGCTCCGACAAAGACGGCGAACGTTTGAATTAGATCGAATAAATAAAATACATTCATATAAATGTGATACAAAAAATGAACGTAATTCATTTTTGGGAACTCCATATACTACTGCCACACACTTTGTAAGTTACCATTCATTGATTACAAAGTGTGGCACACATCATCGAAGAGAAGTAATGTGGTAGGCAATGTTCGCCGCTGGGGCTAGTTGTACTCCAGGAGAGCGAATAAAGTGAAGTACATAATACGCCATTTCAAATACTCGAGGCACTTGAATGCTTCTTTAGAGACAAGACCTAAATCTGTAACCTATTTTCATAGTTCTAGTACAACGCGTTGCATATCCCCTGTTCACATGTCAGTTTACGAGCCAAATGCTCATCATTTCCGAGAGGTTTTAATTTTCTGCTTTATTATGAAGAAATCTAAGGCTCATCGAATGCTCTCAAATACCTATGATCAGGCCGCTGTTATTGAAACAGAGTGGTTTCAACGATTCAAGAAGCGTCGAGGATCAACATGGCGGTGGAAGAAGGTTTTCGTAAATCCAAAATTCAAGACATTACTTCATCAAGACCAAGAATTGGCAACATCATTGGGAGTGATGCAACAAGCAATTACCAAATGCCTGCAAGTCAGGGAAATGATTCAGAAACAATTTAATTGGGTGCCGTATGAGTTGAAGCCGAGAAACGTTGAACGGCGTTTACTTGCTTGGGAACAGTTGCTTGCAAGGTAAAGACAGAAAGTATTTCTGCATCGCATTATGACTGTAGACCAAAAATGTGTTCATTATGATAATCCCAAGCGTAGAAAATCATGGTTTTATCCCGACAATGCTTCCATATCAACGGCCAACTGCATATTCACGGTTCCAAGGACATACTCAGTATTTGGTGAGACCAGCTAGGCGCAGTGTGTTATAAGTTGTTCAAACGGATTGAAAAAATCGCAGGCGATCGTTAACAAACGCAATTAATGCCATTGAGCAGAGCGATACAACGAGAGACATGATAAATTGATTTTACAGACTGACAATGCTCAACCCCATGTTTTGGAACTGGTCAAGACATATTTAGAAACGTTAAAATGAGTACTCCCACCCCACCCACCGTATTCTTCAGACGTTGCTTTCTCTTGGACCAGCATTTCCAGTCTTATGAAGAAGTAAAAAATAGATCGATTCGTGGATCGCTTCAAATGGTGAACACTTTTTTCACCGCGGGAATCGTACGCTGCCCGAAATATGGGAGAAAGTAGTGGCCAACGGTAGACAATACTTTGAATCATAAATGATTAACAAGTTTTATATAATAAAGCCTAGAATCTTGGAAAAACACGCCGCAAGCAAAGTTGTAGACATAAGTAAAATAAAATATTACAAAATTTAAATGCTGTTTTATTGGAAATAAACAAATTAAATTATTTGTTTATTTGTTCTTTCCCCCGGGGAACAAGTTTTGCCTTGCCCTACACCAAACCAGGGTACTGTGTTTTCTGAGATATAGAAGGGAAGAAGTCCCACGTTTTTTGTAGCATACAAAACTCTAGGAAGACGCATGATTTATGTTCTGTTGGACTTCCGAAACCGGTACAAAGTGTTAAAATTGACAGAAGGGAGATCAGCAAGGCCCCTGCGAAATTCTGCTTTGCAAACCATTTCGGCGCTGATCACAGTTGAGTTGCGTACCTTCGCTGGAACGTTCTTCTGGAGCTTAAACTTAAATCGCAGGAAGGGGAATTAATTTGCCTGATAACTATAGTGCACGCCGGTTTTCGTGGGCTAAAACTTCCCCGAGGTGCTGTTGTCTGGCAACTGATACCTGTACTGTGAGGAACCAGGAGTGATGGTTGGATGGGTGACTTAGCTAAGGACTTCTGCTCTTAATGGACTTCGGCCTACCCATGACTGTACGGGAGGGATTAAAAGGCCCGAACTCTTAAGCTAGGTGTTTGTCTATATGGCTATAAACTTATAGCGAAAAGTTGCGACCTGTGTGGGCCTTGCTGATGAAACGTGAATAATTCACCGCGTGGAGTTGCTGATATAAATTAATTTCACAATTGTTCTATTGTTAAATATGTATGTGCATACTTGTACACAAAACAATAAATCTTTATTTTATAAAAAAAATAGGCAACGGCATGTTTACACGGTAATACAAGATATAGGTATAGATTTTGTGGGAGCAAGATATTACAAAATTCTCTCCGTACTTACAAAAAAGTGCACAAAAATGTGTTGTAAGTAATTTTTACGTTTATACTTGTAGGTATTAATAAAACATTTTTTTATTTTTAAATTCTCAATAATTTATTTACATTGTTGTGATATAAAATTGAATGTTTGAAAATATCTTACAAAAATTTGCAAAGCCTACTGATGAATGAAAATTCTCATGCACATACAAAGTCTATGAGACAATTGGAAAATACCAAGGTGCATTAACGTATACACGGTGGCAGCACTACGGAATGTGACACTTTTTTGCTACTGGCAATATTGTAAGCTATTTACGTCAAATGTATTGTTTACATTTTTGAAAGTGAATTTAGTGTTTTATTCTGAATTAAACATTTCCAAATTATTTTGTGAACATAAAAA
Organism: Thecocarcelia acutangulata; assembly: GCA_914767995.1. Classification (NCBI taxonomy): domain Eukaryota; kingdom Metazoa; phylum Arthropoda; class Insecta; order Diptera; family Tachinidae; genus Thecocarcelia; species Thecocarcelia acutangulata. The sequence continues at coordinate 68,090,783 of OU612095.1, forward strand.
TAATTCAAAAAAATATAATTTATAATTATGAAAAGGTACATTCATAGTTTATAATTGTGAAAATAGCTACAAATATTTTTGATAAACATAGCTTACCACATGCCTGTTTTTGTTGTATTGTTGTGATTTTCTTCTAGTGCTGCCACCGTGTATACGTTAATGCACCTTAGAAAATACAATATCAGTAAAATTCGCTGCAACACAAATATTGCTTATTTTTTGCGACCATTAGTAATCACACTTTAGGTGCTTTTAGACTAATTTAGCAACTTTATCACTTTTTATTATTAATATGCAGCGATTTTTATTAAACAAGTTTATTTAGCAATACTGTTCATGGCACAACGTTAACACACTTATTTTAGTTACTTCCTACAGCGTAAAAACGAAGCGTTAAATTACGTTGCGCTTTACGCCCGAATTTAGGTTACACTGTTAATTTTTTTTTTAAGATATAACTCAAAAAAATGGGGAGGTATAGTGCTAAACCCTGCATCATATAGTTTTAAGTTATTACTGTTTATAACATTCTTATAGACATATACCTACAACTATATGAATATGGCTAGAAATAAGAAATATTTAGAAGATTAATTAAAGAGAATCATTCTGAATTGAATCGTGAACTTAACAAGTTGCCTTGTTAGTTCCACAGTACAAATGTACAAAAACCAACCATTTTTTTCAAAGAGAAGAATTTTTTTCATGAAAGATTGATATGAACAAAACTTATTCTGTAAAGCAATGGAATTTTGTAAAGCTAAAAACTCTAAGGTTGCTACACTGAAGTATACTTTTATGTAAGTAATTTTATATGACGCAAAGAATTATGCGTCATATATTTAATGAAACTGTTTCATTAAATATTTTTCATTAATCCAATAAAAGCTTTTCACAATATGCATGAAATTTCATATATATTATGATATAGTTCCATTAAAATTGTTTCATAGTTTCATTAAAAAAAATCATTGGATTTATGACTACAACAAAATATAATTTCTTTGAAAACTCTTTGAATTTTAGTAAGATATATTAAAGGGCATTTATTAATCATAAGCTACAGCTTAAAAAATGTCAAGTTTTTTATTAAGTTTTATGAGTTTCATAATTTCAATGAAATAGAATTCATTCTATCAATGTCAAATAAATTTCTGGCTACCGAATTTGGGTATGTATGTACATATGTGTATGTACTCAAATTAGCATAATATTTGTTTAAAAAAATTTTCAATATAATTAAATAAATTTCAAGTTATAAAACAAACAAAAATTTTAATTTACCCGGTAAAAAATTTTAAGTTCCATAAATTCTATGAAAAATTTCATAAACTTAATGACAAAATTATTTGTTCTTCATATCCAACGTTACTTGTTTCATTGGTTGTCAACTGAAAACAAACACAGGAAGCTTTAACTATGCCTACGTGTCAAAAACACGTGTTATATAAAAAATATTTGGCTTCGCTTTATTTATTTATTGTTAAGAATACGGCGCTTGTGTACATTCAGTTTGAAGTGTATCAAGCGTAATATCGAAACTTTTAAGCGAGATATTGGTTGCAGATGCTAACAAAGGTAAGACGATATTGTATTGTTCATATTAGTTCTTTTTTTATAAAGGGTAGTTAAATTTCAAGGCCCGATGTTGATTTTGAATAAAACACAAAATATTTATGAAATTATTGTAATTTTATTTTACTATGATATATTGGTATTATTCAATTATGTATGAAACAAAATATCGGTCAAATGGGCGCCGCGACCACGGCGGCACACCTACATTTGATGGTCCAAATTTTCGATGACCCTGAGGCATAATGGAGGTTCTATGCCGTTAATGTGCCGAATTATATCATCCTTTAGCTGTTGAATTGTTGCTGGCTTATCGACGTACACCTTTTCTTTCAAATAACCCCAAAGAAAAAAGTCCAACGGTGTCAAATCACATGATCTTGGCGGCCAATTGACATCGCCATTACGTGAGATAACACGGCCATTGAATTTGTTGCGCAAAAGAGCAATTGTTTCGTTAGCTGTGTGGCAAGTGGCACCGTCCTGCTGAAACCATATCTTCCAATTCGGGCCATAAAAAGTTCGTTATCATCTCACGATAGCGAACACCATCCACAGTAACTGCCTGACCGGCCTCATTTTGGAAAAAATACGGCCCGATGATGCCGCCAGCACATAAACCGCACCAAACAGTCACTCTTTGTGGGTGCATTGGTTTTTCGACAGTCACTCTTGGATTGTCATTCGCCCAAATGCGGCAATTCTGTTTATTGACGAATCCACTGAGGTGAAAATATGCCTCATCACTGAAGATGATTTTCTTCAAAAATTGATCATCATTTTCATAATAAGTCTGGATAACTTTAACACGTTGTTGGATTGTGTATCTCTCCATGGTTAAAATTTAATAAGTCTGAAATAGAGAAATGTCAAATAAAATTCGGAAAAAAAACTTGGCGTTTAGGTGTGGTTCACATTCAACATCGGCCCTTGAAATTTAACCACCCGATACTTTAAAACTCAAAACATATTACAAAGCTAATTATGTAAATGCCTTCTGTTCCAGAACCAGTTATATTTTCAGCAAAAATTATGTGGATACTTCACTACTTTCTTATCCCAACAGGAAAATATGCTAGAAAAACAAATGAAGGGGAAAAATATGAATATGTATTTTTTAATATTACTATGTACTCCTATTTCTATGCAAATTGCTTATGTATTTAATTCAAATACCAGTGTATTGATGTCACTTAAATTAATAAAATCTGATCTGTTTGGTGAATACTTGTTCAATATTAGCTACAATTTCACAAAAGCAAGGAAGTAGTATTTTTTGTGTAATGAAATGAAGTATCAATGAATAAATGAAATAATTCCATTAATTTTATTATGTACGTATATTTGTGAATATGTTTTATTAATGTGTGTAATGATATTATTTCATTAAACAGGTGTAACTATTTCATTGATTTAATGTAAATTTTTCAGGTGTTCAATGAATAATAACATATGAATGAATGAATAATGAATAATAATAAATGAAAAAACTTCATTGACCTTATGAAGCAGTTTCACATTTCTAATGAAGTTATTCCATACATCTAGGAATATATTACATTAGTACAAAGTAGTTATTTCATTAAATAAATGTTATTTTTTCATTAATTTAATGTACAGTTTTCATGTGCTTTATGAAATTTATTCTTTGATCTAGAGAAATTATTTCACTAATCATATGATTTGTCTTTCATACTTTTAATGAAAATAAGTCATGTTTTTTATTAAAATGTTTCATTACTTTTATGAAGGTTTTCATTAAAATAATCTAATGAAATTAATTTCATTATTTCTATGAAAAGTTACAATGGTTGAAAAATAATGAAACAATTCATAAAAATTAAGTCAAAATTCAGAGAATTTCTGAACAAAATTTTTTCAGTGTAGCAGCATTTGCTGTCGTGAAGCCTGCTGTAGTTTAAGAATTTTAAAATTTTAATCCCAAACATTTCTATTAACTGATTGGTAACTCTTGTCTGCAATAGTTATTTTTTCAAATTCATTTATAGACACACCGACAGTGAGGCAGCTAAATAATAAAAAGCAGTGAAAAAACCTAAAACTATACAACAAAACAAAATCCTGATTGCAAACCAAATGAAAGTAGAGAAAAATATAAAAAAAAAACTACACATACACACACACGCACACTATAAAGTAAAGCTTAGCAAAAAAAAAAAAAAAGGAAAAAATGGCAATAGTTATCGGCTTCAATGCATAATACCAGTACAATGCGCAGCAAAAATATTTTTCCAAAAAATTTTTAGAAAACAAACTAAAAACAATCAAAAAATAGTCGTAACTACAAAACATCACCATGTGACCATGCCATGCAATATTGTGTTGTATGTGCATATGTATCGTTCATTTGTATGTGCATTTTACAAACACATTTTTTGCTCAAATGAGTCAAGGCATGCAGTCAGCCAGCCATCCAGCCATCCAGCCAAACTGGCAGATAGACATTCGTACGAACATTAACACACAAACATGCATGTAGTGTAAACAACTGCCACAGATTAATACAAAACAACAATTTGTGTATAAACCACCCTCGCACACTTTGCAACATAACAACAATAACAACAGCAGCACTAACAATATGAAGCACAAGCAAATAAAGGAAAGTTGCACATACTTGACACCACTGCCACAACTACTATATAACAAGAAGAACGTTGCGAGTGCAGGGCTTAAACCCACTACTCATACGACGTACGTTGGTAGTGGCATGAACACCCTAATGTTGCAGCTTTCCTTTTTTCCTTGTTGCCTTAAGTGTAGATGTATGTGTATGACATGTTGCTGCTGCTGTTGTTCTTGTTGTTGTTGTTGTTGGTGTTGTAAGCTGCACATTCATTTTGCACACAATTTTTTTGTCGGACGAATGGTGTGTATATGGAATAAAAGTGTTGTGCAAAAGGAGATGATAATTTTTTTTGTTTTTTTGATATGGTATTGGAGAAATAGTGGCAGTGGCAGTGGTAGTTGTGGCAGTACAATGACGACGACGATGATGACGATGATGATGAAACGACTGACTTGTTTGTGCCTGAATTGAAATGTAACGTTGTTTTCGGGTTTGAGTTTTGGGCATTTTTGCTTACGTTGCGCTCAGCCGTTTGTTGGTGAGAGGGGCAAATTTGTATTGCATTTTTGGCCAATAGCAAACGGTTGCATGGCTTTTGTGAGGGTGTGGCCTAAAAATTGCAACCCTACACCAACCGACCAAATATAAACGGCCAACATACAAAGAATTCCAAAATCTTTGAAGAAAAAACATAATATAAAACAGAAAATATTTTACAAAATCAATGAGTGGAATTTTGTAAATAATTTTGTGTCTTTGTGTGTGTGCTGAGCTTTTGTTGGGCGCTGCAGAAAACAACAACTGTAGTATGATAACAAAGGTAATAAAAAGGACATGCACACGTAATCCTTAACACATACAAACATAGACACATACATACATTATTGTAATACAAAGTTGGGTGAAGTTGAAGCAGATACCCACACACTGTCTGCTGCACTCAATCATTCGTTAGCTTCACCTTCCATTTTTCTGTTGAATAAGTGTGCGTGTGTGTGTCTGTGTGTTTAGTCGTATGAGCAACGCATTGACATCCTTTTGTTTAGCAGGCTTAACTTTTGTAGGTGCAAATGCCTCTGATTAAGCCTCCTGCCACACACTCCCACTTATTGAAAATTCCATCTACTGAAAATCGATGGCTGTTTTTATAATTTGTTTTGTTTTAGTTATCTTTTTTAGTTTGTTCTCTTTTTAGATTTGTTTTATTTTTGGGAAAATAAATAAAAAAAATTAACTGAAAGAAAAATGTTCTTTTGTGGCAACAAGAATACTTATGTAATTTTCTTAATTGGATATCATTAGAAGGCTATACATAACATATGTTGATTAATAGAAACACATACACATATCGGGTTATCCAATAAGGACTTGACAATTTTGTTAAATAAAACGTAAACCATTTGAGATATTTCCAAAACTTTATGATTAACTTGAAATGCAATCAAAGCATTTATGAATAGAACTAGTATTTGTTCATATGGTCTACTAATTTTCGATGACCCGATCGCACATTTCAGACGTAATAACTCTGTTTTGCGTACAATGTTGGTGGCTCTGAGTTCTTTTAACATCGTCAGCCTGCTGGCATAGACCAATGATTTAATGTAGCTCCAAAGAAAAACTTCTAGCTGTGTTAAAATGCACGAACAAGATGGCCAGTAGACTGGTCCATTTCTTGAGATAACACGCTCACCAAACCTACTCCACAAAAAATCGATTGCTGTGTGGCTTGTGGCACCATCCTGCTAAAACCACATGTCGTCCAAGTTCATGTTTTCCAATTCCGGCCAAAAATAATCGGTAACCATGGCGCGATAACCATCGCTATTTTCAGTACCTTGACGATCGTTTTTGTCGACGGTAAAATATAGTCCAGTGACGACACGGGCATGCAATCCCCACCAAACAGTTATTTCTTGTGGATAAAGTAGTGATGATTGATGAAGCGCTTGCGGATTTTCTCCAGACCAATAACGCATATGTTGCTTATTGACGAGCCCATTGAACCAAAAATGAGCTTCGTCAATTAAGATGATTTTGGGCTGAAATTTATCATCCTGGCGCATCTTGTCCAGAGCCCAGTTGTGAAAGAGATTTACATCAGCACCTGCCTTACGGACTTATCTGAAGATGGACCAGTTCCACGGAGTGTACTATTCACCATTCACCAGCGCCCCCGTGTGGCTTACCAGGCTCACACAGGTAGCAATTTTTGTTATATGTCTGTAGCCATATGAGCAACTTTTTGTTGAGAAGTTCCGGACTTTTTATCCCTTCTGTATGCTTAATGAATTGGTAGGCCGAAGCCCACTAGCAGCATCAGCTCTTAAACCAACTCATCCGTCAACCATCATCCTTACAGTACAACAGACCCTCGGGGGGTTGTTAATCCCCGAAAAAAAGCACACAACAAAAAATTATCAACTAACACCTACTTCCTGCGTTTTATGCACCTCAACCATTATCTGCCCGAGTTGAACTGCAAGCAGAACCACCCACCCGGGGGCCCTGTTGGTCTCCGTTTTACCAATTTATACCCTTGGTAAGGGTTTCGGAAGCCAACGCAACATAAGTCATGCGGCTACCTATAGTTTTATTTGCTACAACAAACAAAAGGGGTCCCTTCCCCTCTTTACCCGATAAACAGAGTGCCCTGGTTAGGAATACGCCAAGGTTAAACCTGTTTCCTGCAGGGGAGATCCAGAGCCCAATCAGAAAACATACGCTGGATGAAAAGCTCCATCGGCTTCAATTCTTGAATCAATCTGATCTTGTATAGGTGTAAACCATACATATGTATGTACCTTCATAAAGTGGTATTGGCGACGCTAAGTTTTGCTACTGACGCCTGAATGGCAGCGATATGTTCGTCACTTCGACCAACCCGTTGTCTCACTGGCATGGCAGCATCACACGAAAAATATTTTTATACAGAACTTGTCATTGCTTGTCTACTAGGGCGAGAATGACGACCGGAAATTGGATTTAACACTCTCAAAGTTGTGGTCGCCGACTCCTAATTTTTATAATTTGCATACGTTGTTCGTTCGTATACTTTACCATTACCAGTTTACTGAAAAAGAAGGAAAGAAGCAGTTGTATGATCAGTGAAATAGTGCATTCACAAATTAAATTCAAAGTTTACAAGTACCTATTGGAAAAGCCATATGTAGATATGTATATGTAACCACATATTTATTACTTGATTTTATATGCTGTTCACACATAAATTTTTTAATTAATTCAATTATCAGTTAATTAAAATTGTTTTAAGTGTTCATGCATATTGCTAATGCAATCAACGTTTGACAACAGCTAACAGCTGCATATTTCTTCTCAAGGCAGCTTTAATACGGTAGTGGTATAAGCATAGCTGTCTTTAGTTTCCTTTGCGTAAATTTGTCAAACAGATATAGACTTCCTTACTTTTTCAAACGTTTGACAACTGTTCGTAAATTCTAACAAAAACAAACACATGTTGATGTTTGTTGGTCCCAATTTTGACGAGGCAATTTTCATTGCACAATTCTTATCAAATTTTCGTTTCAACTTGCTTTTATGTTCAGACACAGCAATTTTACTTGAGCAATTTTCGTTTTCTATTGCTTACACATTCTTAATCGTGCATGTACTGCATTCTCAAATTTTTCCATTTAATTTTTACTTCTTCTAAATTAATACTGCTATGTATTTTTTGAAATTGTCCACTATATTTAAAAAAAATTTTTTTTTTTTCAAATGAATTAAAATATCGCAATTTCGCGCCAATCACGGACAACATATTAATACATAAAAGAAACACAAATGAAAGAAAATGTAAAATTTCTGATAATACGAATGATAGCACAAAACGACTTTCCGAGTACAAGCAAGTCTGTACTCATTTTTACACTCCCCACTCTTTCCTCTCTTATTTGTCCACAAACTCAAGAATTGCGCAACTAAAATTGCCTCGTGAAAATTGGGACTTGGTGTTGTATTTATTATAATTCTGCCACTACCTATTATAGCTGCCTTGTTTCTTCTTGTTGACTCGCCATCTTTTGTTTGCATTTGTTTACATTTGAGTTATCTAATTTGAACATAGTGTGTTCATAGTGTGTTAACTAAACACGGTTGCCACTGGGTTTTATATATAATTTTACTAAATATTAGAACAATTAACTGTTAGTTGGCAATTAAGTTAATTAAAATAGTGTATGGGTAATTAAAACCAATTAAGGCGTTAATTGCAAAATTTTAATTAAAAGTGTATGTATGAACAGCATATTAAGCTAGGTACATACATATATTATTGTTGTTTTCTTGTTCGTTGTTATGTCTAAAAAGGAGATTTCTACCCCATTATTCAGCTGTTACTAACTAGATCAATTGAAAGAGACAATTAAAAATTTCAAGTGGGCATAAACTTGTTATATCTTGGACCAATACTCAAGAGATCGCATCCACATGTGGAGTGTATTGTACTGGAACTATCCAGCCAAAATTCACACAGCATAAGATTCACACAGCATAAGATACGATGCAAAAACGACGGGAAATACACTTCGAATTGGCTGATCATCCACCTTATAGTCCAGATTTAGCTCCTAGAAAATGACTCATCTCAAACGAAGAAGTGATTACCGAAAATAACGCGAATTTTGAAGTGTGCTTAAAATCGTATTATTCAGATAGTATAAAAAAGTTGGACTAATTACATATTGAGCTAAAATGAGACTATGTTCAGAAACAAATGGGTTTTGGAAAAAAATTAGTTTTCCTACTTAGGTAGCTTCAATATCAATCCGCGCTCTTGTTGTTTAACCTAATGTTGTTTAACACAAAAATGAAAAATCAAAAAAATTTTTTTTATGGATTTCAACGAATTGAAGCTTATTTTACAAATAACAGTAAACCGCCTGGATCACATCGATATTTCATATGGTATATTTGTTTTTCAGAACAATTGTTGAAAGTGGGTGAATCGTTTCAAAACAAACTTTCAAAAAACTAAAATTGGTTGGGGTCAAAAATTGTGTCCCAGAACAATGGGTGCACCCAGCTTAACGATACTGATCTTCAAACTGTGCCAAACATTCATTTAAATTTCTTTGTAACTGTCTGCTTTAGGAGGTGCATATTTAAATCTATTCTAAACTTCTCTTCTAAGGCGTGTGTGGAAACTTTTTTTTTCGAATCAATTCTTTTTTATTTGAGTTATACCATTGCACTATGGGTCATATGAAGGGTTTTTGAAGCAAGAAATCACAGGAAGCAGCTAGAGCTTCAAAATTTAGTACAGGTGAATACGATGGGTACCTTACTCTTCAATAAAATTTTCAAGTCGATCCGCCCTAACCACGCCCACTTTTAATAACTATATTGTTTACCACGTTAAATTTACCCACTTGCATTGACCGGAAAGGTAAGCTTAGCGGTGCTAGAATTAATAGAAAACACGGCCCTAGATGGAAATGAGGCTGCTTACTTTAAAACCAAGTTTAAATCATTTGCTTTTTATGTATAAACTGATATTGAAGCAGCATAAGACAATAATTTGGAATCGTAACCCTGTGCGGATGATACTTCGGAAGCAAGTTTTGGTTTTTGCCTCGCACTTCCCTCGCTGTATCAATCATGAGGGTGACCTTTTTTGTTTGCGACATACTTTTAAATTCAGTCACATTTAAAAACCATAAACTTTCGTTGTTCTCAAATCTTTTCACACATCTTTGGTTCTTGTTCCACTTTTGGGTAGCATTTACACAAAAAATTTTTCATTTCCTTTTGACTGATGCCATACACTCGCCATTCATAATTCTGTTAAATTTCGTGAAAACCAGTTGACAGCAGTTATACTCGCAGCATTTCGATTATTATCTAACCAAAATTTAACCATATTCGTATTTTGTATTTTTACGGAACTTTAAAAGGAAAATATAAATAATGCAGAACAGTTGGGCTGCAGTTGAAATTACAACCATATGAGTACACATCATCACTTATCTCCACATATATATTGTTCAACAAATACGTCCCAAAAAACAAAGTACTACTCCAAGAAACACGCGCTCAATGACCAAAACTACAGAGAAAATTCGCCACAATTTGGCACAACAAAAAATTTACAACAACAAAATTTTTATGAAACTTATTGACATTAGAATTTGAAAGAACCTGAATTAACATTTTATAAAAATTGTATACAATTATAATATTTTGTTAAACAATGCATTAAATGTTAGACAATATAAATCTGAATGTCAGAAAACAAAACAAACCGTGTTCAATCTAAAGTTGAACAAATTTATGAACCTGGTATCCCTAACTCTAATTAATACTATGTTTCCACTACAAAGGAAAACACTTGTTTTCAGGTAAATATGTCGAAGTGTTTCCATTTTGATATAAAGTGTTTTTAATTTCGAATTTTCGAAATCAGTTTGAAAAACAACTTGTTCCGTCAAAAATATGTTTATAATATATGTAAATATGTTTACAATAAATATGTTTATAGTATAAATATGTTTACAATAAAGTTTTTTGCATTCAAGATAAGAGATGTAAATTAAGTATGACAATAACGCTCATAAATGTTTCAGAAACTTCACTATGAATCTTTGTATATCTATGTATGTATGAGAATTTATATTTTTTAACATGTCCTAGATGGTTGGTTTGGTAGAGTACTCAACCAACAATCTCGAGGTCGCAAGTTTGATTCTGGATATTACTGTAGGCAACACAAAAAGCTTCGCAGTTTTTGAGTTTGTTAAAAAAAATGTATCACTACAATACATCATATAACTTGTGAAAACTAATTTAAAGCTATCATCTGTTGCATATGGACCCTGTATATTCAATAAAGACACACATACATAGTTTCATTATTGTTCAATATTTACGTTATAATGCTATATAAAGTTTGACAAATTTTTAATGGCATATGGCAAATTATAATGTATTTGAATTTTACTCAAATATACTCATTTTATTCGCTCTTAAAGTAATAAAATCAATGTTAATTCAAATTGCAAGCTTCCCGTGCCAGACCCTTTTTAAAAGACAACTGCCTTGATGAATTCCAGCTAATTTAATTTGTAAACGAATTAGAAAGACAAAGTGAAATTTTGCAATGCTTGAAGCATGTGTTAATGATCGTTAGCATTAACAAGTCGAAAATTTATAGCAATAGGACCTCCTCTTTTGAAAATATTAGGACGTTGGGTGAGTTGTCAGCATTAATAATTTGTTTGAGATGCGGAAAATCACGTAAAGCCAAATTCGATATGAAAGTCACATTAAAAACTTTAAGCTGCTGGCTCCCGCCATAAAGTCTTGGTTGAAATTTACGTTCATTTAAGTATTAAGTTAAACCCCACGCAAAAGGACCTCTTTTGTATATTCCGCTCAATTTATATTCTATTTATTTTGTTTCGCTGTATAATGTTTCGTTTGTTGTTTTTTCCTAAGAAATAAAAATGTCGCTTTCGAATTTGTCACTCACTTTTAATGGATAGTACAATATTTAACTTTCCTTATTCAGTACAAACAGTGTTGTACGGAAGATTTTCGAAGTGTTTTGCTCCAAAACATGTAGCTTGAGATGTTTTGATCTTTTAAAAAATGTATGGGAAAACATGTTTTGCGTGTATTTTCGAGCAAAACATTTATATGGAAACACACTATAAAAATAAAATAAAAAATGTAGTTTAAGAAACACGGCGAATTGGTGTCGCTGCATCGTAGCCAAGGTTGCCGTAACTTTTAAAAACTTTTTATTTTAAGATCACTTTGAAACACAAGCCTCTATGCACATCGTTTTTACCTCAATTTTTCCTACCTTAACATAATTTTTCTTAAGTACTTAATTGAATTGAAGTACAAATTAAATTTATTGTTGTATTAATTAAAATCATTGGATTAATAAAGTGGATTGAAGAAAACCCCAAATAATCCGTTTTTCTCTCTATCTCGTGTATGGTCACTTGGGTGTCCTACATCGAAGGCAAAAAGTAAATCCTCCAGAAGTATTCAAACCGAAAAAAAACTACAACTTTGACAGCTTGGCTTTAAGACATGGGTTGCCACCTGACTCTCATTTTTGTATTTTGAGTATTTAAAAATATTTATTACAAAATGTCTTCATCACTCTTTTGAAATAGTATACTTTAAAAAATTATTTCTTGCCTCAAAAACCATTCATTTGACCTATAGTGCATTGTTGGAATATATATTTTATACTATATATTTAGTCATATTTGTTTTGTTTATTTTTATAAAAATATGAAATACCCATACATTTGTGTACAGAACACATACATACATACATACATATGTACATATTTGATTTCAGTTTCTGCCGGTTCTTTTACTTTTTTATTGACCAGTTGACTTTTCTTTTTACTGGTTTCTGCAAATAAACTAAATTATTTATGGGATATTTTCCCTCTCTTATTTGTGCAAATATTTGAAAGAAGAAGGAAAACTAATAATTTATAAGTAAAATTTACTACATATTTTTGTTTTTTGTTGTACATAAATTTTTGTTGCCTCAATTGAACGAAAAGTGTGTTCACATCATTGATCACCAAGCAATGCCCTGCAGGGTAATCACGCCTATACATTCACAAATTGAGTGTCCTCTTTGTGGGAACCACTGGTTCAAATGGATTTAACACAACAAACATCCTGAGCACACATTTCCTACAAAAATAAACACAAATGTACCAATGCTAGCCCGTCATGGAAATGTGTGTACATGCTTTTCACTTCACTCTAAAACTTGTCGTACTCGGAGAACAAATGAACTGTCATTTTAAACAAAAGTTATTTGTATACTCCGTGTTACGCCACGGAGTACCACGTTGGTGCATTGCAGTATGTTGGAAGCTTTTTCAGGTAAAAAACGCTCGGCGTTCTACTTATAGCGCATTTACACCAACTCAAAATCTAGTAGATTTGAATTGAAATCTCCAACGAGATCTATATCGTTTACACCACCGTTTTTTTGACATCTAGCAAGGTTTCATTTGCTCAAAAATAATTTATGCATGCGAGTTTGACAATACAATATTATCAGAGACTGAATACACCAGCATTAAAGTGTATATTTTTTGTGCCCAGAGACTGTGGTGTACATTATAGTGCAATTGTTGTTGCAGCGTTGTATTTTTAAGTACTTTTTGCAAGAAATCACAGTTGCATCGCTTAGTACTGAGTAGATTTTAGGAGATTTCGTCGAAATCTACTCATAAAGTAGATTTCATTTTATATGGAAAATCTTCTCAAAATCTTCTAGATTTGGCTTGAAATCTCGAATGAGCAGATTTTGCTTTGGTGTAAATAGGCTATTAAAGGCAAGTTTACATGATAGTGGGTCTGTTATAAATTTTTGTGATATGAAGAAAATGTTGTCATATGGAATCAAAATGTAATCAGCGATAGGGAAAAATTTTCTATGCCCGTCAGCGTTGCCTTGGAAAATTTTTCAAAAGTGGCACAAAAAGAGTATTTTGTAAATAAAGGTGACACAAAAAGTGTATTTTCAGAAAAAAAAGTGTCACGTTTTTAACAAACAGTAAAAGCTAAAAAAATTCTTTAATGATCACATTTAGAAAAATTATTCAAATATAATTAATAGCATCAGTTCAAATGATATAAATTTTACTCAGGTCCAGTTTTTGACTTCGTATTTAAATAAACAAATAACTTAATTTTCATTTAAATTAAGTTATATTTAAAGGCAAGTTGAATTTGTTGAGTCTTAAGCAATTCCTCATATATAAATGTGATGAAAGTGTGACAGATTCACTTAAATTTCAAATATTATGGAAAGTATTCGATAGAGCTGCTGTTTGTTATTAAAGGTATAGGAAAATACTTAAAGAAAAATATCAACATCAACAGCACAGGAAAACTTAACCACCCATATTCCAAGAGGCGTCATCGTCGTCACATCAAAAAGACATCAAAAAACACTGGTTTACACATTCGCCTTCGACAGCAATTATGTATTCCTTGATAGGTCTTCGGTAATTGCTCGACCTAAGCGATAGATAGAAGCTGTCGACACCATTTAATTGATTTTGGCAACGAGTAAATAAATGAAAAAATGTTTGTATCGACTTCATGTGACGACGATGACGCCTTTAGGAATATGGGGGAATAATTGTTTTTCATGTGAAGTTATTATTAATTAAATATCATTTTGTGATCTTCTACAGGCTCATATGTGTGTTTTGTTTAACTTTTTTGCACTAATAGGTCATTTACACCTAAGCCAAATCTAGTACTTTCGGGATTCGACTTGAGGTACTCGGAACGTCGTCCAGATTGACGGTTTTAATCGCTTGAGAGGTATTCGCATACAACTTTTGTGCAAACTTATTATTTTCCCTCAATTGTTCGCTATGTGGTTTATTTGAGCTAGAAGATGAGTTTTGTGAGTTCTGCCTCAGGTGCAATAAAGTGTGGTGACTCTTTTTGCAGTGTAAACATTTGTGCTTGCTATCACAGTTTGACTTGAGGTGAGAAACAACCAAACAGTTGTTACAAAATTTGTTTTTGAAGACGTAATCAACTGATTTTGACGAGATTTCCCATACAAAATGAAATCTAGATTGCGACTAGATTTTGACGAAATCAAGTAGATTTTTGTAAGTACTCTATTACACAACTGTGATTTTCTTCACAATAATACTTTAAAATACTACGCTGCAATAAAAAAAAAACTATACTTTTACATGGTGAATTCATTGTGATATAGTTAAGCTAAAGGTCCATACCACGCGTTATATACGCTGCTCGTTTTACGCATTTCAAACTTTATGCGCGTTCTACTCTTTTCTAAACTTAAGTTACATGCAACGCTTTTTTTTGGTTATGTTTGAAGTATTTTTTAAATAAAAATATTTTTTTAACACAAAATCATAAAATAACAATACACTGCACAAATATTTTTAGCGAAAACTTTAAAAAAATAAAATGAATTGTGATCTGCCGCTATCAAAAACGACAGTTTTTATAACGCTTATGATGCGTGCAAAAGTAGAAAGTAAACCTACTTTTCGCGTCGTACGCGTCTATGCGTAACAATAAAGCTGAAGGTGTATACCTTCAGCTTTATTGTTATCAAACTCTTTGCAAAAAAAGGTTTTATGAAAATGAAATCTTGTTAGATGTCAAAAAACGGAAGTGTAAACAGTTAAGATTTTGTTGAGGACTTGCATTCAAATCTACTAGATTTTGGGCAGATGTAAATGCCCTATAACACAAAAGCAAGCACGCAAAACTATATGAAATAAACTGAAATACAACTTAAATGAAGAAGATTGGGCTTTTAAGTTTGATTCAAATTTGTAATGAAAAAAAATTTTCGTATTTAAATGGAACCTAAAGTTCAATGACGTTTATATACGAACTCAAAAGTTGCGTTGTAAAAACAGTTTCGAAATACAGTTGTACTTCTTCAGACATTTTACATTTATATTTGCAATCTTGGTATAAATTATTCGACTAGTTTGTTTTCAGATACGAGCAGTAAATTGCAACTTTCAGGAAATTACTTGCATGTCTAAACGCTGTGTAACAAACATATATAGTTTTGCAAATGTGCAAATTTGATATCGTAAGCTTGCATAAAAATCTGTTATATCTATAAATAAAAATTTTAAGTATACTAAATATTTGATAGTTTTATTAGTTAGTTTTTTTTACGATATTTCAAAACTCAAATGACGATATTTTTAAAAATGATCGGGATATTGACGATATCTCCTATATTTTCTCTGGCAGCCCTGAACATAAGGCTTCGTTTTGAACAGTGTATTCAACTCGACGGAAGACATCTGGATATTTTTTAACAAAAATAAAACCCGTATTTCCATTCTACGAGTATAGTTGAATGCTCTTCATAAAATTTTATGTTGATTATTACGTTTTTTATTTATGTCTGAATATATAAATTTTATAATATATATGAAATAAATAAATCTAATATATTATAATAATATATATATTATAAATATAATATATTATCATTACATTAGAGTTCATTATTAAGTTTACACTGACAACATTTTGAGAATCTTTTTTTTTTTTTTGTTTTTAACAAACACAAAAACTGCGAAACAGTAACATCTAGGTTCCAAGACAGGAATCGAACCTGCGACCTCGAGACTGTTGGTCGAGTACTCTATCAAATCAGCCATCGAAGCACTAGGGGTAGTACAACATTTACAAACCCAACAAATTACTTTTCAAGCTCACTTTATGGTGCTTTTGTAAAAGGTAAGGAACTATAACCGTCAGTATTATTTATTTTGATTATAGATTTTTTTAAATTCTTTTCAAGGATGATTTTACTCCGGATTTTATTGCTGCATACTTACTGCCTTCTCTGATACTTTCTCGGGAATCGGACGCCCTTTTTAAGTAAGTTTGATTTGTTATGTGGGCTATACGGTACCACTGCTTATGCTTGCATAAGCACATGCATGCACACACGAATCTTTTTGTCACAAGAACAAAACAATTATGTTAGTCGTATACAGCCTTATCTTAGTGTCCACACCTGCGATAATATCTGAGATGAGAACGTCAAATTCAATCGTAGAGAGTCTTATAACAATTTTTATGAGAGCGTTCTTATGAGAAATCTTATGGCAACGATCTTATAATAAGAGCTGTCAAAAAATCGATTGTGTGTTTGTTTGTTTACAAAAAGACGCCATTGCAATTTTATTGGTTATTAGTTTTGCAAAATATCTTTTAAAAAATCATTTTAAATGGAAAATATTTTGTTTTTATGCTATATATACTATAAGTGATTAATTTTGTACAAAATGTGCGCATATACGAAATTCATATAAGATTTTATTCATCGCAAGGATGTGTTTTCTTCTCAGCTTTCATTGATTTATAAATTCTTTTAAGATTAACTACAATACGTTTACTCCTTGTTAGATATGAAGATGGACATAGAGAAATTCGCTCTCTCATTCTGCCGACGTTTTCTCAGATATTATGTCAAAGTTAATCTCAGTTGTAGATACTAGGTATTGTAGCCAAGTAGTAATAACCAGAGATCTGCAATCGGTGCCTTTTTTAGTTATCTAGGTATACGTCTTGATTGGCCACCGCATATTGTTTGTACAAGTATGTTTTCTACTCCTTAGAGCTTACGTCTGTTAACTAGAGTATATAATATACCCAATCAAGTTTGT
The DNA here is from genome assembly GCA_914767995.1 of Thecocarcelia acutangulata. Lineage (NCBI taxonomy): Eukaryota > Metazoa > Arthropoda > Insecta > Diptera > Tachinidae > Thecocarcelia > Thecocarcelia acutangulata. Next base: position 68,108,156 of record OU612095.1, read on the forward strand.
ATGCGATTGCTGCTTGATTTGGTTTCTCAATTATTTTTTCCTTGTTCGACAATCGAACTCTTACTTCCTTTTAACAACGAAAATAATATTTGTATCGTGTGGTTAAATTTCAAAGGCTAATGTTGAATGTGAACCACAGCCAAACGCCAAGTTTTTTTCCGCATTTTATTTGACATTTTTTTATTTAAGACTTATTCAATTTGAATCATGGAAAGATACACAATCCAACAACGTGTTAAAGTTATCCAGACTTATTATGAAAATGATGATCAATTTTCGAAAAAAATCATCTTCAGTGATGAGGCACATTTTCACCTCAGTGGATTCGTCAATAAACAGAATTGCCGCATTTGGGCGAATGAGAATCCAAGAGTGACTGTCGAAAAACCAATGCACTCACAAAGAGTGACTGTTTGGTGCGGTTTATGAGCTGGCGGCATCATCGGGCCGTATTTTTTCGAAAATGAGGCCGGTGAGGCAGTTAATGTGAATGGTGTTCGCTATCGTGAGATGATAACAAACTTTTTATGGCCCGAATTGGAAGATATGGATGTAGACGATATGTGGTTTCAGCAGGACGGTGCCACTTGCCACACAGCTAACGAAACAATTGCTCTTTTGCGCAACAAATTCAATGGCCGTGTTATCTCACGTAATGGCGATGTCAATTGGCCGCCAAGATCATGTGATTTGACACCGTTGGACTTTTTTCTTTGGGGTTATTTGAAAGAAAAGGTGTACGTCGATAAGCCAGCAACAATTCAACAGCTAAAGGATGTTGTGAAAACGATTAACGTGGGTACCTGCCATTGTGGCCTTACCCCACGGTGATCTTAACACCGGGTGAATACAATGCGTCTACCAGCGCCCCCATACATGACAAACTGCCATGCATGAGTACCAATTCGATCTCATGTTGTTTGGACATGATCTCCCCCTTGGTTAGGAGCGGAGCCTTTCTAAAACTCCTTCCGATCTTTGGGTCACGGCACCCGGTCGCAATGCAACTCCACATCGAGCTCAAATGAACTCTCCCCGCGATTTGGGTTTAAACCACAACCACCACGATACTCCCCGAAGGGCCGCACCATAACCGGGCAGGAACAAGTTCCTGGGGCTCCCGGTTCCCGTGGTACCAGATTTAAGTCTCCGGTCAGACTTCGTAGCCCAAGGACTACTACCAGTAGAGCCCCAAACGGCTCGGGGACTGGTGACCCCCTGCAACCATACTTACAGTAAACAGCACACAGGAACACAGCAAAAACAGCAAACAGCAACATAAAACAGGAACAACAGGAACGTCAGCGACAACAGCAAAACAGCAGCCACTCAACGTACAAACTGCATCACCTGCAACACAAAACACACACGGGCACAAGGCACAATAAACAAAAACAACAAAAACATTCAACATTCATCCTCACGGATGAGTACATTGGCCACCCCCCTGTGGCCCAGCCCTTTACAACACGAACAAAACAAAAAACAACAATTAGACATGACCCCCCTCACGGAAGGACTTACAAACAAAAACAACGTTGCCAGCAACCCTGCGACATCAAAACAAAACAGCAGACAGCAACCAGCAACACAGCAACCAGCAAACAACACACAGCAAAGTACATGACACCAGGAACAGCACAGGGCACAGGAACTGTGCTCTATGCTCCTCATGGTTGCCTACAGCTAAAGGATGATATAATTCGGCACATTAACGGCATAGAACCTCCATTATGCCTCAGGGTCATCGAAAATTTGGACCATCGGATGGAGGTGTGCCGCCGTAGTCGCGGCGCCCATTTGGCCAATATTTTGTTCCATGCATAATTGAATAATACCAATATATCATAATAAAGTAAAACTACAATAATTTCCTAAATAGTTTGTGTTTTATTCAAAATCAACATCGGCCCTTGAAATTTAACCACCCTTAATGTAAAAATTTGCACAGATTTACCTTACCCATGAGAGTGTGTGCGTACAGTTTTGTGTATTTACACACTCACACTCGGTAAACGTATTCGTACTAAGCGCGGCGTTGCAAGAAGGTCTTTAAAGCTACATGTTTTGGAGGTCGTGTTTTGAAGAAAATATATATACATATATTATTTGAACATATTTAGTACAAAACCAGTAAAAACAAGTAAGAGTGTAGTATATTCGGCTGGGCCGAATCTAAAATACCCTTCACGATAGTCACGAATATGTATAGTATATTAAAAATGTGACCTAAATATGCTCGGTTATATATGAACCGATATCGGAATTTTCTATTTTCTGTATTTTAGTAACCTTCTTTTATAACGAGAATTGCTTTTCAGCAAAAAAAAAAAAAATTTTTTTTAATGGAAAAATCGGTTCAGGCTATATCTCGGCTATATATGGACCGATATCGAAAATTTTAATTTTCCATATTTATATAACCTTATATCATTACCAGAACTGCTTTTGAGCACAAATAATTGTTTAAGTTCGCTTACGCGATATTTTCATGAAAAACCCGATTTGGGCTATATCTCGGGTATATATGGACCGATATCAGAAATTTTAATTTTCTCTATTTTCGTAACCTTCTTTCATAACAAGAACTGCTTTTCAGCAAAAAAAAAAAATGTTATTGGAAAAATCGGTTCAGGCTATATCTCGAGTATATATGGACCGATATCGGATATTTTCTTTTTCCATATTTATATGACCCTATTTCATTACCAGAACTGTTTTTAAGCAAAAAAAGATGTCTAAGTTCACTTACGCGACATTTTCATTAAAACCGCAGTTTAGGCTATATCTCGGGTATATATGGACCGATATCGGAAATTTTCATTTTCCATACCTATATAACCTTATTTTGCTATTAGAACTGCTTTTAAGCAAAAAAGTTGTTTTAGTTCGCTTACGCCGCGTATTCATGAAAAACCCGGTTTAGGCTATATCTCGGGTATATATGGACCGATATCGAAAACTTTCATTTTTCATATTTATGTAACCTAATTTCATTACCAGAACTGCTTTTGAGCACAAAAAAGTTGTTTAAGTTCGCTTACGCGGCATTTTCATGAAAACCCCGGTCTAGGCTATATCTCGGGTATATATGGACCGATATCGAAAATTTTCATTTTTCATATTTATATGACCCTATTCCATTACCAGAACTGCTTTTGAGCACAAAAAAGTTGTTTAAGTTCGCTTACGCGACATTTTCATGAAAAACCCGATTTGGGCTATATCTCGGGTATATATGGACCGACATCGAAAATTTTCATTTTGCATATTTATGTAACCTAATTTCATTACCAGAACTGCTTTTGAGCACAAAAAAGTTGTTTAAGTTCGCTTACGCGGCATTTTCATGAAAACCCCGGTATAGGCTATATCTCGGGTATATATGGACCGATATCGAAAATTTTCATTTTTCATATTTATATGACCCTATTCCATTACCAGAACTGCTTTTGAGCACAAAAAAGTTGTTTAAGTTCGATTACGCGACATTTTAATGAGAACCCCGATTTGGGCTATATCTCGGGTATATATGGACCGACATCGGAAATTTTCATTTTCCGTATTTATGTAATCTTATTTCATTATCAGAACTGCTTTTGAGCAAAAAAAAGTTGTTTAAGATCGCTTACGCGACATTTTCATGAAAAACCCGATTTGGGCTATATCTCGGGTACATATGGACCGATATTGGAATTTTTCATTTTTCATATTTATGTAACCTAATTTCATTACCAGAACTGCTTTTGAGCACAAAAAAGTTGTTTAAGTTCGCTTACGCGGCATTTTCATGAAAACCCCGGTATAGGCTATATCTCTGGTATATATAGACCGATATCGACAATTTTCATTTTCCATACTTATATAACTTTATTTCATTACTAGAACTGCTTTTGAGCAAAAAAAAGTTGTTTAAGATCGCTTATGCGACATTTTCATGAAAAACCCGATTTGGGCTATATCTCGGGTACATATGGACCGATATCGGAAATTTTCATTTTCCATATTTATGTAACCTAATTTTATTACCAGAAACGCTTTTGAGCACAAGAAAGTTGTTTAAGTTCGCTTACGCGGCATTTTCATGGAAACCCCGGTTTGAGCTATATCTCGGGTATATATGGACCGATATCGGAAATTTTCATTTTCCATATTTATGTAACTTAATTTTATTACCAGAACTGCTTTTGAGCAAAAAAAAGTTATTTAGCTTCGCCTGTGCGACATTTTCATTAATATCCGATTTGGGCTATATCTCGGGTATATATGGACCGATATCTGAAAAAAAAATTTTTTGTCTTTTAGTCACCATGCTTAATAAGTGTGTGAAGTTTGAAGCAAAACGAACAACTTTTGTTTTCAAAAATTTTCATACAAAAATGCAAAAAAAAATGGCTTTTTTCGGAATTTTGAATATATCTCAGCTATACGTGGACCGATATTACTGAATTTCAATAGCAAACCCATGAATCGATGGGGTAAAAGAATGGTGAAAGAAAAAAGTTTCTAAGTCTTATGGTTTTCTCAGAAACGGTATTTCAACAGCGGACAGACGGACAGACGGACAGACGGACATCGCTTAATCGACTTTTCCATTAATTCTGATTCAGAATATATATACTTTATAGGGTCGCAAAAAAAAACTGTAGAAATTACAAACGGAATCACAAACTTATATATACCCTTTACATTTTTGTGAAGGGTATAATAATAACTTTTACTTAAAGCAAATAGATTTTTTTTTTTTTTTGTTTTTTTTGTTTTTTTTTTTTTTTTTTGAAGCACATTTTCTTCAAATTTTTTTTAGTTTATGTTCTCTCATTTATAATAATTTTTACTTCTTGGTTTAAATGCAGTTACACATACATACATATATTTTTGTTAAATTTTAGAAAAATATTTTGTTTGAATTTAATTTTCGTTTCAAAATTTTCAGCAAAAACAATCTTAAAATCATCATTTAATATATTACTTTTAAAATCTTCAACATGGTTGTAAACTATTAAATCTGGTAGCCGCGATTTCAGTTAATGTTAATAAAAGGTGACGCATATACACAACATAAGAATTTGTCGAGAGTGTTGTTTTTACAAGTTAATTTTGTGATGCCGTCATGTATGTATTATTAAAAAAACCGATAGAAAAGAATATAAAAAATACTCAAAATGTTTCCCTAACTGAGTGCTAGTAACAACAACACTCTTTTTCGTGGTCGTTTATTATACTCTTAAAAAAATACACAAAATACAAAAGTGATTGGATACATTTTTGATGTATCAAGATTTCGCAAACGATAAGTATAAATACCCCTATATCAATTTTTAAGAGTGTTTAAAATACTCGGATGTGAAAATGATTGGTTAAAAAACCGGTGTACTTATGGCTGCGGTGCACCGGTGCAGATCTCTGGTAATAACAATCCGCACAAGCAACATTGAAAAGCTCTCAGTAGATGAAATTTCCAAAGTTTTTGTGCTTTGAGTGTAGCGGTGCATATGTTTAATCAGGATCAACGGCAATCTCGTTTTAGGCTCATTCATCATTCAATGTTCAGGCATCAGTCTATTCATGTTAAAATGCCTAATCAAATGTTGAAACACCTAAAAAAATAATTTAAAAGCTAACGGGATGGTCGCCAGTTCAAAAAAAACTTAAAGTTTAATGCCTCTAAAAAAACACACTTTATATGGTTTTCACCCAAACTGCGACTATCACGTTGAAATTGAACTATAGCCAAATAAGGGAAATGTATTTAAGTATTCTTTCAAACTTGAGGGGCAAATAAGTTAAGTGCGGGGAATACTCCCGTCCAAGTTTTCTCAGACTGTCAAACATCAATAATGTATTATTCGTATGCTACGATTACCCCACAGTTCTCAAGGAAACTGAATTTATCGTGCCATGCATTTTACCAAAATCACTTTTCAAAAGCTACACAACGTTGTTTTGTTAATTCTTCGTTAAGGTCAAATACCTTTACTGTCCTTCCAAACAATTGCACTTAAACAAAGTTATTAACTTTTAGTTGTATTTGTCTGCATTTCTAACACCTTAAGTTTTATTTAATTTGAATTTAAACATAAAAGTTTAAAAAATAAAACAAAAACTTTCTAAACAAATTAAAACTTGTGTAAAAACAACAACCAGCAACAACCAACCAACCGTCTTGGTAGAGGAGCTCTCTTATTGTCTGAAGGAAAGTGAAAATTGCAAATAAAATCATTGTAGCAGAAGTTGCAACTAAAATTGTTAAAATCATACCAAGCAAAAGTGCTGCTTTAATTTCGTTGCCACAACTGGAGCAGTGTGTCATGAAGCATTTTTATAATTTTATTTTCCAAAAGTATGCGAGAAATGCGCATCTTAAAGAAGTAAAGAGGACGTGAGAAAAAAGGATTCAGCTATTGCTGGCATAATGTGTTTGTAAAGTTTTGCTTTAAAAGTATTTAAAAGGAAATATTATATAATAGAACTAATCAGGTAGATATGGACATACTTACATATAAGATGTAGAGATGTTAGTACATAGCTACTATCGACGTGTTCTAAATCCCATATGGTGCTATGGAATTCAATTATGGGGCACCGCCTTAACATCTAACATTGGAAAAATTTAAAGGCGACAATACCAAATTCTTCGAACGATTACAGCAGCTCCATGGTACCTAAAAAACTCACGAATCCACAAGGATCTGTGTGTTCCTGTTGTAAAAGACGAGTTCTCCAAGTATGCAACCAGGTATATCAGTAAACTGGAACGTCTCACAAATCCTCTTGCAGCAATATACTTAATTTTGAAGACCGCTCTCGGTTGAGAAGGAGGGATACCTTTGCAACCATCAGAAGATTCAATAAATAATGAAAAAAAATCTAGGTTTCCGTTAATTTAGGAGCGTAATACAAAATTTCAATATACATACATATGTTGTTCAACATCTAAAATATCATCCAAATTCATATTTTTCCAGTGTACATTTCAGCTTTTGGGCCAATAAATAATATATTTGAAAATTATGTTACTTTTATTATTGAAATCGATTTTGGCATTTTCACCAAGACAGCTTTAATAGTTAGCGGCAGAATTACAATAAAATACCAAAAAACATCAGCATAATATTTTGTTGAAAGAATTTATGAACAGTTGTCAAAACTTTGTTTGAAAAATCAATTTGTCTATGTGTTTTTGACAAAGTTACGCAAAGAAAACAAAAGACAGCTGTGCTTATAACACAGCCGTATTAAAGCTGCCTTGATTTTTACAAAGAAATATTTGACATTTGCTTAAAATTTTTGAGGTGACCAATGTTCGGAGCTTCAAAGAAAGTAGAGTTGAATTTTTCTAAAAGACCAAATTAAGGTTTAGCCAACCCAACGAATCAAAAATGTTCACATTTATATACGTTAGTTTTTTTTTACTTACGAGTATTGACGAATTTTTTACTTCTAATTTATATAATCTGTCCAAACTAATTTGGACAATATATTTTATTTCTTGAAGTATTTTAAATTAAATTTAGTTTTTTCTTTTTGCAAAAGTGAATTCGTATATACATATTATGTGAATTTCAAATGAATTTATACATTTATACTTACTTTTACCTTTGTTATTTATAATATAGTATACTTACCTGTTCACCCTTTTTTTTATCTGTTCACCCTATTACTTACCTATAATGTTAATGTTTAACATATAATTTACTCACCACTGTACTAAATGTTGCTCACATTGACAAGTGGAAAAAAGGTTTTTAAGTTCGGGTTTCCAAAGGCCGAACTTTTCACCTTGACTTTTGGCAAAATGAATTATTATTAGTACTTTTACTTTTTATCGAAGACCAGTGTGAGCCACATCGGAGAGTGTCTTAGGAACCGCAATTTGTATTTATCCGTACAAAATTTTTTACTTACCTGCAATTGTAAATTTGTGAAAAAGGTAACACAATTAATAAACAATCCCTAAGTTAAAACAAATACTCATCCTGTTTGTTTTTTTCTCCAACTCCTACATATATAATACTCAATCTGAGTAATATATATGAATAACTTTATTTAGAGCCCCATTCTAAATAAAGTTATTTTAGCGCAAATTGTAGCACCCTGCTAACTGATTTGTTCATGGTCCTTAAGAAGCCAACAATTAAGAGAGCCAAGATTGGAAAAAACCACCACCAAAATCTTACAGAAATAATGAGGTATGAAACCACCAGCATAAAAAATAAAGCAGAACAAAATAAAATCAACTGTAAGTAAAAAATTTCCTATACATAAGTGCATATAAATAAAAGTGCATAAACAAAAGATTAAAATAAAAGAAAAACCAAAACGCCCTAACTCTTTTACTTAAATAAATAAAAAGTTTATATGAGAAAAAAAACGCTGAATCCAAAATAAAGAAAAACGGAAAATTGTGGTAGTGTATGTGGTCAAAATTAAAAAATATATGTATGTATGAAAAAGCCCAAAAATTAAGTGATCAAGAACGTGAAAAACAGATTTACATACATAAATAGTTATATTTGTTAATCTACATTTGTACATAGGTACATGTACACATATACATATATTTATATATTCATTTATATACGCATTTACATTCTTACCGGCTAATAAAAAATTAATACATACATACAGATATCCGCTCTCAAATGAAAATTTTGAATTGGCATGGAATGCTTTAAAAACCAGATATGAAAATAAAAGTTTTTTTAAAAGGGTTTTAGTTGACAATCAAATTAAAATACTTTTTGATATCCCAGCGGCAAATAGAGAAGATAGTGAAGCTATCAGAAGAATACAGTCCACAGTTAACGACTCTCTAGCAACGCTCAAAACGCTTGGAGTCCAGGTAGACAGTTGGGACCCGATTCTAGTTCGCCTTATTTCCACAAAATTGCCCGATCATACACTGTCACTATGGGAACAATCTCTCACATCACCCCGAGAGCTTCCACAGTGGAATCAAATGTCGCAATTCCTTATTGATAGGTATGAAGCCGTAGAACGTCTGACTAGCATTAAAACATCGAAAGATTGTTTTACGCTAACAAAACCGCCCCAAAATAAAGTGCAAACATATATGTCTCAAGAGAACTTAAACTTTATATGTTGCAAGCTATGCAACGTAAATCATTCGTTAAGAGTGTGCCCAAAGTTCAGAGCTTTCAGTGTGCAACAAAGAGTTGATTACGTTTTCAAAAACAAATTTTGTAACAACTGTTTGGCTGCTTCTCATCTCAAGTCAAACTGTGGTAGCAAGCACAAGTGTTTACACTGCAAAAAAGTCACCATACTTTGTTACACATGAGGCAGAATTCTCAACAAACATCTCACAGCTCAAACAAATCACAGAGCGAAAACACACATGAAAATATTAAGTTTGTACAAAAATCTTATGCAAATACCTCTCAAGCGGTTAAAAATGTTTCTCCAGACGATATTCCAAGTACCTCTAGTCGAATACATGCGAATTGCTCTACAAGTAGTGAAAATATTCTATTACGCACTGCTTTAGCTCAAATTGAACATAAAGGTGAACTTTTCACCGTACGAGCCCTTATTGATCCCGGTTCGCAGCGGACTTTTCTAACTGAGCGGATTAGAACTCGTCTCCAACTGCCTTACAAAAAATCTCATTTCGAGATAGTGGGTATCGGAGGCCAAAAACAAACCGCTAACAAAGAATGCGAGTTTGTTTTGTATGCGAAAAGACATAATTTGCGTGTCCCCATACGAGCAATTGTACTTCCGAAAGTAACAAAACGTCTGCCCGCTTTCGATTTCATAATCCCTGCCTCAAAAGAACTCTCTCAACTAGATTTAGCTGACCCAACATTTAATAAAGCGTCTCAGATAGATCTCATTCTGGGCAATGACTGTGAACACTTTCTCAATATTGATGGTATAAAGAAAAATGTTTGTGGTCAAACGTCTGCCTACAATACTATTTTCGGGTGGGTTCTCAGTGGTCCCATAAAAACACAGTCCATACAAACGTTCACCACCTCAGTTGTTGAATCGGAGACTGTGGAATCAAATAATACTCTAAAAAAGTTTTGGGAACAGGAAGAAATTCCGCTCTCTCGGCCCAAATCAGCAGAAGATGACTTCTGCGAAAAATTCTATACCCAAACCACTACCCGTAATGAAAATGGTAGGTACATAGTAAGACTTCCTTTTAAGGCAGAGTTCCCCGAAGAAGTTTTCTTAGGATCATCTCGTTTCACTGCCTTGGCTCAATACTCAAGCTTAGAAAGAAATTTAGTTAAAAATCCCGAGCTGCAAGCTCAATACAAGGAAGTTCTGAACGAATACATTACTCTTGACCATATGGAAGAAGTTCCATCAAATGAGCTAATTTCGAACGGTAAATATAGCTCTTATTATTTACCACACCACGCAGTTGTTCGCCCAGAACATAAAACGACAAAAGTAAGAGTCGTTTTTAATGCGTCACGAAAATCCAAATCACAACTATCCCTTAATGATATTCTATGCACTGGCCCTACTCTGCAAAATGATTTAATATCTATCTTGCTCAATTGGAGAAAATATAAATATGTTTTTACTGGCGACATTCAAAAAATGTATCGCCAAATACTGGTACATCCCGCTGATAGGTCTTATCAGAGAATTTTATTCCAGCCCCAAGCAGACAACCCAATAAAAGATTACCAATTGAAGACGGTAACTTTTGGAGTTAACTGTGCCCCATATCTTGCGATTCGGACCCTATTACAACTCGCTTCTGATTCCGAATCCAGATTTTCAAATGCAGCTTCGATTCTGCGCACAGAAACCTACGTAGATGACATTCTCACAGGTGGCTTTTCAATCAATGAAACTTTGTCTGCTCAAACTCAGCTCATTGAGGTTTTAAACTCAGCTGGATTTCCATTAAAAAAGATTACTGCAAATGACCCGCAGTTACTTGCTCATGTACCAAAAGAAGATCTGTATGATTCCGATTTTCTTCGCTTCCACGACTCAAGCTCTACCAAAACTCTTGGTATAAAGTGGAATGCAATCTCTGACTCGTTTACATATAATTTTTCTCCGATTCAACAAACAGATAAAGTAACAAAGCGGCAAATGCTTTCGTCGGTTGCAAAACTGTTTGATCCCGCTGGATGGCTGGCACCCATAGTCATCAGAGCAAAAATTATCATGCAGCAGCTATGGTTAGAAGGGTTAGATTGGGATGAAGATGTATCAGAAGAAATTTTTAGTAAATGGAACAGTCTTGTGCAAGATTTATCGCACATAGAAACTATTTCCATCCCGCGTTGGCTACAGTGCATACCTTCTGACTCAATCTCAATTCACGGGTTCTCTGATGCATCAAAAGCAGCATACTGTGCTACGATTTACATCAGATGTCAATCTATTTCTCACGCTACTTTCTCAAATTTGCTAGTAGCGAAAAGTAAGGTGGCTCCAATACAGACAGTTTGTCTACCACGCTTGGAACTAAACGGCGCAGTTTTACTAGCAAATCTCGCTCATTATGTAGTCAATTCACTCAAAATGAACATAAGTGAAGTTCAGCTGTGGACCGATTCATCCATTGTGTTAGGTTGGCTTTCAAAGCCTCCCTCCACGTGGGAAACCTATGTGGCAAATCGGATTGCTCAAATCCACAGATTAGTCCCCAATGCTACATGGCGTCATGTTCCAACTCATGACAACCCTGCTGACCTAGGTACTCGCGGCTGCAAACCCCAAGAACTGGCGCAAAGCTCTCTCTGGTGGAATGGACCATCATGGCTAATAAAACCCGCCTCAGAATGGCCCAAACGAAATCCACTAAAAGTAGTTGAAGATTCGAAAACACAAACTCATGCCCTACACACTGAGGTCCAGAAAGATGACATTTTGTGTAATTTTTCTTCATACAACCGAGGCCTACGGGTTCTCTGTTATGTTTTCGATTTTTCAACACATGTTTAGTGAGATGCACAAAAATCTCAAGGCAAAGTAAAACTTTACCCTCCCGAGGGGGTCTTACATTAAATGAAATGAAGTTTGTAAAGTTTCGTCTCATTTCTTTAGCCCAAAAGAAATATTTCAGTGAAGAGTACAAGTTATTATGCAATTCTCAGTCTCTACCGAAAAAGAGCACATTAGTAAATCTTAACCCATTTATCGATTCAGATTCCATCTTACGGGCAAATGGCCGGTTAGCTCAGTCCTCACTGCCATATAACGAGCGCCATCCTATTATTCTTCCTGGAAATGCTCGTTTTTGTCAACTTTATCTATTGTTTGTTCATAATATACTCGCTCATGCTGAATGTAGCCAAATGTGTAGGATGGTACAATCGGAGTTTTACATCTTTAGACTTAAGCCCAGAGTCAAAGCTATTATTCGACATTGCAAAATCTGTATTATACATAGACAACAAGCGTGCTCGCAAATAATGGCTCCCTTACCCCCAGAGAGATGTACCCTTACGCCACCCTTTCATGTCACAGGAGTGGACTTTGCAGGGCCCTTTGAGATTAAAACTTCGATTTTGCGGAAAGCTAGCACGACAAAGGGCTACGTAAGCGTTTTCGTTTGCTTCAGCACTAAAGCCATACATTTAGAAGCATGCTCAGACTTGTCGTCAAATGCCTTTCAGGCAGCATTCGCTCGCTTCGTTGGGAGGCGGGGGCTGCCCCAAAGGGTTACGTCGGATAACGGCAGAAATTTCCTAGGGGCTAGCCGAGCGCTCCAACGAGAGTTTTCCAAGTTTATTAAAGAAGCATCGCAGGACATTGCCCAGAAGTATCTTACCCATGGGTTTGAATGGAAATTCATACCCCCACACGCGCCGCACATGGGCGGCCTATGGGAAGCCGCCGTTAAAAGTTTCAAGTTTCACTTTAAACGGCTTGCAGGAACCCAGAAGTTCAATTTCGAGGAATTTACGACAGTTCTGGCACGAATAGAAGGGACACTCAATTCCCGGCCGATTTCTGCTCTGTCTGAAGATCCTTCCGAGTTGACAGCCTTAACCCCTGGGCACTTTTTAAGAGGCTCACCGCTAATGGCGTTCCCAGAGCCTGATACTCAGAATATGTCGGTCATCAATAGATGGGAAAAATTAAAAGTTCTGCACTATCAGCTCGCCATACGATGAAAAGATGACTATCTAAAAGCGCTCCACAAGCGCTACAAATGGAGACACCCGACCCCAAATATTCAAGTAGGAGATCTTGTCATCATCAAAGATGATTTACTCCCTCCACAAGAATGGCGACTAGGACGTGTAGAGAACACCTATCCGGGTTCAGATGGAAAGGTGCGAACAGTCGATGTACGAACCGCCTCTGGAGTCATTACGCGCCCAATAGTGAAGTTGTGTTTCCTGCCTTACATGGAAACCAGAAGTTCTTCACCAGTCCCATAACGTTTCTTAATTTCAATTTCTTTTTCCATAACTTTTAGTGAAGCTCGTTATAAAATTTGCTGTTGAACAATTTACTGTTTTCCATAACCTCCGTTTATAAATTACTAATTGTTTGTTTTTCTCCTATATTAGACCCAACCGGAGATTAGTGGCTACTCGTCCAGTGGAAGTTCGCACAAGGAAGTACTTGCGAAGACGAGACTCCGAAGTCTATCAGTGCGTTCTGTGCCATGCATCCCATGGCTTGCGATTTTGCCGAAAGTTTTTAACAATGTCGGTTAAAAAACGTGAAGAAATAGTCGCTAGGTATCGATGTTGCGAAAACTGCCTCGCCAGATCGCATGATTTGAGGGCATGCGCGTCGCTGGACACGTGTCGAAAATGCGATAAGTTCCATCACACCTTGCTGCATCCTGCACCGAAAAAGCCAAAGGCAAAGAACAACCGCAGAAAGAAGCAAGAAGAGAAGCAGCCGCAGACGTCAACGCAGCAACAATCGCCACAACCACCAGTTCCATCTATATCAGCGACTATTCCAACTACTGCGATTTTAGAGGCGATAAAATCATTGGCCAACATTCTCTGTCCCAGCAATAATCCGGCATCAACTGCCTAAAGCCGAGGCTGGCGGCATGTCCAAACTAATTTGGACAATATATTTTATTTGTTGAAGTATTTTAAATTAAATTTAGTTTTTTCTTTTTGCAAAAGTGAATTCGTATATACATATTATGTGAATTTCAAATGAATTTATACATTTATACTTACTTTTACCTTTGTTATTTATAATATAGTATACTTACCTGTTCACCCTTTTTTTATCTGTTCACCCTATTACTTACCTATAATGTTAATGTTTAACATATAATTTACTCACCACTGTACTAAATGTTGCTCACATTGACAAGTGGAAAAAAAGTTTTTAAGTTCGGGTTTCCAAAGGCCGAACTTTTCACCTTGACTTTTGGCAAAATGAATTATTATTAGTACTTTTACTTTTTATCGAAGACCAGTGTGAGCCACATCGGAGAGTGTCTTAGGAACCGCAATTTGTATTTATCCATACAAAATTTTTTACTTACCTGCAATTGTAAATTTGTGAAAAAGGTAACACAATTAATAAACAATCCCTAAGTTAAAACAAATACTCATCCTGTTTGTTTTTTTCTCCAACTCCTACATATATAATACTCAATCTGAGTAATATATATGAATAACTTTATTTAGAGCCCCATTCTAAATAAAGTTATTTTAGCGCAAATTGTAGCACCCTGCTAACTGATTTGTTCATAATCTTTTTACTTAATTTATCCTTTAAACAATTCGGCGGAAACGCACAGAATTGTGAAAAAAATAATTAGGGATTTTGAACCATGATAACGCACATACTCACACATCGATACTTGTGCGTGAGTTTTTGGCCAAAAACAAAATCGTTATCATGCCTCGCTAACTTTTTCCTCTTCCCAAAACTGAAATCCCCGATGAAAAGAAAGCATTTTGCTACGATGGAGAAGATAAAAGAAAAATCGTAACAGGAGCTGTTGGCGATACCAAAAAGCGCGTTTCAGAAGTTTTTCGAGTATTGGAAAAAACTCTGGCATAAGTGTATTATATCTGAGGGGGATTACTTTGAAGTGGAGAAGATGTCAGCGTGCTAGTCTTCGGTATTATAATCTTATTGCATCGATTACTTGTACGATATGACACTCCATTGATGAAATAATTGTCGCTAATGACTGTTGTAATGGTTGAATTCACAACGATGAAAAGTGTCATGGATTCATAAAAGAAAGCACTTGTCATTGAATTGATGTTAGAGGTAAAGTACATCAAATATATGACGCGTTTTCTCTGAGTGTACCATCTTCAAAACGGTTCAAAAATGTTCGCATTAATATACATATGTACGTTAGTTTTTTGTTTTACTTACGAGTATTGACGAATTTTTTACTTCTACTTTATATAATCCTTTCACTTATTTTATCCTTTAAACTATGAATTTATTAAAAATACGAGTAACTTTTTATCCGATTACGGAAGAAATTTGTTTTCTTTGTAAAATTACGCAAAACTATGTGCTTATATATTCATATATATAAGTACGTAACAAAATACATATGTATATTGTATATACAAGTGATACATAAGTTTGAATAGTTTTGCACTTCAGACAGTCTGTGTGCAGTAAATACGCAGTAAACTTTTTGTCTAAGCATTCGAAAGAAAGTTTTACGTTGCTGCATAAACAACAACAAACGAACAATCTTGAAATTGAGACGACTTTGTAAACTTTGTTCGTCTACAACTACCCAGCAGTTCACAAGTTATTACAATTTGCAAAGCATCCGATTGCAAGTTATTGTGTCAACAGAAAAAATCAAAATAAACATATATACATACAACGAACATCCGATTCAGATTAGTCTTTTTCTACTGATATTGTTAAATTAAATGTAATTAAGAAGCAAAGAAGAAAACAAATGTTAATAATATAGTTTTGGATTTATCCAAACTTCGCTTACAATGTGTACAGTGTTGGATGCATCTTACGGCCTAGGCCATGGCTGTGTAAATGTAAATAGGAATTGTATACAGACTTCGGATGGGTCGCGCTTACATTGTCAATGGTCTTAGATCGAAGATGTATGTGACAAAAATTTTACTGGGTACATATGTACGAGTACTATTGCTGTTGATGCGGAAGCATGAAATGGTGCGCCAAAGTTAAAAGAAAATGTCTTAAAAATAATCAATAAGACGGAATTTTGTTGATCTTTAGTTATTGTAAGAGAAAGAGTTGTCAACTTTTTCAGTTAACTTTGGCGAACAGTCGAAATCAAACCACATACAGGGTGTCCCGTAAATAGTGGTCCAAACTAATCGTGTCGATAGACGAGATCATACCAATCTCAATTAGGTTGATAGGCCGTTTCCTCTAGATTTCTTTTATTAGGGCTACGTAAAGGAGAACGTATACAAGGAGCCAATAAACGGTATAGAACAATTATGGACTAGGATACAAACATCAGCTAGGAAGCTCAACGAAAGTGGGTTTGCCCGACGACATAAACGTTCTCTTTTTCGACGATGTAGAGCCTGTATAGCTGCGCATGGTGGCCCTTTGGAGCAAGGCTTGTGAAATGTCAACTCGTTGTTTTATCTTAATACCATGTTAACATGTTTAGTTTCGTTTCATAAAACTAGTAACAAAAGAGTTTTAATTACAAATATATTGAAATACAACAGTAACTTGTTTTTTTATTTATCAAATATTTTGATACAATTCTTCTTGTTTCCAAATCTGCATTAAATACGGAAGTTTCAAAGCTAATGGCCAAGAACAAGTCGTGATACTATTTTTTTATACGCCAGTGTCTTAAATTTAAATGGAAAAATTATATAACATCTCAATTGTTTCCTCGAAAACTTGAGAAATTTTGTCTAAAATTGAAGCATACGATTCGTTGCATATCCAAACAGGAGCAAGAATACACGAAGAAATTTTATTTGCTACAACTGCCGTGGCAACGGTTTAAGGTAATCTGAGCCATGGCTGAATTTTCTCAAAACTCGTAAAATTGCGAATATCTCGTAAATCCTCACACTTTTACAAACCAATGTTGGGTTATTCTGAGAGAGTATGATCTCGTCTATTGGCACAATTCGTTTGGACCACCCTGTATATAAAAGGAGGACCAATCATTTTGCACGATTTTAATTATGTGTCACTGCTTAACGTCAAGTTGTTTGCTTAATTTGACGTTTCTTTGTTTTAGTGTTAGGCAAATTCAACCATCGAAAGATATATTAAGATTATTGAAGCCTTTTATGAAAGTGAGCATTCAAGTCAAAGTATATTTCAATTTGTTAAATTTTTGTTGAACTTGATAATTTTTATATTCAAAATTTTTTGGTTTGTAGACATGTCCATCGGGTTTTTAGTTCAAGTTTTTCCTTTCTTAAGTTGTTTTCTTAACAAGGATTTTTTACAAGACAAGACAAATAATAATCAAATCAAATAATAATCAAATCTTTAGCTGGAGGACAATTAGCTGTTTCGTAGTCGGTACACTACTCATCAGCACCCACTGGGATTTGAACTCGGGTCATGACGTATCATGAGTTGCTGCTTTTAACCACTCAGCCACCGAGCATTTAATTATTCTCTATATGTAGTTTATATATAGTATATTTCGTCTACTGCACTTTTAGCGATGAAAGTCACTTTCACATAGTGGATTCGTTAACAAGCAGAATTGCCGCATTTGGCAAATGAGAATCCACAAATGATCGCTGAAAAGCCAATACATTTACAAAGAATGACTGTTTGATCCGGTTTATGGGATGGGGGCGTCGTTGGGCCGCACTTTCTCGCGATGGTAACGAAATCTTGTTGGCAGAGATTGACGATATCGGCTTAGACAATATGGACTATAGGTTACATTAAGGTGATGCCAACTCCCTGATTGGAATATACACGAGTTCTAGTCTAGTCCATGAATGCCGGCCATCTTTAAATAAGATGCCAAAACATTCTAACCTAACCTTAAAATGAATGCATGGTCATGGGGTTCAACAACAGCAACAACATCGCTGACGAATTAGCCAAAAAAGGGACAACCCTAAGAGATAGGGATATAGATCCCTTTTGCGGACAATCCTTATTAGTGTGTTGGAAAAGAATAAAACTCCACACACTGGAACGTGCCCAAGAAAAATGGCTCACAGAGCCCACATGCCTTATATCAAGGAACCTGTGACCGGACATTAGCTTTCAGAGAACGTGGGAGCTATTAAACTGCATAGATCTCACTTGAGGGTCACTGTAGCAAACATCACTGGATGTTGCCCATTTGGTAACCATGCCAGGAGACTAGGACTACCCTATAACGACATCTTCTGAAGTTGCCAAGACTATACCTCGGTAACTTCAATTCTTCACTTTCACTATCCCACTTTTCAGGCATTCACAACAGGAACGATTCTTCACTTTCACTATCCCACTTTTCAGGCATTCACAAAGGGAACGACTTCCGGACCCAAGTGTGCTGGAAAACCTAAGCTATCCACTCCTTCTTTCCTGCTTCTCACAACATATTTTCCTAGTTGATACGAGTCATCTATGACCTGTCAAAAGACCCCTATATCAATAAAAGCTCACTATGAATCACCTAAAATCTCGAACTTTAAATCAGACCACCCAATTTTTTCTCAAACTCAAACACAAATTTGTTATGTTAACTTTAAGCATTCTGTTTTGTTTACATACTTACTTACATATGTACATAAGCATATACACTTTACCTAGAGATAATAATAGTCCAGCAAATGGTTATGCCTTAAGAATATGTATGTATGAACTCGTATGTATGTGTGTTTCAACATATTAACTTGATAAAAATCTGTAACAAGAATAAATTGTACAAAGGAATCATTTTATCTCAAATCAAATGCTGAATCGGCTGTTAAATAAAGAATTGATCAAAAGAATAAATCGAAAATTGCGGCTGGCAGAGTTACAATTAATTGAACACCGATACAAATTAATTGCGCGTATAGAAAACTACTCGTACTAAACTGTGCTGGTACGTTGTTTTCTTTTTTTCCAACTAGAGATGAAAAACTCCCTCCAACCGATTGAATTTGTCTACGTTTTTTTTTAAGCATTTAAGGCTGGTCCGGCTATTCAATGCCAATGTTCTACAAAACAAAATTTTATGCGGCTCCAATCAAAAGACAATGTTCAAGTCATTTAAAACAACCAAAACAGTGGCTGTGGTAGACGCCATGACATATTGTTCACATGCCATTTTTGTAACGAGACTTTAGTTGCAACTGTAGAAGTGGCGGCTGCAGCAGCCGCAGCAGCCACAACAGCAGACAGCTCAACCTGACTAAAGAACCTTCTTTGCAGATACAAATACTATGTACACACATACTTACATACAAGTACTAGTATCTCAAGATGTTGTTGGCGATGGGAGCAGGGTGGCTGTTCCACAGCAGCATCATACTGCGTTCATTGGGATTTTTCATTTATTCATTTACTAATTAACGTCAGCCTGGTTTGCCAAATTACAATTGTTTAACATGTTGCATGCAACTCGAAATTGCCAATTTTATTTTTTGTCCTTGTTTCTACCGCTCTTTAACTTTT
Organism: Thecocarcelia acutangulata; assembly: GCA_914767995.1. Taxonomy (NCBI): domain Eukaryota; kingdom Metazoa; phylum Arthropoda; class Insecta; order Diptera; family Tachinidae; genus Thecocarcelia; species Thecocarcelia acutangulata. Next base: position 68,127,707 of record OU612095.1, read on the forward strand.
TTTTTCTTCAATTCTTTACCTATCACATGTAAATTTGCTGTTGAGGTCTTACAAAAGCACTTGCTTCTTGCCACTTGCCACATTGTTACTCGTAGTTTGAACAAGAACTATTTGTTTAAAGGTTTTAAGCTTTTTTTTTGGCTATCGATCTTGAAAGTCTTTTGGTGGCATTCATGATTATTACCTACAACCGCTGGCCAAGCCAAGCCATTTATCATTTTGAATTTTTCTGTCTTTTTTTTAACGTCAAATACTCTCCTTAAAAACACCAACAACGAACATCCTGATGACTCAAACAAGTTAGTTTTATTCCAAGCTGGTAGAAATTTGAGTTACTCGTAGTATTTTCTGTAAGCGCCATTTACGAGCGGAATAAGTTCATTTAAATAAATTATCTATTATATTATTGGGTAGGAGAACAAACATTTCAGAAATTAGTAGCAAAAAAATATTGATTATTATTTTAATATTTTATTACTGAGGCGATTATTTTTAAGTACAAAAATATTTAGTACTGGTGACAGTTTAGTTACATTTTTTCTTAGACCAGTAGGGATATGTAGGGGTCATAAGCAGTGCATGGTACCGGAACAAGAAAAATAGGTTATATGAAGTAGGAAAGAGAGAGTAGTGCTTACGGACGTTTAACTTGAACCTTCCAGTGTTATATGTGACAAGAAACACGTGCGTAGGCAACTTGTTCCACCAAACCGTACGGCTGTAATGCGTTATGGGATTCAATGAGCAATCCACCACATATGGACTAGCTCTAGACGACACACGTGTATCACATATAAATATGTGGGTTTCAGGAACAAGATCCCTTATCTCATCAGAGCAAAATCGATTGTAGTATCGATAAAACAGAGTAACGCATCCCACAATGCGGTAATGCTCCAGTGAGTCAATAGAACGGCTCCAACCTTTAGCTTCAACAAGAATCTCGTCAAGAGATAGCTGAAAAATGCACTGCGTCTATCGCGGGAAAATATAAGAACGAGGTAAAAGGTCTTGAACATTCCAAGAAATTTTTAAACTTTGTTAATAAGACGCTAGTGTTGTAAAAATTGGTTACTTTTAACTACTCAATACTACTCGTTACAATTAAGTTTTTTATTCGCTATTTTAGCTTCTAACATTTTTACCTATAAAAAATTATAAATAGCTTGTTTTCTATGTTTCCCAGCTATCTGGGAACAACCCTAATCATCAATAGACTTTGGAAATTTTTTAAAGATATTCTCAAACACTCAACTTTATATCCCAACAATCTAAATAAATTCAAAAATTTCCAAAGTCTACTGATGATTAGGGTAGTTCCTATGAAATGTCAACATATAGATAGCTGGGAAACATAGAAAACAAGCTATTTATAATGTTTTACTACTCGTTACTTTTCAAGTCGAGTACTCAATATTATTCAATACTTTCAAGAGATTTATTTATTAACACATCAATTTATTCATAATCAGGCATTTGTACGCTGTTTTCAATTTTATTTAATTCAGTAACAAAATTTAATTCAGCTATTGATGGTTCGATTATTGATAGCAACCGAACTGGTAACCCAACTTTTTGTCTTAAAGTAGTTTTTGTAACCACGAATTTTTTTGTTGGTGCTTAATTTTTGAAAGCAACACAGACTGAAAAATAAAAAACGTACTAAATTAAATTGAATATTATAAATAAGTTAACAAACTGGACAAATACTTCTAATAAGAACATCTAAAATTACTACTCAGCAACAGCTTAATAGTCTTATAGTAAAAATTCTAAATGACCCAAGAAGTTCAAGCATTTGGAGAATCTAAAGAAACTGCAGATCTGGTTTATGCCAATATTTCATAAAAATTTAATAGTATTAGTCCACACGTTCGTACACCCGAAAAATGGCGATGAGTACCTATTTTGAGGCAAAGTTTAAGGACATTTTTGATGACTATTTGGACATGAAAGTGGGTGCAGAGATTGCTTACACTCCATGTGACAATTTTAGAAGAGTGTTTGGCGTTGTTCAATGATGAGAAAACCTTTTATTTGAAACTAATAAACAAATTGATAAAAACTTTGGTTCAAATGTGTAAATATAAATGGAGATTAAATTTAAATTTTTTATTCTAATGGTCAATAGAACAGACCTCATATAATCATATAGCATAGTTTACTTTTTCACTTACCTCTTTTTAAGAAATTTTATTTGTCATTTGGCTTGTGCGTGTCCTAAGGCGATTTTATTTTTTTAATCTACAGTTACTCGTAAAAAGCTTTGAGTATAAAAATAGCACAATGAAAAAGTACTCGTAAAAATGTTAAAAGTAGGTACTTAAAATGCTACTTGCCACTTAAGATTTGCTCAGATCGTTGTCAGATTTGGTAATATTGTTTGGTCTAACAATGTGCGGACTGCTGTATGACAAAGAAATATTGTCATAACAACACATATTGTCAGTTAACACGGTTGTAAGACAAATGTTAAAAAAAAAACTGGAAATTTCATTATAAGAAAACTATTTGTCAGAGCGATGATTTTCAGGCGTTGTGTGAATCACTTTTTGCGAAATAAACTGTAACCGGTCGGATAAGCCCTCGCCGATTTGAAATCACTTTACTTATTATTTTCGGCTCATTAAAAATTCATAAAGTGATTTAATACATTTTTTATTTTATTTTAATAGATGCTTATTATTTCTTAATATCGACCCCCTTTTTCTCTTTAATATTAAATATTTTAATAGATGTTATTTCTTTTTTATCTTTTATTTATTTATTGAATCTTTACAATGGAAACTAACAATAAGTATTCAAATCTTAAAAAATTAGCTGAGTCCAGCCAATGCTAGACAAAAAGTTTTATTTTGCGCATCAACGTGGAAGCCTCACATTGATGCGAAAGTCACTCAGTTGAAATTAAAAGCAGCGCAACTAAATTGGCTTATGGGCAGAAATTCGACATTGAAGTTGGACTGCAAACTTTTGTTATATAACGCAATTTTAAAGCCTATATGGTGCTACGGAGTTCAATTATGGGGAACCGCCTCAACATCTAACATTGAAAAAATTCAAAGACGACAAAACCAAATTCTTCGTACGATTACTGCAGCTCCATGGTACGTAAGAAACTCACGAATTCACAAGGATCTGTGTGTTCCGCTGGTAACTGACGTGTTCTCTAAGTATGCCACAAGGTATATCAGTAAACTGGAACTTCACCCAAATCCTCTTGCACGCAACATACTTAATTTTGAAGGCCACTCTCGGTTGAGAAGAAGGGATACACTGGCCACCATCAGAACGTTAAATAGGTGATTCTACCGATATTATTCGCGCGAAATGAAACTCTTTTGTCTAGCAGTGGCTGGACTTAAATAACTTTTATATTTAGTATTAAGATTTGAATACTTATTGTTAGTTCATATTTTGAAGATTCAATAAATAAATTAATTAAAAAAAAAAAAAAAAAAAAAAATTTGCGCATATTATAACGTTAAAATCATCTACTAATGGCTTTTTTTTTGGAATTTTGAATATATCTCAGCTATATGTGCACCGATTTTATTGAATTTCCATAGCAAACCCATGAATCAATGAGGTAAAAGAATGGTGGAAGAAAAAAGCTTCTACGTCTAAAGGTTTTCTCAGAAACGGACAGACGGACATCGCTTAATCGAATTTTCTATCAATGCTGATGCATTGATACGGTCATACGGTCGGAAATGAAAATTGTAGAAATTACAAACGGAATCACAAATTTATATATACCCTTTACATTTTTATAAAGAGTATAATAATTTCGCTTATAGTATTTTCATATATTTCTCAATATTTTATTTTTCGCAAAAAAAAACTTTTTATCGAACATATTTTTTATAAATCACTAAATGACACGTGTTGCCTTTGGTTTTATTTTATTTAAAAATCACAAAAATGCACTTGCTACCCATTAAAAAAAATTGACTCTTCTTTAGAAAAACATCTTTTTAACATCTCAAAAGAAAGCTATCAACAAATTTATAAATCTTGCGCTCCGGCAACACCGATCGCATCTTACACCACTTTCACACACGAAAAGTTTACTTTGCAAAGTCTTTAATTTGATGGTGGCAAGGTAAAAGAGAGTGGCTCTCTTACACTCTTTATTTTCCCTTGCCGCCGACAAACCTAAAACTTTGCAAAGTAACTTTCCGTGTGTGAAAGCCGTGTTACATTTAGCTATGTATTTATGTAAGCAAATATTTAAAAAGAGTTTTTAAGAAATGAAAATGAAATTATAAAAAGAAAACTACCTTCAATGACTTAACTAATACGAGCTCAAATATTGAAAGACACATTCAAAGCAAATTTTTGGTAATAATTGCCAAGTGAAATAGTTTATAGTGTTTGCCGGATTTCACCTGGGGTCTAATCACCGCATACGATATCGAATTAACTATCGTATCGAATAACATTACGATACATCTAAATTATGGCAACCAATGCATATTGGATCGTAATTTAAACAAAATGCAATAGATTGAAGACCATACGTTCCCTAAAAGTAGGAATACAAAAAATAAATCCTTTAACTTTTTTATATTATTGCAATACAGTTTATTCGATATCGTATGCCGTGATACCAAAATGAAAAATTTCGATAATTTTGCTCGATATCGTATGCGGTGATTTGGTCCCTGGTTTTTTATTAGAAACCCTGTTTTATATTTGTTTGCGAATAAAAACTCAAAGCGTGGAAAGAAACCCCGAGTGAAATGCGCAGAGTTTTTATGCTTATTAGTTATCTCTTTTCTGTCCTGTTTCATCTCTGTTCCACTCTGTGATATTGTTATTGGGAAACTGTTATTATGAACTGTTATGTAAATAGGCGATCCATTTATGCTTATTGACAAGCCGATTAAAGAATTTGGGAATTTAAATGTTGTATAGAAATAATTCGACTTCTTTGAAAAATTTCAACAAAAGTAATTTAACTAGCGAAATTGAGTGGGAGCAAAAATTCATAGAAATTAATTAATTGTTTAGTTCAGAAACTAGATCGCACGGCTTATCGTCTAATAATAGACGAATGCGTTTGTAAACAGAAAACTTTGTTATATCACTATATAAACGTATTTCAACATGTACGAATTATTGGTCTAGTTCAAAACCAATTCGATAATTGGATGAAACAATCCAATCTACCTACATCGCAAATTATGCAGCCGTCTGCCCAGAAAGAGCTGGAAGTGTTCAACATTCTATTCTTCCTCCACAACAACAAATATTCACCATTAAATAGACGATTTTATCTCCTCGCATGCGACAATGTCCCAACAGAACCGTCATAGTAGTATGCAACCTCCATCGCGACAGGCCTCTAAGGATAACAGTCTTTCAATTATCACACCTGTCTTGATATTTGAGAGGTAAGAGGGACTAGATGGTCTACATGCTTACATACTAATAGCAAAAAGTTGTGACCTGTGTTAATCAAACTTTCTTTCAAGCCACACGGGGGCGCTGATGAATCCTGAATAAGTCACCCCATGCAGTTTGTCCATCACCAGAAATTACCGACAAGGCAAGTGCTGATGTAAATCCATTTTCCATATGACATGTACTGTCATTACAACTTGATGCTGTACCAGGTTCTTACAGTTCTTAAGCTGGATCCCCACAATTACATCCCTTATTTTAATCAAACCTGAGGCTTTTCCAACTCATCCGCTACAATATTACCGGAATCTTCACTGTGTACCCTTATCCCGAAAAGATCCAGTTTCAAATGTCTCGCTATCTTGTTTAAAGATATACGGCATTCACTAATCAACCTGGACGTCGTATAGACCTCACTAGTGCATTCAACGTAGCCTTACTATCAATCACGTAGAAGCAAACGACCGCAAGTGCTGCTTCATCTGTAGTCTTGGATGGTATAAATATTGAGGAACCGGATGCTCTTGATGTTTTAGGAATGAAAACGCAGTGCAATGTTCGGTGGACTGAAAACATTTTTCATGTCTCTAAAGAAGTATTCAAGTGCCTTTAATTTTTGAATCGACGCAGTGTAGGGTGCGTTACTGTGCTCTATCGTTACTACAATGGATTTTGCTCTGACGTGATTAGGGATCTTATTCCCGAAGCCCACACAATTTTACGTAACACGCGGTTATCGTCCAGGGCCCATTCATATATTATGTGGCCGATTGCCCGGGGAATCGTACAATGCATTACAGAGAGAATTCGTTTTTCAGCCGCACGCTTCGCCTATAGAATAAGTTACCCACAAACGTGTTTCTTGTCTGTTATAACGTTGTAAAGTTCAAGTCAAATGTTCATAAACACTACTCCCTCTTTCCCCTTCCTCAGAACCTATTTTCCTAGTTCTGGTACAATGCACTGCATATGTAGTGGTTATGCCCTGAGTACTGGTCCAAGATAAATAAAAATACACAAATTTGGTTATTATCCCCGCACACTTTTAAGTAACGCAATCAGTTAACTGCTCTCATTATAGTTCTGATTTTCGATTGCATTACGCTACACAAAAGTCGCGGCCTAAATCTAATCCTCCGTTAATACAGGGAAATAAATCTAGTACTACCAACTATCGTATCTGAATTGGTTTCATGTGTAAAGATATTCAGCATGTCTTCTCACTGGTCTATTTTGACCACGTCCGAGACCGTGCGTGACAAAATTACGACAACTCTCTTGTTCGACAGTTATATTCCCTGGATGATTAATTATTCATCCTATAATTGAGGAATGCCCAACTGTCGCTTCCTTCCACATCCCGCCTGCCCTTCGGCTTTTCAAATTTATCATACAAGTAGAACATTTCCAGCCCTGGCCTAAAAAAATATCTCTCAAAACAAAAAATTTACTCATATACTAAGAGCAGACTTTTATATATATGAGAGTTACCAACAACAAAATAACAACACTGTATAATTGGATATTTAGACAAAGTATACAACGTTACTACACGAAGAGAAAAAGCATTTTGAAATATTGTTGTCGCAATACTATTTTATTCTCTTTAACAATACAAATTGTTGGCGAAAGCAGTGTATTATGATTTTAGAAATAGTATATTTTACCATGAATATATTTTTATTTACCCTTTTGCAATTTTATTGTCACTGTCTACAAATGTTAAAACATGATTGGATGGAACAACATTATTTATAAAAAAGTTTGTGGTTAAAACAATAGTATGTAAAACATAGAGTAAAAAAAAGATTGTAAACTTGTGAATGTTTGGATTATGTCCTTGCAACATAAGTATATTTGCAGAATTATTTTACTATTTGCGTTGTTTACAACATTTTTATTCCAGTCGTTACAATGACTGTTAATGGATTGAGGACAATAAATATTATTTTCTGTTGTTCTTTTTTGTGTTTTTGCGAAAAAAATGTATTAAATAAAAAATATAAAAATGAAGTCCGGAAAATGTGGGGGATAAATGCGTGGATCAAGAAAAAGCTATAAAATTTTAGGTATGTATTACATTTATGAACATATGCAATAAAAACAAAGCTTTAAATAACACCTACATATGTACATACATGTATGTACTAAGTATGTGTGGACATGCTATGTACTCGTATATACATATTTTCCTTTTTGTTTTCAGAACTAAACCAATCAAGATCCAAAATCTTAACAAGACTCTTATCAAATCCAAAATATTCTGAAGAACAATTTTTATTTATTTTCAACATACATATGCACATATTTATTGCAATAAATTATTTAATAAAAAATAACCGACTACAATATAGTATTGTTAAAAGTGATAAGAATGTTTTTTTTTTCTTTCATAATAATATAGTTGATAAAAATGGTAACATGGTTCAATAAATGTTAAAATTAACATGGTTGCAAAGAGTCATATTGTTGTAAGTCTTAACAATATTTTATGTCACTGAATTGCCATTATTTTAAAATTATAATGTTGGATATAACCATTTAATATATTTGTATCTAAACATATTGTGCCACAATAGTATGTTGTCCTCAGAATATTGTTGTCTCAACCATATATTTTTTTCTACGTGTACGAGCTTGTGAATTGGTTAAATTCCTATATATAACGTAAAAATAATAATAAGATCAAAATAAGCTAAACACCATGAATGATAGAATACATGATTACGACACTCTCACAGCACGTTGGTCAAATGACGTCACGAAACAATACAAACATAACCCTAAATGAAATACATACTCTTGCATGATTTACGTCAACTAATGGAAAATCATGCGCGCGGCGTAATCTCTAGTTTTATCGTTCTTGGCTAAACACAATGGGTATAAAAAAATTAAAGCAACAAAAATTTAAATTGATGTACACGCATAGAACATTAATATATTATCGCTCTTATTCATAAGAAATATTTTATATGTATTAAACGCTTGTTTGCTAAAATTTGTCAGATAGGGGTTCAATAAAAATAAAAACTTTTTTATTAATAAGACCGTATAAAATACAAATTTTGTATTAAAAAAAAGAAATAAAATTTATTTCTTAAATTAAAAAAAAATACAGCGTCCGCCGTGACAATGTGTATTTCAACATTGCCGTGACCAGGATTCGAACCTGGGTTACTACGGCCACAACGTAGGGTCCTAACCACTAGACGATCACGGCTACCGGAAGCATGTCTGCAATGGAGCAAAATACAACACTTGAATAAGTTGGTTTTTTATTTCGTATATTAAGTTGGAAATAAATGTTACAAAAATGTTTGATAATATTTTTGAATTTTTTGGGTTGTTAATTACATAATTTGCATATTTTTTTGTGTCATCAGCTGAAATGCAAACATAGGCAATTAACATTTTTACTATTTTAAATGCAATTTCAACTACATATACATAAGTATATGTAGGTGCATATGTATGTATCTATGTATATAACTTATTGGCAGTGATGTCATAATGATTTACCTTAATTTTGAAGATTTTTAATGCCAAATAAATTTTTTTTTCTGTCAAAATTAAGATTTTTGAGATTAATGACAACGTTGTCAATTCTTATACATATATCAAAACACATATCAAAATGAGGGAAAAGGCGCGTTATTTAAACAAACCCGCACCAAGTTTAGAATTTTTCTTTTCATTTTGAAAACTCCATTTTGTATAATAGAAAGTATAATATTTTCACGAGAATGAATCTGTCTTTTAAGCGGATATTAGACGATCAAACTGGGTCGAATAGCACCAGCTGATGGTCTGTCAACAAATTCGTTAAATAGCTAGAACCTGTGTTTGCCAAACTTGGGCTCTAGAGCGATTCTGGTACTTTTATTAAGACAATGGTATCTTTACAATAATTATAACGATATTTTATCAAATTGGTATTCAAAAAAGTGTGTATGATAAAGGAAATCTTACTGTGGAAAAACAAAATGATTTCAGTATAGAGAGAGAAGTTCAATTGCAAAAATTAACAATAGGTAGGTAAATCTTCATTTTCTAAACCCATAACTAAACTGGCAGCCAATGTTACCTGCAAAATTTTCAAAAAGTGGCACAAAAAGGGTACTTTGGAAAAAAAGGTACTTTGTCACAAAAGGTGTATTTAAAAAAAAAAAAAAGAGGCTCAAGTTATTAAAAAACAATAAAAACTAAACAAAAATTCTTTAACAATTAATGTACTTATTTGAATGAAAATATAATGTAAGAAAAATTATTCAAATATAATTAATAACATGAGTTTAAATTATATTAATTTTACTTAAGCCCAGTTTTTGTTTTCATGTTTACATACAAATTTAGTTAATTTTCACTTTAAGTTGTATTTAGATGCAAGTTAAATTTTTTCAGTTTTAAGTAATTGCTTTTATGTATTTAAATTCGGTCTAAGTGTGGCAGCTTCACTTAAATTCTAAATATAATGGAAAGTCTTTGAAAATGTTCCATGGAAACAGCTTTTTGTTATTGGAAGTATAGAAAAATTCTTAAAGAAAAATATTAAATATAGTATTAATGATAGATTTTCCACGTTTGCAATTGTAAATTAAAAATTCCTGCCATTTTTATTTTGAAATATATTAAATTTATAAACAGCATAGATAAACTCAATGATTGTATTTCATGTGTTGTTATTTTTAATTATATATTAAAATTTACTATTATTTAGCACAAAATTAGCAAATACCTACAGGCCTGCCACGGAGCAAAGAAGAACTACTCAACAACAGGAAATGATATTTCTCAACGCTCTATGGGTCTACCAGTGTTACATTCGAGGGAAAGAATTTTTTAATCTCTGGGGACTCTTCCATCTAGCTGGGAACGTAGAGACCCTTAGTAGCACTTCCCAGCAAGTTCGATTTGAACATAGTGCAGGGAAAGAGTTTAAGTTAAGGGCGAGGTAATGAAGTGAACAGCAGATAGATAATTTTCGCACGAAAGAATTCCACGCAATTGGTGTGGAAAGAAGAATAATTAAAAGATATTGTTTGTATAGCCGGCAAATTGCTTTCCTGCATAATTGACTCTAGTGCAAATATGAGCTTCATTTCTCTAACGTTTTAATAACGGACTCGTCTATATTTTATTAGATATCCCAGTATATTTGGCGAATGGGTCTGTAATGGCAACTCTCATACACTACCATTTGATACAGCTGTTAGCATTAAGAACCTGAGTTTACCATCAAAGCGACTAATTGGCATTTTTATTAAAGAACATGTACAGGTTATAAGAGGCAATCAATGAGACAGTAGGTAAATGGCAGGTCTACATCTCGTCAGGTAACATCTATCCCTTAACAATTCAACTAAACTTGTCGATTAGGCTGTCAACAACTGAGGAGAAGCACTCACAGAGCGAATAGTAACAGGTTTTTAACTTCTTGCATACTAGTCACTTGAGGGAATAATTTTCACTCAGCGGTTGGGTTACATTTGTGGGAATAACTTATCAGTCTTTCGATAACTGTTTCGGCCCAACTTAATCTGCTCGAGGAGCAATTATTAATTTCACTACGGGAAAAAGGGAAATTATGGAATATTTGCAGTGTGTGACAGAATGTTTAATTTACCTGGCGCTCCGACACCTGATGAGCATATATGAGGTGTTGTGTTGCGGTGTGACCTCGAAGGGATCAAACCCTAAACGCTATTAAAGAAGTAAAGCGTGAAAAAATTACGAGTAACGAACAAGCAACTCTGTTATTGTTTCATTTGCATTTCAAGAATCCGCAATGCGTTTGAAAGGCAAAATCGTACCAATGTATATTTAGTACATTCCAACGCAATATAGTCAGTGCAAAAGAAATGTCTGTCTTACGTGCAGTTTGCATTTTTGTCCCCACAACCTTACTCGTATTAAGAGACGTGGAACTATGTTGACTTTGTTATTTATTTTAAATTTTATTAGAGGAGATGTATGCGGAGGACTCTAAATAAATGAAGTTTCTTTCGATATAGCCCAGCGATATCATGAGATATTTGTTCCGCTACCTGTTTTATAAAGTTGTGGCCGTTTAATGAGCGTTATAGATACATACATACTCGTATCTAATATAAAGTGCACTGCTATTCTTCTCCACACTACTGTCATTCAAAAGCTACCTGAAGTTCTTTCAAACAAACCCAAATGCCAAGTAGTAAAATACAGAAATAATCTATTTACAACTTTTGCTTGTAAATCGTTCATTTGACCGTTGATATTTTGGCATGTCTCCTGCTTCTTGTCGTGTTGCAGGCAGCTAGAGCTTCGCAAAAAAAAAAAGAAATTCTCTCATTGTCATTATTGTGTGTTATTTAGCATTGATTGTGATTTGTAGTCTACTACTGGTTTCTGTTATCCCTCTTCTTTCACTTCACATTTTAATATCGTTTAGTGAAATGCTTGCTGGTACGTTACGTAAACATGTATTTATATATATGTACATGTATCTATGTTTATATGCAAGGTTTTCTTATACTTATTTTTTTCTGTTCTGTCGTTCTGTTGTGTTGCTTGTCGTTTTCACCAATTTTTCATTTATTTAGAAAGCATGTTTATTTTAACTCGTTAACGCGTGGGCCTAGATTTCTAGTAAAATCGTACTTTTCTAATTTAATTTTAAGAAGTGTACGCTTTTGTGTGTGTGTGTGTGTGTGTTGGCATGTGTGTTAAATGGCACGCGCTAGTGCAACCAGTTGTTGCACGAAATTGTTGTGATTGTAAATTGTCACTAATACCGTTTGTTTAATTAGTAAACATGTGTCATGCGAATAGACACTTTTGTTAAACGAAAATTAAATCTGACATTTGTTTAAGGTACAAATTTAAAAATTTCTTCCACTTTTTGCCCCCCTCGCTCTTTGATCCAGCTGTTTTATTTTGTAAGAGAAAAGAGAAAACAATGTTGGTATATTCCCAGTGAAATTTTTGTCACATACATCTTCGATCCAAGACCATTGACAATGTAAGCGCGACTCATCCGAAGTCTGTATACAATTCCTACTTACATTTACACAGCGATGGCCTAGGCCGTAAGATGCATCCAACACTGTATACATTGTAAGCGAAGATTGGATAAGTTCAAAACTATATTATTAGCATTTGTTTTCTTCTTTGCTTCTGATGTACATACATTTAATTTAACAATATGAGTAGAAAAAGAGTAATCTGAATCGGATGCTAATTGTTTGTTGAGCTTAACATGTTTATTTTGATTTTTTCTGTTGACAAAATCGCTTACAATCGGATGCTTTTCAAATTGTAATAACTTGTGGACTGCTGGGATTAATAACAGTATTTATAATACTTTTCTTTTTGTTATAGGTATATATATGTATGTTGTTTTTCATACATGTAAATTAAGAAAAAAAAAAGTTCGCTGCGGACAGGATTCGAACCTGTGCGGGTAGAACCCAATGGATTTCAAGTCCATCTCCTTAACCACTCGGACACCGCAGCTGTTGTTCGATGCGTGTCTAAAATGAATTTTGTTGAGTCATAGCAACAAGCGGTGGATGAACTCTTTAAAACAACATAAAGCCTACACAGCTCAACAATTTTATTATTAAACATGTACATGCATAACTGTATAAACAACATGTATATATGCATATGTATGTGAGTATGTAAACTTCTGTTTAATTGCTTAATATTAGTTGTGTTCATTTACTAAAAGCTTTTACAAATTTGTAATAATTGTTACTAGAAAGCGTTCATTAACCCAAAAAATTTGCAACGAGAGAGCGTCAAAAGAGCGTAAAAAATTGAGAGCCATAAAAATTCTTGCAAGTTTTTACAAGAAAAATTTTTACTTGCAATAATTATTCAAACAGCTGTTTTGCTTTTGTGTTTACAAAACAGCATTTCTAAATTAAGTTGAAAATTAAAATATTTTGGAAAATTTAAGAAATTATAATTGTATGTAAACTTTTAAGCCGATTAAAAGTATTAAAAAGATTACAAATGTATTTTTGTAGTCTTTTTAATAAAATAAGAAGTCTAAGGGAAATAAACTAAGCAACACAGTATCTGGCACGTCAGTGGCAAAGGATGTTCCGGCATCCTTTCTGTTCTGTTTCTAGGGAAACAATTAAATTCACACTTGGATCCTTCCATTTATAATTACATTAACATTTATCTAATTTTAACCTCTAAAATATTTATGTTTTTTGTTTCTTTATTTTTTACAAACCAGATGTTATTTTTAGTATTGTAAATATTATGAGTACCTAGCTACTCGGTATTTTACACTTTAAATTAATTTGAAAAAATAAAAATGCTATGTGTAGGCAGGCAGTTATAACGTATAAATACACGCTTCAATTCAATTGTGAATTGAGTCTTTCAATTGAATTGGCTCTTGGCAATACACTTCATAAACTGAATTGAAAGATTTTCATCCAACTATCAGATTCAATGAAATTAAAGACAATTTTAAAATTATTTAACATTTACTTTACAAAAAATTACAAATATAAATTTGGACAATAATTTATTGAATTTTTGTTAAACGTTATAATTTCTAAATTAAATTATTGGTTTCTGCATTTGCAGAACGAGTTATAGTTCAAGTTTTTTCCTATCTTAAGTTTTTTGGACAACTGATCAGGAGACTCGAACATACAAAGCACAATCGAATTGAGAGACTTACTAGCCAACTTGAAAAAAAATCAAAATGGTTTGATTTTTCTTCAACCAACTCGACAACTTCCAAACGAATCAATTTAAACGTCTTGATTTGTACAACAACCGACTCAGTAGCCAATTGAGTTTATCGCAAAGGGAACAATCTTTCAGAACCCAAGTGGGCTGGAGAATCCAGGTACTTTTTTGAGAATCCAGCGGCCTGCCTATCTAACCAATTGAATTGAAACGTGTATGGGGTAAGCGCCCCTAATTAAAAATAGATATTTTATTCAAAAGTATCTAATCACCCCTGTATTTAACGTATTTCGACTACGTCTAGTACTAGATTAAATAAAATTGTAAAACTTTTCTTTATTCTGTTACAAGCCGTACTCAAAAAACGCCAGCCACGACAATGCTGAATATAAATGACCACAACCACGCTCTTTTTATAACAATATACATATACATATGTATAATTTGTCCAAAAAATATGAGTAGTTATTAAGTACTCATATATACCTATACATAACAACACTACTCTAACTTGCAAATTTTAGCTAGAAAAGTGTTCACATTTTTGAGAGTAATTTAGCAAAATTTCTTGTTACACTGTCGTTACTAGTTTTTACTAGTAAAGTAGATGAACACACCTATTATAATGAATAAAAAAGCTCTGAGCTAGGCTAGAGCTGCAATACTATCGATAATCGTCCCCATCGATATTTTCGATAGTTTCACGAAAAACTATCGATACTATCGTTAAGCGCTACTTTTGGCTATGAACTGAAGCGGAAGTTAGTAAACATAAATACATACATATTTATATAGGTACATATGTATTAAATCTTTACGTATTTTTATTCTATGATAAAAAATATAATTTTTTAATACTTTTTTTTATTTTTGCTAAACACTTTTAGCTGCAGCGTTACCTTTATGCAAAGATAACAAAATTTTTTAAGCTGCAGTCGATATTTATCCGCAGCCGCCAGATATACATATGTAAGTTGCCATGTTTAACTAACATTTTTTATATAAAAGAACCCTTTATACCAATAAAAATTATAAATAGCTTGTTTTCTATGTTTCCCAGCTATCTATATGTCGACATTTCATAGGAACTACCCTAATCATCAGTAGACTTTGGAAATTTTTGAAAGATATTCTCAAACATTCAACTTTATATCCCAGCAATATAAATAAATTGCTGAGAATTTAAAAGAAAAATGCTCTAATAATATCTGTCAAAACACAAAAAACAAGCCTTTTCATTTATTCACCTCTCTAACATTTCTTTACACCTTTCAAACAAATGAAATGGGAAACATAGAAAACAAGCTATTTATAATTTTTATTGGTATAAATTGGTAGAAGCTAGAAATAGTGAATAAAAAACTTAATTGTATAAAAGAACCCTTTTTTTATTTTAGATAAAAGTAATAAATGATTTAATACACTTTACTTTGATATATAAAATTATTTATGGTTTCTTTATTTCAACCGTTGCCTTTCTTAATATGTGTAATTGTTTGAGCTTAATAGCGCATTTACACCAACTCAATATCAAGTAAATTTAAATTGAAATCTACAACGAAATCTATATCGTTTACACCACCGTTTTTTGACGTCTAGCAAGATTTAATTTGCTCAAAAATAATTTATGCATGCGGGTTTGACAATACAATATTATCAGAGACTGAATACACCAGCATTAAAGTGTATATTTTTTGTGCCCAGAGACTGCATACACCACATTATAGTGCAATTTTTGTTGCAGCGTAGTATTTTTATGTACTTTTTGCAAGAAATCACAGTTGCATCGCTCAATACTAAGTAGAACTCAGGAGATTTCGTCGAAATCTACTCATAAAGTAGATTTCATTTTGTATGGGAAATCTTCTCAAAATCTACTAGCTTTGGCACGAATCTCGAATGAGCAGATTTCGGTTTGGTGTAAATAGGCTATAAGGTCTTTTTTGGAATTCTCAGTTTTTTTGGTTTTTAAATATCTGGCAATATTTCGCTTTCCTTTGGATAGCTTCTGCAGGCCAAATAATATTTATTTAATTTCAATTTGTAGAATATTTTTGAAAAATTAAAACAACAAAAACAAATAATTTGAAATAAAAATATTTTCTTTTCCTTTCATATTTTTCTATATATTCGGTAAGAAAATATTTTAATTTCTTACAAATTCATATTAACACAACATTAAAAACAACAACAAATACAAATAACAACATTTTACAAACAACCCTGTATTTTAACTAAATACTTATATGTTTGGGCTATATTCTCAATATCTGTCTTAAAATTAATTCTCCTATCCTCTGGTGTGTTAATAATTTGTAACATCTCTAGTGTAAGTCTACGTTTATAATTAATCTCTCTATTCAAAATTGTTGTGTCTTCAAACTTAGGGAAATTATTTGATCTTGTACCATGTGCAGTCAATGCTGTCTTTTGTGTTGAGTTCCTCATTCTATATTTCTGATCTGATCTATACCCAGCTAATCTAGTTTTAAGTTTGTTTTTAAATGTTCCTATATAAACCTTATCACAATTTTCTATATCATTTCCACCACACGGGATTTTATAAACTACATTTGATATCTCCAGTTTGTCTGTTTTATCTTTTAATTTACTGAACAATGTACTTAATATTTTATACGTCTTATGGGTCATCATATACTTTTCTTTATTATACATATATCTTAGATTTTTCCAACCTTTCTGCTATTTCCGGGATATATATGTAAATGAAGTTTTTGGTTGTATTGTGGTTACATTATTGTGTGTCCCTTGAATTCTATATTGTTTTACTAATTTATTTGTAAGTTCTATTGAAAAGCTATTTTGCGTCAAAATATCTTTAATTATCTCCTTATTCTTTCCATGAAATTGTCTATCACTTATTGTTAAAACTCTATTTATCATATTTTTAGCTGTGTTCAAAATTATTCTTCTAGAGTATTTTGAAAAATAGTTTATAATCCTTCCTGATGATATAGGTTTCTGATACCAATCCAATAATAAATTATTGCGCTTTCTTATTATCAATGTATCTAAGTAAGCAAGTCTGGAATCTGATTCCTTTTCAATGGTAAATTTAATGTCCTTGTGGTAACTATTAAAAACATTCAAAACATTATCTATCTCACCTTCAGATACAATACAAAATAAATCATCAACATATTTTGTAATAATCTTCGGTTTAATAGCCAATTTTTCAATACAACAATCAAGTAATTCCTCCATAATTATATCAGCCACAATAGGAGATGCTGGAGATCCCATTGGAAGTCCTCTTTGCTGGATGTCTAAATCTCACTATGTGTAAGAAAAAATCGTTATCTATACTAGTGTATTCCTTTATTTTATCCCATTTACTTTCGATAATACGTTTAGCTAAATCGATGGGTATACTTAGAAATAACGATACTACATCTAATGATATTAATCTTTCATCATAATCTAAATTCACATTTCTAATTCTTTCCCTAAATTGTAATGAATTTTCTATGTTATATTGTGAATTATTATTAACATTTTTAAGAATTTTCGTCACATATTTACTAAGTTCATATGCTGGAGAATTAAAACATGAGCAAATGGGTCTCAATGGAAAATTCTCCTTATGAATTTTTGGTATCCCATACAATTTGGGTGCTGTAGCAACATTTGTTTTCAGTCTGAATTTATCATTTTGTGTAATGATTCCAGACTGTAAGAGTCTCTCAACAATATCATTATTATGCTTTTGGAATCTGCTTGTCGGATCTCTAACTATAAACGAGTATGCTGTAGTGTCACTAATAACATCACTCATTCTTGACTCATAATCACTTTTATTCATAGCTACCGTTGTATTACCCTTATCCGCATTAAGAATTAAAACCTCTTTATATCTCATCAATATAAAAAAACGTTTAGCTTCCTTAACCTTATCTAATACAAACCTGTCTCTCTCTGAGATTCTATCATCTCTAAGATGATTACCTACCATCATCACTAATCCCGATCTAGCAATCTCTTGTTCCTCCCAATTTTCTAAAGTCTGTGAAAAGTCGTCACCATCCGCTATCATCTTCATAACTGGAAAATCTCTTTTTTCAACTGGTAGGCCATGATTTATATAATATATTTTCATTTGTAAATTACGCTATAACTATAAAAATTTAAAGGCAGCTAAGAACCTGCCTGAATAAATGGCCAGAAACGTTACGCCGTCTACATGTAACTGGCTTCGTATATACGTTCAAAAATTGTCGATAGTATTACTATCAAACGAAAACAATCGATAGTTAGCTAAAAGTAAAACTCTCGATACTATCGATTGTTTTGCAGCTCTAGGCTGGGCAACAGCTCTCGTGTCATCATAATTATTTCTTAAGGCCGTGTCAGATAAAACTTTGTCGCTTTGCGTGAAATTTAAAACTTTAACAGAAAAGCGCAAAGCAAAAGGTGTATGTTACAATAAAAACTTTGGCAACTCTCACAATTTGTTTATTTATCTAAAAAAATTGTTGTTAATCTTTACATTAATCATTTCTTATGATAACAGAAGTTAGAAATATTATTAGGCGAACTACTGAAATTGGTTTGGTTTTCTTAGTGCATAAAGCTATTAGAAAAAACTTCAACGCGTAAAAGAATGAGAGTTGCCGAACTTTTCGCTTCGCGTTGCGTTAAAAGTGCTCTATGTGACATGTTTCATATAAGTATATACATTTTATTTTAGATGTCAAAGCGAATTTGCAACGCAAAGTGAAGCAAACGTTTTATCTGACACTGCCTTTAAGTACGGTCAGGCTTGTCGTTGTTGTTTGGCCTTCGACAGTTTCAACTGTGGAGGCAACCATATTGCAAATTACAGGGGCTGCCCTGTCTATACTCAGTTTAAGCAGTCAATGACAAATAAGTCAAACAATTTTCCCTAGGTAGGCCAGTCAACCAGCGAAATAATTATGCAAAACTCCAAACAAGTTTCTTATGCTAATGTGGTCAAAACTGATATACAAAACTTGAATCAGGAGCTCAAGCCCCAAAATTCCGATCAAAATTTTAAAAATCTTGAGGCAACTCTGCAGACTCTTGTTCAATCCATAAACACATTTACGGTTTCTAAAGATCCCCGTGGAATATCTGGCGGAGGCTCGGCAATTTTGATCAAAAGCAGAATTAAGCACTATTTGCTAAACGAGACATGTGAGGAGTATCTCCAAGCAAAGGCGACAAAACAAAATTCTTCGAACAATTATTGCAGCTCCATGGTACGTAAAAATCTCCCGAATTCGCAAGGATCTGCGTGTTCCACTAATTTTCAAAGTACGCGACAAGGCATATCAGCAAATTGGAACTTCACCACAACCCTCTTGCACGAAACATACTTAATTTTAGCGGTCACACTCGGTTGAGAAGAAGGGATACCGTTGCCACCATCAGAGCGTTAAGTAGGTGATTTTACCGATATAATATGCGCAAAATAAAACTTTTTGTCTTGCATTGGCTGGACTCAGTTAATTTTTTGAATTTAATATTAAGATTTCAATACTTATTGTTAGTTCACATTGTGCAGATTCAATAAATAAATAAAAGCTAAAAAAAAAAAATACTTTTAAAGTGTTTCCTTTAAGAAATTTTTTCTACAAATTTTTTTAAGATTTAGATGGAAACTAAAAATTCTGTTTCTCTGAAAACAAGCTTTTTTTTAGTTATGACTATGTAGCAATAAAGGAGCGATATATCAAAAAAGATATTTTCAGAAAATCTTACATACACGGTTGCCATATGACGAGTTATCATTATATTTGACGATTTTTGTAGATCACATTTTTTCTTTCACGGAACTATGGCTTTATAGCTACATATATAAGCTGCAGTGAAATACATGTATACGTAAATATGTATGTAGGTACAAACGTTTTTTGTAGTACATGCGCCTTCTTGCGTGCTTCCAATGAAGGTCACATAGAAGAGTTAGCAAGAAAGAATCCCGTAGGTGAGGTTTGCTAAGAAAGCTCTGAATGAGGTCTTCTAAGGAAGACCTTTAATAAGCCCTACTAAAGGACACCTTCCATGAGAACTGATAAAACAGACCTTCTAAGGGAGTATGCAAAGCCTTGGCTTCCTAAGACATCGTGTGTAGAAAATTAATGAATGTGTAATCGAGTAAAAAGGTCTACTGTATGTCAAATTTCAGAAGTTTTGCAAACGCACTGTGTATACATGGTGTGCCAGATGAATTAGTCTCTCGTGTTATGGCTTAGAACAAAAATTGTTAGACTAAAAATTGTTTTCGTCTGCGAAAGCTCAATCACACAGGCAAACGAAATATTTTATTATATGTATCTGTAAAGATATGTCAAACCAAACTAAACAAAAAGCTTGTAAATGTGTTATCAACTAAAGCACTGTTGCCAACTTAAAGTTGTGAACCTCTGAAATACACTCAAGACATATTTATGCTAATAATTAATTTAGGTGCATATGTTCTCATTTTGGCTTTATTTTCAGTTTAAGCTCCAACAAATGAGAATGCACTCAAATTTCCAATTTCATGTATGAAAGTTTCATCTTTGAAAATTTTAACAAGTGTTGTGTGAGGAAATTTATTATTTTACAATTCTTCAGAATTATCATTTATCTTCTTAATCAGACGAAAAAGTAGAAGATGCTTTTAAATGAAATTTTGCTCTATGAATGAAATCGTTTAATATCCTTAAGTTCTACATTAAGGAAACATATTTTTCCTTTGTTTCCACAAACAAAGCAGAGATGGTAAAGATTAGCGTGCAGTAATTTTGAAGAGATTTTCGTTAGTGAACGAAAATAAACGGTACATTTCATAAGTAGTTCTACTTACAACGAAAAAAAAGTAATTTTTATTTTTGCACAATGAGCAAAACAAAGAGCGCAAATAAAGCAATTGCCCAGCGGCCAAAGTTTCGCTTACAGAAGCGATGATCCGATACACACTTGTAAGTCAGTAATGCACACCATTTTATATACGAACCTAGTATACTTTTTCATACACATTGAAGCATTTGTAGAGTGAACGCCTACCAGCTGCACACAAAGTAAGTATCCCACTTACTTGTGTGGTGTTCATCCTAGCATACAGCTTGACATTGGTCTCTTTTCATGAGCATATGCTTCGAGGTAATTAAAAAATTCTTTTGGGTATTGTTCAAGAATATCTTGAAAACATATCTAATTCCGTAGATATGGACGAAATAGGAAGAAAAGTCTTGGCCATATACAGAAATTTCAAAATTAAAAGCCAAATATCTTTCAAACTGTTATTGATATCTAAATAACATAAAATAATTCTTCTTTATTTTTTATTAATTTTCCAAAAAGTTCAGATAATATTTACACAATTTATGCCGCGCACAAACTTTTTCATACCCGACACTCTGTAGGTCGCCATGTGATATAACAAGATGGTTCAAATTTCCTCTATGATTGCTTCATACATTGTTTTATGATCAGATCACACGTTTTAAAGACACAGATTTATGATCATTTTTTATTTTTTGGTTTGAACCACTAAGCGGTGCAAGATACACTTCACTCCATCCGATCTGCTTGCTATTTACACCACCTATATCCAACCGAACTCAAAATCTATTTCAGGATTACTCGACTTTATACAAGAGAGAATGAGTATATCGGTGACAGTACGGTGATAGCCAAATCTATTGATCCAGTGGAATATCGCGAAATTTGGGGTGTATTACTCTACTATATATCACTACTGCATGGGTTTGGCTCTGACGAAATTAGGGATCTTGGTGGCGAAACCCACGTATTTTTATGTAATAGACGTTCATCATCCAAGGCTCATCTATATGTTGTCGGCTGCCCAGTGAATTGTGCAATGTGTTAAAGAAAAATGTGGTGTTTAGCCGTACGGTGAATCTGTGGAACAATTCGCCTGCAGACGTGTTTCTTGTCAACTACAATGTGAGAAAGTTCAAGCCAACCGTCCACAAGAACTATCCTCTCTTTCCTCCTCCTCATAAGCTATTTTTCCGCTTCCCATACAATTCACTGCTAATGTAGGAGTTCAATACAAAAATGGTTTGGATTTTTCCATATTCGCCGTGACCACTTAACAAATTGTGCCTCGAGTCTGTATACAATCCAAGTGGGGTACTATTTGCAGTCCCAGTTCGTTTAAGAAATTGAAGAACAAAGTTCCTATTAAGAAGACTCGTTCTACAGAGGTCGTGTCTAAAATGACAGCGCAGTTTTACATCTCTGTAATTTTATAACCTAAGAGTACTCTACTTTAAGCTGACTGCAGCGATATTTACCCAAAAAAAAAAGATAACAATGGAATTGCGGAACAATAATAACAAGAAAAGCAGCAGCAACCCAACGGCTTAGAAAGTTAAACGCCAAATATCCTTAAATTTGTTTAACAATTTCCAAATACACAGCCTTGGTATCATGTAAAAAAGCCCCAACTCGCATTTTTCCCGAATTTGAGTATTTTAGTAAGTTTCATTCACACAACGATTGAAAACAATAAATTCACAAGTAATCGACCTACAAACGGTTGTACAAGAAAATAATTATGTACTGAAACGTTGTAATTATATTAGTTAGGGCCTTTTTACTTGACAGCAACGATGTGTATATTTGACTACTAAAATGTCTGTTAGTCTGCTTTACTCTAATTCAAAACTCACAATCACACTGTCTTGTGAAGGAATGGATGCTGCTGCTTCAAATGGATGGATGGATGGTTGCTTGCCTAGAAATGTTTGTATGCCAACTTTCAAGTCAGAATCTGCTGCAAAATTTCACTATTTGTTGGCTGCTATTTATTCAGTTTTTGTTTATTTGAATTTTGTGATTGGAAATGGCATAAGAAAATTAAGTCTTGCGTTAAATTAGAGGCTGCCTTAAGACACATTCAAAGCGATATATTTCATACAAAAGGATAAGATGTCTAAGGACCTTTTAATTTAAATGTATTGTTCTTAATTTTGCTATAAGAAATACAAGTAAAGAAAAGTTTGAAAAATATGTTGGATTTGAGCTTAAAATTAATGAGGAAAACGTTAAAATGTTAGTGCTTTGGCAAAATGCTACAAATAAGTATTCAAAAGTCATAACCGAAGTCTGAATTAAAAATTGAAACTATAAAAAAGTTCATGGATAGTTAAAGACCTTACAGGCGGACTTAAATTAGCGCGTGTAAAGCGCAACGTAACTTAACACTAGCAATGGGCAACTTATATACGAGCGGCACTGTAAACATTTGTAAATAGTAAAAAATCGAAGAGCACACCAAAACACGACTAACATGTTTATCTGTCAAAAAGAAACTGACAATCCAAAATGGCCATAACATGGCTGATGATATAACAGACAAGTGTGCCAACATAACGGAAAACAGTGCAAAAAATCTAACATACACAAGTCTCGAAATTTTAAAATAACGGGTATTTTTTATCAGACCTATATATATATATATATATATATATATTAGGGCGTCTCGAAAAAAAAAGTTCGCCGTACACCACAGAATATAAAGTATTGTTGCAAGGCAGTTTTGAAAAAAAAAATTTTTAATTTTTTTTGCCGAAAGTAGGGGTCGCCAAACCACATTTTTCGTTATATCTTCGACATTTATAGTCCTATCTCAAAGTGTGATATATCGATGTTTTCGTCTTGAGGAGGCCAATATTTTGATTTAATAGTCATTAACCTCAAATATCTCATTCTAGTATTTACCTACCAGATCTCACTTTCTACCACCCTAATGTACCACCCTATTGTCAGAAAATTAAAGCCCGCAAAAAATCATTAAACTTTTGTTAAAGAAGTTTTTCGATATTTCCAACAGAACTGTTAAAAAATACAATTTATGTTTTTTGCCGAATGTAGGGGTTACTTTTTTGAGTATTTTTGTCAGATTTTCTGTATTTACTGTCGGATCTCACAGTGCGATATATCGATGTTTTTGTCTCGAGGAGGCCAATGGTAATCTTTAATATTCATTGACCTCAATATAACCGTTCTAATAGTTAAGGCTGTTCTTATGAAATATTTCCATAATTCCGGTAGATCTATAAGAAAAAAATTCATGTTTTTTGTCGAGCCTAGGAAATGTGATTTTAAATTGATTTGAAATTGATTTAAAATTTTTCGTACAAAATTTTATACCCGGAAATCCATCTTTCGGTTAGACGTTAACGGAAGATTAAGTAAATTCGAGTTAGTTTAAATCCTCTAATAATGGAAGTAGTACCGTTATTACTCTCATAGTTTATTTATTTTTGTATTATCCATGAAATATCTGTTGGAATTATCAATATTTAATCGTGTCGTGTCAAGAATTAATTTAAATAAACTAAAAAATGTCTTTTACTATCAGTGAATTAAACAACACTAAATTACCAACTAAGGGTGATGTTATTAATTTCTTTTTACATCTTCGGCATAACGCTGGTAGAATTCGAAAGCTGGGTGTTTTTAAACAAGAAGTTTTGAGAGGTATCATCATTTTGTGGCAGCGCGCAGGCATTCCAGTAATGTCGGTAAGTGGTGTTCGTAAAAGTTTGGATAAACTTCTGAATGATTACTACAAAATGGTAAAATATAAATTCGAATACAATGTAAATGAGTGGAGTAGATTGTTCTTAATTTCGCGTTGTAAGTGCGGTATTGAAAGAAATATTGCATGCAATTGCACAGCCTCTGATAAAATTCCAGACCACGCAAAAGAGTTTTTCATCGATCAGTGCGGTCCACGATTGTTGACTATAGATTATGTTGCTGATATGATGTCGACGAGTAGCAACGGTGAAGAAATGTCGAAGACTGTTGAATCATCTTATGGGTTGCGTGACGAATTTGTCAGCGTTGGGTATAATGTAGACAGTGAAGAAGAGCAGGAGTTTGAGGAAAATGTTAACGATGTATCACAGACTTTAAAAAAATTTGTAGTGGCTGACATTTCATTGCATAATTTTAGTTCAGCTTTGGATCGCAGCGACACATCAGTTCGATACGGTGCCTTACTTGCGACCATGTTAATTAAAGATTTAAAGTTGTCGATTACCGCAAAAGCAAATGAAGAGTTATCACAAGAAACTGCCGAAAGCATATGCCAGTTTTTTGATGGACTTGTCATCGACAAAAACAAAATATTTAGGGAACGTGTAAAATTCCGTAAGCAAGCAACAATCGCAGCAAAATGTAAATACTGTGAATACCGAATATATGATAACTGTTTAAAAAGTCAACCCCTACATTCGGCAAAAAACATAAATTATATTTTTTTAACACTTCTGTTGGAACTATCGAAAAACTTTTTTAACAAAAGTTTAATGATTTTTTGCGGGCTTTAATTTTCTGCTATTAGGGTGGTACATTAGGGTGGTAGAAAATGAGATCTGGTGGGTAAATACTAGAACGGGATACAAAATACCATTGACTATTAAAGCAAAACATTGGTCTCTTTGAGACAAAAACATCGATATATCACACTTTGAGATCCGACTGTAAATGCCGAAGATATAACGAAAAATGTATTTTGGCGACCCCTACTTTCGGCAAAAAAAATTTAAAAAAATTTTTTTGAAAATGTCTTACAACATTACTTCGTATTCGGTGGTGTACGGCGAACTTTTTTTTTCTTGCCTATATGGCGAGACGCTCTAATATATATATATATATATATATATATATATATATATATATATATATATATATATATATATATATATATATATATATATATATATATATATATATATATATATATATATATATATATATATATATATATATATATATATATATATATACATATATATATATATATATATATATATGTTTATAAAACATTTGAACTGTGTAATAAATATAATGGCACTTTAAAAGGCAGTTTGGAACATTTTTTTAAACTAAGGTCTTTCAAAGTCGACAAATTTTGAAAATTTTAAGTTCATAGTTTAACAAATGGTCTGAATTCTAGAAAACTAGCAGCAATTGTGGCATTATGTCATTTTGACTTTGGTTCTAGAAATGTTTTTTAGTGTTGCGGTTCTTATTAACCACAGTAACCGAAAAATGGGTACAGTTTGACCAAATTTTTAGGTTTTTCTTAAATGCCCACGATTTTCAAACTGCATAGGATCGATTTTTTTCCTGGTTCTTCTTACAATCAATCCTGGCACTCGATTACGACTTGACGTTGAGTTCTGAATTATCCTGTGTAATTAAATAAAGAATTATCATGTATTTAAATGCCATACGAGTTTCAAATTAGTGCAAGCTTTTTTTTTTACTAAAAGCTTGTATGGATGACATGACTTCAAAGAACTAAGAGATTAAATGCGATTTTCAGAACATGGCTGAATATACAGTGCTGTTCCTACGCTAAGCAACTCACACTGTATTTTAGAAAAATGTTACTTTTCTCTCAAATAAGAAGACCTTAAGAACTCATTATAATACTTATTTATGACTTGTATGATAGCAAAAAAAAAATGTATAAAAAAATAACATCAAAAACCTTTTTGGATATTTCAATAACAAACAAAAACAAAACTAACTCTATGAGAGGCTGTGCCTATGCTAAGCAACAAATTTTCTTATTCTCTTTCCCTTAAATATAACGGTTCTTTTGCGATGCATTTGAGTTCATTAATTGCAAATTACTTAAATCAATGCAGTTTAGTCCTACTAAGACTTTCTTCGTCTTTAAACTATAAATTTTCAACATGAAGCGCGTTCAATACGATAATAGCTTCAAATCTTCCGTTATATCATTGTGGAAGGCAGGGCAAAGTCAAATTGATATAGCTAATAATTTAAAAATTAACAAATCAATGGTTTCACGGTGGATTCAAAATTATAAAACGATAGGCACTGTCGTAAAACCCAATACAGGCGCACCTCCACGTAAAATTTCCGACCGTGACGACAGACAAATTAAAATATTAATAAAAAAAAACCATTTATAACTTCAAAAGAGGTAATGAAATCACTTAATTTGAATGTGGATTCCAGCACAGTCAGAAAACATATCATCAAGCTGGGCTTAAAAAGTTAAAGTTGGGCTGTCAAAAAACCAATGCTGACAAAAAAACACATGAAAAAACGGTAAGTGAATTTTAATTTACTTTAACAACAAATTCTATAGGACTTTTGTAATTTTTAGTCTTGAATTTGCAAAGCAACACATTAATTGGACTATCACAAAGTGGAACAGTGTGCTCTTTAGCGATGAAGTCAAAGTAAACCTCTTCAATTCAGACGGCATATGCACTGTGCGGCATATGAAAGGAAATCGGCTCGATCCACGCTATTGTAAGCAAACAATGAAACATGGAGGGGGAAACATTATGGTGTGGGCATGTTTCTCTGGCAAACGCCTTGGTCCTGTGCACAAAATAAACGATAAAATGGATCGATTCGTGTATAAGGACATCTTAGAAACGAAAATGCTCCCATATGCAGAATGGAATATGCCACTTCGATGGGTGTTTCAACATGATAACGACCCGAAACACACATCGAAGTTGGTCAAGGAATGGTTTCAGACGAAAAGGATTCAAGTGCTTGATTGGCCGGCACAATCACCCGACTTGAATCCTATCGAAAATTTGTTCGCCATTGTGAAACGACGCCTCGGATCGAGTCGATTTACAAATAAAGAAAATTTGTTAAACGGTTTTCAAAATGAATGGAAAAACATCCCCAAAAGCACATTGCAAAATTTAATTGCCTCAATGCCCAAGAGATGTGCTGCAGTCATAAAAAACAAAGGGTCATATACGAAATATTAATAAGTTGCTTAGCGTAGGCACAGCCTCTCATAGAGTTAGTTTTGTTTTTGTTCGTTATTGAAATATCAAAAAAGGTTTTTGTTGTTATTTTTTTATAAACTGTTTTGTTATCATATAAGTGATAAATATATATTAAAATGAGTTCGTAAGGTCTTCTTATTTGAGAGAAAAATAACATTTTTGTAAAATACAGTGTGAGTTGCTTAGCGTAGGAACAGCACTGTATTTTCGTATAATATTAAAACCGCAATGCAACAATAAAATGTCAACATTTAGTTGGTTTGTTTCTAAATTAATTTAACAGAAGATTTTAATCTTTTACTTCAATGCCAAAAAGTTTGCGATGAGCCAAATTTAAGCTGCTGCCAAATTACTTCATTTTCTTTTATAAGTGGCTTTTAATTACAACGTTAAAAATGAAAAAGAGACTGTTTTGTTACACTCTATAAAATAAATAAGTATTTTTAATAAGAATTTTTCTCGCCTTTTTTTTCAGCCAAACAATGCCAATACAAACAACAGCCCATATAAAAATTAGGGGGCGCCCGATGTAGTTGAAGTAAAAGTTTCATGAAATATAATTTATATAATCCATTTAAATTATTTGAAGCTGCACTTAAGTCCATTAAGCTTTTAAAACGATACATGTTTTAACTATTATGTTCATTTGCACATAAATTTAGATAAAGAACTTACAAGTGAACAACACTCTGAAAATTCTTAGCAGGAGTTTTACTTTTTTAATTTTTAAAATAATTTGCATAATTTGTTGTATAAACAAGCTTAATTTTTATGTCTGCTTTTGAATTTTATATTTATAGAATTAATTTCATTCGTTAAGCCACATTAACTCTCAATTGAGTTGCCTTTTTTTCTTGCGTTTTGTTTTTTGCTCTTGCCAAATTGTGCCAATTTAACTACATGGCTCTTTAATTGCTCGTATTTGGCTTAAAACTTAACAAATAAGATCATGAGAATACAATTTATTTAATCCTTTATTTAAAAATAGCATGCAATTTTTGCTGCTTGGGCTATAATATAAAGCAGGTGGTTCAAATACAAGTAACATTCTATATTAAGCGACTAGCAAAAATGGGGTTTTTATGGAGATATAGCACTTTTAAACGGAACTAAACAGAAATCAATTCATTAAATTGGCATGAAATTTACTTTGCTCGAAAAATAATCTTCTTATTGGCTTATGACCATCACGGCTGATTCAGACATAGTCTAATCTGGAAGTCCAATTTTCGATTATTTTTTCTATTATTTTGTGGCCGTATACCGATAATAACGAGACGAATTTTGTTCATCCGTACATCCGGTGATCAATCGTTTTAGGCTTACCGGCGTAGACTAACGACTTCACATATTCCCACAGAAAATAGTCTAGCGGCATTAAATCGGGTGATCTTGGAGGTCAATTGATGGGTCCAAAGAGTTAGACTATGCGGTTACCAAACATTTTCTTCAAAAAATTAATTGCGACGCCAGCTGTGTGACATGTTGCGCGGTCTTGCTAAAACCACAGCTCCCGCACGTCTTTATTTGTTCAAATAATGACCTATATAGCGGTCAGCAGTGACTGTAATTTTCTGACTAGAATGGTTTTTAAAAAAATACATGTGAATGATTCCAGCAGCACATTAAGCACACCATGGATGTAACAGTGTTTCTACATACAATTGTTGATTATCATCAATCCAAATATTTCTGGACGAACAAAAGTGAACTTCATCGCTAAATAAGTATAGTTTAAAAAACTAAAAAACACGCTTCGATATGAAACTAAAAATTAAGAAATATCCGTATAAAGCGTTCCAGGTTTTTATTTTCGAGTTCCCAAAATTGGCTTCAGGAATCGCTAAAATTCTCCACTTCTCCAGAAGCAATATGGCAACTTCAATGTTCGCACTAAATCGAATGACCATTAATAGTTCAGCTACACGTTCAACAGCCAAAACGCGCAAAAAATAGGGGTTTTCATATTTCGGTTAGCAAAGCGGTTCTGAGTTTTTTGGAAATTCCAAAAGTCAGCTTCAGGAAACGCTAAAATCTCCACAATTCCCCCGAAGCAATACGACAACTTAAATTTTCGCACTAAAGCGAATAACCGTTTACAGTGCAGATGCATGTTCCATGGCAAAAACGCGCACCGAATGTAAAAAAAAAACTATTACAAACCGGTTAACGATGTGGTTCCAAATTTTTTTGGGAATTCCCAAAATCAGCCTCGTTAATCCCCCAAAATTCTTTTACTTCCCCGCCAGCAATACGGCAACTCCAATTTTTGCACTAAATTGAATGACCAGCTACACGTTCAACAGCCAAAACACGCACCAAATATGGTTTTTCATATTTCGCTAAGCAAAGCGGTTCCGAGTTTTCTGGGAGTTTTCAAAGTCAGCTTCAGGGAGCGCCAAAATCTCCACACTTTCCCCGAAGCAATACGTCAACTTGAATTTTCGCACTAAAGTAAATAACCGTTTAAATGCACACCGAATATAAAAAAGTGGCTCCGAATTTTTTGGGGAATCCCTAAAATCAGCCTCGTGAATCTCCAAAATCCTCTCACTTCCCTGGAAGCGATACAGCAACTGCAATTTTTGCACTAAAGGAGCAACACTGTATTTAAAGTTTTATATAACTATATATATATATATATATATATATATATATATATATATATATATATATATATATATATATATATATATATATATATATATATATATATATATATATATATATATATATATATATATATATATATATATATATATATATATATATATATATATATATATATATATATAATAATCACTCATATAGCATGGACTGCGCGTCAAAATAAGTATATGTATGTGTTTCACTTAAATACAAGTAAAACAAAACCAGTGTGGCCAAATATGAGTAAAGAACATATTGGTGGGTTTTCACAGTTTTATTGGTTTCAACATTGGAATTTGTATGAGAGTGCATTATTTAAGAGCGGCAAAAAAAGAATGCGGTCGATTGCGTCGACCAGTGATTCCTGCTAGTACAAACAAACATGCAACTGAAACTAATATAAGCGTGTTAACAAACTGATTGATTGTCAATATTTGGGACAGATAAACTCTAATAATTTAAAGCAATATTTTATTTACACTGCATTTTCATATACAAGTAACTTACAGCAACTTACTGTCATGTTTACACAGCCAAGGGCAAGTTCATTTTTAATATAATTTTATTTGTATTTGATGAAAAATATTTGATTTAAAATAATTGATGAAACAAAATATGGATTACGTATTGCCGTTTTGTAATTATTGAAAAAGTTCAGAAAAACATATATACATTAAATAACTTTTTTCCAAAAAACATGTAATTTATGTTTAGTACTATCATTGAAATATGTTACTATACAGCTGTGTTCTTTCTTTATTTTTCTTTTTAAATAAATATGCTAACACACAGCTATAAACATTATTTTTTATTTTAATAGTTAATATTAATTTGATTTAAAACTCATTTTCGGCAACACTGTTTTCTTATTTGTCATTTTGCTTACAGCAAGTATTGAACAACTGAATTTTATTGTAAGTTGAGTTGTAAGTAAGAAAAATTTGTTTGTATTGGTAAAAAAGTTTGTATGTATTGACTTTTTCGAACTTACACTTGCATGTGTAAATGCCGACTTAAAAAGAATCTTGTATTTAAAACTACCTGTAAATATAAGATTAGTACGAAGTTATGAACAAAAGGTTCGACAAGAATGTAATTCTGTATGCATTAATACAATGTACGGACGAATTTTTAAACCAGCATTAATTGGTTTAAGAAATGGCTTAAAGAAATCAAAAACATGACTCAGTCAAAGTTAGAGTTGCTAATAAAACAGCAAAATACTTAGAAACAATTCAGCTCGCTTTTAAATAAAATTCGCAAGTCGCTCTTCTCTACCGCTTTCGCTGAAAATAGTAATTCAATCACAGAAAAAGTATGGTTCTATTTTTCGTGGATTCAGCTAATTTTTTGAGTATTGCCATAATTTATTTGTTTATTGAGAAATACTGCAGCTATAGCTTGCACACATTCAATAAAAATTTATGCTGAAAGTCATAGCACACTTTCAGTTTAAAACAATTTTTAATTTCCAGATCCCTGTGTCGGCTAACTACATCTCGGATAAGTATAAATTAACCAGAAACCGTGAAACGAACTAGGTTCTATCATAGAATACCCAGTAACCGAATTTCATATCCATCTGCCATGAGACTGCGTTTCTGGCGAAAATATTGGAAAAATTATTATTAAAAAAAAAT
The DNA here is from genome assembly GCA_914767995.1 of Thecocarcelia acutangulata. Taxonomy (NCBI): domain Eukaryota; kingdom Metazoa; phylum Arthropoda; class Insecta; order Diptera; family Tachinidae; genus Thecocarcelia; species Thecocarcelia acutangulata. Next base: position 68,159,904 of record OU612095.1, read on the forward strand.
TCAGTATGAAAAATACAGGGCAGGCGGCTGTTGAATTTTGCTTCATTGAAAAACTGGAATAAGCTTTTTTGTACACTGACAGAATTATGCGTCATATATTTAATGAAACTGTTTCATTAAATATTTTTCATTAATCCAATGAAAACTTTTTACAATATGGATGAAACTTCATATATATTATGAAATATTTCCATCAGAATGGTTTTATTAAGTTTCATATTTTCATTAAAAAAAATCATTGGATCTATGACTGCAACAAAATTATTTTTTTTTTTTAAATTCTTAAAATTTTGGTAAGATATATTAATGGGCATTTATTAATCTTAAGCTAGAGTTTAAAAAATGTCAAGTTTTTTATGAGTTTCATAATTCCAATGAAATAGAATTCATTAGATTAATGACAAATTAATTTCTGGCTACCGAACTTGGGCATGTATGTACATATGTGCATGTACTCAAATCAGCATAATAATAGTTTAAAAAATTTAAATACCAGTGTATTGAAGTCATTTGAATTAATAAAATCTGTTTTATTTGGTGAATACTTGTTCAACATTTTCGTTTATCATAATTAGGTACAATTTCACAGAAGCAAGGAATAGTATTGTTTGTGTAATGAAATAAAGTATTAATGAATAAATGAAATAATTCTATTGATCTTATTACGTACATTTGTGAACATATATTATTAATGTATGTTATGGTATTATTTCATTAAACAAATGTAACTATTTCATTGATTTAATGTACAATTTTCAGGTGCTCAATGAATAATAAAATTAGATAAATGAAATAACTTCATTGATCTTATGAAGGAGTTTCATATTTTTAATGAATATATTACATTAGTACAGTCATTAATTTAATGTACAGTTTTCATATGCTTTATGAAATTGATTCTTTGATCTAGAGAAATTATTTCACTAATCATATGATTTGTCTTTCATACTTTTAATGAAAATAAGTCATATTTCTTATTAAAATGTTTCATTACTTTTATGAAGGTTTTCATTAAAATAATCTAATGAAATTTGTTTCATTATTTCTATGAAAAGTTACAATGGTTGAAAAATAATGAAAAAATTCATAAAAGTAATGTCAAAATTCAGAGAATTTCTGAACAAAATTTTTTCAGTGTAGTGCGTGGAATTTATTCAATATTTTTTCGTTTGAAATCCCATTGAATTGTACTCAAAAAAGTTTAACTAGTTTGAAAGACAATTGAATTGAAGTACACGCCCTGCTCGTTGCTGCAGGTGTGGCATCTTAGCAAATTATTTTAATTGCTTGTTGGAGTTCATCCATATTTGTCGGTTGCAATTTATACACTTCCTAGTTACAATAATCTCATAAGAATTTTTTTTTTTTAACTTTATTATTTTATTTATTTAATGACAATAAGTATTCAAATCTTAATACTAAAAAAAATTGTGATTAAAGTCCTGCCAGTGCTGGACAAAAATGTATTTTTATGCGAATATTATTTCAGAATTCAGTTATCTGTTTACAGCTCTAATGGGAGCCAAAGTATCCCTCCTTCTCAGACGGGTATGACCACCAAAGTTAAGAATATTAACAGCAAGAGGATTTGGATGGAATTCAAGTTTGTTAATATATCTTGTCGCGTACTTCACAAATTCAGATTTCATAAGAAAATGTCAGGTGGAGCTAGGCCAGGTTACCTGGGGATCAACCGAAGGTCTATATTAACGAAATGAGCATGTTATGATATTTTCTACGTAATTCGGGCCATTATTGGCTGAGTTATATATGGGGCAATCCAAGTCAAATCGGACAGTTTGGAGAAACATTTTTTTGATGTCCCAATTGAACAGCACATTTCAGCAAATTTTCAGATTTTTTTGGCTTATGATTTAAGAGATATTGCGTTTTGAAAAAGCCGAATTATGAGAAAACCGTGCTCGAATAAATGCTCATAAATTTTTTAATATTAGTCCAAGCAGAATAATTTTTTTGCATTCTTTTTCTGTCTACTATCACAGTGGGCTTGGATGCGATTTTCGGGACTTAATACTTTAAATCAATTTTCCTCACTGTTTGTACTCTTCGATTTTCTTAATTTTTTTTTTTTGTATTTATCTCTGATTTTTTCCAAATCTTTTAAGACCCGTTTGTTTGTGGGATTCAAATAACTACTATTTTTCCTGATATTTTTAAGTTTGTCTAAAAATAATTTTTTGCGTTAAGCCACTATGCAAAAATTTTGTAGGCTTTGTAGGATATATTTTAAATCCTAATCCATATTTATTGTTAGTTGCACTTCATATACATATATACATACGAGTGGTTATGTAAAAATATAAATAAGTGTTCTTCAATAATTTTCATTGACTACTCGTATGTGTTAAAAATCATAAATTAACTTAAAATTATTTCAATACGGTTTCTTAACTAACGGAACTGTCCGATTTGACTTGAATTGCCCCATATAAATCTTGGTAAAACCACACAGAGTTGTAAGAAATTTTTTAGCACGCTTCAGCAACAGTCTCCAGTAATCGTAACGATGTACCCATTTTATTCAATTCAATGCATACATATCTATAGTATACTAATATATAAAGTGGAAAAGTTTGTATGTTTGCAAAAGGTAGTCTCTGGAACTACCGGTCCGATTTTAAAAATTGTTTCAGCGTAGATTGTAGAGTGAATCCTCCTGACGCATATAGGCTATATAAAGGTCCACTAGAGCGCTTAGTGTAGGGTCAAGACACGGTTAACCGCCTAAAAACAGGAAATTTTTCTTCCTACTTTTGAAGAAATCTATTAAAACGATAGTTTTAGAAACCAAAAAAGGAAAAAAAAAATCAACGAGAGTACGCTATATGTCCTCCAATCTGCTTGCTTTTCCGCGTGTCCGTCTCCTGACTAAATGCGTTAATCCGTTCGTTTGTTACTCTTATAAGCTAAACGACTGAATCAGTATCGGCGAAATTTTATGGATTTGAGTACAAACGAATACAGCAAGTTTATATTGTTGCAAAACTATGATCTAGTGGGCGTCAAATGTTACGTTATAGGCAGCCTATTCGTAAATAAAAACTATTTGCAAATAACTAACTCTCCACCAACTTGTCCATCAAAAAGTTTAATTTTTTTTGATATGAAATATTTTTTTTAAATATTTTTTTTTGTTCAATTTTTATTTTTTATTTTGGACCAGTACTCAGGCGATGACCCCTACAAATGCAGTGCATTGTACCAGAACTAGGAAAATAGGTTATGAGGAGGGGGAAAGAGGGAGTAGTGTTTGTGAACATTTGACTTGAACTTTCCAACGTTATAATAGACAGGAAACACGTCTGCAGGCAACTTATTCCACAGACGAAGCGTGCGGCTGAAAAACGAATTCTCTCTGTAATGCGTAGTACGATTCCCCGGGCAATCGTCCACAAATGGATGAGCTCTGGACGATGAACGTGTGCTACGTAAAAATGTGCGAGTTTCAGGAACAAGATTCCTAATCTCGTCAGAGCAAAAACCATTGTAGTAACGATAGAACAGAGTAACGCACCCCACACTGCGTCGCTGCTCCAGTGAGTCAATAGAGTTGGATACCCTACTGTCACCGATAAGCTTCTTCGCCCTCTCCTTCACACGGTCGAGTAACCCCAAAATAGACTTTAAGGCACCGGCCCCAACATGAGAGTTGTATTTCAATTTCGGTCGGGTGTAGGTGGTATAAATAGTAAGGAGGTCGGATGGAGTGAAGTACATCTTACACCGTTTCAAAAAACCGAGGTATTTGAATGCTTCTTTAGAGACATGAAAAATGTGTTCAGTCCAGCGAACGTCACACTGTATCTTCATTCCAAGAACACCAAGAGCATCCGATTCCTCAATATTTATACCACCCATGAATACAGATGACGCAGCATTTGTGGTCGTATGTTTGTGTGTTAATAAACAACACTGGGTCTTACGAGCGTTGAAGGCGATCCTGTTAATACGACCCCATTCGGAGATCAATAGAAGATCACTATTCAGTGAATCGTTCATATTTAGCCTTTTTTCACTATTCAGTGAATCGTTCATATTAAGCCTATAACTAAAAGAGTACGAATGGCAAATGCTGCTGTCATCCGCGAAAGAGTGGATAGGATTGGAAGTTTGATAGAGAAGGTCGTTTAGGAAGATAAGAAATAGGGTAGGAGAAAGAACGGAGCCTTGCGGTATCCCTGAATTTATTTTGAACTCGTTTGATGAGATCCCATCTATAACAACTCTATAGTGCGATCCTTGCGAAAGCTCGATATAAACCGAGAGAAGTCGTCACCGACACCAAAAGCAGTGAATTTTTCCAGTAGTGCAGCATGCCACACTCTGTCAAACGCTTTGGAAATATCTAGAGCCACCACCTTACTTTCACCGAAATGATGGATTGAGTGGCACCATTTCTTCGAAAGATATGCCATAAGATCGCCAGTAGAGCGACCCTTACGAAATCAAGTTTTTTCCTTTCTTAAGTTTTTTCTTAACAAGGATTTTTTACAATACAAATTTGCTGTGATCAATCATTTTTGATTGAAGAAGACAGAAAAAATAATAATCAAATCTTTAGCAGGGGGACAGACAGGACAACTAGCTGTTTCGTAGTCGCTACACTACTCATCAGCACCCACTGGGATTTGAACTCGGGTCATGACGTATCATGTGCTGCTGCTTTAACCACTCAGTCACGGAGCATTTAATTATTTTCTATCTATATTCATCTCATATATATACGTAATAACTTATTTTCTGTGCAACTAACCTGTACCATTTTTGTTGTGTTTTATAGATGAATTTTTAAGTTTAACTAAAATGGAGAATTAGGACACAAGGAGACAAGGAAACAAGAATTTGGATGGTGCAACGCTTTCACGCTTTAGAGTCCGTTGTTTCCGTCCTAAGAGAATATAGGCGCACGTTTGGCGGCACTCCTCCTAGCAGATGAAGTATACTCGTAATCACGCTCGTAAAGAATTTTGCCGAGCGTGGCACAATCGCATCATCGAGAGCCCTCAATTCGGACGCAGGAAACTACCGCTGCTGTAGCTGCTGCCATGCGATCCAATCGTAGAGACTTCCCGATTCGCTTGGAATTTTGTGAAAAGATCATGCAAATGGTGTCAGAGGCTGAAAACGTCTTGAACTGCATTTTTATGTCTGACGAGGCACATTTTGAATTAAACGGCAAAGTCAACAAAAAAAAATTGTCGAATATGGAGTAATTCTATCTCACAGATGCAATTACATCCATTTCGTATCACAGTGCGCAGTTCCTTCAAGATTCATTGTCGGACCTTACTTTTTCGAAGAAAACGTTCAGTGCAGACCGTTACTTAAAGATGTTGAACGAGTTTTTCTTTCCAAAATTACGCCGAAAGAGAATACCTTTCAATACTGTATGGTTTAAACAAGATGGGGTAACTTGTCACATAGCCACGCCCGGTTCTGACAGAATTTAGGCAAAAATTTCCCAATAAACTGATTTCAAGAAACTCCACATTCCGTTGGCCTCCCAGGTATCCTGATCTCACTGCACCTGATTTTTTTGTGGGGTTATTGCAAACAAGAAGTTTACAAAAAAAAAAAAAAAAAACTCAAAAAATTTGGATGATTCAAAGCAATCCATTCGAACGGTAATTGAGACAGTTCCCGCTGCAACACGCCAGGCAGTAATGAATAACTTTTTGATAAGATATCGTACAAGTTTCGACGAGAGTGAAGGCCATTTGAATTCAATTATTTTCAAAACTTAATGAATTCCTTTAAAAAAAACGTATTTTTTTCAAATGAATTTCCAAAAAATAACTTACATAAACTTTACATAAAGTTATTTGAGTTTCTTAATGTAGGGAAATTGATCAGCTACCCTGCATGATATTTGCAAAAATACTTGGCGTCATGCTAGATGTGAGAGATAATATAATTTGTTCTTTCTCATTAACCCAGCGGCGAACATTGCCTACCACATTACTTCTCTTCGATGATGTGTGCAACACTTTGTAATCGATGACTGCTAACTTACAAAGTGTATGACAGTTGTATATGGAGTTCCCAAAAATGAATTACGTTCATCTTTTGTATCACATTTATATATATGTATTTTATTTTTTAGTTGTAAATCTAACGTTCAACGTCTTTGTCAGACTACGTTGCAAAAATTTTAATTAACAAAATTAGGTAAAAGTGCCTAGAAAACAATTTAAAAAAGATACAAGAAAAATAAAATATTTAGTGAAAAAATAAAAGAATGCAGTAGACAAAAAACGGAACAAATTTATTTAATGGAATATTCTCAAAAAACTGAATTGCGCAGTACGTACGAGCTGCCTACTGCCGGCTTACAATGTATGCGAGATTGTATCCGAGCTGCCTACTTCCGACTTACAAAGTATGCGAGATTGTATTCGAGCTGCCTACTGATAGCTTACAATGTATGTTAGGAAGTAATGAGCTTTTGTTGGATGAACCCCACACTATCCCACTTACTTTGTGTGCAGCTGGTAGGCGTTCACTCTACAAATGCGGCAATGTGTATGAAAATGTATACTAGGTTCGTATATGAGATGGTGTGCATTACTGACTTACGAGTGTACATCGGATCATCGCTTCTGTAAGCGAAACTTTGGCCGCTAAATGCCAATAGAATACAAAAAATTTCTCTGCAACGCAAGGTTGTATTTAACACATGTTTAGCATTGTATACACATTTTTTTTTTAAATTATGCATCGCAACTTGCGTTTAGGAAGTCGACCGTACTTTCATAGTTTATAATTGTGAAAAAGTTACAAATATCTTTGATAAGTAGAGCTTACCACTTGCCTGTTTTTGTTGTATTGTTGTAATTTTGCTCTAGTGTTGCCAGCGTTGTCAACTCGTTGCATTTCGCACCGTTTTTGGTGCTTTTTAAAATTATTTGTGCGAAAAGTTCTTTAGTCGGTGCGTGGTGCGCTATTTAAACTTCGGTGGCACCAAATCAAATTCAAGTCTTTTTGTTTTTAATGTAGGAAAAAAGTATTCACGTATTCAAAGGTAGAATCATACAGACCAATAAGTCTACTGCCAACGATTTCAAAACTGTTCGAAAAATTGTTAATGGCAAAGTTGAGTCCAATGTTGAACACTGTGGGATGCATCCCTGATCATCAATTTGGCTTTCGGGCTAAACACAGCACCATAGAACAAACGCACAGACTAGTCAAAGTCATAAGACAGACCTTTGAGGAGAAGAAGTATTGCTCAGCTCTATTCATTGACATTTCTCAAGCTTTTGATAAAGTGTGGCACGAGGGCTTGATACACAAAATAAAGTTGAACTTGCCTGCAAATACACACAAGCTTCTGGAAAGCTACTTATGTGGGCGGAAGTTTGATATCAGAGAAGGCGACTTTATAAGCCCAACTCAGCCAATCGAGGCAGGAGTTCCCCAAGGCAGCATACTGGGGCCTACTTTATATTTAATATACGCCTCTGACATGCCAACGACACCCGGAATCCACACTTCAACTTTTGCAGACGATACAGCATTCTGCAGCGTACATGAAAGCCATCAAGTAGCTTCGCGAAATTTGCAGGAGTATATTTCAATATTAGAGATGTGGTTAAAACTTTGGAAAATTAAAGTTAATGAACAAAAGTGTACTCACGTTACATTCACGCTGCGTAAACAAACATGTTCAGCCATCCAAATCATTAATTCACCTATTCCGCAGCAAAATGAAGTACCTTGGTATTCACCTGGACCGTAGGTTAACGTGGAAGTCTCACATAGATGCTAAAGTTACTCAGTTAAAGTTAAAAGCAGCTCAACTGAATTGGCTTATGGGCAGAAATTCTACATTGAAGCTGGATTGCAAACTTTTATTATATATTCTTCGAACAATTACTGCAGCTGCGTGGTACGTAAAAAACTCAAGAATTCATAAGGATCTCTGTGTTCCTCTTGTAAAAGACGAATTTTCAAAGTACGCAACAAGGCATATCAATAAATTGGAACTTCATCCAAATAGTCTTGCACGCAATATACTTAATTTCGAAGGACACTCTCGGTTGAGAAGGAGGGACACCCTTGCCACCATCAGAACGTTAAATAGGTGATTTCACCGATATCGATCGTGCAAAATAAAACATTTTTGTCTAGCATTGGCTGGACTTAATTAATTTTATGTATTTAGTTTTAAGATTTGAATACTTATTGTTAGTTCACTTTTTGAAGATTCAATAAACAAATGAATGAGAAAAAAAAAAAAAACGTGTCCAAAATTTTTACCTTTCACTTTGCAGATCACAATCAGAACACAGAGTTATAGTGTGGAAAGCGCTCCATTTATGTGCACAAAGACAATCTTGCTGTATTATACATATTATCGAAACAATAAGGAATTTCGGATGGTTAAATTTCAAGGGCCGATGTTGAATGTGAACCACACCTAAACGCCAAGTTTTTTTTCCGAATTTTATTTGACATTTCTCTATTTCAGACTTATTCAATTTGAACCATGGAGAGATACACAATCCAACAATGTGTTAAAGTTATCCAGACTTATTATGAAAATGATGATAAATTTTCGAAGAAAATCATCTTCAGTGATGAGGCACATTTTCACCTCAGTGGATTCGTCAATAAACAGAATTGCCGCATTTGGGCGAATGAGAATCCAAGAGTGACTGTCGAAAAACCAATGCACCCACAAAGAGTGACTGTTTGGTGCGGTTTATGTGCTGGCGGCATCATCGGGCCGTATTTTTTCCAAAATGAGGCCGGTCAGGCAGTTACTGTGAATGGTGTTCGCTATCGTGAGATGATAACGAACTTTTTATGGCCCGAATTGGAAGATATGGATGTAGACGATATGTCGTTTCAGCAGGACGGTGCCACTTGCCACACAGCTAACGAAACAATTGCTCTTTTGCGCAACAAATTCAATGGCCGTGTTATCTCACGTAATGGCGATGTCAATTGGCCGCCAAGATCATCTGATTTGACACCGTTGGACTTTTTTCCTTGGGGTTATTTGAAAGAAAAGGTGTACGTCGATAAGCCAGCAACAATTCAACAGCTAAAGGATGAGATAATTCGGCACATTAACGGCATAGAACCTCCATTATGCCTCAGGGTCATCGAAAATTTGGACCATCGGATGGAGGTGTGCCGCCGTGGTTGCGGCGCCCATTTGGCCAATATTTTGTTCCATACATAATTGAATACTACCAATATATCATAATAAAATAAAATTACAATAATTTCCTTAAAAGTTTGTGTTTTATTCAAAATCAACATCGGCCCTTGAAATTTAACCACCCTTTATTTCGTTTTATAAAGTTTTCTGCAGACAGAGATAGTGAAGTTCATAATTATGATGGCGCTTGAATTGATAAATTACTAAATTATTAATTAAACTATTAAATTTTTTCAACGCGTTTGCATTAAATATGATTATGGTAAACTTCATCTATTATTAGTTATAATTCTGGTAAATTTTTGTATATTTCAATAAATTCCTTAAAAGGTACCCACTCCAGTCAACTGATTTCCACAGCTCGCTTCCAAGAACACAAATGAAATTTACTTTGTTTGATAGAATTGCTATTAATAGAGTTTGATGGCTTGTACTGCGATTTTGTAACTTTTAATGATGCGATATTCGTAAATTTCTTCGACATACTTTAGTAATTTCTTGCTGTTACGTTGGAAAGCAGCTGTAGGTTTGTATAACTGATAATAGGCAGTAAATGTAACAGCTGATTTCGTTTAAGAGCAAATATAATTAAATAATGTTGCTGAATAATACATTTGATAAAATATCGTTAAAATTATTGTAAAGATACAATGAAAGTCACAGAATCGTAATAGAGGCCAAGTTTGACAAACACGAATTCTAGCTATTGAACGAATTTGATTTCATGCCATTAGCCGGTGCCACCCTAATCATTTTGAATGTATAATAGTCGCTTAAAAGGCTCTTTCATTATCGTGTTTTTAAAATTCAAAATTCGGTGCGTTTTTCTCCATTTTGGTGCGTTTTGAAAATTCAAAGTTGTCAACGCTGAGTGCTGCCACCTGGTAGACGGACGTCAATGCAGCGTGCTAAAACTCAAACAACAAAGAGACTAGAAAATGTTGCAATTTCTAGGCCATTCTCCTCAATTGACTCACATTCGTCAGATATTGCAACAAAAAACCTTGATGGGAATACTTTCCAAAAATTATTGAAATTCAAGCCAAGTTTTATTTGCCAAAACTGTTACAAATTCGCAAAATGTTTGAGTTGATTGACCTCTTGGAAAAAGCAGACTTTCTTCAAACTCTGCGCAGTGATAAAAATATCTTCCAAACGCATGGAATTAGTTTCACAACAAATTAAATTTGCAAATTAAAGCGTAAAAATCTACATTAAAGATGAGAAGAAGTGCGCAAATTAAAACAAAATTTTCAGCGTTTCAACTTCTATCGCTGAAAGCATCATTAAGTACCGGCCACATAAAAAAGCGCTGCGCTGGCCTATCAAAACTTTGAAATCTCTGTTTTTGCGAATTTTTTTTTTTTTCAAACAAACAAACTATTAATTTTGTTTAAACAGAACCGTAAAAAGGCAAATTAACGTTTTTTTCTTTTTTTCTTTTAATGGCGAACCTGTATTTAAAAATAATTTTTTTGTTTGTTAACTGTTGCTGCTGATTTGTTTTTTATTTGACCCAATTCATGCTGTCAAAACTTATAATTTTTTGCAAACACTTATTCCTTTTATGTATTTGCGTTTTACTAGAGCTAAACCGTTTTGTTTGATAAAAGAAAGAAATAACCCCCAGTGTGTTGATTAATTGAGTTTTGTTCACTTTTTCTCAGTTATTTTAATTTCAATTCTTTAACGCAACAATATGTGCGAAACCGTCCGTCTGGCTGTCACTCTATTAGTTTTCTTTCATAAGCGTTTGGAGGAAAATAATTAAATAGTAAAAGACTTTCTTCAAAAGACCTCAAATCTACATATAAACTACACATCTACACTCACACATACTTACATACCCTGCCGATAAAATAAGTAATATGCCAAGGCGAATTCATACCAGGTACAGGGTGGCGCAAAAATAACATTCCGATGTTTTTTGGCTGTAATTAAAAAAAAAATGAAAAACTTTCATTCTTCTTGTGTATTATTTTTATTTGGTCTTTTAATTTTTTTACATCAAGTCGAGAATATGATGTCATGTAAATGGCCGCCGCAAAAACTTCCGGCGATAGGTCCTCATATTCTTGATGGATATTGTCTTTAAGAGCTGCAAGAGTGTGAGGCTTGTTGACATAAACCCACGACTTCAAAAAGCCCCACAAAAAGCAATCCGCAGCGGTCAAATCAGGCGATCTTGCTGGCCAGTGCAAACCGCCAAAACGGGACATTAGGCGCCCGGGAAATTCATCCTTCAGTATATCGGTTGTGGCCACAAGTTTTGAAATCCCAATTCATCACGTTGTGGCAAAAAGGACTCGTTGATCATTGCTCTGTAGCGCTCACTATTCAGAGTAACCATTTGGCCCGCGACGTCTTCGAAGAAAAAAGGTCCGATGACTCCTCCAGCGAAAACAGCACACCATATAGTGACTTTGAGCGGGTGTAATGGCTCTTCGTGGGTTACACGCGGCTTTTCAGTGGCCCAGAAGCATAAGATTTGCTTATTTACGTACCCGCTAAGATGGAAATCGGCCTCATCACTCATGATTATTTTTGACGAAAAATCATCTTCCTCTTGAGGTCAAATACATAATCACCAATATTCCGCGTTCTGGAGCAGTGTAGAGTAACATTGTTTATTAACGTGTATTTCACATGTGTTTACTACACAAATGTCAAAACAGAACTGACATTAGGGGCCAATCGCATAATTTATAGCATTTTCTGATAGGAGGATTACTTTTGCGCCGCCTTGTATAAGCAAGAGCAATAAATACAACTCTACAAATAAGAACAAATATTTTTCAAATGTCAAGCGAAAAATATAAACACAAAAAGGAATTCAAAATTCAAATAAAAATATTAAAAAAACAAATATACACTCGGAATTAAAAAAAAAATTACAAGAAAAAACAAACTTTTTTTTAATTATTTCGAAAATAGAGCTTGGAAAGGTGAAAATGGCCAGCCAGATTGGCGAAGATTCTGGATGATAACTGGTGTTCAAGATACAATACATAATTTAAAAAGTTTTTTCAACATTTTTTTTTTTAATTTTTTTAAAGAAAATTTACCATAAAAGAAAAACTTAATTATTTCGTGAAACTTTTAGTTATATCGTGAAAATTAAAGTTTCGAATCGTCGAGCTTGGAAAGGTGAAAAGGCCAGTCAGATTGGCGAGGATTGTGGATCATACCTAGTGCTCAAGCTACAATATATAATTCAAACAATTGTTTTAAAAACTATTTTTTTTTTTTCAAATTTCTTTTAATTATACCATTGACTTTTGAAACAGATTGAAATTAAAAAAAGTTATCAGCAGCGCTGTCACCTGTTACGAATTCGCCTTGTAATAAATCTGTGATTAGAAATCAGGGCTGCCGCTCAAAAAAACCTACCAAAAACCCTCCGAAAAGACCAATTTTGTAATATTGAAAAACATACATATATGTATTTTTCATATAAAGTATTATTTTTATTCGATAAAGTTTTTAAATTATAGAATGAATAACAATAATATAACGAAAACAAAGTTTCATTTCTGTTAAGCTCAACAAATTCCACTGTGTAATAATGATATCAGGGTCACAACCAACAAATTTGGAAGATCTTAAAATTAGGTGCAATATGGGCAAGTCTTTTTTAGAGAACACTTTAGAGAGAGTAATTGTTTGTAACATATTAATGTCTTCGCGAATAAAGTCAAATCTAAAATTCTTTTGATTTAGGAGCTCAATATAAAATTTCAATATCTCTTGTTTAACTTTTAAAATTTCGTTCGCATTTACATATATGTTTCCAATGTACATTTCAGCTTTTGTGCGAATAGAAATATATGAAAAATATGTTATATGTTATGAAATTGATTTCAGCATTATTACAAAGAAATATTTGACATTTGATTTTCATGCTTAGAAGTAAATAGGATTGCCGAGAGCTTAAAATTTTCGAGATGACCAATGTTCGGAGTTTACTAAAACTCTTATTGAATTTTTTCAATAAAACCAAAATAAGGTTTAGCCGACCAAACAAATAATATCCGACCAAACTTGGTCGGAAAAGGCCAACAGTGGCAACACTATTAGAAATACACTAGTTGTTTTGTACTACAGACTTGTTACCTGTCTGTGCTTTTGTCATATAGCGAACTATCGGTTTTGACGTTAGATTGACATAGAAGCCTAACTGGAGCATTTGTACATATTTACATGGTAAATTATCGGGCGATTCATTGTGAGGTTTGATTTATTATCTTTATACATTGTTAATATTACAGAATAGCTGCCCGGACAAACTTCGTCCTGTCAAATAGTAAAATTGAAATAAACGTTTTTCCGACCACGCTGTTTATATTTCAGCAATCATTCGGAGCTTCGATAGTGAATGGACGTGTTTGTTTTTAAACGGAGTGTTATAAAATATAACCGGAATAAATGGAAAGAGTGAATTTATATAAAAGAAAAACTTTGTGACAATTATTTTTATATACTTTTTAAAGTAAATAAAAAAAATTGCAAGAATGTATCTAGCACTTGCAATTCTGAGAAAGAGCTTAGCTCCACTAGGAAAAACCTCTGGATTTCTGAGGATCAGTCTTTGAAAAGATCATTGGACAATCTGCTGTCTCTAAGAGATAAGAAAAGCCTGCGCTCGTGTTCGCCACATATAGTTGTTACAATAGAAACCAAACCATCTTCTAGTTTAATTTCTGCAGATAAGCCGAACACAAGTAGGCATCTAACCGTGGTTAAACGTCAGGGAAGCCCTAAATCCGCGCAAATATCATCACAATCAAAAATATCTAAAGACGATAATACCACTAAGACTACGGATAGTAGTAGGTTTGCTATCCTTCAGACAGATGAGCCAACAACATCGAAAAAAACATATAAGCCAGCACCAATATATTTGAGAGAGCAGATTTCTAGCGAGCTGGTAAGAAAACTTATTACGGCAATCGGTAAAGATACTGTCAAAGTCACATTAGTGAAGCACGGCAGCATCAGTGAAACCAAAATCCAGTTAAATCATGAAAATGATTACAGAAAATTGTCTGATGTTTTAGAAAAAGCGAAAAGATCATTTTACACTTACCAGCTACTTGTTTTCAGGTCGTATTGACGCTTGTAGATACTGATGATATCAAAACTGGATTAGAAGACAAAGGTTTTAAAATAAAAACGTAGTAAACATCAGGAACCGTGAAAAGATCCCTCAACCCATGTTTAGGGTTGAACTAAAACCAGCTAAAAATGCTAAAAAAGAATGAAGTTCACCCCATTTATACCGTCAAATTTCTTTTTCATCGTAAGATTACCGTTGAGGTGCCACACAAGCGTTCAGGACCCGTTCAGTGCCTAAAGGCTTACTATAAGTTACCCGCTGTTTGTGTTGTATGTGGCGAACTTAACGGCACATCTCAGTACAATAAGTCAAAGGCCGACGCGAGATGCAGTAACTGTGGAGGTAACCACACTGCAAATTATAGAGGTTGCCCTGTCTATACTCACATTAAGCGGTCAATGACAAATAAGTCGTCGGTTTCTCCAGCACACCAGCAGCCAAATGATATTCATAAGAACAGCTTTCCCCAGGTAGGCGATTCAACTAACCTTACAAACACACAAAACTAAAAACAATTTTCATATGCTAATGTAGTTAAATCCGATCTAAACTTGAACCAGGAGCCCAAACCTCAAAACTTGGATCCAAATTTTATTAATTTAGAGGCAACCCAGCAGACTCTTGTTCTATCTATAAATACGTTTACGGTTTCCATAACAACCATGATGCAGGAAATGCTGAAAATGCAATCCTATCTTTTACATGCCATTTTAAACAAATGATTTGCTTAAAAATATGTTTCTGAAACGCAAAGGGTAACCAACAGAATTAATGGCTTTACACTATATGACACTAAAGATCCCTGTGGAGGCTCTGCAATTCTAATAAAAACCAGAACTAAGCACTATTTGGTGAACGAGGCACGTGAGGAGTATCCCCAAGCAACAAGTATATGCATTGAACATTTCCATGGAAAAATAGTTATTTCCTAGACTTACTCACCGCCCTGATTTTCAGTAACAGAAGATCAATATTAAAATTTTTTCAAAACACTTGGTCCTCGATTTTTAGCAGCAGGTGACTATAATGCTAAGCACACCTATTAGGAATCACTATTTTTGGAATAGTAGACTTATTGGTCGATATGATTCTTCTTTAGTATGGTCCTTTCCTGGCTTTGGTATCATAGTAATCAGACACACCTTCCAATCAGCAGGATAATAAATAAAATAAAGACCAAGGCTATCTAACCGCATATGTTGGCAATTCAGCTGCGTCATTTGTAATAAATTTGTTGTGTAAACAGCTTACATGTTCTTAACTTGCCATTTAGATGAAAATTTATTTAACGTACAACTATTGTATATGTATACAATTTTTAAGCTTTTTCTTTTTTTAGGTGTATTTTATAATTTGTACATAAAAATTATATACACATATTGTAAATATTGTAAAACCATATGCTTACTATAAATATTTTCCATAATTTTAAATAATATTATATATTAAACATCTTAATTAAAATTTAAACATGTCCATAGATAGAACTTTTTAGTTTTTGCACTGTGGGGCATTAACAGCTGTTACTTTGTATCTATTACTAAATTTACTTATTGTTGTACAAACAGATTGTATATAAAGAATGTGTATAAAAAAAATAAATATTTCTAAACCTATTGCAGACTTAATATTACACATTATCCCCCATTATACATAACGCCCAGAGCTAAGCGGTTTTCTAAATGGATGTTTTTACAGTTTCGATTTAAGCAGAGATGAAAATGACCCACATCCTGGCTTTCAATCTGCCGCATCCGAATCCCTTGGGACATGAACGGGTCTTACCCACCATCTCCTGTTATATATGAGTCGTGCTTTCTAATTTCATACATATATAAATCAAACATGGCTTTTACCAAGCTAACAATTTTTTTAACGGCACAAATAAATTAATAAAAATGTAATCTAACAATGACAAATATCCGTCTTCCGTTGTATTATGTTTATTTTTCTCTCTCGCAACGGGAAATCGTACCGCACCGCAAAAATTGTGTTCAGACTCTAAGCCATTTTTCCTCTTTTTAAGACCCGATTCTGTCGTTTTGATTTTTTCCTCTGTTTGAGAAGTGAAGTTTTATGCATTTAAAGTTTTTTTAAATTATTATAAATATATCGGGTGGTTAAATTGCAAGGGCCGATGTTGAATGTGAACCACACCTAAACGCAAAGTTTTTTTCCCGAATTTTATTTGACATTTCTCTATTTCAGACTTATTCAATTTGAACCATGGAGAGATACACAATCCAACAACGTGTTAAAGTTATCCAGACTTATTATGAAAATGATGATCAATTTTCGAAGAAAATCATCTTCAGTGATGAGGCACATTTTCACCTCAGTGGATTCGTCAATAAACAGAATTGCCGCATTTGGGCGAATGAGAATCCAAGAGTGACTGTCGACAAACCAATGCACCCACAAAGAGTGAGACTGTTTGGTGCGGTTTATGTGCTGGCGGCATCATCGGGCCGTATTTTTTCCAAAATGAGGCCGGTCAGGCAGTTACTGTGAATGGTGTTCGCTATCGTGAGATGATAACGAACTTTTTATGGCACGAATTGGGAGATGTGGATGTAGACGATATGTGGTTTCAGCAGGACGGTGCCACTTGCCACACAGCTAACGAAACAATTGCTCTTTTGCGCAACAAATTCAATGGCCGTGTTATCTCACGTAATGGCCATGTTAATTGGCCGCCAAGATCATGTGATTTGACACCGTTGGGCTTTTTTATTTGGGGTTATTTGAAAGAATAGGTGTACGTCGATAAGCCAGCAACAATTCAACAGCTAAAGGATGAGATAATTCGGCACATTAACGGCATAGAACCTCCATTATGCCTCAGGGTCATCGAAAATTTGGACCATCGGATGGAGGTGTGCCGCCGTGGTCGCGGCACCCATTTGGCCAATATTTTATTCCATACATAATTGAATAATACCAATATATCATAATAAAATAAAATTACAATAATTTCCAAAATAGTTTGTGTTTTATTCAAAATCAACATCGGCCCTTGAAATTTAACCACCCTTTATATATATATATATTTTTTTTTTTGCTTAAATTCAATTATTTGACAACAAGAGCCGAAATTTCTTTTGTAATAAATTATCTGTTAAATAAAAATGTTTCGCTAAAAAAAAAATAGCAAAATATATTATTTATTAACAAAACTTAAACGTCTGTATTTTGCATAAATTAAATTTTGCGTGATTCCTAAATATAAATTACACTTAAAATTTTTATTTCATTTATTCTTTGTTATTTCAATGTCTGGCAAAAAAACAACTTTCCGTTTTTTTTTCTTGACAACCAACCAAAGGGAACAAAGTTTTCTTTTCATACTAATAATCGCAATAAACGTAAGTAAAATATAAAAATATTTCAATAAACATGTCATAACGCTATTAATATTAACTAGCGGGAAAAAGCTACGAAAACTTAAAAGAAAATAAAATATAAAATAAAGATAATCCATGAAAAATCGAATAAATTATGAAAGCAAATACATATAGTTTTTGTCTGACTAATGCTTTCACAAAATCGTAATTAAGTTGAAAATTTAGTTATAAAATCTTTAACAATAATAAAAAAAATTTTAATTTATCCATGAACAATGTGATTCACAAAAATGCATACTTGTTTGTAAAATATTAAACTATACCCTGAAAAGAATATTCAATACATCCGTACTTAAATCAAGTCCAAATGGTACCAAAAGTACGGTTGCGCAAGTAGCAATTATTCAAACATTAAATACTTAAATTTAATCCCGAATCCGTCTTTAAAATAAGCCGAAAATAAGATTTATTTGAGAAAAACTGAGATCGAGCTAATTTAAAAATCCGATTTTATTTAGCGACGGCCGAAATGTGAAATTCTTACACTTAAAAGAAGATTCAATCAATCCATACTCAAATCAAGCCCAAGCGGTGTCAAAAGTATTGATTATTCAAGCATTAAATACTTAATTTTAGTCCCTCACATGTGCACTAGAAAGAGCTACGGTACGTTTTAAAAATCGTGGTAACGCCTAAAATACACAATTGGTTGATGCTTTATGTATATTTTAACAGAGATCATCAATTTGGTTGCTGTTTAGACTTTACTGAAGTGCCCAGTTGGCCATGTCTTAAAGGCATCTTAGACGATGCGTACAAGACAATAGAAAGTCATGGAAGACATGTTGACGACACCTCAAACAAATCGTTGACGAAATTTTTGAACAAATGGCCACGAAATCACGCAAGACCATACAAGCGACAGTTTCGCTCACCGCATCGTCGACGATTACATACACTACATATTCCTCTACCACGTGGTCGTCGAATACTTACATAAGTGACAATATTCACACTACCTCGTCAACGATTGTGTTGGCGACGATTTCCACCACAGTATCATCGAGGATTGTATAACCGACATAATCGATGACGATTGTTCCAACTATATATTCACTAAACTGTCGTGAATAATAGTGATTTAATGAAAATTATTAAATAATTTTTTCAGCTTCCGATATTATTTTAAAAATTTATTCTATCTTAAATCATCAGAATTTTTTTTTTTTTTTAAATTATGTATGGTGTCAATGAAATATTTAAAATAACATTAAAATCTTTTAAATTTTTTAAAGGCACCCACAGACGATATGTTTTTACGTCTGTTTTTTAACATGTAATTCCTCATGGATTTTTTCATGTCTGTCAAAATTTTTCATTTTTACAGACAATTTTTAAAATTTGCTCACAAACGTACATGTACTTTTACGTGTGCATAGATGCTTTTTATTATTATAAAAAATAATTATTTAAAACATATTAAAATATTAATGCACTAAAATTACCTCAAGCCGACTAGTTATACCGCCTAAAAACGGCCGCTGAGTTGTTCGCAGGGCATAGAGTTCTAATGTCAGATGTTTAAACATAACAAAATAGAACCAGCTCTATTTGAAGTTTTGTCAGACGACTTTGCTCATGTTTTTTACAGACGCAATGTTTTTGATGTAACAGACCACATGTAGGCATTTTACATTGTGAAAAATTACATGTACACTGTTAAAAACTTATGGTGTGTTATCTACTTAAGTAATATAAAACAAGTGTAAAATTTAATTAGAAAAGAATAATGAATATGTTTGATATCAAATTTTTTAAAGTAATTTGTATGCACGTATAATTAATTGAATAAAATTTATGAGAAATTCATTTTTGTTTCAATATGTTTTAAAATATATATACTTGTATATACATATATGTAATATAATATCTTTTATGTCATACAAAAAATGTACAGAAAAAACTGACGATATGTCGCGTACTATTGTTAATATTCAACTGAGTTTAATTGTATATTCAAATTTTATACATTTTTGTTGTTTTTTTAGAGTCCATTTAATTTTTTGCAGAAATATTTTACGATTTGATGACTAGATTGAAGACATTGGCGCCCATCGTGTCGCTCATTTAAACACAAATATAAATTCTTGTTTAGCTTTTTTATTTAGAGTGCAATTACTTTTTCGAAGTGCCTACATGAATAATTTGTAGACATTGTCACTCTTCTGACCCCTGCAGATGAGCGGTCAGATGAAAGAAATTGTCGCCCATATCGTCCTCTTTTCATTACAAACCCTAAACAAAAGAGGACAAATCGTACATTGTCATCTGCGAAGACAAAATCGTCTAGAATGATTTTGTCAACTCGGTAAGATCTTACTGTGTAGCTTTTCGAATATACACCTTCGTTTTTTTGCTGCTACTAATACAAGAGTATAACTATGAATATATGTACATATGTTTGTGGCCACCACTGGTATAGATCATTGAGAGAAAGTGCTTGAGATCTCTTCAGATGGATCCAAATCGTACTTGAAAGTTGGTTGTGGTATCATTATACACCAGTATCAAAGAGGGAGATTTAAGAGATTTAAGCTACGCAATGAGTGTTGCGGAAAGCAGGCGGAAATGACGACTATAACGGTGCCATCATACTGGTACTACGAATGTATGAATTTGTACTGATAGCAAAGCTACGCTGTATGCACAAGCAACTACCTAGTTGGTTTGTAAATGCCGAGTGTTTCTCAGTGAGAAAGAATGTGACATTGATTTACATTAGCACCTGCCTTGACGTTCTTATCTAATGATGGTCCAACTTCCTGATTCACAAGCTTAGTCCTTCTAATCCCTCCTGTGTGTAATTTCACAGAAGTCAATGGAAAACAAGGCTTATGGGTTGGTAGATCGAAGCCCATTAAGAGCATCAGCCTTAAACAAATCACCTGCTTCACCATTACAGGGATCTGTTGCAAGTCAATAGTGCCTCGAGGACTATTAGCCTCCAAAAACGGCATATGCCATAGTTATTAGGAACGACTAATTCTTCTCCCTGGTTTGGTTTGGATTTTAGGTTTAAGCCACAACCAGATCATATATGTATACCTCAACCATAATCAGTACCGGGATGATCTGCAAACAGAATGTCCCGGGGGATTTACCGATACCAGTTTTGTCATTTAGCCGTTGATAAGTAATTTTAATTTTTATATTGTTTCGTTTTTGCATAAGGATTTTTGGTGCTTCCTTGTTTTTAAGCGTGTTACGCTTGATTAGTTCTTTAACTCATATTTTCCTTTAAATTGTTTAAAATAATTTTGTAACATTTGTGACATTAACCTTTTTTGTATTTACATATGTATATTGTTATATTATTAATTTTAATGTGATCATGTATGAATCTCGTCTTAAACCCAGTTCCACATTGCAATATAAGATATTAAGTCTTGTGTGTGGAATAATACTAATAAATAAATAAATAAGGGTTTCGATATAATTTTCCATATATGTATGTATGTACATATGTAACTAATTTTATATAAATGTAATTCTTTTGCAAACCTTTCTTATCTAGCACTGGCTAGACTTAAGTAAATATTTTTTAGACTTAAGATGTGAATACTAAAGCTATGTACACACAGTTGTCAGTTGTTACAATATTGTAAGATCAAGCAACAAGCTGACAATGTAGTGACAATGAAAAATTGTCCCGCAGAAGTGAATTGTGTGTTCAGACGATCGTAAGAAAATCTTACAATTTCATTGCCAGACTGTGGTCTGACAAATAATTCCTCTGACAACAAAAATTGTCAGTTCACACGGTTGTCAGATTGTTAGATGAAAAAAATTGCCAGACATGTTGTAAAGCATTGCCACTATATCAACAACCACCTGTTTGGCAGTGTTGCCCATTCAACTTTTTTCTGACAATGATGTCATTGTCAGGTGCATTAATTTTAACGTCTGACAATTAAAACTGAGTTTACAATACTAGCCAATTATTTGGCAATGCCGACGAAGAGTGTTCTCACGATTGTCAGATGCCTGACAACATTGTCGTCTTACAATTGATTGACAATGGTTTTTCTGACAACGTTGTAAGTTAAAAATTGGCAGTTCACACGATTGTAATACATTTTCAGACAATTTTACTGGCAATATTGTAAGATCTGACAATCGTGTGTATGTAGCTTTATTGTTTGTTCATTACTTATGAAGATTCAATAAAAAATAATAGAATGAGAAAAAAATTGTTTCGAAAGTCCAACACAATGTAAGTCATGTAGCTTCCTAGAATTTTATTTACTACAACAAACGAAGAAATCCTACCGATCTAAGCAGTGTTCCCTGGTTAAGAAAATGCTACTCCCCGGAGGAGCTCTTAATGAGATAAGAAGACATTTTCACCTGGAGTTTTTTTTTGGGTATAGGGATCCGTTAATATTGTTGCGAATGCACTAGAAAAGACCGAGGTCTATAACAAGCTTAGAAGCTGTGCAGCACTGCAGTTGACAAATAGTTTAGTGAGATGACCTGTTGAGTATCGAGACAATCATGTCCCAGGTATAATAATAGGAGGATTATGTTTTAAAGGGTCTGCACTGCCGGAAGTTACGTACCATGGTGGCGGCTCTGACGCGACATTGTCACATAAGTACGCATGCAATGAGATTAAATCTTGCATTTATTGACTTCTGTGGAAGTTGTAGAAATTAAGCAGAGAGTGCCCAGAATTTCCTCTGACGTCTTGCTTATTTAAGGGCGTTGTATCTTGGCGGAACGCTACAGGATTTGGCAGATATATCGGTATACATTACAGGCGGGTTGGAATTTTTCATCCGGTGATAGATTGATCTTCCCAAGAAGAAAAACCCAAGTGGGCTGGCATTACAATTTATGGAAGAATGTTTAACCTAACCTTGTTACCTACTCGTACACACTCCAGATTATACGTTCAAATGAAAAACTAATTTTTAAATATATAGTTAAATATAAAGTATATATGATCCATTTTTCGATAAATATTTCCGGATGGTTCTTATGGACAGAAACATTTAAAAAGTTACATGATGTACTGTATGTACGAGGGCGGATTGATATTGAAGCTACCTAGCGCTAGATGGCAACATTTTGCCTGAATATTTGCATATGAAAAAGCTATCGAAAAAATGGGTGCCGCTTTCGCTCAGCGTCGAACAAAAACGAGTTTGACAGCGTAAATAAAGCGTAATCCTGCTGCTTTTTGGCGTCGAATAATAACTGTTGGTGGATGTGGGTCCACCACTACACATTTGAAACTACAAATCAATCGAAATAATGGGTGGAAGCTGTTGGAAATGTTCCGATGAAGACAAGGACAGTGAATTCGGCTGACAAGGTTATGTCCACTGTATTTTGAGATGCATACGGTATATTGCCCATCAATTATCTTGAAAAAGAGGCAGTATCATAGGAAAGTATTATCGTGAATTTTTGGAGCAATTGATTGATGCAATCAAGAAAAACGGCCACATTACCATTTAAAGAAGGAGAAAGCGATTTTTTTAAGACAGCGCAACGGTTCACACAGAATTAGATTCGATGCTAAAATTACGTGAAATACGCTTCGAATTTTAATGTATGCTGATGATGTTAAACTATTTAAACACGTAAACACTTCAAGCCGATATCAATAAACTTGAGGAATGGTGCAAAGTTAATCATATGTACCTTAACATAAA
Source organism: Thecocarcelia acutangulata (assembly GCA_914767995.1). Lineage (NCBI taxonomy): Eukaryota > Metazoa > Arthropoda > Insecta > Diptera > Tachinidae > Thecocarcelia > Thecocarcelia acutangulata. The sequence goes on from OU612095.1 coordinate 68,183,274, forward strand.
AAAATGTCGTTTTATCGAAACAACTATTCAAATTATTGTTACCACATTAATGGAATAATGCTTGAAAAAGTTAACACTATTACCGACTTGGGATTCATCCTTGATCATAAACTTGCTTTTCGTGATCTGTTAATAAAGCTTGTGGAGTTCTTGGATTTATGAAACGATGGTCTAAAGAATTTTCATACTCTTAAATTACAAAGCAACTTTATATTTCTTTGGTTCGCCCTATTCTTGAATATGGATCAATTATATGGGATGCTTACTTTACCATTCACATAAATAGTGTTGAATCTATCCAAAAACAATTTCTTATTATCTGTCTACGGGGTCTTGGATGGAACTGGTATCTGCTGCCATCATATGAAAGTAGGCTTGGACTCATTAAATTACCAACTTTGAAAAGTCGTCGAATCATGTAGTATCTCTTTTCTCCTTGGATTGATTTGCGGTGAAGTTGATTCAAAGTTTCTGCTGAGCAAAATAATTTTCTGTGTACCAACAAGAGCAACCCGTAACTATCAGCTACTAAGTCTAGATTATCACAGGACCGTCTATGCTAACAATGATCTAATGATGTTCTAAAACGTAAAACAATTTTGTACTTAAATACGTAATTGTACTGTTTTATATTTTTTTTTAGTTTATAAGGACTTATAGTCTATAGACTTAAATAAACAAATAAATAAATAAATAAAAAATTGGTTGATCATCCACCTTATACTCGTATTCCAGATTTAGCTCCTATACTCGTATTCCAGATTTAGCTTTCCTATTTCCAAACTTGAAAAAATGTCTCGCAGGAAACAGATTCATCTCAAACGCAGAAGTGATAACCGAAACTAACGCGTGTTTTGAGGGGTTCTCAAAATCGTATTATTCAGATGGTATACAAATTTTGCAATGTCGTCTTACTAAGTGTATTGAGCTAAAAGAAGACTATGTTAAGAAATAAATGGTTCTTCAAAAAAATAATAATTTGTTCCTACTTAGGTTACTTTAATATAGTTTCTTATTTCTCGAATATAGTTTCTTATTTATTTAATTACATATACTCGAACTGTTATATGCGGCCTTGTCACAGAGTTCGATACCATTCGGAAACAGAATTGAGCCCGTTTTTTGAAAGTGAAATCTAAAACATTTTTCGGAATGAAATAATTTTTACGAGACAATCAATACTAGTTTACATCTTGATATTAGATGATTTCATTACGAAAACTTTTTTAAGTTTTCGTTTTTTGAAGAATCAAAAAAAAAAATCAATTCCGTTTCCAAACGAAAAAAATCTCTCTGTGACATAGTTGATATTTTCAGCAAATATTTCTTACTATTTTTTAAATTTTCTTATTTTTGTCTTGAATTTTTTTCAGATTCGAAATAAAATTTCTTAATTTTATTTGGAATTATCTCAACCTGAAGTTGAAAACATCAATTCCATATAGAATTTGCTTAATTTAAATTTGGAATTAAATTCTCTATTTTACGTTGCATTTTGTAAACTTTTTATCGAATTTATCAATATCGTTTGGAGTCCCCAATTTCCCCTTGAATTTTCTTAATTTTAATGAAAAATTGTGTAACACCAATTTTTTGAGTTTTACTTACCATAAAATTTGTTGCCCCTTTCACACAAAATGCAAACACATACCCGTCAATGGCCTTAAAAACATTATTTATTTATTTAATAAATAAAATATTTAATTTCGATAAAATTTTCTAGAGGATTTTCTAAAAGCGTTTAAAGAATATGTTTATTTTCCAACTTTTTCATACAATACAAAATCATAAAGTCAAATGCCTCTACAGAACATATCAGCTAAGAAAAAAAATTGCATTACAGCGGTAGAAATTATTCCCATAAAATACTGCCAAACGTCTCCCCACTCCTACCAATTCCCGCAATTACTTGTGAAAATAAAATTAAACTACAGTTTTTGTATGCAACATATTCTTTGTGTATCTATGTGTCTCTTAAGTTAGTGCCACAGCATCTGCAAGGAAAATCTCCTTCATATGTCCTTCAGGAGATTGTTTCCTTTCATTTTTATTTGTTTATTTCTAACTTTTTGTTCCATTACGCTTGTATTTTCTTTTTCCTTTTCGCTTTGTTTCCTCTCCTACAGTTTCAAAGTCATTCAACATCCTCCTGTTTCAGTTTCCAAAGCAGCAGCGGCAGTTGCAGCATTCACATCTCTGAACTGTGTGTCCTGTCTTCAGTGGTAAAAGAGTGAAGCTGGCACAAATTCTTGATAAAAATTTTAAGCAAATTTCTTATGCGTCACTGCTTTTAAGATGGCCTGAGGACTTAAATAAGAAATCAAAAGGCAAAAATATATTTAAAAATATATATAAGTATGTATATAAACCCAAAAAAAATTGTAATCAGGCAAAAGTCTTTAAAAGATTTACTCTTAATTAAAGAAACAACACGGCAGTTTTTTCAAAAGGATCTAAGAATTTTTAAGTGGAGGAAATTGCTTCTCGGCTAAATCTGTTTTATATTAATTTTTTATATAAAAAAATTATATAAGTATTTTTTTGCATACTTTCAAAATATCTTTAATTGAGTATTATCAAAATATTTCATTTAAAATTTTGCTTTTCACCCATAACAAAAACTAGTTTTTCTAATATCTCTAATCAAATAATCGCTAATTGTATTATTATATGATCTACAAAAAAGTACGCTGGCAACACTACTTAATTTGAAAACTTAAGCTACGTACACACGGTTGTCAGATTTTACAATATTGTCAGTAAAATTGCTTGAAAATGTATTATAATTGTGTGAACTGCAAATTTTTAACTTACAACGTTGTCATAATAACCATTAACAATCAATTGTAAGACGACAATGTTGTCAGGCGTCTGACAATCGTGAGAACACTCTTCGTCGGCATTGCCAGATAATTGGCTGGTATTGTAAGCTCAGTTTTAATTGTCAGATGTATAAAATTAATGCACCTGACAATGGCATCATTGTCAAAAAAAAGTTTGATTGGCAACACTGCCAAGCAGATGGTTGTTGATATACATAAGTGGCAATGCTTTACAACATGCTTAGCAATTTTTTTCATCTAACAATCTGACAACCGTGTGAACTGACAATTTTTGTTGTCAGATGAATTATTTGTCAGACCATAGTCTGACAATGAAATTGTAAGATTTTCTTACGATCGTCTGAACACACAATTTACTTCTGCGGGACAATTTTTCATTGTCACTAGATTCTCAGCATATTGCCAGATCTTACAATATTGTAACATCTGACAACCGTGTGTACATAGCTTTAGTATTTCATTACTGACAGGGTTACAGCGCAACCTAAATTAGCGCGAAGGCGCATTTTTTCCCTCAAAAGTCTTCAAGCGAATACGAATTGTATGAGACCAACCCAAATATAGTGGCATAAACGCTTTACAGCTGGAAAATTAAATTTTGACACAGCGTAACAGCGCAAACTTAATTAGGGCATGAAGCATAACTTAATTTTAGGCAGTAATAAGTAATTTAAATACAAGCATTAAGGTTGTGTTAAACAGTATTGTTCACTAGTCTTATTTAGTAAAAACCACTAAATAGATAAAGTCGCTAAATTAGTATTAAATTACCTAATGTGTGATTGGAATAAGATCAGACACGGCGATTTTAATTGCCCAACTTTTTCTCAATTTTTTTTTTTTTGAACTTGCTTTTTTTGTCTTGGGCTAATACTCAAGGGATGCAGTGCATTGTACTGGAACTAGGAAAATAGATTATGAGAAGAAGGAAAGGGGGAGTAATGTTTGTGAACTTAACACACGGAACGACCAAAACAAACAATATCACAGCATTTAGAATGTTGAAATTAAATTAGTTAAAACTGATCAGTGCCCACTGTACATATCTTCGACACTGCAAAAATTAGTTCAACACGTGTGCGCGGCGTAAAGTAATAAATACATAGGAGGAACATAAAAAAGAAATTAATAATAACAAATAGAGAAAAAATACACGCCAAAACTTTTTTCGCAAACTCTTGAGCTTTTTCTAGCTTTTACTTTTTTTCTTAGAATTTACATTGCGTTAGAATTTACATTACATATGGCAATGTAAGCCATTTGGATTGTCAGTTTGTTTTTGACAGATGGAAAGTTGTCCAAATGTTCTGCTTTATCCAAAGCAAAACTGTTTACCAAAAGATTGCCTTTCCATCTCAAGGAAAGCAAGCAATTTTTTCAAACGGTTAAGCTCTAAACACTTAGACGACAGCAGACTTCACAACTTCACGACTACAAATGAAGTTAGCTTCAAATGCTGCCGTCTCATCAGCAACATAATTATTTGAAAGACGACAGCAGCACTATGTGTATTTAAACAATGCAAATCTCAGAGGTGCCACATATATATTTTACATGAATAAAATTAAAACTACCGACTGAAAACGTAAAAATATCACGTAAAACTGTAAAAACTAATCAATTTATTTGTTTATTTTATTTATGTAGTGTTTATTTCTATTAAATATTTCAAACAAATTTTAGCTCTTATTGCTGCAAGTTTATATTTATAGTGGCAGCACTGCATTTACTTTTTGCTGCTTACGAAAATAGAAATTAATCTAAGTTGGCAGCAGCAGCAAATGCTGTTGTGAAGTCGTGCTGCTATGATGTCGTTAAAATAATCGTGTGCATTTAAACACATGTATTTTATTTTTGACAGATTGCTGCTTGCTGTCGTCTATGTGTTTAAAGCATTAGTCGTGTTTTGGAGTGCTCTTCGATTTTTTACTATACGAAAAAATTGATCAAAGTAACTGTATTAAGTTTTATGTAAAAAATAGAATTAAACGCGCAAGGACATTTTAAATGTTGACTTCGACGATTGGCGAGTCTACTATGAGGGAAACACAATTTCAATTGTGGTATAACCAGTTTAAGGCAGGCCGAGAAGATGTCAATGGTCGCCCGAGCACGTCAACAACCGACGAAAACATTGTGAAGATAATGTTTTTAGATAATCGTCGAATCACTACGAGTATCAGAGCGGTTCCTGATGATGTTGGCATATCGTTCGGCTCGTGTCAAGCAATTTTTACGAAAGTTTTAGGCATGAATCGTGCGTTAGCGAAGATTGTTCCAAAATTGCTGAATTCTGAGGAAAAACAACTTTGCAGGAGCTGTTGAACATCGTCACCGACGATCCAAATTTCCACAAAAAGGTCATAACTGTTGACGAATCATGGGTGTATGGCTACGAAATTGAAACCAAAGCCCAATCATCCTAATGGAAGTGTCCAGAAAATCGCGCGTCAACAGAACGATATGTATATTGCGAGTAAACTGGCAAAATATAGCAAAACAATGCTTGGTTGCCTTTGATGAGAAACTACAGCATTTAAAGATATATCAACAAATATATACTCGTACAAATATGAAGATTTTTTTATAAGTACGAGTAAGCCGATGGCCCAGAAGTTAGTGCTCGTACCTTTGTAACTTTTTAATAATTAATTATTGCTGAGTTATTCAAAAAATAAATAAATTTATTCTAACGTCATATTTATAAAAAAATATTTTTTTGTGTATTACAGGTTTATTTGGCAAATTTCTATACAAAGTCTATCAAATAAATTTTTAATAAATACAAAATATTTTTTATGAATAAGTTTTCTAAAATAAGATTAATAAAAGGTATTTTGAAAATTTCTTTTATGTACTATATTTAAGAGTTATGAACGCATTATTGTATTGAAACACTTTTATTAAATTGGGCATATGATTTTGGTATACGAAATATAGTATACAAAATTTCTTCTAGAAATGGTTTCTTCAACTAACAACCATGTCACAGAGCTTAATTCCGTTCAGAAACGGAATTGAATTCGATTTTTACTCCTTCAAAAAATTAAAAACTAAAAGACTTTTCGGAATGAAATCATTTCTAATTGCGAGAGTGAAAGTAATTAGTATTATCTTGTAGAATTGATTTAATTCCGAAAAAGTTTTCAATTTTCGCTTTTTGAAGAATTAAAAAACCGATTCAATTCCATTTTCGAACGGAAGTGAATTCTGTGACATGGCCGAAAGTATCAAAAATGATTCTTCAATTTGGCTAAGTTTATAGCACCGTATTCTTCTGCAAATTTGAAAAACGTTTGCATCCAAATACACAAATTTTATCAAAATCAAAATTTACGGCCATGTCACAGAATTCACTTCCGTTCGAAAATGGAATTGAATCGGTTTTTTAATTCTTCAAAAAGCGAATATATAAACTTTTTCGGAATTAAATCAAATCTACAAGATAATACTACTTTCATTTTTGCAATTAGGAATGATTTCATTCCGAAAAGTCTTTTAGTTTTTCAATTTTTGTAGAAGTAAAAATAGAATTCAATTCCGTTTCCGAACGGAATTAAGCTCTGTGACATGGTTGTTTATTTTAAAAATCTGGCATCTTCATATCTGAATCGTAAAGGATAATTTCAAAGTTTAATAGGCTACTAGCCAATTTACCAATCTTAACAGCGTGCTTGCGTTCGCAATCGTCTAACTTTTTTAAATTTTTGAAAATATACAAGTATATGCGAACGAATAATAGTGAGATAGTCACATCCAAATTGATTACACTGTGAGTGACTAGCTTTCTTTCGCACTCATATTCTTTCGATATTGGTAAACGGGCTGTTCGTTTCTTTGATCCGGACTTATTTTCTCGTCTTTCTTATATTACGATGCAATAAGAAAATACTTTGAAAAACGCTTTATTCTTTTATAATATTGTAATGTGCTGTTCATACATACACTTTTAATTAAAATTGTGCAATTAACACCTTAATTGATTTTAATAACCCATACAAAATTTTAATTAACTTAACTGCCAATTAACAGTTAATTGTTCTAATATTTAGTAAAATTAAATACAACCCTGTGGCAACCGTGTTTAGCTAGCACAAGAGTACGCAATGAACACACTTTGATCAAATTTGACAACTCAAATATAAACAAAACATGGCGAGTCACAAGGCGAATTTATAGAGGTGAATGCAAGCGGGAAGACGAATTCAGTGCTATGTGTTTTGTTATTGTAAAACATATCGTGAATGTCAAAATCTAAATTTGCCTAAGATTGCTCAGCTGGGAAAAATTTTTTTATAAACGTTAAATATAAACTTTTATATAAACTATATTAGTTTTTCACTTTTAAATTCACACAAATTTCTTGAAATTGCACTAAATCATACAAAAAACCTTTAGATTAAAATGGCGTGAAAATGATTGTAAATAAAAGAACAAAAATTTGACAGTATCATTGGAATAAACGCGAGAAGCAAAAAATAATCACCTGAGCTGTCAAGTTCACCTAGTAATGAATTCGCCTTGGCGAGTCAACCAGAAGAAATATTCACAATAAGAATATAAACAACTTTCCTGTCAGCTGTTGTCAAACGTTACCCCCCGTCTAGATTAGCAACAAATATGTTAACATTTATTGCAGCAAACGTCAAAATTGTGGTATTGCCAGTGAAGACAGCTTATTGCTAGTGGTTGCAATTATTGCTGCAATAATTGTCAATGAATTTGCGTTAACAATTATTGCAGACACAAAATTTATTGTCATTTGAGTTTAATATTAAAGAATTTTTGAAACATTCTCCTTGCGAATAATTTTAGTAAATTTTTCTTTTGCAAAAATTACTAATTTAATTCGTATTATTAAAATAAAGTGTTTTCTTTTAATGGCTTGGCGCATTGAGGGTGTTTGCAAAGTAATCACGCCGTATAAACAGTTTTCTTGTCTTTAGGACCTTAAAAGTCCAGATAAAATAAAATTTTAAGTTATTTTGCGCATTTTTTTTTTTTCAATAAAATTTTGCTTTTTGCGCTGAACCTTCCTATTCGGTTTTTTTGTAATTATGAGTTGTCATACATACGTGTTCCCATACCTTTGACATAAGCAAAGCAATAAGCAATTTTGTACCGTTGATCTGCCGGCGTTATTGCTTTATTGCGAACATATTTATTGCTAATCTAGACGGGGGGTTAATTACTTTAGCAATATTAAGTATTAATATTAAAATATTAATATTAAAAAAAATTTTTATTAATTGATAATTGAATTAATTAAAATGTGTATGTATGAACAGCATATAAGACTTGAAGTGTTCAGTGTTGTATACAACGTACACATTTATTTTACTACAGTTTATAAATGTAGTTGTAAAACTAAAGTTGCTTGAATGATATGAAAGTAATAATTTGATCTACAAAAATCGTCAAAAACAGACCTTAAATCGTCAACCTGCTATTTTCAGCATCCAAAATCGTCAAAATGACTATAAATCGTGAAATATGGCAACCGTGCATATATACCTGGTTAATAATATATTAGTATATGTACTAGTCCTCGCATAGCAACACAAATACACATGAGCAGAACCCAATCAATTTGCAGCATAATGAAATTTTTCTATAATTTTCATTAAATTACAGTCAACTACACTAATAGCACTTGACCGAAAGTGGCAAATTTAAGCCACTGCAACGCCTTGACATATCCAAAAGTAGCATTTCATCATCTCAAGTACCAGTGGCAGTAGTAGCAGTCGCATTTTGCGGCAAACCAAAATGATGAATAAAAAAAACAAAATAATCAACTTAAACTGCGCCAGGTACAATATACGGGACTTTTTGTGTCTGCCATCCTGAATAAAAGCATAAAATAATTTCTGAGGCTGGCATACCAATGCGTGACTGCCGATGTTTTAGTAACAAATGTCATTGAGTTTTGGATTTTACTTACTCAGTTTTTTCTTTTTCATTCTATTTTTTTCATAATTTTTTGGTCACAATGAGATACATATGTATATTAAATAACAAACTGAGACACAAGTCAAGACTTTTTTCTTGAACAAGTACTTGAAAATTTAAATGTTTATGGTATTTTTATGGCAGTTGCATGACAGTCGCACACCAACAACTTAAAAGCAAATGTCAGGATCCAGCCAAAAGGTAGGTAAAGTTGCATAAACAAAATCGTTATTGATAATAAAATGTGACGCGGCTAAAACATAAAATATCCAAAAAACAAAAAATAAAAAAAGACAACTCTCAAACAGACACATTAGAATCCTTGTCTATACCAAACCTTATTCTGTTCATTTTTTATATGTATTATATATTTCATTTTCTTTTATCCTTTATTACATTTAAAAGTTTCTTTTTTTGTGTGAATTGTGCATTTTCTTGGCAAACAGACGACTGCCTTAAATAGCAAAAAAGTTAACAAACCGAAAAAGGGCTCAAAATTACTACACTTTCTCTAACCCCTACTCTGCTCGACACTCTCCTTTCTTTTATAACCATTTCTTCCAAAAAAAGCAAAAAAATAAAAATAAATAAATATTCTTAGAAACGAAACACAAAAAAAAAATTAAAATAAAATACCAGCAAAAAGTCGTAAAAGTGCTCAACGTTGTTATCGTTGTCAGCTTAAACAGCGTCAACAGGATAATGGCTTATCCTGTTGTGCCGAGTGCTTGTGAGTGTGTGTGTGTGTGTGTATTCCAGTTAAAATACCTTGTTACTTTTCTTGATTATATTTTGCGTTTTAGTCATGGAACTGCATGTTTACGTAGTACATTTTGCACACGGTCACGGCTGCCAGATTTGACAGTCTACCATAGTTTTGGCGATTTTAAATTCAGCCACTTTAATTCGTATACTAATTGTCTACATTAGTATAGCGTTTAGATAAAGATCCAAATTCGTGCAAGTTTCCATTGCTTTATTTCTATTTAACTATACAGTTGCAAAGTAAATTTGCTAAGTATAGGATGCACAGCATGGGCGGGGTGAGGGAGACCATATCGCTCCTTTATTGCAACATAGTCATAATCCAAAAAAGCTTGTTTCGAGAAAAACGCATTTCAAATTTTTAGCTTCCATACAAGTCTTAGAAAAAATTTTTAGAAAATATCTCGTAAAGGAAACAGTTTAAAAGTAATTTTAATAAATTTTATTATAAATAATTCTGCATTGTTAACTCGAAATGCTCATTTTTTGAGATATGACTATGTTGCAATAAAGAAGCGATATGCCCAAGATGGTATTAACAGTACGTTTGCAGCGTCTCTGTGTGTTAACTATAACAACCTATGCCTTCACATAAAAAGTTTCAGCTTGGTTAACAATGAAATGCCTCTAAAAAACTGTAACCCAATACTGTTAGTTGAAGCAAACCGTTACCCAGTGCGAGTGAAACGCAAAACTCTGGAAGACCGAACAACAAAAACTACAGCCTGACCGCACTTAAGAAATAATTACCATGACGCGAGAGCTGTTCTTCAGCCCAGAGCTGCTTTACGACTGAAACCATTTCTTAATGCTGGAAACACAACTGCGACGAACGACGAATTTTTGGTCACGAATACTCGTCGCCAAAAATAAAACACATTGATGTATGTGAAAATGCACACAATCATAGCTTTGGTCGAAATTTATTTTCCAGCAAAAACATGCTTTATAATTCTAACATAAAACACTTTTTTTAACAGTTGTAATATTTTTAGAAATTGTAAATTAGACATATCCTGGGGAGTTATTCTCTATTGCAATGCGAAAGTAAGTGCGATTAGAGTATAATTTGGTACTCTGTGCCGTTTGCACAAACTTTTTCGCGAAATAGTTTGATAATGGAGCAACACTGATACCACCAAATAACCACACGCAATGAAAAAACAGCTTGAAATATGGTTACAGCAACATTAGTATACACGCCGTAAGATTGTGTACTATTGATTCGAATGTAAGTGACTAGCTTTCTTTCGCATACATTTTCATTCGATATCGTCGAACAGGCTGTTAGTTTTATTTCTGAAAAAAATAAAAATTGTGTTATGGATTTTAAGTAAAAAAATTTTTTTTCGATCTACATAAGAAGAAAAAAAGACTTGAAACTAAAATTGTGCAAAAACTACATATAGAGCGTTTGTCCAAATTAAAGGCTACGCCAGAATATTAAGATATGTGTCGTAATCAACAATAATATGGAAAAGTTAACCACATTGTCGGCCAACTATATTATTGTCCTACCCACAATAATTTTAATGACGAACTATACTATTGTTGTGAAAAACCATACAATGTTACATCCAACCATATTGTTACACATATGGTTAAACATATGAATTTTATACATGTAATTATCGACGACATACATAATAAATTCCTTTTGTTTCAGCTAATAAATACTATTATTTAGCTGACTATTTTTAATTTTTTTGTGTAATAAAAATGTATTATAACTAATATTTTCATTTTATTAATATTGAAATTAATATTTTATGTTTATCCAAAAACGGCCTCTTTTTAATTATTATTGTGAGTAATTGTATTTATGAAATTTATATGGTTATTTATGGAAAGTAATATTATTGCTTGGCATAATAACATGGTTAGGTATAACATTATCATGGTAACTTTTATTAATACTGTAGTTTCTTTCAGTTATAACAATGTTGAACCAGAATTTAGTATAGTTATTTATAACATTTTTCTAACAAAACTATGTTAAGGCAAATCAAGGAATATTTTCCCAACCAACCATATAATTCAACAATAGTGTGATGCCGTTAGAATATTGGCATATCAACCATATAATTGTTCCTACGTGCAATAGCGAAGAATGATAAAATAAAATTTGCGAAAGGTAAAAATTAAGGGTGAAAGGAAAATACGAAAACGCAATACAGGGTACCAATTCTTCGATTACGAACCATTTTTCTTTCGCATCACAATAGAGAGTAATCCCCCTGATTATATTTATATGGCATAAAATATGCATCAGATGGTTCCAACGACTATTTGCATGAAATATTTCAGCAATTTATCACATATACGAGTATGTGGCTATAACTCGCCGATGACGCGATTGATCTCGTATTCAAGTTCAGAAACTGTTTTCGATTTATTCGTATAAGCTCGAAGTCTCACAAAACCCAAAAAAAAAAATCGCACGGTGTTGAATCGTATAATCTTATTGGCAAGTTGGCATCAGTATTATTTGAGATAATTTGTTCTGAAAACCATATGTGCAATAAACCGATTGTTTCATATGTCACAAGAACTTCATTGTCATGTTCCTATAACTAACGTCATTGCAATTTCCACGGTACATCACAGTACAAAAAATCTAAAACTGACTCGAACGTTAAAAAAAAAAGCTGTAGTCCTGTCTGTACTCTCATGACGTAAAGGTGTAACTCACATTTCATATCGTGCATTATGTCCGTAAACGTTGTCTCCTGCCAATCTCGGAGAGTATTTCAATATTCTGAAACTGTCAATAAGCGAATATTTGCCAACTAGAAATCGTAAGATGAACCCAACTTTATTTGATCTTAACATTTTTGGAATTGAAGTTAAAACAAAGACCTACTTACTGAATTTATTTAACAATCTTTTTCTAATCTTCTTTATTCATGCTCCGCAACTAATTCCTTATGACACACATACTTAAAGACAATTTCAAGATGCATATTATATTAGAAAAAAAAACGCTTTAAGAAGCCATTGAGTGCACAAGGACAGAAAAAAAAGAATTCAACAACATGTGGTATGTTCTCTTTTTTTCAATTTTTATTTTTAACACGTTTTTTATAAGTTTTTTTCTGCAGCAGAATAAAAAGTAGACAAAATATAAAAACGTATGAGATACAACCCAAAATTATAACAAGAAGAATTTGAAACAGAACATTTCGCAAAGTTCAATGAACGATATCATATACAAAAACAAAACAAAATAAAAAGCACAAAACAAACAAAAATTAACAGTAAAAATTAAAAGCAAAATAAAATAGGAAAAAGGAGAAAAAAAAAAGCTGAGTCGTCTGCTTGTTTTGTAGGTGGGCGGACTTGTCGCAGGTTGAAAAATATTTAGTAGACGCACACGAGTGGGTTGACTTAAGGGACTTTAATACGGCGAGTATCGAGGTTACTACATATTCTCATTTAGAGGTTATAAGCTAAAGAAGTGTAAAATTATCTGATATTGAAAATTATTATTAAAGTCAAATTTTAGAAATTCAGTTTAGATTATAAAGTAGCATAAAATGACAAGAGAGATCGCAAGTTCTGTAGAAAGTAGAGAGGACCGAAAACATACATTCATAGAAAAATACATCTTGATGACGGTGTATTAACAGAATTGTTGCCAGCGTTGAAATTTCCAAACGTAACAAAATCGGGAAAAATCGCGTTATTTCAACAAAAACGCATTGAATTTTGAATTTTTCCTTTCGTTTTTAAAAACCTATAATATTTTTGTATTAAATAATATTTTTATATTAAAAACGTGATAATGAAGAAAGCGGTCTTTTAAGGCACTATTATATCGGGTGGTTAAATTTCAAGGGCCGATATTAAATGTGAACCACACCTAAACGCCAAGTTTTTTTTCCGAATTTTATTTGACATTTCTCTATTTCAGACTTACTCAATTTGAACCATGGAGAGATACACAATCCAACAACGTGTTAAAGTTATCCAGATTTATTATGAAAATGATGATCAATTTTCGAAGAAAATCATCTTCAGTGATGAGGCACATTTTCACCTCAGTGGATTCGTCAATAAACAGAATTGCCGCATTTGGGCGAATGAGAATCCAAGAGTGACTGTCGAAAAACCAATGCACCCACAAAGAGTGACTGTTTGGTGCGGTTTATGTGCTGGCGGCATCATCGGGCCGTATTTTTTCCAAAATGAGGCTGGTCAGGCAGTTACTGTGAATGGTGTTCGCTATCGTGAGATGATAACGAACTTTTTATAGCCCGAATTGGAAGATATGGATGTAGACGATATGTCGTTTCAGCAGGACGGTGCCACTTGCCACACAGCTAACGAAACAATTGCTCTTTTGCGCAACAAATTCAATGGCCGTGTTATCTCACGTAATGGTGAGATAACACGGACATTTTTTTTGGGGTTATTTGAAAAAAAAGGTGTACGTCGATAAGCCAGCAACAATTCAACAGCTAAAGGATGAGATAATTCGGCACATTAACGGCATAGAACCTCCATTATGCCTCAGGGTCATCGAAAATTTGGACCATCGGATGGAGGTGTGCCGCTATGGTCGCGGCGCCCATGTGGTCGATATTTTGTTTCATACATAATTGAGTAATACCAATATATAATAATAATATAAAATTACAAAAATTTTCTAAATAGTTTGTGTTTTATTTAAAATCAACATCGGCCCTTGAAATTTAACCACCCTTTACAATCAGACTAGGCCTAATAGCACCGCCTGATGGCATGCCATCAAATTCCTTCAATAGCTAGAATTAGTGTTTGTCAAACTTAGCCTCTACACGATTCTCTTAGTTTTTTTTTTTTTTTTAATAATTATTTAAAATAATTATAACGATATTTTTTCAAATTTATTATTAATGACTATTATACAAGTATAAATACTTTCATTCGATTTTGTGAGATAAAAGTCTAAACACATTTCTTGCGACTGTCAAAAAGTCTAACGTATATTAGATTTTGCATTCACACCATCACTTGATATAAACCAAAAAATTTGAGAAGAAAAGAAAACAGCTGTTCATATTTTTTTTTATTTATTCAGCAGAGAGATGTGCCAATATAAAACTTTACACGGCGGCAGCTGAGCGCTTCGTCGTAGGCGGTAGACGTGCCGGCGTTTGAAAATCTTTAGCAGCTAATATAATAATTATGTAAAACAGATCCAAATTTAAAAGCACCAAAATATTTTATGTTCTACATATAGCATGAGCAAAATACATTTATATACGACAGCTAAATCCCAAATTTCGAGCTTTCTTATAACGACAAAAAATACTATCGGTGACGGCACGCCATCGGCTAATAAATAGTCGGCTAGTAAATCCTTTTACAACTGGTTTCCTAAAAAACACAACCCTGATCCAATGAAAAGTATTATCGTTTTGAAAAGTTTCAAAAAACGAAAAAGTCGTATGAGATGTCAAATTTTTATCGTATTATTTTTCGTATGTATGACGAATTACATTCAGACTATCAGACTTGCACGTATTATTTGAATTTTTGGCAAGAATTTTTGGGCTTAAGTAATACACTTTAATTATACAAGGTGGCGCAAAAGTAATGCTCCTATAAGAAAATGCTATAAATTTTGCGATTGTTCCCTAATGTCAGTTCTGTTTTGACATTTGTGTAGTAAACACATGCGAAATACACGTTAATAAACAATGTTACTCTACACTGCTCCAGAACATGGGATATTGGTGACTATTTATTTGACCCCAAGAGGAAGATGATTTTTCGTCAAAAATAATCATGAGTGATGAGGACCATTTCCATCTTAGCGGGTACGTAAATAAGCAAAATTTACGCTTCTGGTGCACTGAAAATCCACGTGTAATCCACGAAGAGCCATTACACCCGCTCAAAGTCACTGTATGGTGTGCTGTTTTCGCTGGAGGAGTCATCGGACCTTTTTTCTTCGAAGACGTCGCGGGCCTGTGAATGGTGAGCGCCACAGAGCATTGATCAACGAGTTCTTTTTGCCGCAACTTGATGAATTGGGATTGGAAAACATGTGGTTCCAACAGGACGGTGCTACGGCACGCACTGCACGTGCAACAACCGATATGCTGAATGATGAATTTCTCGGGCGCCTAATCTCCCGTTTTGGCGATTAGCACTGGCCAGCAAGATCGCTTGATTTGATCGCTGCAGACTTCTTCTGTGGGGCTTTTTGAAGTCGCGGATTTATGTCAACAAGCCTCAGACTCTTGCAGTTCTTAAAGACATCCGTCAAGAATGTGAGGACCTATCGCCGGAAGTTTTGGCAATGTGATGGAAAATGCTATAAAAAGGGTTCAAATGACAATCAACTGTGGCGGCGGCCATTTACATGACATCATATTCTCGACTTGATGTAAAAAATTAAAAGACCAAATAAGAATAAGCCACAAGAAGAATCAAAGTTTTTCATTTTTTTTTTTAATTACAGCCAAAAAACATCGGAATGTTATTTTTGCGCCACCCTGTATCTGCTGTCGACTGAAATCACCTGTTACTTTTATTGCCTATTATCAGGCACCCAAAATACCTGGTTACCGTCGTCAATATTTTATTGCAGAAGCATAAAACCATTGCTGTCGAAAGAATTTACGATTATCGCATCATTGAAATTACAGAATCGCACTACAAATTCCATTAATAGAAATTCTATCACACACAGTGTACATTTCATTTGTGTTTTCGTAAACGGTGTCCTGAAAAGAATTTATTCAAATATACGAAAATTTGCCAGAATTATAAGTTAACCATAATCAATATTTAAAGCAAAACTTTTTGGAAAAATATTATAATTTATTTTATAATTTGTTAATTCGGTAAAGACGCTTTCAACTTTATATCAGTTAATCACGGCAGCATTAGTGAAACAGAAATCCAAGGTAAACCGTGAACAGGATTACCGAAAATTATGTGACGTTCTGGAGGACGTTTTTATACTTATCCGCTTAAAAGTGCTAAAGGTCTTTAGGTCTTTATAAAAGCCGGATTAGAAGATAAAGGATTTATAATTGAAAACTTAGTGAACCTTAGGAACCGTGAAAAGATCCCTGAACACATGTTTAGGGCTGAACTGAAACCAAGGGGATGTTGTCCTAAAGAAGAATGAAATTCACCCAATTTACACTCTTAAATTTCTTCTGCATTGTAAGGTTACTGTTGAAGAGACGCACAAGCGTTTAGGGCCCGTTCAATGCCTAAGCTGCCAAGAATTCTCGCAGCTCCTGGACAATTTGATTGTTCAATTGATGACCGAAAAATTCATTAATCAAAGCTCTATAGCGGTCACCTTTGAGTTGAACGTTCTGACCTGCATCGTTTTTAAAGAAGTACGGACCAATGATGCCACTAGCCCATGAAGCACAGCAGGCAGTCAGTTTTTCTAGATGTTACGATGTCTCTTGTTACACTTAAGGACTATCATCACTCCAAATATGACAGTTTTGTTTATTGACGTATCCATTCAAACAAAATTGCCATTTGTTATTGAACAAAATTAATTATATATGTATATTAGGTGCACAACTTTGCATCCGCCATTTTGCGTCGAAATATATAGATCGTAGATATGATACAATAATCTTAGGTATTTGTAAACATAGCGCCATGGAAATATTAGTGGATTTGTGTCGTCATCATAATGCAGTACTCGATTGTCAGTTAACGATCCAAATTACCGTCATTTGCGGAAAGTTTTAATTTTCCACTTTAAAATGAAGAAATCTGCGGCTGAGGCTCAACGAATGCTCTTAAATACCTATAGTGAGGCCAACTTTAGTGAAAGAACGTGCCGAGATTGGTTGCAACGCTTCAAGAATTGTGTTTTGACATCGAAGATCAGCGTGGCGGTGGAAGAGAGACGGTTTTCAAGACTTATGTCAATCGCAATAGGATCATTGGGAGTGACGCAACAAGATATCTCAAAAGGCCTGAAAGTTACATGAATGATTCAGAAGCAGGGAAATTGGGTGTCGTAGATGAAGCCGAGAGATGTCAAACGGCGTTTACCGGTGAAAATCTGCTTGCAAGGCAAAAACGGTAATAATTTCTGCATTGCATTTTGACTGGGGACGAAAAATGGGCTCTTTACGATAATTCCAAGCGCAGAAAATCCTAAGAATATCCTGGCTATGATTCCTCTTCGACGTCCAAACCGAATATTCAATGTTCCAAGGACATTTAGTGAGACCAGCTCAGCGTTGCGTATTATGAGTTGTTAAACAGACTGAAACAATCACAGGCAATTGTTATCGAACGCAATTAATGCGTTTGAGCTGAGCATTGAAAGACAAATGGCCGCAATACACGCGAGACATGATAAAGTGATTTTAGAGCATGACAATTTTCGACACCATGTTGTGAAGTTGGTCAATACATACTTGGAAACCTTGAAATGGAAAGTCCTACGCCAGCCTCCGTATTCTCCCGACATTGATCCTTGGGACTATCACTTATTACGTTCAATGGCACACGGCCTGGCTGACCAGCAAAGTTACACACCTACGACCATGTAGGTTAGATTTAACAGGCTGCCAGCTAGGTCCAATCTGGTAACGTTGCGTGGCTAAGATGTGATATGTATCTCAACAGATTTACTTATTACTGATTTAGAAGTAATCTGAGGATCGGATAAAGAGGTCCATCACATGATTCCGATATCTCCACTTAATCATGCAGCGTCGGTCTGCCTACATACAATGCCCTTATATAAAAAAAAGCTGGACACTGTTGTTGAGCACTTCCTCTGTCACTCCTCGTACTTCCTCCTCGTCTCTGCAGCTCCTACAAAAGTCATTAAATGGAAGATTTAACCTCATCCCTGCATCGCTAAGTGGCAATATCCCGGCAGCACCATCGGGGCTACATAATGTAGATGTTCCAGAACAAATTCATTTTATTACAAAAAAATTTACTTTATGGCAGAAAACTGTAATTCGGTTTTTCTTGGCTAAGCGAAAATAACTCATTTATTGTTTTAAGCTGCATAAAGTTGGTGTGAAGTGAATTGGTCATAAGTCATTGTCGTCTAATAACAGGCCACAAAACAATTGTTTCAATGCACTAGTCCCTTTTCAAATAATTTATCGCCCAATACGTACCGTAAAGAAATTCGCTTCAAAAGAAAGTTCAACAAACTCTACAAAATTTATTCATTTCTTACCAGATCACACAAATTGGTACTAAGAATTTTGTTGTTTTCAAACAGTACAAGCCATAAAATAACAAACAATATTTTATCCTGCTAACAAAACGTTAAAGAATTGTTTCAAAATTCACAGAGAGGAAAAAAAGGACGAAACAACTGTTTAATTTTGCCTTCATCATTCATACTAATTTATTTGCTTAAGTCATGCTTATTTTTGCCCAATATCATTCTTAACTTTCTTTTCAACTTTGTTGGTAAAATAATGCACGCAGTTTAAGGCAAAATACAGACGTTCATTGTCCTTTTAGGTTGTGTGTGTGTGTGTGAGCGTGTGTGTGTGTCTTTTTTTGGCATTTGAAATAAGCACTTGTTTAAGTTGAATTGGGCCAATACGTGGAAAGATGGAAGGTTTGATATTCCAATGAAATTAATACGAACAGCCATGCTGAGCAAATGATAATACGTCATCGTCATTAGCATGACTACTGGCGGGTGGTGGTTAATGAATTGTTAAGTGTGCATTTTTATTTGCAATCGTATGTCGAAACTGAAACAAATAAAAAATAAATATATATGTACATGCATTCACACAAAAGTCAACAAAACTAACGGTTTGTTAAAGGACATTGACACCCGAATAAAATGTAAATCGTCATGAGTAAATACACATAGAATGGCTCTCGCGTGGCCCGGCTGCATTGAGTCTACACATAATATTAAGAAGCCTTTTGATAAATATTTAAAACTTTAAATATTTGTATTTTAATTTAGTAGAAAGTCGATATTTACAATTTTCATTTATTATTTCGCTGGGCAGCAAATCAATACTTGAAATATTTACTAAACTTTAGTAAATATTATATACAGGGTGTCTGGTAGCAGATTTATATTTTCAAACTTAAATAAAAAACGTAATAATGGGCACAAAGTTTTATTTGCATTTTTTATTTGTTGAATCTTCAAAATGAACTATGTTATAAGTACTCGTATTCAAATCTTAACACTAAAAATAGAAATAAAAAACAAGAGTATATTCGACTGGGCCGAATCCAAAATACCCTTCACGATAGCCAAATATATATGTACATATATAGTATATATTACAAATTTGAATTAAATATGCTCCGTATATGGACCGATATCGGGGAAAAAATATTTTTGCCTTGTAATCACCATTCCAAAAGGGAAATTTTTCATGGAAATTTTTATCGAAAATATCTTGTTTATATATGAACCGATATCGGAATTTTCCATTTTCTGTGTTTTAGGAGACTTTTTCTATCACGAGAAATGCTTTTAAGCAAGAAAAAAATGATCATAGAAAAATCGGTTTATCCTATATCTCGGGTATACATGGACCGATATCGGAAATTTTAATTTTTTCTATTTGGTAACCTCCTTAATATTATTAGAACTTATTTTAAACAAAAAAAAAAAATGCTTAAGTTCCCTTACCCGACATTTTCATGAAAAAATCGGTTTAGGTTATATCTCGGGTATATATAGACCGATATCGGAAATTTTCATTTTCTGTATTTTAGTAACCTTCTTTTATTATCAGAACTGCTTCTAAGCAAACAAAAAAAAAATTATGGAAAAATCGGTTTAAGCTATTTCGTGGGTATACGAGTATACGGACCGATATCGCAAATTTTCATGTTTTGTATTTTAGTAACCTCCTTTTATAACCGGAACAGCTTTTAAGCAAAAAATAATTGTCCATTGTTGTAAAAGTCCGCTTAAGCCACTTATGTTTGAAAAATCGATTTTGGCTATATCTCGGATATATGTATATGGACCGATATCGGGAAACATTTTTTTTACCTTGTAATTGGCATGCTTAATAATTGTGTGAAGTTCGAAGCAAAACAAAAATTTTCATACAAAATTA
This sequence comes from Thecocarcelia acutangulata, assembly GCA_914767995.1. Classification (NCBI taxonomy): domain Eukaryota; kingdom Metazoa; phylum Arthropoda; class Insecta; order Diptera; family Tachinidae; genus Thecocarcelia; species Thecocarcelia acutangulata. The sequence goes on from OU612095.1 coordinate 68,203,888, forward strand.
AAAAAAATAATGCCTTTTTTTTAGTGAAAATTTAAAAAGTATTTTTGGTTTCAGGTGTGTAGGGGTGGACCCACGTTTCATTAACGTTATTAATCAAAAATCAACTGGATCATACTTTATCATGTCCAAACACTGCTGTCGAACTTGTTCGACACTGAGCAAACGCGGCACCTTTTTCATACGCAAATATTATGTTTAACATTTCAACAATCTCACGTATCTTGACTTCTTCAGTACCCATTGCTTTTGGCCTTCCTGTTGACGGTATTGTTGTAGTGCTTGTTCGGCCACTTTTAAAATCAGCAATCCAATATTTTGTCATGTAATCTGACAGAGCAGACTCACCTGTAATGTTTATCAAGCCTTTCTTTTTCAAATAATAGTGTTTAATCACTGCACGAAAGACACTTAATTCAAACGACTACAACCAATAAACTAATCGATGAATTTGCGTGAAATTTTAACAGCTGTGACGTTTGACAGATCACAGTTTCAACAAAAAAATGTGTTTGTGTGGCCACGTAGCGTTAAGTAGCTTCAATATCAATTCGCCCTTGTTTCTTTAAAAAATATTACTTCCAGACGCTTTATTGAATTAATTTTTACTCCAAAATGGTTCTTGGTTACGTAAGCACCAAGAATCATTTTAATCTGAGAAAAGTACAGAGCAAATAACAATACATACGTACATATGTATGTGCATAATAATTTGTACAAAAGGAATCGAAACTACAAGAAAAGCACGTGCGTATTCATATATCAGTTGAGCACTTTAACATTTTGTTTCATGATTTTTGCCCAAAGCACTCGACGGCAGCAGTCAGTGGCACATGTTGTTACGCAAAAAAGAAAGCGATAAAAATCGGCACAATCAAAAACATTAAAATGAAATACAACGCATACGAGTACATGCAGCAAAAGCCGCCGAATATCCTAAAACAGCTTGTTAAACTTCACTTATACAACAAACAACAAATATTAAAGTACACATACACATGCAAGTAAGTATGTGTGTACATCCTTTAGAATTTATTTTTGAAGATTATCCCTACGCATGTGCCAGCTAGCCGGTGCTGCAGGGCCAAAATGCAAGGGTACATACACAAGTTATCGTGGCAGAATAATGTTTTATTGCTCAATTTAAAAACGAAATAAAACATCATTGGAAGAAGGCATTTGATATATACGATTGACAAAATAAACAAAACGCCGACAATTATATCCTTTCAGAGCATCAGCTGTTATCCTTCACATCCATATTTTATATTTTCATTTAAAGTATACACATACTTAATGCTACACATTATATATGTGTGTGTGTGTGTGTGTGTATGGATTTGAACAGCTAACAGGACACGCATGATATGATACTAGACATCAAATTGCTTAAAGACAAGTTTTATTCACACACAGAGCACTGAACTTTTAAACCAAAACAAGACAATAAGAAAGTATATAATATATATGAAGTTGAAAGTATCTTAAAGAAGCAGTTACATGACATTTTACAGATACATATACATACATATATATGTATATATATGCATACATAAGACTAGAAGAAAGCTATGTGCGAGATGAGTGACGCGGCAATTATTTAAACTTATTGTTTGGCGATGAGCAGACGAAATCTGCACCATACTCGTATTTGGTGATATTGCAAAGCCAAAGAAGAATCCTTCAAAAGTAGAGCTATATAGGCCAATAAGTCTACTGCCCACAATTTAAGTTGAATCCTTAACTGAATGATGTATCAATTCGGCTGTAGACCTAAACACAGTAGCATAAAGCTTGATCCAAGCAAACTGCACGATGTTAATTGTAATTAAAACGAAAAATTTATAGAGATTATCGAAAGATTTTTCATTGTCATACATCCCACTGTATTGTTATAGATCTTTTTTTAATTTCATGAAAAATCGCTCTTGAAAGTCCCAGTGAGGCTGCTCTTTTTCGTATTGAAAGTCGAGGATTTTTACGTAAACTGCTTTCAACCAATTCAATGTTTACGGGAATCCTTGAAGATCAACTGAGCCCAGGCCGTGGGAAAGTCAAAGCCGAAACAGTTGCTCGGAATCTCTGCACGCGCGAAAGATGAAACTTACATCACGTGTTCGCCGAATACCGAACTTTGAACAAAATTGTTGTCGTGCAATTACGTAAGAATCATTACTCTTAAAAAATGTACCCACAACGAACGCGCGATGCGCACTCGACCACTAAGACATCGTGACTGACAAATCCCCACAATCGATAACTCCAACAGTACCATCCTCCGCCTGCAACGTTTACAACTTTTTGAAATAAGCGTATTTAAAAATATCGGGTTTTCCAATAAGAACTTGACAATTATTTTTTAAATGAAACGCAAACCATTTCAGATATTTCTAAAACTTTATGATCGACTTGAAATACAATCAAAATATTTATGAATGGTACTAGACTTCGGGCACATCGGCAGCAGTCGATTCATTGGACCCAATTTTCGATTACTCGCTCACAAATTTCGGCCGTAACGACCGTTATTTTCACGTTCAATGTTGCTCTGAGTTCTTCCAACGTTGTCGGCTTGTTGGCGTAGACCAATGATTTGATGTATATTTAACAGAATAAGTATATGTCAATAAAACAACAGCGACTTAAAGGATAATGTAACTTGCCTCATTAACGAGATTGATCTTTAATTATGTCTCAAAGTCATTAAAAATATGGACCATTGAAAAGAGGTATGCCCCCGAATTCGTAGAGAACATATAATATTTGATTTCATATACAATGGTCATAGATATTTTTGACATAAAAATATTAAGATAATTCTTCGGAAACTTGTCGTTTTTTTTACGTATGACAAGGTGCATTTTGGTTGGACTACCCTTTACATACTTAAGTATACTTATTGAAAGTAACTTCAACTAATAAATTACATAAGAACTATAAGATAAGCTGTTAGGCAGGAATGTTTTAAGCAGCAAAATATTCATAACCAATTAAACTGTCCATCATAAAGACAACAATACAATTGATTAACTTTGTTGTTGCGTATTCGCTTTAGTCCTGGCATTTTTCTTTAACACACGAACCTGCAATAATAAATTAAGCGCCACATAAACACTTCATCGCATCCACACTAAGCACCCATATGAGTATGAACATACATCATTATCTACATAAAAATACACATATCCATGCTAAAATGAGAAAACAAATACATGTATGTATTTCATATTATGTATAAAGATTGAAACGCCGAATGAGGATCGGCATCCCCATCCCACCGACGGCTTACTCTTATATTAACACACACACACATACAGGCAGCATCAATTAAAAACCGATCATCAACAATCGTAAGATGCATTTATCATGTTCAAACCTTAAATGACTTAATGTGCATGCATGATCACATAACTATGGATCATTTCTTTTAAGTCGTGTCTAAACGAATGCTGTTCTGTACATAGTGGACTGTCATGCTACTCGTATACGGTAGCAACATCAAACGTCGTGTATAACAAAATGATTAATTTTTCCCGCTTAATGGAAATTGTTTTGAGAATGAATATGATATTGACAAATTTTTTTCTTTTCGTTTGTCTTTTAATAAAAGAATAAATAAACTTTGTTTTCTATTTAACAAGAGCGTCGGTACATCTCTGAGAGATCAATGTTAAATTTATTACTTTTCAGCTCTTTCCCCCCGAACAATTTCAGTTTGATTTGAACTTCCAGAACAGCTTTGTTTAGCAATTGAAATAGAATTGACAAAAAACATATTAAAAGACACCATGTGATACTCGATTGATGTACATATGTACACATGTATTTATGTACATTTACCTAAAAACAAGGTGAACAAACGACTAAATCGTTTTATGGGATAGACCGCCTTAAGAGGATAGTAAAACTCAGAGCGATAAATTAATATTCAAACATCTGGATGTTATTTTTATAATATAATGTATGTCAAAAAGTGTAAACACATGCACTTCTGCAGAAGATCTGATCTTAGTGGATGTATCATCTTTGGTGGCCGATGAACTTTTATTAACTGATCTCGTCAATATTATCATAAATAAAGCTCGTGGGCTACTTGGCTTCATAAACCGCTGGGTCGTGGACTTTAATGATTTTGCAGTGACAAAACAACTTTATACCGGATAAGTTAGACCAGTTCTTGAGTATTGTCTAGTCGTTGCGTAGCTTTATAAAATATACTCTAAGAAACGGTATAATCGACCATAAGCGCAGCCGTGTGACCACTAGTAGTAAATGAGTCCGCAAATTTTTGAATGACACACAGGTTTTTATACAAAAGTTATTTTATTTTTCAACTTAGTGTCCTTTGAGTTCTAAGCAATTAGTCCATAGATTTCTCCTATTTGATTATCCCTTCTGGACAAAATGATTTGACGGGGTTACCAAAATAGACATTTGTTAGTGAGATGATTTTGTCGTTGGGGTCAAATATCTTTCGGTCGTGCAATTTCTTCCAGCTTGTAAACTAGAAATAGTCACTCGGGTATCTATTCAGGTGGAAAAGAACTTTTTATTGGCCAAATGGGGTCGTTTTTTTTTATTTTCCTGGAATTGATTGTTTTCCCCTCTTGAAGGTAGTAAATGTGGATTATTCAGCGTGGGCTGTTAGCACTCCAAAAACGGCATGTACTGTAATTATAAGGGAAACTAATATTCCTTCTTGCGATTTAGCTCGATCTAGCCAAAGTAGGCACCTCAGCCATGATCAGCGCCCGCGTGGTCTACAAGCAGAACTGGGATCTACAAGTAGAACGGGGGCTTTCCCGATCCTGCATTTAACCTTTGGTAAGGGTTTCGGAAGTCCAAGACAACATTAGTACACCAAATGAGGAACTCCTAGCTCTCTATGCCCCAGAAAACAGAGTGCACAGATTAGGTATACACCAAGGCAAAACCTGTTCCGGGGGTTTGTGAAATTGACTTACATCACCATCTGCCTTGTCGGCCTAATCTGATGAAGGACCAACTTCATGGGGTGAATTATTCACGATTCACCGGCTTTCTAGATTCATACATCCAACGTTTTGCTAAAAGTTTGTAGCTATATAGACAAACCTCTGGCTTAATAGTTCTGGCCTTCTAATCCTCCCGTATGCAATTTCACAAAAGTCAATGCAAGACAAAGCTAAATGGGTTGGTAGACCGACGTCCATTAAGAACATCAGCCCTTAACCAACTTACACGTCTAACTACTGGTTCCTTACAGTACAGATACCTTTTGCATGGCAACAGCACCTCGGGGGTTATAAGCATCAAAAAACCAGCATGTACCATTGTTATAAAGGAAACTAATATGCCTTTCTGCGAAGTCTGTTAAAATCTAAAAACCAGAGCCAGACATTGATCATGATTAAGGTTCTACCCAAGGTAGAACCTTAATCATGATCAATGTCTAGATGATGTGAAAGAAGACCCTTCCGAGTACTATGCCGATCCCTGTTCTGCCAATTAAACCTTGGTAAGGGTTTCGGAACTCCAACATGCTGCTTCCTAGATTTTTATTTCTACAACAAACGTAGAGCGCCTTGGTTAGATGTACACCAAGGCAAAATCTACTGCCCGGGTGGAATAAAAGGCAGTCACCCCTTGACAGAAGCAGCGTTGCATTTTCAATTAAATGACTTGAGATACCGTCTAAGTCCCTGAAAAAGTCACGGGATTATTGGGCCTTCGTATTATTTGGTAGGAATTCAAAAACTCGAAAAACACTGGACTAAATGTATTGCCTTTAGACGTACAAGTGCTTGCATGGAAGTCCGTTGTACGTATTATCAACGAAAATGTCGAAAAAATACTCGCAAGTTGCATTAGTGTCTAAACAGTAACATGGAATCTCAATTTAAAAATGTCCGCGAGAAGAATTCAAATCCAAAAAGAATGTTACCCTTAACAAAACATAATTATGTTTTTTGTGTAAATAAATAGCATGAATTAACTAAATGAACTAGAATCATTTTTAACGATTTCCAACTCAAAATTACAAAGACAGCTTGCTTGATTTACATATATTCAAACTAAAATACGAAAATCCTTTAAAAATATATTTTGAAAAAGTTAAATAGGACAAAGGTAATATATTAAAATCCAGTTAGTCTTAATACAACTTGTTATAAGGCAACACTGTTACTTCGGTTATTATTTGAATTTCTGTAAGTGTCAAAAAATTACTGCCATCCGAAATCTCTTGCCATTTCAGCTGAAAATTGGCTGCAAGTGCAAAAAGAGTGAATATATTAGTAGAAAAGATTGAATGTGTTTACTTATTCGAAATTGCATCAGCACGTGTAAACACTGCGTAAAAAAAGATTATGCTAAAAAATAAGACTATACGGTACATATATTTTTTCTTTTTTAATGTTATTACAGCTCAGGTTAGATTTCTGACTCGATTTCGGCTTGGGAAAATGTCAACAAATTTTTCAACAGACTTAGAACGTTGTTGCCGCAAACGAATGCTACAATAGTTTATGTCAGAAATTCTAAACTTGCTTTTCTTATTGATAACTTTTTATGTTCTTTAAATAGGTTTCGTCGTTTTTGTCATTGAAATCCAAGCCTTCTTTCAGTTTCAGTTATACGAGTATATGTATATAACTTTTTTTCTTTTTCGCTTAATGATCTCTTTGCCATAACAAGTCAATGTTGACTAATAAAGCTGAATTAATGGAGAAGAGAGCTAGAGCTGCTAGTGTAGAGAGTTTAGCCACAAAATCGGTATTTTTGTATGCATGTTACAACTATTTATTTATACGAGTATGAATGGATGGCTTAGACATTAAATGTTGTTGTTAAATGTTGAAAAACATGAATAAAGTAATCATGATGCATACAACAAAACTCCAAACGTTCAACAAGCCAAGCTAACCAAAAAGAAACAAACAGACATCCAACCAACCGACCAACCAACAAACAGACCTACCAACAAACCAGTCAACAAGGAACAAAACATTCAACTTACTTAATTTTCAGCGCTTAACAGACAATTAAAATCCAATTAATTCTGACTTTTATTATGGTTAAGCCGCTTAATGTTTAACAATTGCACTGATGTTTCGTTCTTAGTTGGTGTGTTGCTGCTGTTGTTGTTATTATTGTTGCTGTTGCAGCTTTATTTAAATTCATTCCTGTAGTTGTCTTGTGTTCTTTTTGCTGTCGCTTCTGCTGCTTTTGTAGGTCCTGTTTTTGAAGATGTTTTTTCCCCCCACTTTTTGCTCTTCTTTCAATTGCAATGAACTTGAAGTTTTAATCGCGTTGTTTTCATTTCATTTTAGGACTTCTTCTTATATTACGGTAGTCTGTCTCATTGTATTAATGTAGCAAGTACCATATATTGTATTAATAACCTGCAGACAGTTTTATTTTAGCCGCTATAGGAGGTGCTCAAGACATCTGAAGACGGAAAAATAGATCAGGAAATTTATAAATTTGTAAAGGTTGCATACGTAAGAGAAGTAGAGTGTAGATAAGATAAATTTTCGATTAGAAATTTTATTGTATTGCAGAACATGTTCAATTGAAGAAATTGTAGATCCCTAGAGGTCGCAATGGAACTGAAAAATATATGATGGTATTCAATTAACAATAGAAAGTACTAAAGGAGCTATTATATATGTAGTGTCCCTACAATAATATAAAAACTGCCAATAAGGACGACATATTTCCAGTGCTCCTTACTGCGCATCCAATAATTTCGTTGGAGTCTCTGCATTATATATACTCTCAACTTCCCTACAAGAACAGTGACATTCAAATGCCCGATCATTTGACCGACATTGTTGACCAAAACATCACACATAAAATTCTAGCAAATTCTCAAGGGCAATATGAAAAAAATTACCCAAACTTTCGTGCATGTGCGATGCTTCTTCTAACAAATTCTCCAAAATATTCGTCTCTATTCGACAAGTCGCTTTCACCACAAATACGTGTTCGTTTAATTTTTTACTATTCTAAAATACATACATATCTATATTCATTAGAGATGACAGTGATATACAAGCAGAAAACATATGTTTTCTTTCAAAGCGTCTGCATTCTAAAATACCTTGTCAATGCACTTGAGTCCCAATATTGTTCAACGCCGATTTTGCCGCGTAAAGCACAAATTAACAACACAATAATAAATTATTTTTGAAAACTAAGAATATTTACTATATTTGACAATAAAATATATACATATGTATGACGGACTAAAAATTTAGAGCTATGGTAGAACTTATGTTGGAACATCCTTTATTACTTTTCTTGTCTTCTTTAACATCATCATAGATATCACAACATCAAGATATCACAAGTAATAATTTAGAAACGAACTTGAAGCCGACAAAGAAATTAAAAGTAATGATTTTCTGTTTTCACTATTTTTATTTTCAATTTAGTTTTGTGCTAGTCAGCTGTGTTGAATGTTTTACTAGAGATAACACAAAATCCGATTACTGAAAACGATATTAGTTCGCGCGTATTTTAGAATCTATCGATACCGAACAGTCGAAAGTAAACATTCGACAGCGACGAAGTGAAGGGTGAATTCTCGAATAGAATAGACCTGATTATATGCGAGTATATATACTAAGATCTGTGTGAACGTACTGGAAAATTTGATTTCAATGTATTAGTTTCAGTCATCTATTTCTTTTAGGACTATGTGTAAAGCTAGAGGTCTTCACTAATAGTGTGAGTTATACAACCAAAAGTCCCAATCAAGAAGCAACTTGCCAAAACCTGTGCAGCGAATATGATTGCTGATAAACGGCAAAGGCCCTCTAAATATTACGTTTGCGTGAAATACAGGGTGTTAGATACATCAGGCTTTCCAATAAGGACTTGATCTTTTTTTTAATAAAAACGCAAAGTGTTTAGATCTGGCAACGTTTGATGTCAAAGCCAACGAAAACCTACTCGTTGGTTTTGACAGCATGCCTTGTTCTTGTTGAGTTGCGTGCGCTTATATTCATTCTCTTTTCAGCAGCCAACGCAGTTACAAGGAATAAGTTTGATCCAAGCATAAATTGGAATTTATCAATTAAAGTGATTTTGTTTGAAATTTTATACCAAAGGGAAAAGATATGTAAGTAATTAGATAAATAAAGGTGTGCTGCCACTTAAAGGCACCATCTCATTTACACAAAAAAAAGTGTGTTTTTATATTGTGCTTTGGTCTCAACCGGCAGAAGCCAAAAAGCCGAAATTTTACCAGAAGCTAATTGTGACCGCTCTTTCGGACGAAGAATCAAGAGGATCCGACAGGTACCGCACCATCAACGAACAAAACTCATCAACCGTCCACTCTGTCCCATTCTACAGTCCACCACAACATTCGCCAACGAGATTGTGCCCGAAGTCCCCTTACTCATAACTCTGGAATATTGGTAAGTCCATTTTTCACTTATATTAACCCCATAACCTCCGTGTGCCTCGCACACAAAGCATTTGAGATATTTTCTAAACTTTATGATCGACTTGAAATACAATCAAAATATTTATGAATAGAACTCGACGTTGTTCATATGGCCACCGCGGGCACGTCGGCAGCGGTAGATTCGTTGGACCCAATTTTCGATGATTCGGTTACACATTTCGGCCGTAATGATTATTATATTGCGATCAAGGTTGGCGCTGAGTTCTTCCAACTTCGCCGGTTTGTTGGCGTAGACCAATGATTTGAAAGAACGAAAGAGGTGCCCAATTCACTGATCCATTTTTTGAGATTACACGCTCATCAAACTTTATCTCCAATAAGTCGATTGTAATGTGTGCTGTGTGGCTTGTGGCACCGTCCTATTAAAATCAGTTCGGGACAAAAATAATCGGTAATCAAGGCATGATAACGATCTCCATTCAAAGTAAAGTGACGATCGTTATTGTCCACGTAAAAATATGTTCCAATGGCGCATGCAAAAACATGTATTTTTTGTGGATGAAGCGGTAATTCATGAAGCAAATGTGAATTTTTACCAGACCAATAACGCATATTTTGCTTATTAACGAACCCGTTGAGCCAAAATAAGCTTCGTCATGATTTTGCGATGGTCCTTTGATTTCTAATTCTTGATTTAGTTTAATCTCGTTTAGGTGTAAGCCAAGATTCTTATGCAAAATTCGATATAAAATGGTCTTAGCCATGGTCTTGAAAACGCTACGGAATCGACTGATTTGGATTGTTTACAGCAATACCTTCGTCATTTCGACCAACCAGTTGTCTCACTGGCATGGCAGCATCACACAATGGATACGTAGACTCAAAATCTTGCACTAAACTTGTTGTTGCTTGTGTCTACTAGGGCGAGAATAACGACCGAAACTTGGAGTTAACGCTCTTAAAGTTGCAGTCACCCACTCCGATTTCAGTAGTACATTTTTATAATTTGCATACGTTTTTCCTCCGTGTACTTTACCAAGATGAAAATGTTGTTCAGTGGAATAAAGCGTTCAGAAATTAAACTCAAAATCTTCAAGTACTGGGAAAACCTTTTACATAAGTTTAAAATAGAGAAAAGAAACAGATTTTTAACATCAGTGAAACCGTCTTTATTATATTGCAAATTTTATATTATTAATGATATTGTGCGGCCGCCATGGCTGGCGTCTGCACCTGGACAGCTGTCTGTCCAGATGGAGCCTGGGTGTATGGCTAACACTGCTTTGTGTGGCATACAGGGATAGAAGTCCCTGATTTGTTATAGTAAATAAGACTCTTCGATTGTATTGGACTTCCAAAGCGCTCACCAGGGGTTAATTGGCGCAACGGGGATATGCAAAGCCTGCTGGAAGTTCTGTTTTGCAGGTCATCCTGGCACTGATCGTTGTTGAGATGTCTACACCTTGGCTGAAATGTTCTTTCTCTGGTTTAAAACTAAAATCGCAGGTAGGGGAATTAGCCTTTCCTGATAACTTTGGTGCACACCAGTTTTCGTGGGCTGATAACCTCCGAGGTGCTAGTAGTAGTTTCCAACTAATACCTGTAATAAAGACTCAGAAGTGATGGAGAGATGGGTGAACTGGTTGAGGGCTGATGGTCTTTATGAACTTAAGACCAACAACCCGTGAAGCCGTGTTTTCCTTTCACTGTGCTATTAATTGTATATAGGAGGGATTAGAAGGCCCAAGCTCTTCAGCAAGAGGTGTCTACAAAATTTTTGGTGAAAGTTGTGAACCAAGAGAGCATTGTAAGCTACACGGGAGCACTGGTGAATCGTGAACAATTACACCATGGAGTTGATCCATTATCAGATAAGGCCGTCGAGGTAGGTACTGATTTAAATCAATGACACTTCCTTTTCAGTTGTCTTCAACTTGGCTACAACGCTCTGTCTGTCTGTCTGTCTGTCTGTCTGTCTGTCTGTCTTAGTCTTTCCTGATAACTATAATGCATGTAGGTTTTCGAGGGAACTAATTACTCCCGAAGTGTTGTTTTCTTGCAGTATATCTGTAATGTAAGGAACCAAAATTGATGAACGAGTGAGTTGATTTAAGGGCTAACATTTTTTATGAATTTAGAGTCATCAACTCACGAATCCTAGCCCTCCTATGACTGGGTGGGAAATTGCATACATAAGCGATTAGAAGACCCAAGTTCTTTAACAAGGAGTTTGGCTACAAACATATGATAAGAAGTTGCCACCTCGAGGGATTAAAAGGTCCAAAATCTTCAGCAAGAGGTGTCTACAAACTTTTGCCGAAAGTTGCGAACTGAGTAAGCCTTGAAAGCTACATATAAACATTGGTGATATATAGTTTATCGCACTTAGGCAAGTGAATTAACATAACCTTAAAGAATCCAATGTGGTTAACTCACACGATCTTGGTGGCCAATTAATTGGAATATTGAGTGAAATTATTCTTTTATCAAAAGTTTCTTTGAGTATATCAATTTCAGCGTATATGGTATGGAACTCCTTGCTGTTGCAATCACACGTTAGCAAGATTAATGCCAACTAATTCAAACATTATAAGAAGAGTTGCTGTCGAAATGCGTTGTAAGCAATTGTTTTTCAAATTACTCCTGCAGGTAGCAGCCGTGGCGACCACATGACCAAAATCACATTTAAACATTAATATCATAGAAACTTTTTCATTTATCATATACGAATATATATGATTAACTATAAAATATATTTCTTCTTTTATTATGATTCGACTGCGGCGGTCCTAACGGGACATTGTCACATAGGGACACAGGCGAGGTTGTTAAATTTTGCATTGACTTCTGTAGAAGTTGCAGAGACGAGGAGGAAGTAGAGAACGTTGAGTACTTCCTCTATTAGTGTCCAGCTCTTTATTATATAAGGGCATTGTATCTAGGCAGGCCGACGCTGCATGATTTGGCGGAGGTATCGGAATGCGATGTAAGTGGATTGAACTTCTTTATCCGATCCTCGGATTGGTTCTAAACTAGTGATATGTAGATCTATTGAGATACATATCACATTCAGGCAACACAACGGGACCAGACTGGACCCAAGTGAGCTGGCTTTACAAAAGCTGGCAGCCTGCTAAACCTAACCTTTGATTCGAACATATGTAAATTTAAAAGAAACACTTTGTATTTACTGAAAAGTAAAAGTTAAAAATCATGGCACGTTTAGTTTAAAAAAAGTTTCTACTTTCTTCCTAAGCAAGAACTCTTTCCCACATCTTTTCAGTCAAGTGCATAATTCGTGGAATGTCGGAAATTTTTGTCTGAATACTTGCGCCTGCGCAAGGGATTTCTCTGAATCAGCAACCATTTGCGTTACAAGGTTTTTGTTTTTATTCTAAAAATGTTCCCTCTTCTCCTTATTAAAAGTTTGTCAAAGCGTTACTTCAAGTCGTCGTCTGCCGCCTGTGTTCCGTCTTTATTTTCTCTCATGGTGGTGTTGTAAGGTTGAGTGATAGACATGGTTCTTGTTGTAACTGCTGCTGTTGCTGGCCCTCCTGTTTTTTGTTTTTTTTTTGTTTTGTTGTTGTCGTTGCTGTTATATAAATGCAATATTTGTGCATATATTATTTGTTGAAGTTGCTGCTATAAACACACATACTCGTACATATGTATATGAATACCTTCACATTAAACGAAATCAACATTGATATATTTTACTGCAGCTTATTTATAAAAATTTTTACGTGAGCCTGAGAATATTTATTACCATAAAAAGATAATTTCCGAAATTCTCACACGAATAACTTTAATGTGTGTTTTTTTTTGTGCGCAAATATTTTTAATTAATAATCACCCATTAGAAATATTTCATATGAATAATTAATTATTTTAGAAATTTAGAAATTTTTCATATGAAAAATTAATTATTTTAAATAACTGTTTGCTAATCGGGAATCAAAAACCACAAAAATGTTCCAAGTTAAAATATTATCCAAAATTTCATTTTATACACTCATAGAAAAAAAGCATCTTCATATTGATGATGGCGGGGCATCAGAATCGTGACATCAATATAATGTAAATAGTCATCAGTAATGTGAAAACTGTGGCTGTGTTCTGTAACTTTGGCGAGAAGTTCTCGCGTCGAAAACTTGTGAAACAAATTATTCCATCGTTTCTCGAAAAGTGAGAAAAAAAACTGCGTCTGTAACTCATGTCGAAAACTATCCAAAGCGATTACGTCGTTACGTTAGAAATGTCTGAAAATATAAAACGATGCCGACATGAAATTATAAAAATGAAAGCGCCAGCCACAATAAGTACCTCCGCCGACCAAAAATTACTAAAGTTAAGAAATTTTGTTCGACGGCGTCATATTATAACCGCCGGCTATTCTAGAAAATGTATGGTATGGCTTAAACGTTTACATTTTATTTACAAATCCATACTTACATACATACCATATATGTACCAAATTTTGTAAAATTAAAAAACAATTACAAGTTGTGAATTCTGAAACTAAAAGGGAAATTAAAATTTTAGAAATTACAAACTTATATAAGTATTCCCTTAAAACTTGTTGTGTGAAGGGTATAAAAATTAAATAAAAGGCTAAAATGAAAAAACGATCATTCTAAACTGTGTAAATATATATGTGAAACTTAATTTAACTGCAAAATACTAATTTTTCAGCATTATTATTCATTTAATGATGATTATTGTTATTTGTTATTATTGTTATTTGTAATGTAAATCTCACAGCCTTTTTATTTGCGAAAAATAATGAAAGTTGAAAGCGGGAACTTTTTTCGCAAAAGTTTTACAGACACAGTTTTTCTGTAAAATGGCCTTACGTGACCGCTATTACCCGCTATTAGTGAGAAAAGCAGCTGTTTGTTTCAACTTTGTTTCATTACACACGTTTCAGTCGAAAAGTTTCTCGTGGCGAGAGTTACAGAACACAGCCACTGACTTCAATCTCAATGACAAAAGTCTTCAGAGAATTTTGTCATATATTGAGTATTATCGATGCTACAACTGTTGTTACATCAACTTAATAATACATTTTATTAATATTTTTTTTTATTTTGTTTTCAAAAATCACATAAAAATATTTCTAAAATCATGCGGTTAAAGCTGCTTTACATCTATAACAATTTAACAATTTATGAATACGCAAATGATTTGGAATCATTTTTTTTATCGGAGAAGGAAAATAAATTTCGTTAAATAAAACCATCAAGAAATTTATTAAGGGGGGTATATACGAGTACACATCATTCATTTATTGCAACATAGTCATAACGCAAAAAACTTGTTTCGAAAAAACACATTTCAAATTTTTAGTTTCCATACAAGTCTTAGAATTTTTTTTTAGAAAATATCTGCTAAAAGAAACAGTTTAAAGGTAATTTAAATAAAATTTTGGCACAATATAAAAGGTAATACTGTTAAGAATTCTGCATTGTTATCACGAAAAGCTAATTTTTTGAGCTATGACTATTTTGCAAAAAAGGAGCGATATAGTATATTCACGAAAAAATTATGTCAAAAGTAAAACAACAGTGGCGGAAGCGCTTTGGCTGCTGAGAAATACTATCTATATAGTACAAGTATATGAGATGGTAAATGTGGTTTGTGT
Source organism: Thecocarcelia acutangulata (assembly GCA_914767995.1). Lineage (NCBI taxonomy): Eukaryota > Metazoa > Arthropoda > Insecta > Diptera > Tachinidae > Thecocarcelia > Thecocarcelia acutangulata. The sequence continues at coordinate 68,218,923 of OU612095.1, forward strand.
TGAGCCTAATATAGATTTGAAATGTGATCATTACTTGAAAGATTACAGCAAATTAAAATTTTTTTTATTATAGTTTGAATACGGATATTGATGTATTTCACATTGCAAGGACGATGTAATCTTTTACTAGAATAGTACCAGGGCAAATTCAGAATCATTTTGAGAAGTTTGTTTTGCCTGATTTGGATTTTCTTGATATGTGTTACTGCATGATGTTCCCCAGACAGGGCATGCATAGAAAGCTGTAGCCTGAAAGATTGTCTTAACAATAGTTATTTTATTTTCAGTGCTGTAATGAACACTGGTGTGTTCATTAAAAGTTAAACGTCGGTCTAGGAAAACTTCCAAATATTTAAAATTTTTAGACCAGGGAATATCTACTCGTACTTATACCATTTGAAGATAAACTTGAACTAATTAGGTTACAAGAATTTGTTTTCTTATTAAAGCCCAGTTCAGACTATTATACTTTGTATTAATACTTGTCAAAAATTCAAATAATACGTGCAAGTCTGATAGTCTGAATGTAATCAGTCATACATACGAAAAATAATACGATAAAAATTTGACATCCCATACGACTTTGTTGTTTTTTGAAACTTTACAAAACGTTAATACTACATTGGATCAGGGTTGTGTTTTTTACCAAACCAGCTAATTAAAAATTGACTAGTCGGCTATTTCGAAGCCGATAGGGTGCCGTCACTGATAGTATTTTTTGTCGTTATAAAAAAGCTCGAAATTTGGAATTTAGCTGTCATTTATAAATGTATTTTGCTCATGCTATATTAAGAATATAAAATATGTTTGTGCTATTGAATTTGGATGTGTTATACATAATTATTATTTTAACTGTTGAAGAATTTCACGCGCCGGCACGTCTATCGCCTATGACGTAGCGCACCTGCCGCCGTGAAAAGTTTTATGATGGCACATCTATGTTGGTTTATATCAAGTGTGATGGTGTGAATGCAAAATCTAATTTACGTTAGATTTTTTGACAGTCGCAAGAAATGTGTTTAGACTTTTATCTCACAAAATCTAATGAAAGTATTTATACTTGTCTGATTGGGCCTTAAAAAATATAGCTTGTGATTTTCCAGCATTGTTTTTAATTTTCCATTAAAAAAAGTATTGAGAGTGGCTGTTTAGTGCAAGTTGTAAGTTATCAAGGATAGGTTGTGATCAAGGCGAATTCATTATTAGATGGATGCATCGGCGAATTCAGGCGAATTCGTTTAATATGGTGGCACTTTCTCTTTCAAGTTTTGTTTACCTTTTCGACGCCATTTAAATTTTTGTACATGTTCTTTATCAACTACTTTTGACAGTTTAAGTGTGAATTCGCCTTTTTACACAAACAAAATACCTGTTGTTTTACTTGTTGTATTATTGTAGCGAAGCGGCTACCTTGTTTTTTGTATCATGGTTGTGATGATACATCAGAGCAGTAAATTCGGGTATCGTCAGCATAAAAAGCACAGTTACAAACATGTCGTTTAGGAACATCAGCACAATATAAAATGTACAACAAATGATCTAATACAGAGCCGTGGGACACTCCAGCATCAATAGTGTAACTTGCTGAGTATGAAGAGTTAGTACACACATTATACGTTCTCTTTGTCAAAAAGCTTTGAAAAATTTTTATCAGAGGGTAAGAAAAATTATAAGAAATTAATTTATAAATAAGGCCTTTATGCCATACAGTGTAAAAAGCCTTTTCAAAATCTAAAAGTACCATAGCAGCTAAATGTTTGTCCATAAAACTATTTTTAACAAAGTTTGAAATTATTTTGATTTGTTACGTTATCTTATGAAAAGAACAAAAACCAAATTGTTCGCTGGGTATAGTATTTGATTAATCAGCAAAAAAAATAATTTATTAATCAGCCCAATTATAAATAAAAATTCCGTAGGAATTTTTTCACTTTTCCCTTTCATTCAATTATGAACAAAAATTAAGTATGAGGTTTTTTTATTTTTTCTTCTCTCCATTTGTTGAAGACACTAAAGGGAGATAAACTGTTCAATTTTTACGGACAAAAATTGTGATTTTTCTTTAATTTGAATTGAAAAAAGTACTTTATGTGAGAAATAAATTCCGTGAGAATATTCATAATTAGATTGAATATGCAATTATAATGCGTCTAAGTTGTCAAAATTTATTTTAAAAGAAGGGTAAATAGTACTATTATAATATTTTCTATTTATTTTTGAAAAGGAATTTTGTTGTTAAAATTATTCTTTTTAAATTTAAATTAATTTAAATATAACAAAATTATAAACAGCATATTTTCTATGTTTCCCAGCTGTCTATATGTCAATATTTCATAGGAGCTACCCTAATCATCAGAGAACTTTGGAAATTTTTGACAGATATTCTCAAACATTCAACTTTATCTAAATAAATTATTGAGAATTTAAAAAGCAAAATGTTTTATTATTATGTTTTATTATTTTCTTATTAAAACGTCTTTACGCCTTTCAAACAAATGAGCAACCGTTGTTCCTATGAAATATCGACATATAGACAGCTGGGAAACATAGAAAACAAGCTGTTTATACTTTTTTGATTGGTATCAATATTAGAGGCCTATAAAGTGAATAAAACTCAGTTGTTTTTATTTTTTAGAAGTAGAAAAAATGCATCATGTTGATGTAACTTAGTCGTCATATGCGGCATTAAAATAACGAGTATAATGAGAGCCTAGAGAATAAAATAGAAAAAGGAACTACGAAGCGAAAAAAAATAATAATAATATTTTTGCATTCATAGCATCACACAATTAAAATATAATAATGCGATAACAGTAAGTCAACAAAAGTATTAGAACACTTTTAATTCTCATTGATTGCTTGAAAATGGTAAAATATAAAGTTACATGTTCGAACATATTTTTGAAATCCTTAAATTTAATCGGAGGTTAAGTTTAGTTGATGTAGCGTGCCATGGTACTGACGATATTTTGTCATAAAATTTGCTCCACTTAGTAATTTTTCTGATGTTAATGAGCCATCACTTCAATCTTACATCAAAACGAATCCAAATTATAGGTAGTCTGATGTTGGCGTATCATTCTATTGATAACATTTTGTCATTGCATTGACTTCATTTAGTCATTTCTTCAATATTAGAGTGGCATTACATTGATCACATGCACACATCAAAGGTATTCCGATAAAGCATTCCCTGGGTATCAGTATGACATTTCGTTGTTGAAATAATTGTCATCCCTAATGACAATTAGGACAACTGATGTAATGATGGACATCATTTCAATGAAAAGTGTCATGGGATCGAAAATGAGGACGTCTGGTATTGCATTGATGTTAAAATACATTGCAGTCTTGACGGGTTTTCTATGAGGGTACATATACCTGATAAACACAATTTAGAAGTAAATTAGAGAAAAGGTTAGTTTCTTAAACCTGCCAGCGCTGCTATTAGGGAAAAAGCTAGATTTAGGCGAATTCCTTTACTATATGAAAGCACAAACAAACAGTGGACAGATAGCGAGACAAAATTTTTGGGCTCTTAATCATCCAATATCGTTTTTGAACAACTTTTTTACTAACTAAAAAAAAATTGTTTTGAGTGTCCGAGATTTGGATTTGTACAATCTTTTCGGAAAATATGATTTCAGCCAAGTGGCTGCCGCTAGTGTTGATACACATTTGTGCCCATGTTATCGCCTTTACCATAACGTTCCGTAATACTCGTATTTCTGTTGATAACTGTTTGCATTCCTGTCGTATATTCTCCTTAAGCTCCATGATTATTTATTGGCGTAAGCCCGCGACTTCAAAATTAATTATAAATAAATTTATATATATCTTCGCACATGCATTTATGTATGTTTACAGATATATGGACCAGAGCGATAATAATAAACAATTCTGAATCACCAAGAGTTTGAAAAATTCCATAATGTGTAACCTAATTTTAAAAATATTAATTAAAAAAAATATATTTAAGACATCAAAAACATTTTGTATTATGCACTACATGTGCATATTATGTGCGTATTATGTTTTTTTTTTTTTTTTTTTTTAACTTTATTATTTTATTTATTGAATCCACATAGAAAATGTAATGACAATAAGTATTCAAATCTTAATACTAAAAAAAAAATTGTGATTAAAGTCCTGCCAGTGCTGGACAAAAATTTACTTTTATGCGAATATTATTTCAGAATTCAGTCATCTGTTTAGAGCTCTAATGGTAGCCAAAGTATCCCTCCTTCTCAGATGGGTATGACCACCAAAGTTAAGAGTATTAACTGCAAGAGGACTTGGATTGAATTTAAGTTTGTTAATATATCTTCTCGCGTACTTCACAAATTCAGATTTCACAAAAGGTACGTTCAGATCTGCGTGGGTTCATGAGTTTTTAACGTACCATAGAGCGTCTGTAATTCTACGGAGTATTCTATTTTGACTTCTTTGAATTTTTTCAATGTTGGATGCCGAGGCTGTGCCCCATAACTGAATCCCATAGCACCATATTGGCTTTAGAATCGAGTTGTAAAGCAAAAGTGATCTATGTGATTGTATAATATTGTGACGTTCAGCACTAGTATGATTGATTGTGACAATAGAAATTAAAATTTCTCAATAATATTGGTGGGAATGACAATGTTATATGGTTGGATATGGCAGTTAAATGAATTTTTTTTTATTAATTAATTAATTTTTACAATAACAGTATTTGTCATTATACAATTATTACGACTTTTATCAAGTATATGGTTATATGGCATAATTTTGGTTCTTGGCTGTACTTAGTTTTGTAAGTACATTTAAAATTGAAACCATATTCAGTGGTTGTGTTCAACCATATAACTCAACAATAATATTTTGCCCTTAATATATTGTTATATTAACCATATTTCTTCTACGTGGTTACAATCACTCTGCCCACGTTTATATCGAACCACATCACACGTGGATTTCCAGTGCCTCAGAAACATTTATTAACGTAAGCAAACGAAAATCACGCTGAGCCACCACCGCCGACCAATTATTGGTTAAAAAATCGACACAGTTTTTTTAATGCCCTTGCGAATTATCTCCATTGTGTGGCTTTTTGTATACTACATCTGTCTAATTCACAAAAGTTGAATATGATTTACATAAAACGCCAGTTGCAAAAACTATTACATCTTATACGCAAAGAAAAGGCAATTTGAAATATTGTTGTGACAACATTAGTATATACTCTGTCACAATTTGTATTGTTGCCGCTCGTAGTATTTTATAGATTTTAATATAGTTTAATCCACTATAATTATATGAGTTTTCAAATATTCATATTTCTATTGTTACATTTCTATAATTTAAAAAAATGGTTGAATGCAATAATAATGTTTAAAAATAAAGTTTGAATATAACGAAACCTTTTGTTATGTACAATAATAAACTATTAAATAAAAACATAGGTATGGTTAAAGCATTTATCTACTACAGTATAAACTAGCTATTTTTAGTTTTACATACATTGACATTTGCTTATATTTATACATAATTTTCATTTAGTTTGTTGATTTCTTTGTGTTTTTTAAATTTTTGTAGTAGCAAAAATACTAAAAAATTTATAAGTATGTTCTTTTTGGTGGAAAAAGCAGCATCCTACAAATAAAACTTTAAAGCTAAAAGGTTTGTATAAGATTTTATATGGGCAAATACATATATTTTAATGTATTTAAATTCTATATATTTTTTACAGATACATAAATGGGCCAAATCAAAGATACATCAATGTTCCCATAACAACAGGATCTCGCAAAATTTTACTAAAACCTATTTTGTATCAAAATATTGGTTGAAAAATATATTTTTATTAAATGAATTGGAAAAATGTGGTTTTAGTTATAGAAGTATGTATTTATTATGTAATCATACAACATTGTGAACTTTAACACTATTACCGTTGAATCTTACAATAGAATTTACACTTTTACAATAATATGAGTAGGAGTGATAATATTATGTGGTTGGACATGACAGTTGGGTTTTGATTTTTACAACAATGTTGTTAGTCATGATACAATTAATAAAACTTTTACCAAATATATGGTTGAATAATAGAATGTTGGTTCTTGACTGTACTTAGTTACGTAAATATATTGCAGATTTGAACCATATTATGTGATTGTGGTCAGCCATATTATTCAACAATAGTATTTTGCCCTTAAAATATTGTCATATCTACCATATTTTTTTTCTTCTACGTGTACGATAGGGTGATTAATTTTACGTGCCTTACAAAATTTGCACACTTATATGACAATAACTTCTTACATCCATATACTATAGGCTTTTATAAGAGAAAACATTCTTATAAAATACAATATACCCAATTGTTTAAAAAGTAAACACTCTCGTTTATATATCTAGCAAAATTACGATACGTTGTACACTTCATATGTTTTCCCAGCTCTTTAATATTAAATTTATTTAAGGGAATTCCTTTTCAATCCTTACATTTACACACATACGAGAATGTATGTGTGCATTTGTTGAAATGCTTGAATTCCCAAATTATCAATACTACATACAGTTCAACGACCTTTGTAATATTCTTACATATAAAAAAGGTCTGGAAAAATGCTTACACATCTCATTACTTACTTACACTAATACACACACATACATACATACCTACACACACACATACTTACATTCGAATTTCAAATATTTCATGCACGCAATAACGGAAATTCTCAACAGTCATGGCCACAACAAGGTAAATGAACGAGAAGGTCTTTTTGATGGAAAAACATAGATTTTATTGCCATAAAATACTTATTTTAATAAACACACACACACACTTACGAGAGGGTATATAAAAACATCAGGCATTTATTTAACATTTTATATAGAAAATTTGTTGGTAAAGTCTGGCGGCGAAGTTGAAGACGTATGAAAAATCCTTACGCACATTTTACACACAAATAATGAACACAAGGACACTTTTGCTTGTACACACATACGAGTACATACTCGTACAACAACATGCACAAATGTAACAAGAACAAACCAAAGATACCGACAACTTGAAGGCAATTGACATGTTAGACAGGCCGATGAAATAAAATTGGACTGAGTGACAGACATTTCAGCTTTAAGAATAAACAATTGAATTTTTTTTTGCAGAAAAGTTAAATTTTTAGCAAAACACAAAAATAACAGGACTTAATTTATTTTATTAAAAAAGTCTTTTAATTATAAATTTAAGAAATTAAAATATTTAACTCGCTTCTTAAATAAACATAAAGACCCGATATAGATATATTATGAATACTGATTTACATCAGCACCTACCTTGACGGCCTGATCTGATGATGAACCCACTCCACGGGGTGAATTATTTACGATTCGCCAGCGCCCCGTGTGGCTTACAAGGCTCACACAGGCCGCAATTTTTTGCCATAAGTTTGTAGCCATATAAGTAAACCCCTTGCCGAAGAGTTCGGGGGTTCTTATCCCTCCTGTATACAAGATCCGAGAAATCAATGGAAGACAAGGCTTAATGAGTTGGTAGGCCGAAGTAAATTAAGAGCGTCAGCCCTTAACCAACTCACCCGTCCAACCGTCACCCCTGGTTCCTCACATTACAGGTATCTGTTGTAAGACAACAGCACCTGGGGGGTTGTTAGCTCTCGAAAACCGACATTGCACCAAGGTTATCAAGTTATCAAGGAAAGTAATTTTCCTTCCTGCGATTTTAGACTTAAACCGCCAGCACGTTGCAGCCAAGATAGACATCTCAAATGTGATCAGCACCGAATGGTCTGCAAGCAGAACTTCCTGATGACTTTACTGATCCTCGTTCTGCCAAATAATCCTTGGTTGCAACAACAGACAAGAAACTCCTACCCCTCTATGCCCCAGAGAGCAGAGTGCACTCGGTTGGTGTAAACCAAGACAATACCTGCTCCCCGGGAGAGATAACTAATTGATATTTCGTTTTCATTTGTGTTAAACTATGTTAGTGTTAAACTATCAGTTTGCTGTTAACAATGCTAAAGGGATAACAGAAAAATTAAACTGATGGTAAACATAGGGGGCCCGCTACCAGAAAAACGCAAACTTCTCGTGGAGGCATCCCAAAGCATTCTTCTGCATGAAAGTGAAATCTTGAGGGGCGAAAGTTAAAACGAAAAATACGACGGTACAACGTCGGTGTTGGCGGTACAAGGGGATGCACCACGGCTTACATCGGAATATCGGTGAATACGGTTACAGTAGGTCAATGCGGGCATGATGCCAACAGATTTACAGTTTTTAGCATGAACCATGGCTAACAAGACCGATACAAAAAGGGTAAATGTAGTACACCCTTTTGTCTGCATGGCTTTGTCTACGAAAATTCTTTTCGGCAGTATCGCGAGGCTGTGAAAAATTTCTGTGGCTGAGAAATCCAGATATAGATGCTACAGAACAAGATGATAGCAAGAAGATTTGAAGGGAAGGGCTGTTAAAGCCATTGGCAATACATCACAAAGCAATGCTAAGGCGGTCCCGATGTAGAAATTTGTCCCTCAGGAAGAAAAACAGAGTTATTAGTCATTGTTGTGAACAGCTCGATATAAAGCAGAGAGAAGACTTTCGCCCCACGCCGGAAAAATGTCTTTAAAATTGACAACACTTAATTATAATTTTATAATACACACAACTGCAACTCTGTAAATAGTAGAATTGGAATAGGTTCAAGCCGAATTCATAATAGGTTGATATGGAGAGCTCAGCTGATTACTTTTTTTTAATTTTAATCAGTTTCAGATCAATGAAATAATTAAAAGAAATTTGAACAAAAAATATTTTAAAACAATTTTTTAAATTACGAGTTGTAGCTTGAGAGCCAGGTATGGATCCAAAATCTTCCTCAATCTGGAAGGCCATTTTCACATTATCGGAGACTTTAATTTTCACAAAATAATCAAAGTTTTTATTTTCCTGTAAATATTATTTTAATATATTCTTTTTTTTTTTTTATTCCTTTTTGTGTTTATATTTTTCCCTTAACATTTGAAAAAAAATTTTGTTATTGCTCTTGCTTTACCTGGTATGAATTCGCCTTGAGTAGGTTAATTCCATGATGAAATTAACTAAGTGGCATGACTAGCGTTGCTATCTGTTATGTAAAAAAGAAAAACGCTTCTGGAAATGGTAGTTTTTTAGTGTTCCTAAAGATGAAAATAAATGGTAAATGTGGATGGAAATATGCCAGATGTATATAAAGCCAACATCCCATATAAGCATTGACAATTTTGCCAGGAAAGATTCTGTAACTGCAGGACGTAGCTTTATTCTAATGTCAACAGCAGATTCGAATCTGCCAGCCAATATGATTTCTTTCTCTACCATAAATTTATTAGAATAGTACTTAAGCAAACTTTATGTTTCAGCGTTTTAAAATAAATAAAACAATTGACTTTGTATACGACAATACCTTTCTTTAATTACAGTTTTAATGCACTTTTAACGTACGTAAATGGATTATAAATAAGCAAAATGAATGTGTAACAATTTTACCAAGACAAATTTATAACAGGTGAAATTGACAGCGCAGCTGATAACTTTTTTTTAATTTTAACCAGTTTCAGATGTCAATGGAATAATTGAACAAAATTTGGAAAAAAATTATAATAAAACAATTTTAAAATTATGTATCTTGGGCGCCAGGTATCATCCAGAATCCTCCCTAATCTGGATGGCCATTTTCATTTTTCCAAATTCTATGATCTGAGACTTTAATTTTCACGAAATAATTAAAATGTTTTCTTGTAATTTTTTTTTTAATTTCTTTTTGTGTTTATATTTTTCCCTTGACATTTAAAAAAGATTTATTTACAGTAGTGTTGTGTTTATTGCTCTTGCATACAGTCATAACAATTTTATGGGTATTGAAATAATAGGAAATTGAAATAATAGGAAATTGTGGACTTGTTCAGACTAATGACATTAAAAAGCAAATTACTCTCTAAATTTGCCAACTTTATCCAAAACTGCTGGAACGTTAAAAACCACAATTGTACATCTTCAAATACTAGTGCTGCTTACTTTTTAGAATAAAGCTCATTTTAAAGATTTTAGACGCTTAAAACGCATAACATCATAAAAAAATAATTGCAATATTGGCAACAGCTGTAACATGAAAAGAAATGTGTAATTTTCAATAGATATTTATAATAAATTTTATAAAATGGAAACCGAATTAACACTTACATTTACTGCTTACAACTTTACAACGTTATATGTAGTTTGGGTAGCCTATCCATTTTGCTTTTAGTTAGTTTAAAAAAAAAACTTTCTTCAAATTATTCTTTTTCAGTTTCATATGTATGTAGACAAAAAATAGCTGATTATTCAATTCTAGCCCGAACTTAGCCAAAGAAAAAGTTCAGGCTAATTTGTACAAGAAGTGGGAAAAATTACTCTGTCATTTTCTCTCAAAATTGCACAAAAATTGTTACGTGGAACGCTTTTGGACAACTTTGGGCTAGTTCGGACTGTTTCGTTATTCACGTGGAACACACCCAATTTTTTAACGAAATGCAATACATACATTTTATTTTCGTTGAACACTTTCTAGGCGGCTTCAATATGTATTGACTCAAGACATTATTCCTTTAAATTACTGAAAAACATGGTAGAGTTTTCACAAGTTTTGTAAGACATTCTTCCAGGGGGAATCAAGGGAACATGTAGAAACTTTACAATAGTGGTTAATACATCCTAGGCAATATCATGTTTAGCGCTGTTAGCTTGTTCTCTTTGCAGAGATAAAATGCTTATTATAGAGGGTATCAATTTATCTTGCAGCAGCTGTAATCAACGAGATTTTTGACAGAGAGCTTTAATAAGATTCTGGTCAATTTCTAAATTAAATGGGCCTTCCGGGTACTTTAAAAACACTGATATTGTTAGAAGTATCAGCTTGGTTTGGACCTGCACTGCAATTGAGATATCATACGGAAAAAAAAGAAAGGCCTAACTATAATGTGCATTAACTAAAGTAAGCCAGCTTAAGAAACTGTGCGAACACATATAATCAAATGTGTACAACTATAATGAAATTATTGAAACTTTTCGTTAAGTTTCATCTAATGGCCGTTGCTTAAGCAAACTACGAAACTGAACGCACTTCCTGTACGGAATCCTTTGTTTTCAGAAGTTTGTATATATGTTTACTAAAATTAAGAAAAATTGAAGGCACAGAAGCAAACACATTTGTATTTAATTTAATAGAAATGTTTTTAGCTTTCTTTCCATTTTTAATAAATTTTCACTTTTTGTTTAGAAATTATTGCATACAAATATTTTGTTGTTGTTTTTAGTACCTTTTTACACAATGTACTCAGAAAATACGGAAGTAGTACGCAGTTCTGCAACAATGGGCTTAAAATTATTAAGTTCATATACATAAGTACATTATCGCCAACTAATATTCGTTTTTGATTCACATATGCATTTGACATGGTATTCGTTTCATTTTGACATAAGCTTAAGCCAATCTATGCACATTATGGTTAGGTCTTTACTCTTAATAATTTATCAGACTGTATACCCAGCAGTCCACAGGTTATTACAATTTGCAAAGCATCCGATTGTAAGCGATTGTGTCAACAGAAAAAATCAAAATAAACATCCCAGCAGTCCACAACTTATTACAATTTGCAAAGCATCCGATTGTAAGCGATTGTGTCAACAGAAAAAATCAAAATAAACATGCTAAGGACAACAAAAAACTAGCATTCGATTCAGATTATTCTCTTTCTACTCATTATGTTAAATTAAATGTACAGAAGAAACAAAGTAGAAAAGAAATGCTAATAATATAGTTTTGAACTCATCCAATCTTCGCTTACAATGTATACAGTGTTGGATGCATCTCACGGCCTAGGCCATCGCTGTGTAAATGTAAGTAGGAATTGTATACAGACTTCGGATGGGTCACGCTTACATTGTCAATGATCTTAGATCGAAGATGTATGTGACAAAAAGTTCACTGGGTAGTTATATAAGGTAACAGTTAAAATCTCTTCAAACATTTTAGGATTATATAACTTTGGTTTAGAGAAAGCACTTAAAGTCAATAGACCGCGACCCACTAAATGCGGACACTCTTGATGGGTCAACCAGTTGCGTACAAGAGATAAATAATTAAGTAAATTAATTGATTCTCGGACTCCGATATTAATGATCGATACCATACAGGATTCTTGTATTTTCCACCAGTTTGCACTACGAGCCGATTTTTCTGCAACACTCATGTGGTGTCCTAAAACCTCTTGTAGAGCTGTCAAGAGCTCAGAACTCAACTCCTCGCTTTAAGTCTGATAGTAAAACCACAAATTAGTTAAAAATGTGCTTAAAGAAACGTCTTGTCCAGGTAAATCCCACTACCGTCATCTTTATCACCTACAAATTTTTCGGAGTCTTCGGGCAAGTCTTTAATTTGTTCATTTTCGTATGTTTTCTTATGTTTTGACGGCCTCCGGGATTTTTACACAAGCAAAATATTTTGTTGTTTTTTATTGCAGTACAACAACTTCTAATTCTGTCACCTAATAGTTGCACCATGCTTCACAGTAAAATGCCGTAAATGAGTAATTTTTCAGCAAATTGTAAAAATTTCTCTCCAAAAACTCTCGTATCAAAAAAAAAAAAAATCGTAAATTTTAGTAAGCAGCTATTAATATATAACAGCGCATATAGGGGCAATTAAAAACCTGATTAGCCAAAAAGTCAAACAAGTTTTAATCATATACCGCTCCTCAGCTCCTCGTTATCAGGTTATCGTTAAGTTTGTTTTCAGATATAATTTTTCTAAAACTCGCTTGTTTAAAAAAGTACTTCAACGAAAAAATAGTAAATGCCCATTTAGCCGACCGTAGAAATTGTAACTGTAACGTAAACGTAACGTAAATGTAGTAGCACTTATAGAACATTCAAACCCGTATCATCTGTTTTTGACTTAAATATGTTTTTCATGTTTATATTTTATTTTTCTTTTGGACCAATAGTCAGGGGATAACCCCTACATATGCAGCGCATTGTACTAGAACTAGGAAAATAGGTTATGATGAGGGGGAAAGGTGGAACAGTGTTTGTGGTGGTTTAACTTTAACAATAACAACACGAAAGACTAAAAGAAACTCTATTAGAGCCTTTAAAGTGTTGAAATTAAATTAGTTAAAACTGATCAGTGCCCAGTGTATATACCTTCGACACTGCGCAGACTAGCAAAATTTAGTCCAACACCTTCCACACCACAAGGTAATATAGGGTGTTTTTTTAAGCCCGATAGAACTTGAAATTGTAAAAAATAACACAAAAAATTAAATTGTAATCAAAATTTTTTTTTATTCGAAAGATCAATACGTGACATTAACATTTGAAAATGATTTCGGGCATATGGGCACCGCGGCTGTTCTTGACGAAGCGCATTCTGGACGTCCAATTTTGGGCCACTTTTTCGAGCACTGCTGGCCGTATGTCACGAACAATGCTGGCCTCCAAGGCGTCAATTGTTGCTGGTTTATCAGCATAAACCAGTGACTTCACGTAGCCCCACAGGAAATAATCGAGAGGTGTCAAATCGCACGACCTTGGAGGCCAATTGACAGGTCCATTTCTCGAAATCAACTTATCGCCAAATTTTGATTTCAGTAAGTCGATGGTTGCGTTCGCCGTATGGCACGTAGCGCCATCCTGTTGAAACCACATCTCCCCCGGATCAATGTCATCCATATTTTCAAACAAAAAATCATTGATCATGGTGCGGTAACGATCTCCATTGACCGTAACGCGAGCTCCGGCCTCATTTTTGAAGAAATAAGGTCCGATGATGCCACCAGCATGAAAACCGCACCAAACAGTGCATTTTTCTGGATGTAATGGAGTCTGTAGGGTCTCTTGTGGATTGGTCTCACTCCATTTGCGGCAATTTTGCTTATTAACAAACCCGTTAAGCCAAAAATGCGCCTCATCGCTGAACACAATTTTGCGATAAAACAACGGGTCAGTTGCCAACTGCTAAATTTGGATAATTTCGTAGCGTTGTTCAAGCGTGAGTCTATTCATGATGATTTGTCAGAGTATACTGAAACAAATAAAAAAATGTTTCATCAAAATTTAATTTTTTGTGTTACTTTTTACAATTTAAAGTTCTATCTAGCTTAAAAAAACACCCTATAAAATGCATTGAAGAGAAATTAATACTGAACATGTAAAGAAAACAGGGACAACGGGGGAAGAGAAAAATAAAGAAACACACGACACATCTTGCTACCTATTCCGTTGAACTTTGTGTGTTAAAGAAAATAATTAATTTTTCATCGTACATATCCTTATATCAAATAAATTACAAAAATAAAACTAATACAGCTGTTCATAGCAGTGATGAGAGTTCTTAATATTCAGTACATATACAAAAAGTACGAAAATCGTTTAAATGGTACCTTAAATTTTTAAAATATTCCTTTTTCTGTCCATATGTCGACAATTGATACGAGCTACAGCTGGGAAACATAAAAGACAAGCTGTTTATAATTTTTTGATTTGTATCAATGTTGGAAGCCAATACAGTAATCCCTGCTTAATTACCTCACTCAAATTGCTGTAATTTTTAGGTAATGGAGCGAGCAAGGTATTAAAGCGGAGACGCTTAATTACCTCATAGCGGTATTTATGCGATTATGCTTAAATACCTCTACAAAGGCATTTATCCAAACGGACTTAAATTGAATAAAAGTCATTACATACATACGTTAAAAAAAATGTAAACGCAAAAGAAGTTTTCAAAATAAAATAAAAACGAACCAAAATAACACATTGATATCACATCACACAATCACAATTATACGTACATATATATAAGTATGTACATATATAGAAAACAATAACAGGAGTAGATGCAAGTATGTATGTATATAATAAAAGCGTATCAGAACGTTAAAAACAAATTAGCTGGATTGACAAAAATTTACTCTTTATGTTTAATAAGTGACAAATTTGTCAACAGAGTTGAGTGAATTGGTAGGCAGTGTTTGGTAAATAAATGAGGGAATTTTTAGGGAGTTTTTGGATTTGGGATACAATATTTTGGGTAATTACCCAAAATAGGCAAATATAAGAAAGCTAATTAACCGTACATTTTTGCATGAAAATATGTGAAAAATAAACGGGGATAGAATATAAGGGATGAATAAACGAAAAATTCACTGTATAGCGAATAAAACCCAAATGTTTGAATTTGTGTTCTCAGCTTTTTGATACTTCCATTATATTATATTATTATAAATTTTATTGTTTATAATGTAATAATACATTATTGTACTTAAAAATATTCAAATTTTTTTTGCTTTTATTTTATTTTTTTGATATAAAGATCTAGATAAGAAATTAATTATTTTCTTCACATCCAATGTATCAAAAACACATAATACGGTTTTAAGTATTCTGTAAAGGCCCTGATTCACTATCCTACATGATCGTAGGATTCATTCACAGAAAACTGTTTCTAAAGTCTGGCCGACTTGAAAAAATCGCTTCAAAATGGCGTTGTAGGTCACTCTATTATACAAGTTTAATTGCAATAATTTATATACACAATCATTTTACATTGCTTACATGTTTTTCTCGCGGCACCAACAATATTCTGATATTTTTCATAATATATACCACACTGATCGCACAGAAAAGTTTCGTAAAATTTTTCAAATCGCACGATTTGTCAAAAACTCTACTGCACGGTTACATTTTCAGAACTTTTTCAGCACGCATGCTTTATTTAGTAAATCGCACGATCGTGTATGATAGAGTAACATGGACTTAAGTGCTACTAAATTGACATATACGTTAAAGTTACAATTTCTAGGGTTGGTTAATTGGGCCTTTAAACTTCTTCGTGTATTTGAAAATACATAGTAAGTGTATTATAATACCAAGTCTGAAAACCCTTAATTTTGAGAGAAATATCTTCCAATCGGTTTTTGCTTACAAAATCTTCAACATTAAGGTAAAATTTTCATTCTGGCAACGCATACTCGTTTCAGTTATCAATGCAGTTATCGAGTTGGTTGAAGAAAAACCAGAAGATTTTGATTTTTTTAAGTTGGCTAGAAAATCTTTTATCTCGATTGTGCTGTGTTCGAGTTTTTTGATCAGCTGTCAAAATTTATGTTAGTTATGTTTTTTTCTTTTTTTTCAAAGAAACAGCTAAATATTTTTTATTGTTTTTAATTTCATTGAATTTTAATTAGGTATAAAATATAAAAATGACGTTGGTGCCAAACATCAATACTGGGAGAAATTTTTTTTTAATTTTTGTTCATGCATTTTTTTACCAAACCCAAAAAAATAAGGGGTTATAACCACTGTTGCCAGAAATGCAGATTTATCTTCATTTTGCAGATTTTTCCTCTCTAAAAACACTAAATGAAGATTTGAAGTTTTTTGGCCGAAAACCGCAGATTTTTAAAATTTTTAATAATAAAGTAACTTTTTGTGCTTTTTTCCTTATATCTCTACTACCATTTGATTGCTTTATGTTAGAACGAAAATATCAATCGTTCACAAAATGGCATAACATCTTGCACATGTTTTTAAATGTTGTTTAAGAAAATTAAGCGAAGTTTCGAAAAAAATTATAAAGGTTGAAAGCTACCCGCAATTGATTGTTTTTGGACTCGAAATTCAAAATGTTACTTTGTTAAAGCAACTCTGGCAAGTTTTTAAAAAGAAATGTGAGCTTATTTATACTAAAATTTAGTCTTTTTTTATAATACTCTTTTAAAGATGCTACCAAAATTATGTTACATTTTTACGACGATTTTTAGCTCATGTCTTTCATTTGTCTCTTTTCATCCCTTTGCTAATATCGATGTCAGTCAAATGAAAATAAAACAATTTTAAAAACATTACAAATGACTCAGAAGGAAATTAGAAAAAAAACATGAAAAATGTTTTTCGTTGTGACAATTTTTCACTACAACAAGAAATGCCGTTTAGACATGGCTTTAAACCATCCTGAAAATCTACTCTATCTAAAATAATTACGATAACGCGAGAACTGTTCTCCAGCCCAGAGCTGTATCTAAAACAAAACCATCTAATGCTGACATAATTTTCAAATTCTAACGGAGTTTATTAAATATATAATGATTTTACCACATTCATCAGCAAATGTCGAGAGAATCTTCATCTAGGTAAATTGTAGCGACACAGAAGTCCGCATATACTCGTACATCGGTATTCTGAAATGCATAATTTTTTTCAATATGTTAATATTTTTAAAATGATTTATAAAAGTGGCATATTAATAAGAGTTTGAAGATTTGGAAAATAAAGAGCAGATTTTTTCATGAGAAATTCCTGAGTTTTGCAGATTTTACCTCTTTAAACTCTGGCAACCCTGGTTATAACACCGTATCCAAATCTCGTTCCTAAGATTTTCCATAAACACTAATTTACCCTAATGTACATACATACATATGCATGCAGGTAGTTATGTATGTATGTAGATACGAATGACTTTTTCAACTTGCATTCATTCATTGGTTGCATCTAAAGAGGCGTGCAATATTAAGCCAACTTATAACAGTCATTAAAACAACACAACAACAACATCGAATTGCAACGCATTGTTGCATAAAACAATAAAACACTTAAAAAAGGGGAACAATTAATAATACTCGTAACTACACAACAGACAGTTTCACACACCTCTCTACATACTTCCATATACCGGCATACATATGTAAACATGTATGTACATATGTATATAAGCATTCATATAGATTTGTATATACAAACAAACTTGCATTTACTTTTTATACCCTTCACAAAAATGTAAAGGGTATATATAAGTTTGTGATTCCGTTTGTAATTTCTACAGTTTTTTTTTGCGACCCTATAAAGTATATATATTCTGAATCAGAATTAATGGAAAAGTCGATTAAGCGATGTCCGTCTGTCCGTCTGTCCGTCTGTCCGTCTGTCCGCTGTTGAAATACCGTTTCTGAGAAAACCACAAGACTTAGAAACTTTTTTCTTTCACCATTCTTTTACCCCATAGATTCATGGGTTTGCTATTGAAATTCAGTAATATCGGTCCACGTATAGCTGAGATATATTCAAAATTCCGAAAAAAGGCATTTTTTTTTGCATTTTTGTATGAAAATTTTTGAAAACAAAAGTTGTTCGTTATGCTTCAAACTTCACACACTTATTAAGCATGGTGACTAAAAGACAAAAAATTTTTTTTTCAGATATCGGTCCATATATACCCGAGATATAGCCCAAATCGGATTTTAATGAAAATGTCGCACAGGCGAAGCTAAATAACTTTTTTTTGCTCAAAAGCAGTTCTGGTAATAAAATTAAGTTACATAAATATGGAAAATGAAAATTTCCGATATCGGTCCATATATACCCGAGATATAGCTCAAACCGGGGTTTCCATGAAAATGTCGCGTAAGCGAACTTAAACAACTTTTTTGTGCTCAAAAGCAGTTCTGGTAATGAAATTAGGTTACATAAATATGGAAAATGAAAATTTCCGATATCGGTCCATATATACCCGAAATATAGCCTATACCGGGGTTTTCATGAAAATGCCGCGTAAGCGAACTTAAACAACTTTTTTGTGCTCAAAAGCAGTTCTGGTAATGAAATTAGGTTACATAAATATGAAAAATGAAAATTTTCGATGTCGGTCCATATATACCCGAAATATAGCCTATACCGGGGTTTTCATGAAAATGCCGCGTAAGCGAACTTAAACAACTTTTTTGTGCTCAAAAGCAGTTCTGGTAATGAAATTAGGTTACATAAATATGGAAAATGAAAATTTCCGATATCGGTCCATATATACCCGAAATATAGCCTATACCGGGGTTTTCATGAAAATGCCGCGTAAGCGAACTTAAACAACTTTTTTGTGCTCAAAAGCAGTTCTGGTAATGAAATTAGGTTACATAAATATGAAAAATGAAAATTTTCGATGTCGGTCCATATATACCCGAGATATAGCCCAAATCGGGTTTTTCATGAAAATGTCGCGTAAGCGAACTTAAACAACTTTTTTGTGCTCAAAAGCAGTTCTGGTAATGAAATAGGGTTATATAAATATGAAAAATGAAAATTTTCGATATCGGTCCATATATACCCGAGATATAGCCTAGACCGGGGTTTTCATGAAAATGCCGCGTAAGCGAACTTAAACAACTTTTTTGTGCCCAAAAGCAGTTCTGGTAATGAAATTAGGTTACATAAATATGGAAAATGAAAATTTTCGATATCGGTCCATATATACCCGAGATATAGCCTAGACCGGGGTTTTCATGAAAATGCCGCGTAAGCGAACTTAAACAACTTTTTTGTGCCCAAAAGCAGTTCTGGTAATGAAATTAGGTTACATAAATATGGAAAATGAAAATTTCCGATATCGGTCCATATATACCCGAAATATAGCCTATACCGGGGTTTTCATGAAAATGCCGCGTAAGCGAACTTAAACAACTTTTTTGTGCTCAAAAGCAGTTCTGGTAATGAAATTAGGTTACATAAATATGAAAAATGAAAATTTTCGATATCGGTCCATATATACCCGAGATATAGCCTAGACCGGGGTTTTCATGAAAATGCCGCGTAAGCGAACTTAAACAACTTTTTTGTGCTCAAAAGCGCTTCTGGTAATAAAATTAGGTTACATAAATATGGAAAATGAAAATTTCCGATATCGGTCCATATGTACCCGAGATATAGCCCAAATCGGGTTTTTCATGAAAATGTCGCATAAGCGATCTTAAAAAACTTTTTTTTGCTCAAAAGCAGTTCTAGTAATGAAATAAAGTTATATAAGTATGGAAAATGAAAATTGTCGATATCGGTCTATATATACCAGGGATATAGCCTATACCGGGGTTTTCATGAAAATGCCGCGTAAGCGAACTTAAACAACTTTTTTGTGCTCAAAAGCAGTTCTGGTAATGAAATTAGGTTACATAAATATGAAAAATGAAAATTTCCAATATCGGTCCATATGTACCCGAGATATAGCCCAAATCGGGTTTTTCATGAAAATGTCGCGTAAGCGATCTTAAACAACTTTTTTTTTTGCTCAAAAGCAGTTCTGATAATGAAATAAGATTACATAAATACGGAAAATGAAAATTTCCGATATCGGTCCATATATACCCGAGATATAGCCCAAATCGGGTTTTTCATGAAAATGTCGCGTAAGCGAACTTAAACAACTTTTTTGTGCTCAAAAGCAGTTCTGGTAATGAAATTAGGTTACATAAATATGGAAAATGAAAATTTCCGATATCGGTCCATATATACCCGAAATATAGCCTATACCGGGGTTTTCATGAAAATGCCGCGTAAGCGAACTTAAACAACTTTTTTGTGCTCAAAAGCAGTTCTGGTAATGAAATTAGGTTACATAAATATGAAAAATTAAAGTTTTCGATATCGGTCCATATATACCCGAGATATAGCCTAAACCGGGTTTTTCATGAATACGCGGCGTAAGCGAACTAAAACAACTTTTTTTGCTTAAAAGCAGTTCTAATAGCAAAATAAGGTTATATAGGTATGGAAAATGAACATTTCCGATATCGGTCCATATATACCCGAGATATAGCCTAAACTGCGGTTTTAATGAAAATGTCGCGTAAGTGAACTTAGACATCTTTTTTTGCTTAAAAACAGTTCTGGTAATGAAATAGGGTCATATAAATATGGAAAAAGAAAATATCCGATATCGGTCCATATATACTCGAGATATAGCCTGAACCGATTTTGCCAATAACATTTTTTTTTTTTTTGCTGAAAAGCAGTTCTTGTTATGAAAGAAGGTTACGAAAATAGAGAAAATTAAAATTTCTGATATCGGTCCATATATACCCGAGATATAGCCTAAATCGGGTTTTTCATGAAAATATCGCGTAAGCGAACTTAAACAATTTGTTGTGCTCAAAAGCAGTTCTGGTAATGATATAAGGTTATATAAATATGGAAAATTAAAATTTTCGATATCGGTCCATATATAGTCGAGATATAGCCTAAACCGATTTTTCCATTAAAAAAAATTTTTTTTTTTTTGCTGAAAAGCAATTCTCGTTATAAAAGAAGGTTACTAAAATACAGAAAATAGAAAATTCCGATATCGGTTCATATATAACCGAGCATATTTAGGTCACATTTTTAATATACTATACATATTCGTGACTATCGTGAAGGGTATTTTAGATTCGGCCCAGCCGAATATACTACACTCTTACTTGTTTTGTATTTAAATTTAAAAAAAAACACACACACAACATACGAATATGCGGAAATACATACAAAAAAAGTCTATTTTTAGAATTGAATGACCATGGAATATTTTTGTTTGTAAGTTTGTTTTAAAACATCTAAAATCCAATAAGAAACTTTTAATACATATGGATATGTACTTATGTATGTATGTGAGTAAAACACGAAAAAGCTTTCACGTACATACATGTATGTGAAGTTTAACATATAAAAGCTCTTATATACACTTTGTCATTAGCTCGCAATATGCAGTCGTGGCCGAGTGGTTAAGGCGTCTGACTCGAAATCAGATTCCCTCTGGGAGCGTAGGTTCGAATCCTACCGGCTGCGAATTTGACTTTTGTTCCTTTTTTTTTTAATTGATTGCCTGAAATTTTTATCAAAAATAAGAAGGGGCAATTTCAGGATAACGTAGCTGTTCGTTCGTTCGCACAATTACATTTAAAACAAAAACAACATTCAAAATTTTGTTATTGTTTTAATTGTAATTGTGCGAACGAACCGCTTCGTTATCGTGAAATTGGCACTGAATCTTTTCTTATTACGAGTGAACGAACAATTCTTGTTTATATATTTATATATATATATTTGCAATTCGGTTCTCGAAAACGGCTCTAACGATTTTGATGAAAATCGGTATCCAAGGGAGAAATCGATTTAATTTCGTCTCAGGTCCGGGAAAAGGCATTTTCTCCCGGTTTTGAACCATTTTAGAGTTTTAACCACTTGTTGGATCCAATGCTTAATAAGGTGGAATGTATTCCTAATCACCAATTTGGTTTTAGAGCGAAACATGGCACCATTGAGCAAACACACAGGTTAGTTAACGTCATAAGAAAGGCATTTGAAGATAAAAAATATTGCTCTGCCTTATTCATCGACGTCTCACAAGCTTTTGATAAGGTGTGGCACGATGGCTTAATGCATAAAATAAAGTTTAACTTACCTGCAAACATACATAACCTTTTGGAAAGCTATTTATATTGTCGCCAATTTATAAAAAAAAGAAGGCGATTTCATAAGCCCCGCCCAGCCTATTGAAGCTGGAGTTCCCCAAGGCAGCATATTAGGGCCTATCTTATATTTGATCTACGCATCTGACATGCCGACAAGCACAAACATTTAGACTTCAACATTTGCCGATGATACAGCATTCCTTAGCATACATAGTAACCACCAGCAAGCATCAATAAACTTACAGGAACATATCGACAAACTAGAGAAATGGCTCAAGCTTTGAAAAATCAAGGTTAATGAACAAAAGTGTGCCCATGTTACATTCGCACTGCGTCTAGGAACATGCTCACCCTTTACTATTAACAATAAAGTAATACCTCAACACAGTGAAGTCAAATACCTCGGAATTCATCTTGACCGTAGACTAACATGGAAGTCGCACATCGAGGCAAAAGTAACGCAGATGAAATTGATCCATGGTACGTTAAAAACTCACGAATCCACGCAGATCTGAACGTACCTTTTGTGAAATCTGAATTTGTGAAGTACGCGACAAGATATATTAACAAACTTGAATTCCATCCAAATCCTCTTGCAGTTAATATTCTCAACTTTGGTGGCCATACCCGTCTGAGAAGGAGGTATACTTTGGCTACCAATAGAGCTCTAAACAGATAACTGAATTGTGAAATAATATTCGCATAAAAATAAATTTTTGTCCAGCACTGGCAGGACTTTAATCACAATTTTTCTTTAGTATTAAGATTTGAATACTTATTGACATTACATTTCTTATGTAGATTCAATAAATAAAATAATAAAGTTAAAAAAAAAAATTGTTCTCAAAAACGGCTTCAATGATTTTAATAAAAATTAGTATCTAGGGGGTTTTAAGGATGAAAAATCGATCTAGATTGTCCCCGGGCCCGGGAAGACCCAATTTATCCCAGTCTTTACCCATTTGTTGTTACTTTTATTGGTTGTCAGATCTTACAATATTGCTAGTAAAATTATCTGAAAAGGTTTTACAATCGTGTGAACTGCCAATTTTTAACTTACAACGTTGTCAGAAAAGCCATTGTCAATCAATTGTAAGACGACAATGTTGTCAGGCATCTGACAATCGTGAGAACACTCTTCGTCGGCATTGCCAGATAATTGGCAGATATTGTAAGCTCAGTTTTAATTGTCAAATGTATAAAATTAATGTGCCTGACAATGCCATCATTGTCAGAAAAAAGTTTGATGGGCAGCACTGCCAAACAGATGGTTGTTGATATAGTGGCAATGCCTTACAACATGTCTGGCAATTTTTTTCATCTAACAATCTGACAACCGTGTGAACTGGCAATTTTTGTTGTCAGATGAATTATTTGTCAGACCATAGTCTGACAATGAAATTGTAAGATTTTCTTGCGATCGTCTGAACACACAATTTACTTCTGCGGCACAATTTTTCATTGTCACAACATTGTCAGCATGTTGCCAGGTCTTACAATATTGTAACATCTGACAACCGTGTGTACATAGCTTTAAAGTAAATATATTTCAGTATGTATACAATTTGAAAGCTCCGAGTAAAGCTCGGTGCCGCAGGTACTATACAATAAAACGTTTCTTCTATATCTCAGACACCATAACCGGGCAGTGCTGCCACTACTACATATAATTTTACAACCAAAAACAAAAATTTCTAAATTAATATTAATAAATTTGATCTAATTTGCATTGTAATACAAATGATATTCCCTCTTTATAGGTAGTTAAATGATATTGTAATTACAAAACAAGCGAACAAATATTAATTCAACATTGGCTGTATGGAAGGCGAACCTTTTATGATTAAAATTGCTTATATAAATTATTTGTTATAAACAATTGTGTTTATTTCACTTTATTGGCTGCTAATATTGATACCAACCAAGACAAAAAAAATTATAAAGACCTTGTTTTCTATGTTTATGTCGACATTTCATAGCAGGGAAGCTCCTCTGGTTTCAACAACTAGTGTTTTAATTTCAGAGTTAATATTTCGTAAGCTTAATTTTTCATGACTCTTGGTATAGTCACTACTTTTTATGCGCCACATTAATGGCGACTCTTTATATGTATATATAATTTAAGAAATTCTGTCCAGAATATTTTTTGCATACTCAATTCTTATTGTTTCCACTTTATAACATGACTGAAGATTTAGAATTTTGTTATTGGTATATTAGCAATTTATTCAATAAATATAATTTAAATTTAAAGCAAAAGAAAAAATTTTAACAGCATTGTTATCGAACTATGAAACTTTAAGTTGGCAACACTTTTCTGTATAGCACGGTTTGATATTATTTATATAACTTTCACTTTTTACACCATTTTAACAAGACCCGAGCCAATTATAGGAACTGGGCGTCAGTCCGTTCAGCTAGTGAAATATCGTCGTTACAATTTCTAAATTGTCTAAAACCAAATGCTTCCAAGATTCTTCTTGCAGATCAGTACTAACAGCAGAATCAATTCATTCTCGTACACAATGTCCATAACAGAAAAATAGATCCACTTTCGACTTGTAGACGCAGGTCAAACCGTCCAGCATAAAAATTTCAAATTGGAGCAATGTGTCTTATTGAAAAGATTCTTTTCGAATGATATTTGTTCCTTTCCGGTACCGATTGCCGTCATTGTCGATTATACACATATTATTGTTTTTTTTTTTTTAATAATATATATTGAACACAACAACAAAAAACAAAAACTTCTGTAAAATGAGCCATTTTGATTCGTAAGTAAATGCCAATGTTTCGAATTGTACCTCACCAGTAACGGATGCCACAAGGTTGCATTTGAAAGAAAAACAGCCGCGCAGTGTTGTACAGACAAATTTAAACTTAATTTGAAACAAATTAAGTCATTTGAGATAATTTGATGATATGAAAAATGTATGGGAAACCATGTAACAAATTATTTAATTTGGGCAAATGAAATGATTTGGTCCAAATCACGTATATGGAAACATACTAATGGCCTTATTCATAAAAAAATATTGTACGTTTATTAAACTGCTATTTGACAAATTTCTATTGAAAATTTGTCAAATAAGTGTTTAATAAACATACAATATTTTTTATGAATACGGCCGAAAAAGTTTATCTATATTTTTTTACTTTTATTTCAGAACTTACGTAATTTAACGAAACACTGCAGAACCGAAATTAAAAATTTGTTAAAAAAGGTAATTGTTTTGACGCAACGTACATTTTCTATCGTCGTTTTTTTTAATATGAGTACTGGACTTTCAGCACCTATTATAAACCGCCTGGTAACAAATTTTCGACAACATTGTACAGTAAGACCCCCTCCATGTACCGGAGACCCCGTACGACCTACACGCAAAAAAATATCCAATGTGTTGCGGATAGTGTACAGGATAGTCCAGAAACATCGACAGGAAAACGTTCAGAACAATTGGGGCGGGTGGCAGTCCGTTCAGAGGATTTGAGCCAGATTGCACATGTGCCCATACAAGGTTCAGCTTGCTGAAGAATTGAATTCAATAGACTACAAACAACGTCTTAATTATACCCTTTTATTGCGACCATAAAGGTAGTTCTGCGCCACCCGGTGTATCGTACATACTACTGTACATCCATTGTATTTAGAAATTATAATTTTAAAGACCTTTTTGATGTTTTCACTGATACTTAAATATTTACGGCCGTGTGCAAAAAAAACTTAACGAAGCTGGGCAAGCAATTGTTAAGAATAATTTCTTAACGTTATATGCAAAAACAATTGTTAGCCCATTCGTTTAAAGTTGAATTGGGTTCACTTTAACTGTACGTTAAAATGACATTTGACTTCTTAATTTTTATTTCCTTTAAAAAGCACAATTTTGTTAAAAAATTTTATGCAAGCAGTATTTTATGCTTGTTAAATAAGGAAATTTACACATTTCGTAAAGTTGGCGAGTGAACATGAATGTGTGCTAGAGAAGTCACTTTTTCGATTAATGTTACCAAATGTTAGCTTCGATATGTTTGCTGAGTAGCAACTCCCTAAGCCCATATTTTTGAGGTCGAATAAGAGACGACGTGCACATTTTTTATAGTCCCCTTTTCGCAATTTAAATTTACTGCTTGAATCGTGTCACCATTTTCCCCATTTTCAGTTTTTACTTTAGAGTTTTTGACAACTATTACATACAACTTTTATTGAACGCCATAAAAAATTTATCGCCTATAGAAAAACAATAACATTTGTATTTTATACACATGCATGTTTTTATTTATAAACTGGGAATATGAACTAACATACATATACATATGTATGTATGTATGTACATGTAGCCCTATTGTGCTTTAAAGGCAAAGAATGATTAAACAATAGTTTTTTCAACTAAAAAAAATTTCTTTGTCGGTTACTCTACTTTATATAAAACAATGCCTGTAAAATTTTTTTTGAGAAATCCAATTATGTCAATAGTTATTTTTATTTGAAATATAATGATTATTTATTACACTTTTCATAGCAATTGTGTTACAAGCCACCTACAATGTAAATCCTATTGCGCCAAGAAAATGTTCAACTTGCAAAATTCCAAAGAAATAATACTCTCATAATTTCGTGTGTAAATATTTTTGGGACAAGAAGTTGTTGGCAAATATACGTAAAGGGTATTTTATAGAGGTATAAAAATCTAAGTTGGCAACATTTTTTTTAACTGGCGGCCATTTTGTCAGCTGTTAAGTGATTTATGTTTAAGGCCTATTTAGCCGACCGTAAATGTAGAAATGTAAATGTAGTCGGAACAGCTGATCGTTTTTGTTATACGAGAAACAATGAAAATGCTTATCTGACTGTAATGAAATGTAACCGTAACGTCTGAACCTGTAGAAAATAGAATTTCATTACGTGTTTACGTGACAAATGTTGTCAGTGATGGTATATATTATTGTGAATGGCAGGACGGCACAAAAACCCTGTTTTAGTACTTTTTGTTTATTTGATAATTGAACTGTTTAAGTAGTTAAAGTTGTATACACACATAATATATTTTTAAAAATTTTGGAATTTTCTGTAAAATACGCAAGATGGATATATATACATTGGTAGCATAATTTATACACTGCGCACAATTTTTGCATCTTTCACATTATTTGTAACCTCAACATTTATTAGCCCGATTTCCAAAATATATTCCTAAAACACAATCTTCCAACGATAAAATGAATTTTAAAAATTGGTTTATAATATATAGTTATGCTGATATAAATGTAAGAAAGCAATACAGTATATATTTTGGTCTGTAATGAAATGAAAATGTAATAATAAAAAAGATTTAATACTTTTTAAGTATAATAAGCTAATAACTATATATAACTAGAATTTTAGTACTGTTATACCCTTCACAAATATGTAAAGGGTATATATAAGTTTGTGATTCCGTTTATAATTGTTGCAATTTTTATTTGCGACCGTATAAAGTATATATATTCTCAAGAATCAGAATTAATAGAAAAGTCGATGAAGCGATGTCCGTCTGTCCATCCGTCGGTTGTTGAAATACCGTTTCTGAGAAAACCATTAGACTTGAAACGTTTTTCTTTCACCATTCTATTACCCCATCGAGTCATGGGATTGCTATTGAAATTCAGTAATATCGGTTCACATATAGCTGAGATATGTTCAAAATTCCGAAAAAGATATAGCCTAAACCGATTTTTCTATAAATGTTTGTTTTTGCTTAAAAGAACTTCTGATAATATAAGGAGGTTACCAAATAGAGAAGATGAAAATCTCCGATATCGGTCCATATATACCCGAGATATAGTTTAAACCGATGTTTTAGTGAAAAATTCCTTTTGCTTGAAATCAGTTATGATTATAAAACGAGGTAATTAATTACTCGTAAAATACAGAAAAAGGAAAACTCCGTTATCCGTTTACATTTAACCGAGATATAGCCTAAACCAATTTTTGCATAATAATTTCAATGAAAGATTTCCTTTTTGGAATGATGATTACAAGGCAAACATATTTTTTGCCCGATGTCGGTCCATGTATATCCAAGCATATTCAGTGACTATCGTGAAGGGTATTTTAAATTCGGCCTAGTCGAATGTACTACGCTTCTTTTATATATTAATATTATTATATGTTATAAGCAGTTAAATTAGTTTTTTTAGAAGTACCAAAGAGCAGAGAACAAAAATTTAAACATTTGAGATTTATTCGCTATAGTAGCTTGCAACATTGGTACTAATAAAAAAATTATAAAAAGCTTGTTTTTTTATATTTTCCAGCTGTAGCTCATATGAAATGTCGACAATAGACAGTAAAAGAAATATTAGAAATTTTAGGTACCATTTAAACAATTTTCGTACCTTTTGTATATGTACTGAATACTATGAGCTCTCATCACTGCTATGAACAGCTGTATTGCTTTTATTTTATTTTTGTAAATTATTTGATATAAAGATATAGGTGATGAAAACGTAATTATTTTCTTAAACATACAATAATATAAAAATGAAAAGCAGAACACTTTTTCTGTAAATCATTAATAAGTGAACACTTTTTCTTCACATGCACTTGTGTTTTTTTGTTTATATCAAAAACACATGATACGGTTTTACGTGTTCTATAAGTGCTACTACATTTACATTTACGTTACATTTACATTTACCTTACAGTTACAATTTCTACGGTCGGCTAAATGGGCCTTTAGTTTGGTTTAGTACTTTACGCTGCCATTACACAAGAAAGTATTTTCATGAAATTTTTGTATACATATTACAAATAAAAATTTCAATGAAATAGACGACTTTCATGAAAATTTCTTGTTCGTCTACACAGGAAAGTGAAAGTTCATTTTACAAATGTCGCCGAGGCAAAGAGTTGCAAAATTTGCTTCTACTTCTCTCCACTCTTATTTTGTTTGCTTATTAATCAGAGCTGCCGAACTTATTACATATACAAATTTATGAGGCAATAGTCGAAAAAACTTATCATTATCAATTTTTCTATGATGTTATCTTTATAAAAAGACTTAAATTGTTTTGTTTATGTGTTAAATATATAATACAATGACAAATGATCATAATTATTTTCATAGACTTGCAAAAGAAGTTAATTTTATAATTATTATTTTACTACAATACTGCAACTTTGTATAATTCTTTGTATGTGGCAACAGTGCTTAGAATTTGTCATTTTACTTTCACAAAACGTCAAAAAATTTGTTTCATGAAATTTTTAATGAAAGCTGAGTGGAAAGTAAGCAAATTGAGAGTGTGTTAGTAAAAAAGTGTGAGTGTATTGCAACTTTCATGAAATTACTTTCCTGTCTAAATGATAGGTTAAGATGAATTAACTGATGCCTGCTAGCCAAAAAAGGGACAGCCCTAGAGGACAGGGATATAGACCCCTTTTGCGGACAACCCTTATCAGCGTGTTGGAAACGAATAAAACTCCACACGCTAGAATATGCCCAAGAAAGGTGGCACACAGAGCCCACATGCCTTATATCAAGAAGCCTGTGGCCGCACATTAACTCTAAGAGAACAGGAGAGCTACTAAAACTTCCTAGATCTCTCCTAAGAATGACGTTAGCAGTCATCACTGGACATTGCCCGTTCGGAAACCATGCCAGGAGACTGGGTCTACCATATAATGACTTCTGTAGAAGTTGCCAAGACGAGGAGGAGGAGGAGACAATCCTTCACCTCCTCGGTACATACCCGGCATTGGAGCATCATCGTCTAAGGTACTTAGGCGAGCGGAGCTTCAATAGCCTTTCATGTCTGGCCTCGGTCAAACCGACTGCGTTAGCTTCTTTCATTAGAAGCAGCGGATGGCTAGTAAATCAGCAAGTAACGCCACACTAATAGTTTCCCACCTCCCTTCCCTCTTCCTCACTCCTTCTATTTCCCTATAACCTTTTATTTTCTTTTTCCTTTACTAACTTTTTCAGGCAATCACAAAGGGAACGACCTACAGGACCCAAGTGAGCTGGAGTTTCCGGGTACTTGCTGGAAATCCAGCGGCCTGCTTACCTAACCTAACCTAACTGATGCCTGAAGAACGCTTTCCAATTGTGCAAATGAGCCCACGGAAAGATTAAGATTGTTCCCGAGTTTAATTAACGAATTTTGTTTTGCGATGAAGCACACTTTTGTTTTAATGGATATTTGTAGAAATGACGATCCTCAAGTGTAAGATGAGCCATAGAGTCACATCTTTAGAAATTTACACGATATCGAAATTATTTTTTACTCGATAGTAATTTCGATCACGAATGACAGTATTAGCCTCCTGTACTTCTTTGAAAAAGATACTGGTCAGAACGTTACAGTCAATGGCTACGATTACGGACTTTTTCGTTCATCACAAGCGTGTCGCACGGCTCGTACCACAATCGATTAATTGAAGGAAACGTTTGGTAGCCGCACAGTTTTTCGTGTCGGACCCCAGAATTTACTTATTTTTTATCTTGGTCCTGCACTCATGGGATGACCTCTGTATACAGTGCGTTGTACTGGAACTATGAAAATAGGAAGAGAAACGAGGGAGCAGTGTTTGTGGGCGCTTGACTTGCATTATCACGGCATTTAATAAAGTTTTGAGATTAAATTAGTTTAAACTGATCAGGGCTCAGTGTATATACCTTCGGCACTACTCAGAGTAACAAAAATTAGTCCAACAGCTCGCACACTCCAAGGTAATGAATTACATTGAAAAGAAGTTAATAATAAACATATAAAAAATCGAACGACAGTGGAAAAAAATTTATGATGAACATATATTGAAAACACGGACGGGATAGAAGACAAAACACTACACTCTCCAAGATTGTGATATTTAACGCCACTAGACTATATGCTGCGTGTATAACTAAAGTCGCTATTCTACGTCGATAAGCCCCAAACGATTGACTACTTAAAGAATAACATTTCCCGCGTTATTGCCGACCGCCGGATTAGACTACGACCGAGCTTGTTTGATGTGGTAAATGGGCTGCCGACGTCACCGCAACATACTTCTTCGAATATGACATCCGCCAAGCAGTTTAATAAATAATTAATATATAATAGTCGTATTAATGAAATTGAGAAAATTTAACAGGATTAGAAGTACATTTAGAAACACTTTTTTATTCGAATAACGCATTTCGTTGTATTGTGATGGATTGAAAGTACATCACCAACACATTTGTTTTCTATGTAGCAAACACGTTTTTCAAACCCCCTATTTTAGCCGTACTTCCGTTTAGAGAAATTATATATCGTTTTAAAGTTCTTTCTGTACATAAGAAAGTAATTTTGATCGGTTCAGTATTTTAGGAGTAATACGTCTATTGATTTGTTACTAACCCTAACAAACAAAATTTGTGTATGTGTTTGACGTAAATACAAGTAAAACAGTGTGACCAAATATGAGTAAAAAACATATTTGTGGGTTTTAACAGTTTTATTGGTAAAAAAAATCATCTTAAAAAAAAGTCAGAATAAAAAATTGTCGTTTTAAAGCCTTCTAATGCTGTTCTTACTTTCACGAGCATTTATGACAAATTTTTTCCTTTTAAACATACGGGAAATAAGCAAAAAAGGGAGATATAAAGATCAATAAATTGTTCTGTGTTTACTACATTATTTTTTACACTAGTCCAGTTAAGTAATAAATAGAAATTAAGTTTGGCTATCAAAAATAGTTTATTTTACTGAAAATCCAATTTTAATTTCTTTATTCATTAATAAAAGGAGAACTTTTAACTTGACTACCGAGCATATCATGTTTTCCCGTTATTCATATCAATGTAAGTTTTGCGTTCTTGGCAACTCTTTATTATTCATTCTCATCAATTTTAAGTATAAAATACTCTCTCATTGTTTAGTAATCATTTTGCCATTCGGTTATAAAAGTTATAAAGTATTTCATTTTGTTGAACTAAATACGTACGCTCATGTAAGAAATTATTAATATCTTTGTATTATTATAATTTTTTCCTCTAAAATCATTTTATTATATTTACAAACTTGTACATATTTAAATACAAACATCTTAAAGAATCGTAATTAAAAATTTGTATGTATGTAGGTACTTGAACATGTGTGTCCGCTAAATATTTTCACACTCAATAGAAACAATATCGCATTGGAGCGTTTTTTCATTATCTGTAAAATAAGTTCGTCATCTTGATTTGCTGATATTTAGATTAACAGCCTGTTTATAGGACACGAGTTAGCTCACTCGCGACGAGCCAATTCATAGACGAGTACGTAAGAAATTGGGTTTATAAAACGCAACTTGATTGTGTCGTGCAACTTACGTAAATTCGCGTATATGTCAAACATTTATGAAATTTTTTTGTTGCCATCATACGAAAAAATAGTATCTGTTTACATTTTTCATACCAAAAATTTTTTTTTCAACCTAAAAAACGGCAATCCTAGTCTAGGCACAGTTGACATACATATGTACATACGCATGTATGTATAAATAAATAAACAAAACAAAATATTTTGTGGAAAGGCTTTTTTTATGGCGGTCTAATATGAAAAAAAATAATATGTATATTAACTGCAAGTTTTATATTGTATATGTGTATGTTTTATTATGTATAAATATATATATATATATATATATATATATATATATATATATATATATATATATATATATATATATATATATATATATATATATATATATATATATATATATATATATATATATATATATATATATATATATATATATATATATATATATATATGTATACAAAACATTTATATGCAACGTAAAAACGATTTCAGTTCATGTCTCCAGTCTTGAGTGATTCTTAAAACGTTCTGTTGCATTTTCCATACCTAGTTTTCTTATTATGTATTACCACATATAAATTATTTTTTATTATAATTCGTTATTATTCATAACACTTTCTACAAATTTTCTATTGTCGAGCATGTTTATTCATTCGCCGATTTTGACATTTATGGTGAGACGACTCGCGTCTTACAAACCAAAATAAATTGACAGAAGTTACGTAAAAACAGAATAAGCGCTTAATTTAACTTAAGTTTTAAGCAATTAGACTTTTTGTCGTATTTTTCAAAGGTTTTATAGTTCACGTCGGGGTAAATTATTCAAAACATTAAAATATTGCAAAAACGGGAGCGGATTGATATTGAAGTTACCTACCGCTAGATGGCAGCACAAACACAATTTTTTTTTGTGATCTGTCAAACGTCAGCTGTTAAAATTTCATCCAAACTCATCGATTAGTTTATTTTTTTGTAGTGGTTTAACACAACTTTTGTGTTTCTGGAAAAATGGCAAAAAGTCAACTTCGTGCGGTGATTAAGTACTATTATTTGAAAGGGAAAATGGTGAAAGAGGCAAAAGAAAAGCTCGATACCCATTACGTGAATATGCTCCATCAAATTACATGGTAAAATATTGGATTACTGAATGTAAACGCGGCCGAACAAGCTATGCAATAATACCATCAACAGGAAAGCCAAAAGAGGTGGTTTCTGAAGAAAATATTAAGAAAATCCTCGATATCGCTGTGGGTGCCGCGTTTGCTCAGTGTCAGACAAAAACGAAATCGACAGACCACTTCACAGCGGTGTTTGGACATGATACAGCGTACTCCTGTTAATTTTTAGCGTCGATTTATAACTATTGATGAAACGTAGGTCTACCACTACACACCTGAAACCAAAAATCAATCTAAACAATGGGTGGAAACTGGTGGAATTGCTCCGAAGAAGGCGAATACAGTGGTTATGGCCACTGTATTTTAGGACGCATACGTAATATTACTCATCGATTATCTTGAAGAAGATCCACAACCACAGGAAAGTATTATCATGTATTATTGGATCAATTGATTGATGCAATCAAGAAACCAAAAAAAAAAAGTGATTTTTCATCAAGACAACTCACTGGTTCATACGTCATTAGAAACGATGGTAAAATTACGTCAAATACACTTTGAATTGGTTGATCATCTATCTACATTTTAGTCCAAATTTCGCTCCTAGTGAATTTTTGCTGTTTATAAACTATACAAAAAATGGATCGCAGGAATAAGATTCATCTCAAACGAAAAAGTTATTACCGGATCTAACGCGTATTTTGAGAGCTTCCCAGAATTGTATTATTGAGATGGTGTAAAATAGTTGGAGTATAATCTTACTAAATGTTTTGAGCTAAAAGTAGACTATGTTGAGAAAAAAAAAATTTTGTTCTCATTTGGGTGCGTTTTGAAAATTCCAAATCGGCAACGCTGTAGTACTAATGCTGCTTACTTTTTAAATTATTATACATATTAGTGATTTTAGGTGCTTTAATTAAAAAAAAAAAAAAATATATATATATATATATATATATATATATATATATATATATATATATATATATATATATATATATATATATATATATATATATATATATATATATATATATATATATATATATATATATATATATATATATATATATATATATATATATATATATATATATATATATATATATATTTTTTTTTTTTTTTAAATTAAAGCACCTAAAATCACTAATATGTATAATAATTTAAAAAGTAAGCAGCATTAGTACTACAGCGTTGCCGATTTGGAATTTTCAAAACGCACCCAAATGAGAACAAAATTTTTTCTGTCACTTAAAATTTTTATAAAACTCTCTTTTACAAAAAGTATAGTGCATGATGTTAATTGTCAGGTTAGGAGTTTGATTCCACCTATAGCCAACAAGTATTATTATTATTATAACAATAATTGCCGTGATCTATAAGTCTTGATCAAAGCAGACAGGAAAAAATACTTGAATAATAAAGCTAGTAGACATAACTAGTTGTTTCGTAACCACTACAATATTCATCAGCACGCACTAGGACTTGAACTCGGGGGACCATGTAAACTAAATACGCTAAATCAACTGAGCTACCGAGCTCTTTGAATTTTCTTCTATGTTTGACGCTTATTGATCACATATGCGATTTGTTATAGTCCCATAGTATTGTAGTTTTTGCAGAATTCTACTGTCACTGAACGGCCATAAAAATAACTGTTCCTTCGACTAGCTATGCTGGAATTATATTAGCACATAACAGCTTAGGCCCTCGATCAACAAACAGAACAAGTTACTCTAAATGTTACCAAATATTAAATATAACGGCTTTGTGAAAAAAAAATAAATATTTCATATTTACTACAGGCTTATTTGACAATTTTTTTTACAATGTATGTCATATACAAAACTGTAAAAACCAGGTACAGCGTCATTTTTAAAGGCTGCACAGGGCAGATGATCTGGTAAGGTTACCTGTCGAATATGAAGGCTGACATAGCTCAGGTGTGATAATAGGAGGACTATTATTTTTAGGAGCTTGCTTTTACGGATGTTGTGTTCTAATGTGGCGGTTCTGACGAGATGCCAACGCATGCGAGGAGATTAAATCTTTCATTTCATGATTTCTGTAGATGTTTAGGAGGAGAGTGCTTTGCACCTCCTCTGTCAGTGTCCAGCTCATTCTTATATAAGGGATTTGTACCACGGCAGAATGGTGCTGCATGATTTGGCAGAAATATCGGAATGCGAAGTAGGTGGATTGGACTATTTTATACGATCCTCGGGTTGGCTCTGAACTTGACTTATTGTAAGTAGATCTGCTGAGATCACACTCACGCAACATAATGGTACGAAATTGTGTTGGTATTTTTAATAGTTAGTAGTATGTCACACTTAATCTATGTCAAATTAACCCTTAATATGGCCATATAAACATAAATGAATATTTTACTTCAATAAAAAGCGATATTGAACTAATATAACATACGCAGAGCTCAAGGAGAGTTTGAATTTAAAATTTTCAACATTCAGGCCTGTTCTAAAAATCACGTGATTTCAAAGCACATGCCGTTTCAAAATCACAAATGTAATTTGTGCCTGTTCTGCAAATCACAATTTTTTGTGACTTTCCATGTGATTTCTACTCTTCTGAAACACAAAAAACAGCTGTTTTTTTTCTTCAATTTATTGATATTCTTATTTTCAGGCTGAATTTTTTTTATTCGCGGTATTATTTGCAAAATAAGGTTAATTTCTTCTAACGAATATAGAAGTTGAAATAAAAAAAACCAATAAACCAAATCACGAAATAATACAACAAATCTTGCAACCAAATAAGCGTATATAGTTTTTTCTTAATTTAGTGAATTATTTCGCATAAAATAAATGATTTTACTTAAATAATCAATAGAAAACACATTAAGTTATTTATTAATGTAATAAACTATACAATTCATAATAAAGTACGTGCAAAAATAGGGATGTGATTTCAAATTGATTGCAAGTTAGCTAATCGATTTAAAATCACAAAAAGCAAAAATATTTTGTGTGCTGAACATCTTTTTTGTGATTTCGAATCACTTTCACAAAAAGTGATTCGCAGAACAGTCCTGGTTATTTATTTTATTGTTCATTTGCAGAAAATGGAAAAGCCGTTGGAAAACGTTAAGAACATAATTATTATAGTCGGAGAATCAAAAAACCGCGACGGTTCTGACGAAGACGTGAAAAAAATACATCGGACGTTTGAAAAACATTACAATGCTGAAATACATAATTGGATGGATCGCATAAAATTAGAATACAAAAAGTTATTTAGTGATTGTAAGTATGTACGTATTAATATACATATGTATTTCCTCCACCATTTGTAATTATTGTATTCATCCATCATCTGCGTTAACAATTTTATGTCTTATAGCCTAAAAGGCCAAAACTCACGCGCCTATTTAAGTGTGGTCGGGACTTTAAAAGTTGTTAATGATTCCTATACTAAAATTAGTTTTTTCAAAGTAATTGCCAAATTAAAGGTTTTTATGAAGCATCATGTAATTATTTTTAATTCCAACATTTGAAATGCTGCAATAGAGTTTCTTTTAGTCTTTCGTGTTGTTATTGTTAAAGTTAAACTCCCACAAACAATACTCCGTCTTTCCTCCTCATCATAACCTATTTCCCTAGTTTCAGTACAATGCACTGCATATGTAGGGGTCATCCCCTGAGTACTGGTCCAAGATAAAAAAGGATCAATTAATAAAAAAAATGTGCATATATCTCTTTTATTGCAATAATGCCATAACTCGAAAAGTAGCTGTTCCAAATAATAAGATTGTGCCAAAAATTCATTCAAATGAATTTTTAGCTGCTCCCTTTAAGAGCTATTGTCAAAACTTTTTTGAAAGCACCATGGCCACACATCAAACTAGTGCTGCCAGAAAAGTTTGTAGAAAAATTGTAAAAAAAAGGCTTAATATTAGTTTAAAAAATTTTATTATTATATGATGGTATTATTCGCCTCTTAGTTAAGAAATTTTAAAATGTTTTGTTTTTAACTTTTCTAACATCAACTAGTTAATTTATAGTAATGCAGTAAAATTTCTTTTCAAAATTAGAAATGTAGGATGTCTCAGTAGAAGTGAAATTTTTAAAAATCGTTTAATTTGTTTGTTCAATTGGGACTTCTGAAATTTTACAGCTTTCACAAATGTTTATTTTGACTATTAAAAATGGAGTACAACACATTATAATTGTGAAAACTTATTACAAAAATTTGGAAATTTATGCTGAGAAAAGTCATATTTTTTGTCATATTCAATTAAGAGTTTTTTGTTGCTGAGTCCAGTGATTTCCAACATACTAATACTCCTTATAAAATTATCGGTTTTATAACCATTTGATAATGCCACAAAACTCCTTTTGGTTGTATGCCCGATGTGGAGCCTCTATAACTCTATTACATATATAGATGGCTGTTGTAGCCTTGGCTACTCTAGCCTTTATATTATCGTTCCATGATAGTTTGCTGTCCAAAATGACGCCTAAGTTTTTTGCCTTATCCATTAGGATGTGTGCCATTAATTTTTGGTGGTTTGAAGTATGAAATTTTACACTTTTTACTGAAAAGTACGATTACCATTTTCGCTGGGTTTGTTCTCAACCCGCATTGTAGACTCCATTGAGTACATTCTAACTGTTAGGTTATGGTTTCTAAATGGTTCCCCGAGACTAAAATCGCTACATCATCGGCACAGGCTACTGTCTTTATCCCCTTATCATTCAGGTCTTGAGCAGATTATTCACTACAGTATTCCACAAAAGCAGATTATTCACTACAGCATTCTCTGAGGTGTCCCCTTGCATGCTTTTCTCGTAATTCTAGAGTTCCCTATTGTCGATGTTATAGTTCTGCGCTTTATTATACTCGTAATTAGCATGATTGTGGGTCGATCAACCTCCAGACTGTCAACAGCATCTATGACTGCCTGGGTCTCGACATTATGGAATGCACTTTCGATATCCATGAAGGCTACTGACCGTTCTATATGACTGACCAAACTATGCAGCACCGTTTCAACTGATCTGCCCTTTGTGTAGGCGTGTTGAGATGGCGACAACTGGTTATTACTAATTTTGGAGCTATGATCCTCTCTAGCATTTTCAAAAGAACGGATGTCAGGATGAACGGATGCCTTTACTCCTTTGCTTAATATGCGACAACTTTCCTCCTTTTGGGATGAAAATTACGTTACTTTTGGTCCATTCTATTGGAATGTACAATCAGTTTAAGGCACCTCTATAAATTTCGACGAGCCAAGATGTGATAAGATTCAGATTGTTAAGTAGATCTGCCAGTAAGAGTTGGAAAGACTCAATATACTCATATTTTTTTCTATCACATTCACATTTTTCGCGCGAATGATATTTTGGCACTTCCATGTATATGTCAAATAAACAGTGTTACCGTGTAAATAATTTTAAGTAAATCAACAGGATAATTACAAAATTAAAACTAAAGTTAATTTATTAAAATTATTACCAGAAATGGACATGTTTAAATTATAAATCGTTAATATTAATAAAATAGTGATAACAAAAATTAATGCCAATTGGGTATTCCCTAAAAATATTCTCATGTGAAGAGAACGACAAGTTCAATTTTAAAATAGAAACAAAATATGGGAAGGAAACCAATTGTTTGATATTCATGCGCTGACGACAAATTTTAAATGTATTCTCACTCGCATGTGTAAGCAAAAAAAAAAAAAAAAAGAAATCGTAAGACACTCGAGATTTTGGTAGAAATTTGCGTTGATAATACGTAGGTAAACAGTACTCGCATGAGATCACTCGCATGTCAAAATGCAGGCTTAAAACCAACATTGTCGAGCATATATCAACCATTAACGGGTTTGTTGAAAGACATGGTTGATAATTTTGGTAAAAGATTGGGAGCCAGTAGGGGTAGTCACTAGATTGAAATAATTTTTCATTTTTAACCGGAATTAAAATAAAAATATTTTTAAGTATTAAAACTATTTGTTTTAAATGATGCCTCAATTTTTGAACACCCTGTACTTGCGTACATGTTCCCGTATACCTATCATACATAATCAAATCCCTCCCGTTTTTATCATAATTTACACAATATATACATACAATGCACCAACGAAATATTTTTTCTATTTGTATATTTCAGTAAAGAAAAATCCCGAATGGATCGCCAAATTTAGCAAATGTAAATTTGTAGCTGTATTTTGTTTATTTCACGGTGAAAGTGATGGCCGTCTTTACATCAACAATTCAATTGTATTTTTAAAATGTTTTTTTCTAAATCCCTTGTTCTATATTAAACAGCTGGATGGCAAGCTAAAATGGTTAATAGTGCAAGCTTGTCGCGGCAGTCTTCAAATTCCCGATTTTCAACCAGATGGAGATGCAAATCTTAAATACTTGGACTACTACATGATCTCTTATTGCACAGGTGAAGGTTTACCAAGCTATCAACTGGGTAGAGGTGGTAAAATATTTATACAATATCTTTGCGATCAGCTGGAGGATAATGCTGAAAATGGACATGAAACCTCCCTGACATCGATAATAAAAATCGTTAATGAAAAAGTTGAAAAATATGGTGTGGCAGAAAATTTTAACGATTTTCCAAAACCAGAATATTTGCATAATTTTGTTGAGGAAAGAAAATTAAGCTGACAAGCTCTTGAAGATTTTTATGGATTTTGTCATTATTTAATTGAAAAGTATTTGTTTTAATGAAATTGCTTTTTTATATCTGGATTTTAGGTATGCAAATTCATTGAATTCTAGTTACTCTTCTGAAATAAAATTTATAATTTCTGAAATAAAACTCATACATATCATCGTTAAAATTTCAAAAGTACGTAAAATCAAAACCAAGTTTTTATGATTCGTTGGGTTAACTTACCAATTGTTATGTCTCTGCGGCCAAAACTAACGCGTTAACTTCATATTCAATCATAAGTTTTTATATCTGCGGTATTTTATGGTTTC
Source organism: Thecocarcelia acutangulata (assembly GCA_914767995.1). NCBI lineage: Eukaryota > Metazoa > Arthropoda > Insecta > Diptera > Tachinidae > Thecocarcelia > Thecocarcelia acutangulata. Next base: position 68,259,609 of record OU612095.1, read on the forward strand.
TCCTGTAAAAATAGATTTTAGGTACTTTTGAATATCTGACGACGATATGCACTTATCTTGAAACTTTTTTCGGTTTGGGATTTTTTAGAAGGTCACATTGGAGTTTTGTCAATAACTTTATTATAATTGGCATTTTAAAGAGATTGATTATTATCTTATCTACCGTTCCAACGCGATTACAATTAATGAATAATCACGAAAAGCAACATACGAGTAAATTACATTTTTTTATTTTTATACGTTTTTCAAATAGGTACCCGTATTAGCATGGATTTGCAGAACTAAAAATTTGACGGAAATTTCCTTTTTATATCACATCATCGAGCTCTTGAACAATTTTTCTAATATGCTCACTATCAAGAATTTAGCAAAAGTATGCTTGTAAATATATACGAGTATGTATGTACACAAGGTTGGTCGATTTAGCAATCGATATTGTGCTATCGCTAGTTTTTGGCATGTGGAAAAAATTCCACTACGACATATCAAAAAAAAATCGTTATTTCGTTAATAATTAATTCAATTTCATCAAAAATAATTCAGTAATAACTCAAAAATAAATTTTATTTCCTACTAAAACAACATTAGAAACAAAAGATTAGAAAAAGTAAAATAATTGGAATTTGGGCGTCTCAAAATTGATTTTTTTATATGTCCCCTACAAGAAATAGATGACTGAAACTAACGCACTCAAAGGTTATTTTTCAACACATTCACAAAAATATACGTATATAAAATTTTTGAGAATGTGTTATTATTATTTGGATGTAATGTGGCCCACTTGTACTGCGACCATTGTTGATCTATTGTGTGTCCCCTTACCCCATTACAGGTTAAGAACGTCAAGAAAGTTGAGTGATAGTAAGTCCCATTCACTCAACGTAAGCGCTTGTAGCTGCCTATAATTCCTGTGTCCCACTGTTCCACAGTGGTTGGTCAAGTGATCCATTGACTCCTCTTCCTCACCGCAGAATCTGCAATGTCTGTGTTGGAAATGCCCATCCTGTATAGGTGCTTAAGGAAGGTAAGTGCACCTGTCAGTGTTCTGAGGTTTTTTCTGTCCAGTTTTAGAGTGCATTTGGCTCTCTTTGCATCAAAGCTTAGAAATTTCTTGAAATGTACAAGACCAACCGTCTCGTTCCAATGTAGCTCCACAATCTCATCTCCTCATTAAGGAGACTATTATTGAAGCCAAATGTTGGAGTGGGGCCACTAAAAGCCCCCTCTGCTCCTTTTTTGGCGTAGATGTCAGCCATCTCATTGCCATGGTGCCCCTTATATCCAGCCACCCAGATCAGAGTAACCTGATTCTGGCTTGCCAGTTGATTTAGCCTGTTCTGACAATCTAGTACTAACCCGGACGTAAAGACATACGTAAGTGCTCAGGGTCTTTAGTACTGATTGGCTATCAGAGAGTATCAACACTCCCTTGTGTTCCCAATCGGAGAGTATTATATATACGTGCTCTAGGCGAAAGTGACATTAGAGTGGCGGGAAACCGTAGAGATACATGGCCATATTCATAAAAAATATTGTTTATTTATTTTGTATAGAAATTGTTCAAGTGAGAGTTTAATAAACATACAATATTTTTTTTTTTTGGAATATGGCCGACAAAACAAAAAACTTACCAAAAAAATAATAATGATTTTTTTTTTAAGATTAACATCCGAATCAATTTGGGTTTGTTTAGGTCACTATTATTCGTTCGATTCGTTCGCATAGACTTTGTATTTTAATTGAATTTTGACACATCGTTCGCTTAGGACAAAGTTAGACAAACCCAAATCAATTTTCTTTCGCCTAGAATGCGAATGAACTTACATATCATTTCTACATTCTATATCGGTAAATATGCTGTTATACTTTTGTCGAATTATTCTACTTATATTTTAAAGTGAACTTTCAGTCACGTTCTGAAACTTACATTTCGAAAAAAATGTGATTACAATTTGACATCACAAAATTGGTGTGCTGAAAGTCGCGGCCGCAAAAATTTAGCTACTTTAACTCGCAAGAAGCAAATGATGAAGTGAACTTGCTTATATTACAAAAACGAATGGTAAAACCGTGGAACCGTGTGTTTTTAATTATATATTTTCACAAAAAAAATTACAATTTTCATCAATTAAACAAAAAAATTGGAATTAAAAAAAAAGTTTTTTTTATTATTATTGCCCTGCATTTGTTTACTTTAAAAATGGCGACTTCAGATGGCACAACCAGTTTTTTCTTATACAAAAAGCAAGTGCTATCAAATTTTTCACGTTTTTTTTCTCAAACAAAGCGCGCGATCTTCAGCACACAGAAAAATGAGATTTGCAATTCTAACCGACCAAGTGATTTAAAAATTTGCCTTTTTGAGCACATGGCTGTTTTCTGCCTGATGTCCAAACTTTTTATTGCTAAATTCTTTAGAAACTCTTTTAAAAGAAGCGGATCGGTTCATAAATTGCGCAAATATTAAAATACATTTGTTGAACGGTTATTTTGCCCCCTTTTAGGCTTAAATTTTAAAATAAAAACTATCCTATGATTCTCTGGCAAAATCGGTTCAGTAGTTTGGGCGTGAAAAGGTTGCAGACAGACAGATAATATAATATTTAGTAAGAATAAAGGCCACGAGGGCACGTAGAATCCATCGTAATTTGTCTGTCTCCTTTTTCAACAGACATCAACGTATACGAAGTTGGCACAATCAGTACTTTGTTAACGGATATAAAATCAACTGCATTTTACTTTAATTTGATTAAAATCTTTTGATTTATTTTTCAGACACAGCACAGAAAATCTAACACAATTTATTTTTAATTTATTTTATTTTTGAACGAAAAAATAACTCAAAATATACAAAAAATTATAAACCGATAGTTGCCAAAACTCTCAACGTATGCTACACGTTGCTCAACTTTAATACTTTGCGTTGATGGAGAAGTACGGAATGTGACAAAACTCATAGGAATACATGTATTTTAATTTGTCAGTTGAAAAAGGCAACATATGTATAAGCCTAAAGTCGCGCAGTTTCTAATTAAATTCTTTTCCGGCATGTTCTAAAAATATTTTGTGCGCAGTGATATGAAATTATAATATACAGGCATGTTCTGAGAAATGCGCGTTCTGAAAAACGCTTAACGCATTTTTAGGTGTTCTAAAGAACGGGCGTTTTACAGGCGTTTCGCAGTTTTTCCCGAAAAAATACAATGTGTTTTACATACGCATATATGTATGTAGTAGTCATATAAAACGAATAAAAATCGTAAATTTTCAGAGATATGCACTTAGGTTAGGTTAGGTTGTACAGGCCGCCAGTTTCATGAAACCAGCCCACTTGGGTCCTTTTGGTCCCGTTGTGTTGCCTGAGGGAGAAGTGCAGCCCGCGAGACTTACACTTCCCCCGACGGTTCAGATTCAAACCAACCCGAAAACCGGATAAAGGAATCCAGTCCGTTCACTCGGCATTCCGATATATCTGCTAACCCGTGCAGCATCGGTCCGCCTAAGTACAGCGCTCTCATAGAACTGAGAGCCGGGCATCGACAGAGGAAATGCTCAACACTTTCCTCCTCGTCCTCATCCCCGCAACTTCTGCAGAAATCATTAAATGGAAGATTTAACCTCCTAGCATGCGTCCCTATGAGACAATGTCCTGTCAGAACTGCCACCAAGGTACGCAACCTTTGACGGGGAAAACCCTTTAAGACCGCAGTTCTACTACGATCATACGCAGGCCATGTCAGCCTTGCTACTCGGCAGGTGTCCTCACCAGACCATCTGTCCTGCGCAGTCCCTACAAGTTGACGCTGCACCTGGTTTTTACAGCTGTTAAGCGGGACTCCAACCATCGTATCAATGTCCCCTCTCTGTAGACGAGCTCCGGCTTTCGCCAGCTCATCCGCCACAATATTTCCGGGCACTCCACTGTGCCCCGGTACCCAGAAAAGCTCCAGGCTCGAATGTCTCGCTATCTCATTAAGAGATATCCGGCATTCCTGAACCAACCTGGACGCAGCCTTACTATCAGTACAGATTCGGATATTCACCCCGTATACCCTATAGTACCTCAGCCAGTTAGCTGCTCTCAAAATAGCTGTAATTTCAGCCTGCATTACGCTACACTCATCGTATAGCTTAAAACTGATCCTCCTCTGATACTGGGGCATAAAGATACCACCACCAACTCCCATGTCCGACTTGGATCCATCTGTGAAAACTTCAAGCACGTCCTCTTGGCGACCCATTTGGTTCGCTGCCGAGGCCGTCCTTGATGAGATCACGTCAAATCGCTTGTCGGGCATTAGAGCTGGTGCACAGTAATCAATATACTCCGGGAGGTCCGTTATTCTTTCTATTATCGAAGCGTGACCTTCTGTCGCTTCTTTCCACATCTCACTGGCTTTTAGCCTAATTGCCGAGCACATGGCCACTTCCTTCGCCATGAGATCAGCTGGCAGCCAATGCATCATCGTAATTAGTGCTTTAGTTGGCGTAGTACAAGAAGCACCAGTTACCATCAAAGCAGATGACCGCAGTATCCTTTCTATGAATCTGCAATAGGTGGTTTTCTCTAAAGCCGTCCACCAAACAAGCGCCCCATACATTAATATGGGCTTTATTACCATGTTAAATAGCCAGCAAGAATTCCAAGGATTTATACCCCAGGTCTTCCCAATGGCCTTACGACACAGGTACAAGGCAACAGCCGCCTTGTCCGCTCTAAATTGGACATTCTTCTTCCAAGACAGTTTTGAATCAAGAAAGATTCCCAGGTATTTGGCACTATCTGCCAAACTAAGCTCAACGCCCTTTAGGGTTGGCAGATCGAAAGGAGGAGTCTTGTATTTTCGGGTGAAAAGTACAAGCTCCGTTTTTTGTGGATTCACACTGAGACCACTATGGGTGCTCCACCCATCTATGATCCTCAGTGCGGAATTCAAACACTGTGAGAGGGTGTCCGGATATTTACCCGACACCGCCACAGCAATATCATCGGCATATGCCACAGTCTTGAAACGCATGGAGTCTAACTCCACCAGTAATGAGTTTAGGGCAAGATTCCATAGGAAGGGAGATAAAACTCCCCCCTGCGGAGTACCCCTGTTTGCCACTCTGCATATGGTGGCCCGTCCCATACTAGATGTTATGACCCTTTCAGTCAGTAGACTCCATGTGAGACTTATAATCGGCTGACGAATGTTCAGCCTTTCCAAAGCCATAGTAATGATTTTTGGCGCAACATTATTAAAGGCTCCCTCTATGTCAAGGAAGGCCACCAATGTATACTCCCCTTGCTCTAGAGAATTTTCTATTTACCCCACGAGCGAATGCAACGCAGTCTCAACGGATTTTCCTTTAGTATAGGCATGTTGAGATGCAGATAAACGGCACGGATTTATTGACATTCTAAGATGTAGATCAACCATCCGCTCCAACGTCTTTAGGAGAAAGGATGTCAGGCTTATCGGCCTGTAATCCTTCGGAGCTGTGTGTGAAGTCTTTCCACCTTTAGGAATAAAGACCACTACACATCTACGCCATGTTTTCGGTATGTAGGACCATTTAAGGCAGGCCGTAAAAATCCGAATCAACCATGGCATGATCAGTTCCGCATTATTTTGCAAGTCTGCTGGTATAATACCATCCGGACCCGGTGATTTATATGGGCCAAAGCTCTTCAACGCCCAAAGGACCCGGTTCCTATCGACAGAGAAACATACTTCTCCTTGTCTGTTTCGTTCAACGGCCATACCTGCCCCCGTGTAGGGTGTACAGCCTGGAAAATGCGTATCCATGAGTACCTCAAGGGTCTCCTGGCCGCTGGTTGTCCAATTACCACATCGTTTCTTTATGAAACCTGGTATGGACTGCGTGGTCGATATGATTTTGCGAAGCCTACTTGTCTCAGAGGCTCCTTCTACGCCACTGCAGAAGGATCTCCAAGACCTCCGCTTTGCATTTCTTATCATATTTTTAAACCTGTTTACGGAGGCTTTGTACTCCGACCAGTCTCCCAGTCTTTTTGCCTCATTGAAAAGTCTGCGAGACTCTTTTCGAGCTCTCGCTATCTCTAAGTTCCACCATGGTGGTTTACTCTTACCTCGGCACACGCTAGGTCTGCACGATTCCGAGATAGCTGTATCGAAAGACTCAGTTAGTAAGTCTACAGCTCTCTCAATATCCTCACAACCTCTTATAGTAGGAGGATCCGGAAGAAGGTTCGAGAGAACTCTACCCTGTTCCTCCCAATTCGTCCTCTTCCTGTTTCTTCTTGGGACTAACCCTATTTCCTGAATTCCTATTTCAAACTCAATATACCTGTGATCAGAAAATGAACAGTCATTCGACACCTTCCATCCTTTGATCATATCAGCATGCCTAGTACTAACTAGCGTAATATCCAGAACCTCTCTTCTATTTACCACAACAAAAGTAGGTTCCGACCCAACGTTCACAACGTCTAAATTTGCGCATAGTCATAGTCAAAAATCGACTCACCTCTTGCATTTGTGTCGGAGCTGCCCCACACCATGTGATGTGCGTTTGCATCGGCTCCTATTATTACTGGCAGGCTTCTCTCAACAGCCATCCGAACAACATCGCGAACTTTAGTTGGTGGTGGCTCGCTCTCATATGCCATATAACTTGAGACAAGCAGGCAGGTGCCTACACTTGTCTCCCAGGCTGCCGTCACTGTATCTTCATCACTGAAATCAGACAGGATAAAGATATTCAAATTGCTCCTCGCTACTATACAGGACCTAAGCCTACCTTGGCCCACATGTAGTAGCTTGTAGCCTTTCCTTCTTAGTCCACAAACCCTGCCCTTACACAGCCAGGGTTCCTGAACCAAGACAACATCATCCGCTTTCTCCGCCATCCGGAGAAGCAATGCAGCCGAAGCTGCCTTCGAATGGTGAAGGTTAATTTGAGTTACCTTCACCATTTTTCCCCTCATTATCCACGATTGTGACGTCGACATCCTCTTGGTCATCCTGATCAGATACCAAGAGGGCGTCCTCGTCAACTGCTTTGTCAACATGCCCGAAGAACTCCCCTACCAACTCAGAGTTGGAAAGGGCGTCCTCGCACGATGTTAAGCTAGCAGTCTCCTCAACGGACATGCTTTCCACACCAGGATCCACATCCTCCCGAATCAGGCCGCCCTTGTCGTCACCCCGGTATACGCGGAGAAGGACTGCATCGAAGCAGAAATACATTTTCCCCTTTCTAGCGCGGAGTGGCGCCAGTGACTCCTGAGTCAGCAGGATGGTGATATTTCTCGAATTGCCCTTCGGTTCGGAGACCCTGACTACCTTCCAATCATGGGTAGGTATATCAGGATTTCCGCCTCTCAGGACCTCCAAGATTTCCTCTGCAGACCCAGAGATGTCTGGTATCTTGGCAACAGCTCTAGGACGACGTGGAACCTCTGAGAGAGGAATCACATCGAGCTTGGCACCTTCCCATGGCTTGCCCACATGACCGACTGCCTGTTTAAGCAACATTGCTGATCGCTCATCTGCACAGGCCATAAGCTTTATACGCCGCCGATACCAGCCAGCCTCCTCACACCTGGGGTACGGACCCGGATTGTCTTTAAGAACTCTCCGGATCATGTTTAACCCCATCACTTCTTTCTTCACCATAACCCAGTTCGAAGGGGTTATGGCAAAATCCGCGTTGCCCCTGTCAATGACAGCCATTACAAGCTTGTCCTTTATGACATCGCTAAATGATTTGTCCATTGACCTTTGGGGTCTTAAACGCTTATTCGCAGGCTGTTGTGCCTGCAACACTGCCTCTTCCTCAGAGCGTTGCCGCTTAGGTGCATCCTTAGATGCGAGGGGAGGCGAATTCTGCAGTTCAGCTAAAACTGATCCTGCCCATGATAACCGGGATTTCTCTTCTGCCGTTAAGGCATCCGCTGGCTTCTTCCCCAGCTCCCCATAGATCTTACTGGCGGCACGCCGCCTTAAATAGGCCCGTCTCGCGGAACTTGTGTGCCTTTGAGACTTTTTATCTATTGCTTGAGGTGCAGCTTGGTTACCCGAAAACAAGTTCGCAGTTTCCTTACTACCCTTTCCGCAAGGTATCAGGGATGTAGCTTGAGAGCCCGAAAACTGGTTCGCAGCTCCCTTACTCACATTTCCCTGATGACCACCAACGCGGGAACCCGAAATCTTGTTCGCAGCGCCTTTGTTGGTGGAGGGTGGTGGAGGTCGAAGACCCGAGAACTTGCTCGCAGTCATCTTTCCCACAATAGGCACTTGGGCAGCTGTTGCAGCGCTGTCACTAGCACGAGCAGCTCCCAAAAGAAGGGTGTGTGCCGTGAAGGCCCGGGCCAGTGCAGCCTTCGAGGTGTTCGGCTCAAAGTCCATGGACACCTCACTGCCAAGATAGCTATCCGAAGATGCTTTCACGCATTTGGTATTCTTAGGTTGCCCCAGGACACCTCCTGCAGTCAGCGTTTCGGTCCTTGTACCATCGTTGCCGTAGTCCGTTGTCTTGTCCATAGTCGTCGTCATGTCAGTTTGGGTATTGGAGTTAATTTTAGAACGGTTCATTTTGGTCCCACGAGTGTGGGGGAAGGGGGGAAGGAGCAAAGCTCCGTTCGAATACAGTCTCTTGACCCCCGACTGCAAAGAGAACAGATGGGCACGGGTCGCATGACACCCCTGTTTGAGGGTTTGGGTAACCTTTAGTATGTAGGCCGGCTTAAAAAACCCTATCCTCTCCTCGGGCTCAACCATTAGAGCCTGAAACAGAACTCCCATGATTAAGCCCTCGAAAGAGAATAGACGTCCAGCATACACTTAAGCCCCCACACCACGTCAAGGTAGTTACCCAGGTGAGGGAGAGAGATATGCACTTTCTAGAACACCTATTTGGCGATTTCATATCGCAAAACCACACTTCTGGCGTTATACGTTTGTCAGCACACCTATTTGGCGTTTTGAAATCGATAACGCTAAATTAAAGCGATTTGCGTTTCTCAGAACATGTCTGATAGTTTAAAATCCTAAAAAGCACGATACGATATCAAACTAAAATAATTATCCATATATCCAGATAATTATCTGTATAACACTGTCCAAGTTTTTTATACTTGGAATTCCCAAAATCGGCTTCAGGAATAGCCAAAATCACACGCTTCCCCGGAAACAATATGGCAATTTAAATTTTCGCACTAAATCGAATGACCGTTAATATTTCAGATACACATTCCATGGCCATAACACACGAATATGAAAACCCGGATCAGACAAACGCCAAAATCCCCCCCACCCTTTCGGGAAAAACAATACGGCAACTTCAATTTTGACACTAAAGCGAATGACCATTTTAGCTCTGATGCATGTTCCATGATAAAAACACGCACCAAATATGAAAAACTGGTTGGCGAAGTGGGTACGATTTTTTTTTGGAATTCTTAAAATCCTGGAAGCAATATGGCAACTCCAATTTTCGCACTAAATCAGCAACACTGTATATGGCATTGAGTATTGCAAACATACAAACAAACGTATATTCAAGTGAAACTAATATAAGGTGTAAAGAAAAGTAAGATACATTTTTGTGTTTTGACGGGTATTAATAAAACATTTTTCTCTTTAAATTCTCAATAATTTATTTACATTGTTGGGATATAAAGTTGAATGTTTTGAAAATATCTTTCAAAAATTTCCAAAGTCAACTACTGTTAGGGTAGCTCTTATGAAATGCCGACATTACTCGTAGACAGCTGGGAAACATTGAAAACAATCTGTTTATAATTTTTTGATTGGTACTAATATAAGCGGGTTAAAAAAAACTGTAGCGCTAAGTTCGATCAGAGTTATGTATGTGACTACCGATTTCAAATCACTTTATTATGAATTTTCTGAACTACTTACCATATTTGCGAACTATGACAAAACAACAAATTAACAACCAGAGGTTTTTACGTTTCTAATCGAAACTCTGGTATGCTGCGCTTTCGAAATCGAAATTTTTTTTTATCTCGGTGACGGAAATAAAAATGCTTTGGTTTTAATTATTTCAAGAAATAATGTATGTTTTTTATTAATTTATTTTAATTAAATAATGGTAAAGCAACAAATACATGGTGAAGGTGAAAAAATAAATTTGCAAAACTTTTTTGTAATTGTTTTATTTTTTATTTAAAAATTTTTTAATTTTATTGTTTATTCTACTTTAGTTTTTTTTTTTTTTTTTTGTTCTTTCACGACAATTTTAGAGCAACACACAATCCCCGCTTTAAATAATTAAAATATGAATTCCAGATCGCCACATTCTAGCCACACCAATAATGTGTTTATTTTAGCAAGTCATCGTAGTTACAAAAAAAGAAAAGAAAAAAATACCAACCTAAGCCAAATCAAACGGAAGGAAGGGGAAATTTTGTGATAGAAACAAGTAGAAAGAAAATAATAAAAAAAAAGTTGAAGAAACTTGATGAATTTTAAAGTTAACATTAATCACACCTACTTTTCTAACACATTATTCAGTCTTCGACGGCATATTTTTGCGTCCACTCCCGGGCATTTTTAATGGCCTCAGCCTCGTTTACTTTCCATAATTCAGCGACATCATTGGCCAAAGGATCATCGGGATTGGGAGCACTTAACAAAGCTTGAATCGATAGCAGTATCGTACGTATTTGTAAAGCAGGACTCCATTTATCTTTTAAAACGTCCAAACAGATGCGACCCAGACGATCAATATTTGGATGATAGATTTTAGTTATGAAGCGCACTTTTGGCGCTGACATTGGATAATCCTCTGGCAAAAAGAGTTCCAATTTAAATACGCCACCCTCAAAAGGCGAATCAGTTGGCCCTGTTACAATTACATGAAAATATCTAGCATTATTTTCGTCGGGTATGGCATTTATACCCGGTACAGGCTCTTGCATTAGACGCTGAGTTTCTTTTATGATTCGGCGCGGTAGGCTGGACATTTTTTTGTTGAAAATAAACAAAAAAAATTTGAATGCAACGTTAAAGTAGGCCGTAGACAATCAACCAGTTCGGAGCGGTTATGCAATAAAAGGCTGCAGCTAATTATAGTTGTTCTTTTTAAATTCCTCAAGTCGAATAAGTTTCCTAATATATCAATGCACTGTGGCGCAGTGACAGCTCAAATATAGTTAAAAAACTCTGTAAGAAAACAAATGAAATGAAGCAAACATTTAAAATTAACAAAAAATTTTATTACATGCATATTTATTCAATTTTAAGAAATGGTTAGGGCTTGTTTCACGATTTCGAACGTTAACGTTGGCATAAATTTGAAACGGCAAAGAAACACATTTATAGCTCAAAAATAAAATTTTTCCTTATGAGTTGAAACATTTTTGTGCCACGTTATCTTACACTATGTTGTCTTTCAGCTCAAAAATGGATCGGAAAAAGGGCTTCCACCATACAATTGCTTGAGAACGGTAAGGTTCGAAATCGTGAAACCGATTACGACCACTAGACCATAAAAACTTATATTTTAGAGTTTAAAATTACAACGCAAATAATACTCAAAGAACCCATGAGTCACAGTGCAAGCAGTATATTTTAAACAATAGAAAGAATTTTGAAAATCCGTTCATAAATGTCAAGAGTTATTAAAAAATTTATATTTTAGGCTGATGTCCAATTTAAATTTTTTTTATTTCTTTGACAAACTTTTTCAAAAGAATTAAACGTATTGAAAATCTGTTCATTATAGCGGAATTTTTTGTTTTTTTTTTGACGAACATTTTATGTATCCAAAAATTTTTATTTTCAGATCGTTGGCAAACTCCTAAAATAAGTAAGAATATTGAAAATTTGGTTTATAAAAGGTATATCAAATATTTATTTTTCGGTTTCGTCGGTCCGATGTGCAAATACTATTTTTCAGCCCGTTGACAAACTCTTCTAGAAGAATATTGAAAATCTATATATGTACATAAAATAGTGTGTGTATTTATGCAACATATGGACTCCAAAACGGCTGGGACGATTTTGAAACTTTTATAATATTTAGGCGGGTGACACTGTAAAGTCTGATTTATGATCTGCGGGCGGAGGGCCGTGGCAAAATCCAATTTTCGTATTGCACCACCAATGACATATACAGGATTTTTATTTAAAGGCTCAAAATTTCGCTAAAAGCTCAATTTAAATCGTGTGTTAATTCAACATTAACGTTTGCTTAGGGCTGAGATAATCAGAAATTTATTTTTCAGGCCTTTGGCATACCCTTTCTAAAGAAGCAAAAAGTTCTGAAAATCGATTCATATACGAGGGCGGATTGATATTGAAGCTACCTATAGGAAAAAAGAGTTTTTTCCAAAAATCATTAATTTCTCAACATATGTCTCAATACACTTAGTACGATATTCCAACTTTTTCATACCATCTGATTAATACGATTTTGGGAATCCCCGAAAATACGCGTTAGTTTCGGTAATCACTTTTTAGTTTGAGATGAATCTTTTTCCTGCGAGCAATTTTTTCAAGTTTGAAACAGGAAAAAGTCATTAGGAGCTAAATCTGGACTATGAGGTGGATGATCAACCAATTCGAACTGTATTTCACGTAATTTTAGCATCGGATCTAATGCTGTGTGAACTAGTGCGTTGCCTTGAAGAGAAAGCATTTTTTTCTTCTTTAAATGTGTTTTTTTTCTTGATTGCATCAATTATTTGATCCAATAGTGCGAGATAATATTTTCCTGTGAATGTGGATCCTTTTCCCAGATAATCGATGGGAAATATTCCGTGTACATCCCAAAATACAGTGGCCATAGCCGTGCCAGCCGATTTCACTGTCTTCGTCTTCTTCGGAGCCCTTCCGCCCATTGTTTCGATTGATTTTTTTGTTTCAGGTGTGAAGTGGTGGACCCACGTTTCACCAAAAATTATTAATCAACAACATTTCGCTTAATCATGTCCAAACACGACTGCAAAGTGGTCTGTCAAACTCGTTTTTGTTCGGCACTAAGCAAACCCAACACCCATCTTGCCAATAGCTTTTTCATATGCAAATGTTCATGTAAAATGTTGAACTCAAGTTTATATATTATGTTTACCATTTCAACAATCTCACGTAACTTTAATCGGCAATCACTCATAACGATATCGAGGATTTTCTCAATATTTTCTTCAGTAACCATCTTTGTTGGCCTTTCTGTTGATGGTATTGTTGCAGTGCTTCTTGTTCGGCCGCGTTTAAATTCAGCAATCAAATACTTTACCATGTAATTTGACGGAGCAGACTCACGCAATGTTTATCCAGCTTTTTTTGTCTCTTTCAACCTTTTCCCTTTCATATAAAATTGTTTAATCCCGAAATGCAATTCATTCTTTTTCCAAAAACAGAAAAGTTGCTTTCTGCAAACGACTACAACAACTAAACTAATCAATGAATGTGGGTGAAATTTTTAACAGCTTACGTTAGACAGATCGCAATAAAAAAAATTGTGTTTTTGCTGCCATCTAGCGCTTCAATATCAATCCGTCCTCGTATTGCGGATCATGTAAATTTTTTTGTAGGTTGGACATTTTGTCTGTCCGATTTCCAAAAATTTTTTCTTCCCAGTCCGTTTACAAATTCTTTTAAAAGAGAGAATATGGAAGATCGGTTCATTAATGCCGGAGTAGCATTATTTTTTTTTGGACGGACATTTCATCCGGTGTCAATTTTCATCCTGTTAATAAATCTTTCAAAAGAAAACCATCGGTTCGCAAATGGGGTTATTTTAGAATTATTTTTTGAACCCGTCATCTGGCATCCGTTGTCTACCTTTTGTTGTAGCGTAGTAGCCTGCAACTGATAAATGATTGTTGTGTCGTGTGTGGGAAAGTACAAACGGCAAAACGAATTCTAATATAACAGTCATCAGTCAGTAGCCGAGTGGATAACTAATTGTCCACAATATATCACAGCTAAAGTTCCAGTAAGACGTACTAGAGCATGTATGCAGCAATATAATTCTGGTGTATCATTCGAGCGAATTGTCTTGGATGTGACAGGCCAGCGCCCCGTTAGAGATGCTAGTGATTTGGAAACTAGTAGCTTGTGTGCAAGTTTGTATATGCGTAAGAATTATATTTGTACATTTGATTCTGGAATTATCAATTACTAGAAAGTTCCTGATGATTGTAGAAGGCAAGAAAGGTAAGCAAAAAGTATAAATAGAAGACAGTTCTTCTTAAGCTTTGTGCAAAACAGTCATAAAACATAAAAGTAAGCCAGCCTGATGCCACAGTGGTGTTAAGTGTAAATAAAGTTTCGAATTATTTAAGTACTGTGTAACAAAAAAGTGTGAGTCATTATTTCATCTGCAATTGAAAAATTCGGAAAAGCGTTTTTAAAGCGAAAGACGTACCAATATAAAAAGTTTACTGATTCTAAAACCATCATCGTTTCAAAGTTTTAAGTAGTCTTTAGTATAAAACATTTCTTTAGAAATAGTTTCTTCAACTAAATTTTGATTTTGTTAAATCTTATGGATTTCGATGCAAACTCTTTTCAAATTTGCGGAAGAATACGAAGAGACTAATATTTTTGCATTGTTTTTTTTTTTAATCCGGAGCAATTTTTTCGTCTTTCGTAGTATACGATGAAATAAGAAAACTCTTTGATTGGACAGAAGACAGCTTCCTCTTTCATAACATAATATTGTAAGGATTTGTGCTGTTCATAAGAACTTAGTGCTTTTCATAGAACACAGATGAGCAACTTGCCATGAAAAATTGTATGAACGCTAGTGAATTTTTTGAGTGATTACCATACAACACATATTTTTTAAACAAGTCGCTCGTCTAAGAACAGCATATTGAAGTTTTCGGAGTCTAGCTTTTGAGCTGAACAATACTTTTGGTCCTCAAAAATCTTTCTTATGACGCTATTAACCAGTCTATGCGTTTGTTCTTTAGTGCTGTTTAGCCCGAAAGCCGAATTGGTGATCAAGGATACATTCTACATCATTCAATATTGGAGTCAACTTCGCCATTAAGAATTTTTCGAACAGTTTTGAAATTGTTGACAGTAAACCTATTGGTCTATATAACTATATTTTAGTGGGATCCTTTCCTTGCTTGGGTATCATAGTAATCATAGACACTTTCCACACTGTAGGGTAATACTCGTGGTACAAAATAGCGTTAAAAACACGTTTTTGCCATCTTGAAAACTAAGACTCAAAGGCACATATGCTGTTACACCATATGGCGGTAATTTAGATGCATCATTTGCTATATTATTAGTAATAAAAACGTTTTTCAAATGCTTAACTTACACCATCCCCATTTCGGAATCGCTTCCTGCCCAGTTGAAATTCGCAAAGGTGGCTTACCTGTTACGGGTCTTATCAAACATTTTTGCATCAAAATAGCACAAACAATGCTGAACAACTCTTGTTGATGCAAGATGTTTCCGAGTTAATTTTGTTTTGTATTTTACTTAAATAATTTTTAGAATACTTATGTATTAATTGCTATACAGAGAAGTTTCTGTTAGCGAAGCCGGAGAAGGCAAAATATCTCCGCCCGGCCAAAGGCCACCTAAGCAGGGAAACTTTAGTCAGCGAAGCCGGTATTTTCTTTTTTTTTTTATTTAAATTTTATTACACTTTTAACTGAAAGAAAAGGTTTATTTAACTAGTGCAGTTCCATAACATTTAATGAAAAACTATGTTAGAACTGACATTAGACTTGGACATTTGAATTTTGTACTATGTCCGGAAAGATATAGACATTCAAAAATTTTCAAATTACACCAATTTCATTCATAAAAGTTCAGAAATGTAGTGGAAAGTCGAATCAAAGATACATATCTCAAAAATTATGCATTTTCCCCCAATTTAAGATTTTTTATTTTTCAATTCTCTATCTCCTTATGTTCCTTTTATTTGTGACTAGATTTCTTTCATGAACTTTTTCCCGATTTTTAAGGAATGTATTGGTGAGACAATACTTTTAAAAGCCTCAGTTAAATCTTTTCTGTAACCTTGCAATTTTTCCAAGTTATATTTTTGCTGAAAACAAAAATAAAAAAACGAGCAGAATTGTAAATTATACCAATTTCATTAGTACTTTTCTATTAAATTTCTGCCCAGAATTTCAGCACAAAGCAACCACAAAATATATTGATTGAATCCGAAGTGTTGCTTAAAAAATAAAGTGCAAAATAATGAAATATTTTGCAGCAGACAGTTTTACAACAAAAGCACCAACACTCTTTCATTATATATACATATATTATTAACAGAAAATTATTGCTACTGATTTCTTTGCTAAGTTTTTTTTATAAGCCCGTACAATGGCCACTTAAAACAAGAGAATATACATACATGCATATCTACACGATTATAATGGAAAGCAAATAGAAAAACACACACAATTTGTTGTTGCATGCCGACAGAAATTTTAGGAAAAATCAATAAATAAATCGGATTTTGCCCAATTATTACAGACATATTTTCTAATACCTGCAACAGCAATCCATAATAGCTAAAAATTTATATAATTTGCTTATTTAGAATTCAGCAACAATACAAAATATGAGCCTTTCCAAAATTTTTTCTATACGGCAAAATTGTTCCAGAGCACACATTATATACATACTTATGTATTTACCGACAAATACATTCATCTTTAACATGACCATGTTTTTTCACTTTATGCACTCAAATTTTCTTTCATAATTTTAATTAATGCAAATTATAGCACTTACCACTGCTTAATGTGGCTTTTTCGTTAAATCATTTGAAGCAAAATATTGTTTTAAATCTTTAATTATTTCTTTGTAATCAATTTGGTAATTTCATTCACGAACGCACAACGAATTTTTTAATTCTTCTGTATTTTTGCTTTTCAAGTTGCTCTTCAATGTCAAAAAGAGAAGAGCGCAGAAAAGAGTGAGAAGACATTTGCTGTTTTTGTGCCGCAAACAGTGTTGGAAACAGTAAAAATATATAAATATAAAAATGTCTAGATAATACTTCAATACTGTTCACAAATTTATAAGAATCTGTAATTAAATTGCTATGTTGTAGCACATTATTATTATTTTTTTATACTAATTGTAAAAAACATAACAGCCCAACAAGGTGAAATGTATTAGTTAGAAGAAAAATTTGTATAAAAACCTTACTGATACAAAAGCTTGGGCGGTAGAAGAATGTTGTAAGCCAATTTCCAATCATATTAAAAATAAATATTTCCTAACTGATTAGATAAATCAAACCCTATATTACTTCAGACTTATAGTAGCATGGAAAACTCATATTAAAAGCGCGAATTTGCCTGCTTTAAAAACCTAGTGATAAAATTTCATTTGCCATAGCAGTTATTTAATACTGTTTTGCACATCAAAATTATATGATTTCATTTAAAATCATATAATTTTGATAACAAATCTAAGATACTTTTTTCTACATTTCGAATGAAGTTTTCGCTTCAAAATTTGTCAAAACATGATTGTTTTAATTTTTGAATCAACAAAGGCGACTTTATACAGGTGAGTGCAAGCGGAAAGGCGAATTCAGTACAATATATTTTGTTATTGTAAAACATATCGTGAATGTCATAATCTAAATTCGCCTAAGATTGCTCAGCAGAGAAAATATTTTATATAAACGTTAAATATAAGCTTTTATAATTGTTTGTAATTAAAATCACAGATTATATTAGTTTTTTACTTTTAAATTCACACAAATTTCTTGAAATTGCACTAAATCATGCAAAAAAACCTTCAGATTAAAATGGCACGAAAAAGTTTGTAAACAAAAGAAACAAAATTTGACAGTCTCAGTGGAAAAAACGCGAGAAGCAAAAAATAATAACCTGTGCTGTTAAGTTCACCTGGTAATGAATTCGCCTTGGCATCAACAATGCTAAAGAAATTTTTAAAATAGCAGTTGCACTCGGAATGTAAAAGGTGGCTGTACAGTTTGTTGCTGTCAATATATATACTCAATAACATGGCTGATAAAGCCATGTAATAGAGTTCAATTCCGTTCGGAAGAGGATTTTTTTTTAGCTTTTCAAATTATTTAGCTTAAAAAATTTTTCAAGTCGCGCGATTTGTCAAAAACTCAGTTTACACAGTTGAGTTTTTAGTACTAGTGAATGACGGTCATTAGGTGAATAACGGTCATTAGGTGTCAATGCCCTATAAGACGTTTTTCGGAATGAAATGATTTTAAAAAGGAAATATTAATTACATTCTTGATACTAGAAATGAAATATATATATATATATATATATATATATATATATATATATATATATATATATATATATATATATATATATATATATATATATATATATATATATATATATATATATATATATATATATATATATATATATATATATATATATATATATATATATATAAATAAAATACACACAAAAATAATTAATTAGTTTAAATATATAAGTGAAAGACATGTATCAAACCTTTAAGCATAATAAAAAATACGTTTTACAATACTATACGATACTAGATATCGTTCTTCAACAACAAAAGCCAAAAAAAGAACAAAAGGTAAATTTAAACAATTCGCTTGTGCTATTTTGCACCAGCAAAACAAAGCCAACCATAATGAAGAGAGTTTTCAGAGCAACCAGCTTTTATTTTCTGGGCTTAAACAGCTTTATAAACGAACATTTATTTCGTATCAAAAAAAGGCGCTATTTAATATATTGACTATATACATATAACTTACCAAATTGAAATAAAAAAAAAATAATAATAATTCGGAAGTTTAAACAGTAAATGTTAAGTAAGAAATTTGTGAAATAACAGTTTAATAACCATACAAAATTTTTTATGAATAAGGTCGTTAATTATTAAAATAAATACTTGCAATATCTATTAGACACAAGATACCGTTAGAATATATGTAAGTATGTTAAACGAAAACTGCAACCGGATAACGAATTGAATAGCAAATTTTAAAGTGTAATTTAACTGGCGTAAAAGTGTTTCCTGAATAGTGTATGTGCATAATGTAAATATTAAAATCGATTCAAGTATTGGAATATATTGTACAAATATATATGTATGTATATATATTTTGTTTTTTTATCAATTGTTCTTAAAACTATAAACCTACATATGTAGGTACATATATTAATATTTACACTAGCTTAAGTACCTATGTATACTTATGTTTAATTGTACCTACATATGTGTGTTTAACTGCTTCTTGTGCTTTGTATTGAACATTGGAAACCTGAGAAGTTGCCTTTTATTTAAACTTGTAATATTTGCTTTTAAAACCCATACTTGCGTTTTTAATTTAAACTAGTGGGCATTTAGTTATACATACTAATACTTGATCCTATTTGCTTCGACCTTTATTTAATTCAATATAATAATCCTTTTTGTTTTTTTTTAATTTTTCATATATTTTTCAATATTTCGTCTTTTTTTGGAAGACTTCTTCCGGAAAATTTGTTTTTTTTGTGTGATAAATTCAATAAAATATTTTATTTAATTTATCACACAAAACAAAAAAAAAAAATCCTGAAGAAGTCTTCCAAAGGAAGACGAAATATTTAAAAATATATTAAACATTTTTAAAAAAATACAAAAAGAACCTTGAGCTAAAGGAATTTATTGCAAATATTGTTATACTATTATACCAAAAGCTTGCGTTTTTGCACAGTTGCAATGTTTCAAAGTAAATTTGAATATCAAAAAAAAAAAAAAAAAATAGTCCAAGTAAGAATTACATACAAAGAGTTCTCTCTGTTGTCTTATGAATCTTTTCGTATCGTTAATAATCTACATATGTATGTATTTCTAACAGCCAGTTTTCCAATCTCGAAAGAAAAGGAATGCGAAAGAAAATTAGTCACTCGCATTCGAATTAATTTGGGGTTTTCTATCTCATTATTATTTGTACGCATATATGTACATACATATGTACATATACATATGTATGTATATTTCTTTCGTTTAGATTGCGGACGTAATCACTCTGTCGTGTTTGGAAAACTAAGCGTTAACGTCTTGTCTAACTGGCCAATAATTTATCTATATACATATGTTATTTCTAATTTCAAGTATTCTTACATTTCTTATATTCGCATCAATTTGTTTTTACGTTAATGTTATAAAATAATAATTAGAGAACTATGATGTTTTCAGCGTCGTCAACTATTGATAACCAAAACGCGCCGTGAGCTTACCCAAATGCACTAAGATATAAATATCCAGAAAAAGCGATATAAAATGTTTACTCATAAAAATACGTAAAACATTATGTAGGTAAAATCAACATAAAGGAAATATAATGTAAACCCGATCAACTTATTTTGCTTAAAATCGAACTAAAACTCAATTGTTTAAATATTAAAAAATAAGTGTATAATACCATGTTTCCACTACAAAGGAAAACACTTGTTTTGACGAAATGTTTCCATTGTAATATGAAGTGTTTTTAATTTCGATTTTTCGAAGTTAATTTGACATCAGTTTTTTTAATTTATTTGTGATTTTTGTAAAAATTAAAAGGCCAATTTATTAATCTGATTTCTATTTTAAAATCGTTAATTAATTTCCATACTATTACTTTGTATTATATACTTATAACTTTAAAAATAGGAAAACAGCCTGTTTGATGTAAGAAATTCTGAGAAAAAAATTCATAAGAATGTTAAGGGCATATATAAGTTTGTGATTCCGTTTGTAATTTTTACAATTTTCATTTGCGACCCTATAAAGTATATATATTCTGAATCAGAATAAATGGAAAAGACGATTAAACGATGTCCGTCTGTCCGCTGTCGAAATACCGTTTCTGAGAAAACCATTAGACTTAGAAACTTTTTTCTTTCACCATTCTTTTACCCCATCGATTCATGGGTTTGCTATTGAAATTCGGTAATATCGGTTCACATATAGATGAGATATATCCAAAATTCCGAAAAAAGCAATTTTTTTGCAATTTTGTATGAAAATTTTTGAAAAAAAGTTGTTTGTTTTGATTCAAACTTCACACAATTATTAAGCGTGGTGACTAAAAAGAAATTTTTTTTTTTCAGATTTCGGTTTATATATACCCAAGATATAGCCCAAATCGGGGTTTTCATGAAAAAGTATAAGCAAAGTTAAACAACTTTTTTTTTGCTTAAAAGCGGTTCTGGTAGTAAGTAATATAAGGTTATAAAAACATGGAAAATTAAAATGTCCGATATTGGTCCATATATACACGAGATATAGCCTAAACCGGGTTTTTTCATGAAAATGTCGCGTAAGCGAACTTAAACAACTTTTTTTTTTGCTTAAAAGCAGTTGTAGTAATAAAATAATATACATAATATTGCAAATGGATATTTCTGATATCGGTCCATTTATACCCGAGATATAGTCTAAACTTAATTTTTTTTATTTAAAGTAGTTCTCGTAATAAAATGAGGTTATATAAATATGGGAAATGAAAATTTCCGATATCGGTCCATATATATGCGATATATAGCATGAACCGATTTTTCGATTAAAATTTTTTTTGCTGAAAAGCAATTCTCGTTATAAAAGAAGGTTACTAAAATGCAGAAAATAGAAAAGTCCGATATCGGTTCCTATATAACCGAGATATAGTTTAAAGAAACTTCCATGAAAATGTCCATGAAAGATTTCTTTTTTGGAAAGTTGATTATAAGGCAAAAATATTTTTCCCCGACATCGGTCCATATACATATATCCGAGCATATTTAGTTCAATTTTGTAATGTATACTATACATATACGTGACTATCGTGAAGGGTATTTTAGATTCGGCTCAGCCGAATATACCACACTCTTACTTGTTTTGCTTAAAATCAGTTCAGGTAGTAAAAGATTATTAAAATACAGCAAATACAAATTTCCGATATCGGTCCATATATACCCGAGATATAGCAAAAACTGATTTTTATGAATATGACGCGTAAGCGAACTTAACTTTTTTTCTGTTAAATGCGGTTATGGTAATGAAAGGTGGTTACTAAAATACAGAAACTAAAAAATTCCTGAACCAATTTTTTCATGAAAATGTCGAGTAAACAAAATTAAAATTTTTTTGCTGAGTATAAGAGGAGGTTACTACAATACAGAAAATGAAATTTCCAATATCGGACCATATACTCGTATACCCGAGATATAGCCTGAACCGATTTTTTTATGAAAATGTCATTTAAGCGAACTTAAACAACTTTTTTTGCTTAAAAGTAGTTCTGGTAATATAAGGAGGTTACCAAATAAAGAAAATAAAATCTCCGATATCGGTCCATAGTATAGCCAAGATATAGTCTAGCCATTTTTTCCAAGAAAAAATTTTTTTGCTTAAAATAGTTCTGGTTATGAAAGGAGGTTACTAAAATACAGAAAATGTAAATGTCTGGTATCGGTAAATATATATTCGAGATATAGTAGCCTAAACCGATTTTTCATTGAAAAATTTTTATTTGCTTAAAAGTAGTTCTGGTTATGAAAGGAGGTTATTAAAATATATAAAATGAAAAATTTCGATGTCGGTCCATATATACCCGAGATATAGCCTAAACTGATTGTTTTTCCTTTTTGGAATAGTGATCACAATGCAAAAATATTTTTTCTCCGACGTCGGTCCATATACATATGTAGATCTGAGCATTTTTAGTTCAAATTTGTAATATATACTATATATGTATACGTGACTATGGTGAAGGGTATTTTCGATTCGGGCCAGTCGAATATACTACACTCTTACTTGTTGTAATTGTAACTATACAGTTGCAAATAAATTTGCAAAGTATAGGCTGCACAGCTGGGCGGAGTAATTAAGACCTTATGCCCACGATGGTATTAAAAGTAATTTTTTGCAGCGCTGTCACTAACTGTATCGACCTATGTCTTCGTATAAAAAACTGTAAACTAATGTAGTTAGTTGAGGTAGGTAGTTAACCAATGAGAATAAGACGCAAAACTCTCGAAGGCCAAACAACAAAGACAAGCCTGACCGCACTTAGAAATAAGTACGATGACGCGAGGGTTGTTCCCCAGCCGAGAGCTTCTTTACGGCTGACAGTCTTCTAATTGTTTTCTTTTTTTTTTAGTGACAAATGAAAATTTAATCTTTTCGTGTTTTTCTACCATTCAATGCCTCTCCGGGGAACAGGTTTTGCCTTGGCGTATTTTTCGGGTAAACAGGGGAAGGGGACCCTCGTTTGTTGTAGCAAATAAAACTCTAGGAAGCCGCATGGTTTATGTTGTGTTGGACTACCGAAACCCATATCAAGGGTTAAAATTAGCAGAACGAGGATCAACAAAGACCTCGAGAGATTCTGCCTTGCAGATATCTCTGTAGTTTAAACCTAAAATTGCAGAAAGGGGAATTTGTTTCCCTGATAACTATGGTGTTTTCAGAAGCTAATATTCCCCAACGTGATGTAGTCTTGCAACAGATATCTGTACTGTAAGATACCAGCAGTGATGGTTAGTCGGGTGAGTTAGTTAAAGGCTGATGTTCTTAATTGAATTCTTCCTGCCAACTCATTAAGCATTGTCTTCCATTTGCCAGTCACGATGTCGCAGTGGTCGAGTGAGCATCGCGCATTTGCTGTGGGGACATTTTTTAAGAGTAATGATTCTTACGTAATTGCTTGTCTACAATTGTGTTCAAAGTTCGGTATTTGGCGAATACTTGTGTGGCTGCAACAAGTGTAAATTTAATTCGTTCGTGGGTGTAAAGATTCCGCGCAACTGATTCGGCTATGAATGTCCCACGGCCAGACCCAAGTTGATCTTCAAAGACTCCCGAAAATATTGAACTGGGTGAAAGTATGGAAAAGAGCAGCCTCACTGGGACTTACGAGAACGATTATTCATGAAATTAAAAAAAAAGATTTAAAGTTCCATCCTTTTAAAATTCAGTTCGTTCAAGAACTGAAAGAAAGTGATATTGATTTACGCAAAAATTTTTGTAAATCGATGTTGGAGCGTTTCCGCACTGTAAATTCCATTTTTGAACCAACGAGGCTCACTTTCACTCAAAAGACCACGTCAACTGGCAAAACTGCCGCCTCTGATCTCCAAGAATCCGCGATCCTCGATTGAAACATCAAAACCCATTGCATTGTCCCTGGGTGACTGTTTGGTCTGCCTTATCAACGCATGATATAAATGAACCATTTTTCTTCTAGAAATTTCTCGTGGCCAGACGCAGAATGTGAAAAGCGAATGTTATCGACACATGATTACGGAATCTTTTTTGGCAAACCTGCGAGCTCATCTATCGTACTCTTCACACGTGAGGTTTCAATAAGATGGGGCAACTGCACACACAACCAGAGTTTCGATGAATTTATTTCAGGAAAATTTTCCTCAAAAACCCCCGAAGTCGCCCGATCTAACTCGAATGGATTTTTTTATGGAGCTACCTCAAATAGAGGACTCATAATGTCAATACTCAATCTCTTGTGGCTTTAGAGGAAAATATTCGTCGAGATATTTACTCGATTGGACCAAGTTTATCTCAGCGTGTGGCGCAGAACGCAAGGCTCCGTTTTGTACAGTGCGTTCAACTCAACTCGACATGTGGATGACATACTCTTTAAAAATTAAATTCGTATATACATTCTGCAGCCTATTATTATGTTTTTTGACCATAGAATTCTAATTATTCGTTTCAAATTGTTTTAAATTTCCAATAAATTAAAAACAATTTTTGTGAGTTCTTTACTCGACTTTTCGTTCGATTTTTTCGAATATCTTTAGGAGTACATTTTATTTAATCAAGCAGATTTTTTGTTTATTTTTCATATTATTTATCTTAATCTAAAAAATAAAAAACTAGACATCCCGACAAATGAATTTTAAATTAAATAAATAATTAAAAAAATTGTACAACACAAAAATAATTCGTCAAACTTAATTTTAATATAACAGTATGTTGACGTTCTTTATTTTACTTTGAAAATATAATACCAGACACCCTGTAGTGGAACTGCACTTTTTGTTATGGGTAAAGGAAATTGCTTTCCCAAGCATTCCTCTGTTTTCTTTACAACATTTTTTTTGTCATAGTTATGTTTAATACAAAATTTTATGACCCGTTTATAATTTCGGTAATAGTAATGAAGAATCCGCAATGTTTTTTAATGGGAAAATTATATTAACACAAAGAGCTATCTGTGCAAATTACCTGAATTGTCACATGTACATAAATGCAATTAGTTTGAAAATAACTTGCCAGTAGCTAAATAATAAGACGAGAGTTTTTTATTGAATTGGAATAAAAGGTGGAAAATACACGTAAGGCAAATTTTTATCGGTTTTTGTATTATTATTATTACCAGCAAAAATTAACTTTTCTATGGATAATAAATTAAATTGAAATTTCAAAGCTTAAAATTAGAAAAATTCAATAATTTCCATAAACTACAAAAACGGCCTTTTAATTGCATACAAGCATGTTGTTATTTACAGATAATTCTCAAGCCAACTGCTAAAGCTTCTAAGGTATATTACTTCGACTATTACTTTTTTTTACACGCTTATGTTAGTTTCACTTGTATGTTTGCAATACTCGACCCCATGCCATATGAGTGATTATTACATATCTAGGCAAGCTGAATTCATAACAGGTGAAATTGACAACGCAGCTGATAAATTTTTTTCAAATTTTAATATTTTTCAGATGTCAATGGAATAATTAAAACAAATTTGGAAAAAAATTTTAAAACTATTTTTTAAATTATTATTGTATCTTGAGCGCCAGGTATTATCCAGAAATCTCCCCTCTCTCAATCTGGCTGGCCATTTTCACCTATTCAAGCTCTATCATCTGAGACTTTAGGTTTCACGAAAAATTAAAACTTTCACGAAATAATTAAGTTTTTCTTTTATTATAAATTTTTTTTTAAAGGAAAATTGAAAAAAAAATTTTTTTGATACAATTTTTCAAGTTATGTATTACAACTTGAGCGCCAGCTATCATTAAGAATCCTCCGCAATCTGGCTGGCTCTTTCATCTTTCCGAGCTCTATGATCTGAGACTTTAATTTTCACGAAATAGTTTAAAGTTCCACGAAATAATTAAAAGTTTATCTTTTCTTGTAAATTTTTTTTATTATATTTTTTTTTTGAATTCCTTTTTGTGTTTATATTTTTCCCTTGACATTTGAAAAAGATTTATTTTTTGTAGGGCTGTATTTATTGCTCTTGCATATACCTGATATGAATTCGTCTTGTATCTAGGTATATAAAACTGTATATAAAGTGTTGCTACTTTAGTGTGAAAATTGGAGTTGCCGTATTGCTTCCTAGGAAATGGAGGTATTTTGTTGCTTAATGAAACTGATTTTGGGGATTCCCTAAAAAAATTCGGAACCACTTCGCTAACCGGTTTGGAAACGGTTTTTCATATTCGGTGTGCGTTTTTGCCATGGAACGTGTATCTGAACTACTATCATTCACTTTACTGTGAAAATCAAAGTTGACGCAATGCTGCTTGGGAAGTCGAAGAATTTGGCGATTCCTTAAGCCGTTTTTGGAATTTCCAAAAAAACTCGAAACCACTTTGCAAACCGGTTCGGAACTAGTTTTTCATATTCGCTCCATGCTCTTGCCGTAAAACGTATATTGGAACTATTAACGGTTATTCGCTAGAGTGCGAAAATTGAAGTCACTGTATTGTTACCACGGAAGAAGGGAGTAGATTTTGGCTATTACTGACCCCCGTTTTTGGGAATTCCAAAAAACTCGAAACTACTTCACTAACCGGTTCGGAACAACTTCATATACGGTGGGCACTATTGCTGTGGAATGTGTATCGGAACTATTAACAGTCATTCGCTACAGTGCGAAAGTTGAAGAAAGGAGATTTTGGCGATTCCCGAAACCGATTTTGAGAATTCTCAAAAGCTCAGAACACGTTTGTTCGCTAACTGGTTCGAAAACGAGTTTTCATATTCGTTGCGTGTTTATGCCATAGAACGGGTATCTATACTACTAACGGTCTTTCGCTTTAGTGTATCGTTCCACATCGAAGTGTGTTTTTAGGTTTTTTAAACTAAATTATTGACGTTCCTGTTACTCATATTAAATTTTGCGTATTACCAGCCAAATATTTGATTATTTTGTCGAGTTGTTGGTCTCGTGTGATAAACTCTTCATTATATCAATTTGTTTTAAAAGACATTTTAAATTATGAGTTTATTACAAACTTTCAAGGTTTTAGTGAAAATTTTACTTTTTTGTCTGTTGGCGATTGTTGTATTTGATTTCGAAATTCTTATTAACTTTTTTGTTGTTTTATTTTGATAAATTTTGAATTTTTTTTTACTGCTTTCTACACCATTTTTTCATTTGAGAACATGTAAATGATATTGAGAATTGTATGTATTAATGTTAAATAGTCGAACTTTATTTTAATATTTCTAATATTATACGATGAGAAATGGGTTGGTATCATTCGTCTAGCTCGAGTTCAATCCTGGCTAAAGCCAAGAAATATTTTTATTTATAATTATAACAATAATTGCCGCGATCAATAACTCTTGATCGAAGAAGACAGGAAAAAATAATTGAATACACTATAGCTGGGGGACAACTAGCTGTTTCGTAGTCGCTACACTACTCATCAGCACCCACTAGGATTCGCACTCAGTACCATGTAAACATGATGTATTTTTAATACGGCCGCTTAACCAACTCAGCCACTGAACTCTTATTTTATTTTTTCGGCAATTATTGTTATAATTATAAATAAAAATATTTCTTGGCTTTAGCCAGGATTGAACTCGAGCTAGACAAATGATACCAACTCATCATCATATAATATTAGAAAAGTTATTGAGAATTTTATTTTGGAAAAACTCCAAATGAAATTGGAAATTTCAATATAAAAAAAATAAGAACAATGCCAATGCAATTGCGAACTTTAATTTTAGATCGAGAATTCCTATTTAGAATCGAGAAAATTCCGAATGTAATTGAGAATTTCAATTACATGCATTACCTGAAGTAATATGTGGCGGTGAAACCTTGCAAATGGAGACAAATAATCTATTGTTTTCACTGGTGTCTCTGGAAATTTACACAGGGAGTAAAAATTGCATGCCCAGAGCAAATACACGGAAAGAAAAAGCATTTTGGAATACTGTTGTAGCAACACTACTATTTACTTTGTCATAATGTATATTGTTGCTTCTAGCGGCATATTATGGTTTTGAATATAGTTTAATCCTCTATAAATATACGAGTGTTGAGATTTCCACATTTCTATTGTTATACTTCTATAATTTTAAAATATGGTTATATGCAATAATAATGCTTAAAAAAATAATTTGAACGCAACAATAGCTTTTGTTATGTACAATAATACACTATTTTTGTATGCAATGTATGTATCTATAACACATATCCGTTAAACTAACTATTGTTGCTAAACGTATAAACACATATTGTTATTTTATTTTTTCAATTTTAAAACAATCAGTTCAGCGTTGTTTTCATATTAATAATATTAAGAATAATGAAGACTATATAAATAATTATTAATTGCATAAAATCATCATAAAATTAGAGAAGCTTTTATACGAATTTATGTAAATAGACAAATGTATGTATGTGAATTTTTACAGATTTATTTGGCCAGAGGGAAAATACATATGTACATCAATCTTTCAGGAACACCAAATTTGGACAAATTCACAAATTTATAATCATTTTTTCAAAATAGGAATTGGACTAAATATGCTAAATAAATGTTTTTTTATGTAAATCATTAATGAGTGAACTTTTTTAGTTATATACATATGTACGAGATTAACTAGTTGTGAGTTCGAGTCCAACTTCAGTCAAGAAGAAGGATTATTTTTAATTATAACAATAATTGCTGTGAAACAATAAGACCAAAGAAGAACAGAAAAAATAATTGAATAATATTAAGCTGGGGGACAACTAGCTGTTTCGTAGTCGCTACACTACTCATCAGCACCCACTGGGATTCGAACTCGGGATCATGTGAACATGATGTATCTTTTAATACGGCCGCTTTAACCACTTCAGCCACCGAGCTCTTTAATTATTCTTACGTTAATGTTTGCCACATATTGATCACATATATGCAATTGTTATAACCCCAGTTGTCCGCCCAAGGTGCATTAATGTATACACGGTGGCAGCACTACGGCATGTGATAATTTTTTGCTACTGGCAATATAGTAAGCTATTTACGTCAAATGTATTGTATATATTTTTGTAATTGAATGTAGTGTTTCATTCATATATACAAATTATTTTGTAAACATAAAAATAATTCAAATAAATATAATTTATAATTATGAAAAGGTACATTCATAGTTTATAATTGTGAAAATAGTTACAAATATTTTTGATAAACATAGCTCACCAGATGCCTATTTTTGTTGTATTGTTGTAATTTTGCTCTAGTTCTGCCACCGTGTATACACGTTAATACACCTTGCATCCGCCCATGAAAATCTTTTTTTTTTTTTTTTGGTTATTCAAAAAAAGGGAATCTTAAAAGTTTTTCAGAATTTTTTCTAGTTTCAAAAATGAAACCAATATTCTCTCTTAAAATTGATTTCATTCCGAAAAACTTTTTAGTTTTCCGTTTTTTAAGGAACCAAAAATTCAATTTAAATTTCTGTGACACGGCTGATAATTGAGGTTCGTTCAATGTCGTTAATGTGCGAAGTGGTATCTTATTAATTGTTTTGACACCGCCGGACTTCTTTCTTTGGGGATATGTAAAAGAAAAAGTGTATTTCAATAAGCCAAGTTAAATTCAAGAACTAAAAAATGAGATCAATCGTCCCATTGAGGACCTCATTTATGTCTCAGAGTCATTGAAAACTTGCACCATCGGACCGAATTCAATAATACTGAAAAATATGAAGATAGTTCTATGAAAACATTTAGTTTTTTTTTGTTGCAATTATCATCATGCGTTTAATACAAAAAAAAAATGTAATGTCAATGAATAATAATTTCTATTGTTTTTCTTTCTCCTGTAAAATTGAAATTTTTGCTAGTTAAGGCATTTTTACATAGGATCAACGATAAATAGGCTTAAAGATGATTTGGTTACTGCTTTGCTCATGTGTTATAAAAAAATGAGAAAAAACAAAGTATATTAAATTTATCAGCCTTAACGAAGGGGGGCAGACGCAATTGACAACTTTTAGCTGAGAAAAGAAAAATATGAAACCAAAATGCTCGTTAATAGTAAAAGTACTTAATGGCTGTATATAAGGGAACAATAACAACAAAAATGGCATTTAAAAACTTGTAATGCATTTTTTATTGTTGTTGCTTTAAAGACATGAAACGGAATAAGCGAATGAGTGTATGTTATTTGGACACACATGTTTGCAACCCCGTTGGCCATGAACTGCAAACGTCCTCAAAACAGAAGTTAAAGTAAAGCAATAATATTTTGATACTCAATTATAATCATTTTTTACATTTAACTGTTTTACATATTGTTGGTCTCATGTAGAAATGCCCTAACTAACCTAATTGAAACTTTACAGAAAAAGGACAAACAAAATAAGCAGTATTTTTTTTTTTTTTTTATCTTAGAGCAGTACTCAGGGGATGACCCTTACATATGCCGTGCCAAAACTAGGAAAATAGGTTTTAAGGAAGGGGAAAGAGGGAATAGTGTTTGTAAACAGTTGACTTGAAGTTTCCAACGCTATTACAGACAGGAACAACGTCAGCAGGCAACTTACTCCACTGGCGAAGCGTACGGCTGAAAAACGCTTTGTAATGCGTAATACCATTCCCCGAAAAATCGGCCACAAATGGATGAGCTCTAGACGATGAACGTGTGATATATAAAAATCTGCGAGTTTCGGGAGCGAGATCCATAATCTCGCTAAATCTATTGTAATAACGATAGAACAGAGTCTATGCTCCAGTGAGTCAATAGAGTTGGATACTCAACTGTCACCGATAATCTTCTTCGCCCTCTCTTGTACACGGTCGAGTAACCACAAAATAGACTTTGAGGCACTGGTCCAAACATGAGAGTTGCATTCCATTTTCGGTCGAATATAAGTGGTATAAATAGTAAGGAGATCGGATGGAGTGAAGTACATCTTACACCGTTTCAAAAACCCGAGGCACTTGAATGCTTCTTTAGAGACATGAAAAATGTGTTCAGTCCAACGAATATCGCACTGTATCTTCATTCCAAGAAGTTCAAGAGCATCCTGCATAAAGCAGGATTTACGGTCGTTTGTTTGTGTATTAATAAGTAACATTGGGTCTTACGAGCGTTAAAGTCAACCCTGTTTTTACGCTCGCACTCGGAGATTAATAGAAGACCACTATTCGGCGAGTCATTCATATTTTGCCTCTTGGCAACGATCTCGGATAGGCTAGAACTATAACTGAAAGAGTACGAGTAACAAATGCTGCTGTTATTCGCGAAAAGGTGGATGAGGTTGGAAGTTTGATATAGAAGGGTTTTGAGGAAAATAAGAAATAGGGTAGGAGAAAAAAACGGAGCCGTGCGGTACGCCTGAATTCATTTTGAACTCTTTTATCAGCACGTACCTTTTTTTTACGTAATTGCTTGCAAAGTCATTATTTATGAAACTATGCTATTAAATAATTGTGAGATGTAATTGTGTGAAATGTTTTAGAATTACTAAAAATAAAATTTGGGCAAATTTCGAGTTAGGGTCTTTCTACGTGAGATCAACGATATAGATAATTATTTTTTTATGAAGATGTAATGTTATAAGATCTGAAAATCTATATATTAATTAAGACGAATTAATCAGGAGGACAATATATTTATAAAAACAACACGGACTTTTTCTATTGCGTATTTCGTTTGTGGCAAAACTTCGATTGGTTTGGGTTGTCTAGCTTTGAAAAAATTCTTCAAACCACTGAAAAAATAGAATGCACAAATTGTAATTGTACTACAGTTAAAGTGTACTGAATATATGAGGAAAGTTCAATAGAAGAAATAAATTTTAGTTGTTCTCAAAAAATATTTATATATTTATCAAATTCTATTTTTTCACCTTCAAATTTATAAGATATAATACTCTTGTGCCAGCATTTTTTCAATCCTCGAATTATACCTTTAGGAATGGTCTTGCGCTCTCTCAGTGATTAGGGTTTTATCTTCTTAATCTTCTTCAATATCAAGAATAGGAAAAAATCGCAGGGAGCCAAATCTGGTGCTGCTGCATGATTCCGCCGTTTTCTTCTGCCTAAATAATACCGAGAAGCCGATTTTGAAACGTATTTTTTTGCCATATGTATAATGCCTAAAAATTTAACAAAAAATATATTGCATGAGCTAACCGATATGCCAACATTCTCTGCAACTTCTCTAATAATGGTTCGACGACCTTCTACTTAATTTTTTTTACTTTCTCCATATTTTCACCGGTTTTTGATGTAATGCGGCCTCCAGGACGAGCGTCGTCATTTACATCTTCTCACTTGAAAACAATTTTTTGGCTCAGAGTACAATCACCATACATTACAAGTTCAGTTGAAAGCATTAAACACATAGACCACAACAGGCTTCACGACTTCACTCCAGCAAATGCTGCAACCGGAAATTATAGTCGAGTAGTCCCCTACTGAATTAATTTGAACACGGCAGCAACATAAATTCATTTACATTAAAGTATACTTCAGTTTGGGTACTTTAAAGTTTTCAGCTTTACAAAATTCCGCTGCTTTTCAGAACGAGTACTGTTTATATTAAACTTTCATGAAAAAAGTTATTTTTTCTTAAAATAAAAGTCTTAGAAAGATGAAAAAAGCAGCTTAACTTGAAAAAGTTTTTGATTGCTATTCATGTTAGGCAAACCTTCAAAGTTGAAAATATAATCGGATATATCTTCTGATCTATAATGAGAACAGTATTAAAGAGTTTTTTAAAATGTGGACCAAAAATAATTCGATTCGAGAAACAAAAATTTAATCCCAAATAGTTTAAAATTGTTTGTCAAAGAAATTAAATTATAAATTAAAACTACTTGTATGTAAGCAAAATCACCTGAAATTTATCTAGCGAGTGCTAGATTACGCCATGCGCATGATTTCCCGTTAGATGATGTAGTTTAACCTATGCAAGAGTATATATATAACAATCATATAGGGCTGTGTTTGTATTTTTTCGTGACGTTATTTGACCACATGTGTAAAAGATTTCAGTTTTTTGTGAGAAGTTTCGTAACCATATATCCTATCATCCTTGCGTTGGAGTCATAGGTAGTAATCGAAATTTATGGTCAGTTGGTATATGTAGTACAAACTATAAGAGCATGAGAGCAGCAAAAAATACACACAAGCACCACACACAAACCCAGCCCACTTTTACTGCATTGATTTTATGCACTTCCTTGATATGGGCATACTCATCCATATGTATTTATCTATGTATACATATATATGTTTGTATGTGCTTATAAGTATGTACATATGTTGTTTACAACGGCTTCAATACGTTCGAACGACGGCTAATTGAGTGAGAGCGTAACAAATGCGTTTTGATAGAAAAAGAAAATGAGTGTAAACACTTTCTTAATCAAAGGATAAGCACATACAAACATTACATATGTGTATGCTTATGAATATGTACTTATATATAGGCACATACACTGTAATTACATACGTACATCTGTTACATAATGGTAAGAATTAAGGCGCAATAAATTTAACCCTTATTCTTTACATACCTAGGTTAGGTTAGGTTTAACAGGCTGCCAGCTATTGTAAAGCCAGCCCACTTGGGTCCAGTCTGGTCCCGTTGTTTTACATACATAAATATAGTAACACATGGGCTGAAAAGTCCTGCGCCTAACAAAGAAAATACATTTTTTTTTTGTTTTAAAAATTAGCTGTATTCCATCAAGAGCAACACAATCATTCCAGCGGCGCTCTAACATTTCAATACAACTTTTGTAGAACAATTTATCCTTTCCCTCAAAATGGACGCCTCAGTTTCAGCGATAACCTCTTCATCCGTGCAAAATTTCTTACTGGTGAGCATTTTTTTCAGGTCTGCGAAAAAAAGAAGTCGCTGGGAGCAAAATCTGGCGAATACGGTGGACGTGGGAGTAATTCGAATTTTGATTGATTTGTGACATATGCGGCCGGTTTTTTGCAATTTCGGTCTTCGAACGCTCCAACAATGCTATATAATATCCAGTGTTAATGCTATTTCCTTTCCCAAGATAGTCGATGAATATTACACCACGTACATCCCAAAATACCGAGGACATAACCTTTCCAGTCGACTGTTGTGTTTTCGGGCGCTTTGGACGAGGTTCACCAGTTGCTGTTAACACAGATGACGATCGTTTCGATTCCGGACTGAAGTGATGGATCCATGTTCCATCCATTGTCACATATCGACGAAAAAATTTCGATTTGTTACGTTTAAACATGGCCAAACACTCTCAGAATCACCAATACGTTCTCGTTTTTGGTCAACAGTGAGCAAATGCGGCACCCACTTTGAACAGAGCTTTCTCTTAGTCAAATACTCATGCAATATAAAGCCAACACGTTCTTTTGATATCTTTACGATATCAGCTTACTGACGCAACTTCACTTTTCGATCAGTCAAAACGATTTCTGCATCATCGGTATCTCTACGACCACGGTTGAAGTCAGCAAACCAACGTTTTATTGTTGTTTCTGATGGAACGGAGTCCCCATAACACTTTTCAAGCCATTGCTTAGCTTGAACGGTATTTTTACCCATCAAGAAGCAATATAAAATTAAAACACGAAATGGTTTTTGATCCATTGTTTTGAGAATAACAAAAGTAGCGTCACTCTTTGCACAATAGCTCACAAACTAATGAATAGAAAGAATATCATGAAATTTTAACAGCTGCCTTTTGAAAGTTACAGCCTGTTCGACGACATCGAATGAAAATGTATGCGAAAGAAAGCTAGTCACTCACATTCGAATAAATTTGGGTTTGTCACTATTATTCGTTCGCATGAACTTATGTATTTTAATAGAATTTTGACACATCGTTCGCATAGAATAAAGTTATAAAGTTGGAAAAAAACCCAAATCAATTTTCTTTCGCCCTGAATGCGAATGAACTTATCCTTTCGACATCGGCGAACTGGCTGTTAGTAAAAGGTGACTGCATTAAAACCAGCGCCATCTATGTGTTAAGCCCGGGACTTTCAGCCCACGTAGTATGTATGTACTTAAAACGTAATTTGAGCGCCACCGCCACAAATTTTGAAAAATGTTATGGAAAATCTCTAAAACCATCATTCCAAAAATGAGAACTTTTCTTACAGTAAGATCAGACGAGATATTTGTAAGTGCCCAGCTTACTTACAATTATCTTTTGAACTTGCTTTTACGTCCACACACAAAAACTTTTTTCGGCTATTATTTACAATGTATAAGCACATATCGCTCCTTTATTGCAACATAGCCATATCTCAAAAATGAGCTTTTCCAATTAACAATGCAGAATTGTTAACAGTTCTACCTTTTATATTGTGTCAAAAATTTATTCAAATTACTTTTAAACTGTTCCCTTTATGAGATATTTTCTAAAAAATTTTTCTAAGACTTGTATGGAAACTAAAAATTTGAAATGTGTTTTTCTTGAAACAATGCAATAAAAAGCGATATGTACATAACTACCCGTCCACATTAGACATGAAACGCAGTTGAGATATACTGTTAAAACATACCTTTGACGAACCGATTGTTACATGGTATCAAATCCGTCAACAAAAGCACATCATCACTGTGGAAAAAATATGTTTTTGTTGCAAAATTGGTAATTTAAAATAATAATTTGAACTTTTTTTGGCAATTTATTTTAATTTGAAACTATTTTTACTTTGTTCATATTAAACTGTCATTTTATGTTAAGACGGAGCTTTTAAACCAGACGTCTTAACAGCTGTGTCAAGACGGCAAGAAACATTTGCAGTCTACACCAGACAGTAACAGTATTTTGCTGTTCCTGTTAGTGTTCTCATGTCAGGTGTGGACAGCACTTAAATAATAAGAGACAAGTTAGGAATTGCGCCTTTAACGCTTTTCAATACGTAGAAATCCGCACTTTTCGCCTCATCCCTTCTTTAAAAAAATACGCTAAAATAACGCTTTTTTATACACTTACCTTTTTGCAATCTTACAAAGTTGATACTAAAATTCTGATAATCTAGAAAGTGATATCGACTTCGTATTAAACATACCTACATATACCTAAGTGTATATAAAAGTCTACTGTGAAAACAGTTTTAAAAGTTTTGAAATAGAATAAATTATAACAAATTTAGCTGCATTCAGAAATAATCTTTAAAACAATGTTAAAATTACTATTTGTTGAAAATTTGTTGGGATTTGAAAACGAAATTAAAAATCGTTTTTCTGTTTATGGGAAAATATATATAAAGCTCATTTGAGGTACATAGTGTTAAAAATTCATTCAATTTCCTTATTCGAATGTGGAAGTGATTAGATTATTTATTGTAATGGACCTCTTTAAGTTCAAAAAGTGAGCTCATTATTACTGACATTATTAGCTATTATTAGTATGGCGGTTTTTAGCGCCTTTTGGGTTACAAATAGTTGACACCGCTGCCGGAAATTATTTTTTCACCTCCCCGAAAGCTTCTATAAAGTCAAGAATTGCCCTTACTTTACCCTTACGCTTACTTTCTGTAAAAAAAATTGTCATTTTATATACATACATATGTATGTATGTGTTTTCTAAATTGAAAAAAATCTAAAAAATATCTAAACGAAAAAGCAAAATATATATACTCGTATAAATACATAGAGCTATTTGTTGAGTTTCCTAGCCATCTTTCATAGGGGCTAACCCAATCATCAGTAGAAATATGTTGAAATATTTAACTCTACGAGTATATTCCATTATTTTGTTGGAAATAATGAGAATTAAAAAGAAAAGTATTATTAAAAAACTTTAGTATTTGAATCTTATTAATTTTTAATTTTGAAGAAAATAATGAGAGTTAGAAAGAAAAGTATTACTAGAATGTTTTAGTATTGGAATCTTATTGCTTTTTTATTTTGAAGAAAGTAATGAGAATTAAAAAGAAAAGTATTTTTAGAATATTTTAGTATTTGATACTTTTTATTTTCTTGAAAATAATGGAATTTACGGGCATGTTCTCGATTTTACTGTAAGGGCAGTACGGAGTTCTTATAGAAATTCAGGTTCCAAAGTGAAATACAGTACCTTTCAAACAATAAAAGATTTTTTAAAATCAGAGGTATTCAAAAATAAATTTTTTGGGTAGACTACATTATTTTTATTTCTTTGATAAACTCTTGTAAAAAAAGCACAGATTTTTGAAAAACAATTCACATATTGCGGAATTACTTAAATAAATTCTTTCTGAAAGGCATTTTGTTTGGCCGATATCCAAAAACTACTATCCAGTCCGTTGACCAACTCTGTTAGAGGAAAAATAATATTGAAAGTCGATTCGCAAACGCTGAAGTCACTAAAAAATTTATTTTTCAAAGAGACATTTCATCTGTCCGGTGTCCATTTTGTTTAATTTTCAGCTTGCTGGCAAACTCTTTCAAAGGAAAACAGTTCGTAAACGGCGGTGGAGTTTTTTTTAGAGATTATTATTTAAACGGCAATTTTGCACCCTTTTGTTTCTGAAATTTCAAACTAAAATATCTGCAAACTGAATTTCATCTAAATTGGTTCAGTGGTTGAAAAACTACAAATATATTCATACTCTGCACTCAAAAATGTATTCTTCTGACGGACACACAGACATACGACCGCAGGTGCTGCTCCATCTGTACTAATGGACGGTATAAATATTGAGGAATCTAATGCTCTTGATGTTCTTGGAATGAAAATACAGTGTGATATTCGCTGTAATGATCACATTTTTCACGTCTCTAAAGAAGCATTTAAGTGCCTCGGATTTTTTAAACGGTGTAAGATGTACTTCACTCCATCCGACCTCCTTATACCACCTACATTCGACCGAAAATGGAATACAACTCTCATGTTTGGGCCGGTGCCGCAAAGTCTATTTTGGGGCTACTCGACCGTGTGCAGGAGAGGGCTAAGAAGCTCATCGGTGACAGTAGGGTATCCAATTCTATTGACTCACTGGAGCAGTGTGGGGTGCGTTACTCTGTTCTATCGTAACTACGCTCTGACGAGATTAGGGATCTTGTTCCCGAAACTCGCACATTTTTACGTAGCACGCCTTTATCGTTCAGAGCTCATCCTTTTGTGGTTGATTGCCCAGGGAATCGTACTACGCATTACAGAGAGAATTCGTTTTTCAGCCGTACGCTTCGCCTGTGGAATAAGCTGCCTGCAAACGTGTTTCCTGTCGGTTTTAATGTTGGAAAGTTCAAGTCAAATGTTCACAAACACTACTCCCTCTTTCCCCCTTCTCATAATCTATTTTCCTAGTTCCGGTACAATACACTGCATATGTAGGGGTCATCCGCTGAGTACTGGTCCAAGATTTTTTTTTTTTTTTCTCATTCATTTGTTTATTGAATCTTCACAAAGTGAACTAACAATAA
Source organism: Thecocarcelia acutangulata (assembly GCA_914767995.1). NCBI lineage: Eukaryota > Metazoa > Arthropoda > Insecta > Diptera > Tachinidae > Thecocarcelia > Thecocarcelia acutangulata. Next base: position 68,298,158 of record OU612095.1, read on the forward strand.
GTATTCAAATCTTAAAACTAAATACATAAAATTAATTAAGTCCAGCCAATGCTAGACAAAAATGTTTTATTTTGCACGATCAATATCGGTGAAATCACCTATTTAACGTTCTGATGGTGGCAAGGGTGTCCCTCCTTCTCAACCGAGAGTGTCCTTCGAAATTAAGTATATTGCGTGCAAGACGATTTGGATGAAGTTCCAATTTATTGATATGCCTTGTTGCGTACTTTGAAAATTCGTCTTTTACAAGAGGAACACAGAGATCCTTATGAATTCGTGAGTTTTTTACGTACCATGGAGCTGCGGTAATTGTTCGAAGAATTTTGTTTTGTCGCCTTTGAATTTTTTCAACGTTTGAAGCGGAGGCGGTGCCCCATAATTGAACTCCGTAGCACCATATAGGCTTTAAAATTGCGTTATATAACAAAAGTTTGCAGTCCAACTTCAATGTAGAATTTCTGCCCATAAGCCAATTCAGTTGAGCTGCTTTTAACTTTAACTGAGTAACTTTCGCATCTATGTGAGACTTCCACGTTAACCTACGGTCCAGGTGAATACCAAGGTACTTGACTTCATTTTGCTGCGGAATAGGTGAATTGTTGATTTGGATGGCTGAACATGTTTGTTTTCGCAGCGTGAATGTAACGTGAGTACACTTTTGTTCATTAACTTTAATTTTCCAAAGTTTTAACCACATCTCTAATATTGAAATATACTCCTGCAAATTTCGCGAAGCTACTTGATGGCTTTCATGTACGCTGCAGAATGCTGTATCGTCTGCAAAAGTTGAAGTGTGGATTCCGGGTGTCGTTGGCATGTCAGAGGCATAAATCAAATATAAAGTAGGCCCCAGTATGCTGCCTTGGGGAACTCCTGCCTCGATTGGCTGAGTTGGGCTTATAAAGTCGCCTTCTCTGATAACAAACTTCCGTCCACATAAGTAGCTTTCCAGAAGCTTGTGTGTATTTGCAGGCAAGTTCAACTTTATTTTGTGTATCAAGCCCGCGTGCCACACTTTATCAAAAGCTTGAGAAATGTCAATGAATAGAGCTGAGCAATACTTCTTCTCCTCAAAGGTCTGTCTTATGACATTGACTAGTCTGTGCGTTTGTTCTATTGTGCTGTGTTTAGCCCGAAAGCCAAATTGATGATCAGGGATGCATCCCACAGTGTTCAACATTGGACTCAACTTTGCCATTAACAATTTTTCGAACAGTTTTGAAATTGTTGGCAGTAGACTTATTGGTCTGTATGATTCTACTTTAGTGGGATCCTTCCCTGGTTTGGGTATCATAGTAATCATGGACACCTTCCACTCTGCAGGATAATACTCGAGACGTAAAATAGCGTTAAAAATAAAAAGAAGAATTCTACGAGCTACACGAGGTAGCTGCTCAAGCATTTTACCAGTAATTTGATCAATACCTGGAGCTTTCCTGGGGTTTGTGTTACGAATAACATTTTCAACATCTTGAAAACTAAGTCTCAAAGGCACAGGCGGTCTAACAGCATATGGCGGAAATTCAGCAACATCATCCACTGTATCATTTGCAGTAAAAACGTTTTTCAAATGATTAACATACACTATCCCTTTTTCAGAATCGCTTCTTGCCCAATCTCCAGTTGAAGTTCGCAGAGGTGGCTTACCTATTACGGGTCTTTTCAGACCTTTTGTCGCTTTCCATAGAGAATAGTCGGTTTGCGGGCTACCATCAAGACCTTCTAGATAATTTTTGAGGGAAGCCATTCTTTGGATTTCAAGCAGATTTCTTAATTGATTTATGCACTCCCGTAGCCGGCTTTTAAGCTGGGGAGACCTTCGAAGTTGCCACTCTCTTCTAACTCTTCTTTTTTCTGACAGAAGTTGCTCTATTTCGGACGAATACGTTCTATTGCTCACATTTCTGGATCTTGTATGGCTAGTGGTAGCATGTTGTACGGCCAGTTTAAGGTCTTCAGAAAAATCTTTAATGGATATATCAACATCCTCAGGGGTTCTCAAGGCAATATTTTCTGTACAATGTGTACTCAAATATTTTTTATATTTTAACCAATTAACTCGAGTGACAGTCAACGCCAAGTCACAAAACGGGGAACCAACCCCCTGGGGGAACGAAACAGAAACTATAGTTGGTGAGTGATCTGATGACAAGTCCAATGAAGGCTCCACATGCATCCATTCTGAGGGAAAATTTTTTGTAACTCCAAAGTCTATAACGTCTGGGATCTTGCGTTGGTCTGACGGCCAATAAGTGGGGTGTCCACTTGAAATCACACCTAAGCCCATTTTGGAAACGGTGTCAAAAAGCACACGGCCTTTCGGGATAATTAAACGTGATCCCCAAAAAGTGTGTTTAGCGTTATAGTCGCCAGCCGCTAGAAATCGAGGCCCAAGTGATTTGAAAAAATTTGAATATTGGCTTTCTGTTATTGAAAATCGGGGCGGTGAGTAAATCGAGGAAATAACGATTTTTTCATGAAAATATTCAAAGCATATATTAGTTGCTTGGAGATACTCCTCACGTGTCTCGTTCATTAAAAAGTGTTTAATTCTGGATTTTATTAGAATTGCCGATCCTCCGCAAGATCTTCCACGGGGATCTTTTGTGTCGTACAGTATGTAGCCATTAATTTTGAAAAAACTGTTAGTTGTCAAATGGGTTTCAGCAATCATCATTATATCGATCTGCTTTTCCATAAGGAAGTGCTCAAGTTCATTTTTGTGTTGGCGAATGCCGTTTGCGTTCCAGAAACATATTTTTAACCAATTCATTTTTTTAAAATTGCCTGTAAAATAGTGGATTGCATTTTTAGCATTTCCTGCATCATGTTGGTCATAGAGACGGTAAAAGTGTTAATGGATTGAACAAGAGTCTGCAGAGTTGCCTCTAGGTTACTAAAATTTGGATCGGAAATTTGGGGCTTGGGTTGCTGGTTCAAGTTTTGGTCGGATTTAACCACATTAGCATAAGAAAATTGTTTGGTATTCTGCGTGTTTGTGAAGTTGGTTGGATGGCCTACCTGGGGAAAATTGTTTTTGCCAATGACATTTGGCTGCTGGGCTGCTGGAGAAACCGATGACTTATTTGTCATTGACCGCTTAAAATGAGTATAGACAGGGCAACCTCTATAATTTGCAGTGTGGTTACCTCCACAGTTACTGCATTTTTTTACACTTGCGTCGGCCTTTGGCTTATTGCACTGAGTTGTGCCGTGAAGTTCGCCACATACAACACAAACAGCGGGCAACTTGCAGTAAGCCTTAGTGTGGCCAAATTCTTGGCAGTTTAGGCACTGAACGGGTCCTGAACGCTTATGTGGCTCCTCAACGGTAACCTTACGATGCAAAAGATATTTGAGGTTATATATTGGGTGAATTTCACTCTTTTTTAGCAGAACATCCCCTGGTTCTAGTTCAACCCTAAACATGGGTTGAGGGGTCTTTTCACGGTTCCTGATGTTTACTACTGTTTTTATTTTAAAACCCTTATCTTCCAATCCGGTTTTTACATCATCAGTATCTACGCATGGGTCAATCCCTTTAATAACGACCTGAAGACCTTTGGCACTTTTGAGCTGGTAAGTGTAAAATGATCTTTTCTGTTTTTCTAAGACATCAGACAATTTTCGGTAGTCGTTTTCATGGTTTACCTGAATTTTTGTTTCATTGATGTTTCCGCGCTTAACTAATGTCACGTTGAAATTGTCCTTACCGATTACCGTAATAAGTTGTTTTACCAGCTCATTAGAAGTAGATTCTCTCAAATATATTGGTGGCGGTTTAAATGTTTTTTTTGCTGTATTTGGCTCATCAGTCTGGAGGATTGCAAATCTATTACTTTGCGTAGCTGTAGCGGTATTATCCTCTTTGGATATCTTTGGTTGTGATGATATCTGAGCGGATTTCGGGCTTCGCTGACGTTTAACCACGGTTACATACCTGTCCATGCCTACTTGTGTTTTCGGCTTATCTGCAATAACTGAACTGGTAGATGGTTGGTCTTCTGTTGTAACAACAATGTTTGGCGAACACGAACGCGTGCGTTTTTTATCTCTTAGAGACAGGAGATTGTCCAACGATTTTTTCAATGATTCCTCTTCAGAAATCCAGAGGTTTTTTCTAGTGGAGCTAAGCTCCCTCTCAGAATTGCATCTACTAGGTACACTCATGCAATTTTTTTTTTTTTTATTTATATTTTTTTAAATTTAAAAGTATATAAAAATAATTGTCATAAAGATTTTCGGTTTTGCAAGAAAACAAAACTTTAGTGTATAGTTTTTTTCCCACTGGGTAGGTAATCTTCACGCACAATAACAACAACAACAATGCACTGCCACCGCACTTGTTTTATTGAAATTTATTTTATTGTTTAGTTAATGAAATGTAAGGAATTTATTTTCCCGTTGTTTTTTTTTTAAATAATTTGTTATTGTTTTTGCAATTTAATACAATATATTATTGTTTTTGTATGTGAGTTTAAAAATATGTTAGCACAATGATTTTTGGTTTGTTGTTTTTTCACTTTTTAAAAACACGACTGTGCGGTTGAAGAATCACAGAGTGAAATGGTCCAAGATAAAAAAAAAAAAATTTCGTCAGTCCGAAGTCCAAAAACATTTTTTACTCACAAAAATTTTTCAGACTGTTGACAGGCTTATTGGAAAGTTTCTCAAAATTGTATTTTTCGGGTGGGCAGTTTGTCTGTCCGATGCCCAAATAATTTTTTGTTGGCAGATTCTTTAGAAACCCTCTCAAAAGAAAAGATCGGTTCATATATTGCGGAAACATTAAAAACAATTTTTTCTGAAAGGTAATTTTGACCCCTTTGTGGCTCAAGTTTCAGAATAATAATATAATGATTTCCGGACTTCAAGGTATTTGCATACCGAATTTCAACAAAATGGGTTCAGACGCTTAGGCGCGAAAAGTTAGCAGAGAGACAGAGTTACTTTCACATTTATAATTTATAATTCACATTTATTATTTGTTTGAGATGAATCTTTTTTTTGCGAGCAATTTTTTCAAGTTTGGAAACAGGAAAAAGTCACTAGGAGCTAAATCTGGATTATAAGGTAGATAGTCAACCAATTCAAAGTGTATTTCACGTCATTTAAGCATCATATCTAATGATTTGAGAACCGGTGCGTTGTCTTGAAGGAAGAGCACCTTTTTTTTTGATTGCATCAATCACTTGATCCAATAATGCAATATAATACTTTCCTGCGATTGTGGATGCTTTTTCAAGCTACTCGATCCGTGTGCATCCCCAAAATATATAACCATAACGTTGCCAGCCGATTTCACCGTCTTCGCCTTCTTCGGAGCATTCCACCAGCCTCCACCCATTGTTTCGATTGATTTTTGGTTTCAGGTGTGTAGTGGTGGACTCACGTTTTATCAAAAGTAATTAATCGACGCCAAAAATCAACAGAATTACGCTTTATCATGTCCAAACACCGCTATGAAGTGGTCTGTCGAACTCGTTTTTGTTCGACAATGAGCAAACAACGAGCGGCACCCATCTTGCCGACAGCTTTTTCATATGCAAATGTTCATGCAGAATGTTGAACACACGTTCATATGATATGTGTACCATTTCAACAATCTCACGTAACTTGACTCGGCGATCATTCATAACGATATCGAGAATTGTCTTGCTATTTTACTTCAGTAACCACATCTTTTGGCCTTCCTGTTGATGTTATTGTTGCACTGCTTCTTGTTCAGCCGCGTTTAAATTCGGCAATCCAATATTTTACCATGTAAGCTGACGGAGCAGACTCACCGTAATATTTTTTTATCGAGCTCTTTCGCCGTTTTTCCTTTCAAGTAACAGTTTACTAGCTGTACGAAATTAGCTTTTTTCCAGTTTTTAAGAAACACAAAAGTTGCTTACTTCAAGCGACTATAACAAATAAACTAATCAATGGATTTGGCCGAAATTTTAACAGCTGACGTTTGACAGATCGCAATATAAAAAAAAAGATTTGTGTTTGTGCGGCCACCTAGCTCTAGGTAGCTTCAATCCGCCCTCGTATCATAGTAAGAATAGTTATTAAATTATATCTTCTCCGTTTTCAGCGTTTCGCACCGTTTTTGGTGCGTTTTAAAAATTTTTGTGCGAAAAATTCCTTTGCCGGTGCGTGGTGCGCTTTTTTCCAAATTTCGGTGCGTTTTTTAATTTTCGGTGGCACCGAACCGAATTCAACACAACTTTATGTTCCAGTATAAGAAAATACTTTTTGTTCTATATATGAGTAATATAATCAATACCATTTCATCAAGTGTGCAAAATTTGTATATTCGATCTTACAGAGCACAATACTCGTAAGAGTACACGGGGTAATGATATATAAAATGCACCAAATCATATACACACAGTAATGTACTTATATTATCTAAAGAAAAACGAATATTTAATTTTTAAAATTCGCTGCTTGCTTGCTTTTAAATTGAATAATAGTGGCCTTTAAAATTTTTTTAACATATTTATTATCTCAACGTTACGTCGGTCTTTTCCCGCCTTCCTCAGGAGAATTTTTATTGTCAATATTTTAGTTTTCTTTACATCACTCAGCACTTACGAGTATATAATAAACGAAAATGGACATCATGAAGCATTTATTTTATAATTTAAAAAATAGTCAAAAGAAAATAATATAGTTAAAGGCTAATATTGAGTTCATTATTTCGTGCGAAATTCTTTCAAATTGCATACAAAAGTGTTTAGTATGAAATATCTGCGAAATAAGTTTAGAAATGTAGTACTGAGTTTTTACAGCGAAAAACACACAATATGTACTGCAACATGTTTTCATTTAAAATTGTTTCTCGGAATACTTGTTTTTTCAGCTGCGAAATAACCTAAGCAAAGCTTTTTTCGCACGAAGTACAAACATGTATACTTAAAATTAAAAAAGAAAAATGAATAAGAAAAAAAATAGAGAACACTGAGTACATCTCAATTTTTCCGTACGAAATACATAAGTAATGTTGCTGAAAAATTTTCGCACATTTAAACTCAATAGTAGGCTTTAACCTAAAACTAATATCACAGAACTTGTCTTGTCAACTTCAAGTTATCTGAACAATACAAATTTCTAATAATTGCTTTTATCGTGTTTTTAATATAAAAATATAATTTTATAAAAATATTTAACTTGCCTAGAAAACTTGGTCAGTTTTTTAATGTTTTTAGTACAATTTTTTAAACGTGTCGTTCGTCGTGTGTTCTATTAACAGCACATTAAGTAAAAGTTCGAATTCTAGGCTTTTATTAATAATACTCGTATTTGGTATTTTTTTTTAGCAACTTTCTGAACAACTTATAAAATTAAGAAACAAAATTTTTTGGTGCGTTTTTTTTTCTAACATTTTGGTGCGTTTTGAAATTTGAAAGTTGACAACGCTGTCCGTTTTGCACCACTAAAATCCAAATGTTTGGCTACCGAATAGATTAAAAAGCGGCAGCTTATTAAATTAAAAACAAACTTCGATTCTAGTGCGTAGCAAATACTCGTACATAATCCTTCGGTTGACGATCTTTTAAAGCCAATTTGGCGTTTTTGAAGCTTAGAAAATACAACTTGTTTAAGAACTGAAGCCGTCGGACTTGAATGTGCTCTTTGATTTATCTGTTTTTGTGTCTAAATTCTGTGTAAATTCTGGGTAGTACGGTAACATTAAAAATAACATTTAAAATAAAATTTAATACTGTTGTAAACAAAGTTTAAAGACAGCCATTGTTTTTGTTTTTGCAACCCCTAAATTTACTCAACTGCCATACAAGTTGTCCATTGCTTTACTATTTCTATCCCTACCATCATCTTGTCTCATTCAGTTCTATTAAAGCCTATGCTACCCTCATCCCTTAAATTCTCTCTTCTTCCTTATAAGATGCTATTAAATTTTCCCTAAGTATTATTTTCTTCGTCTTAAAGGCCATCTTTTCACTATTTTTGTTTAATTTGGTTGAATAAATAAATATCTACTCATGTTTATGTGTATGTTTGTATGTATGTATGTATGTGTGTGTGTGTTTTGATCCTTTTTATTCACTCTGTTTTCCCGTTTTATTGTTTGTTAAAGTTCTTTCTTCTTGTTTGACATACTTTTTTTTCTTACTTCCTGCATTTTTTTATGTTGATTTAAGGAAAAACTATTTCAAGGAAAACTTCTTCGTTACGTATTCTACTTTTTAAACTAAGTAACGAGACTACGCTTATGTATTTCATGCATCGTATGTCTGGAAATTTTTTATGTGCGTTTGTGTCTGTGTGTTCTGCTTGCAAAGAAAGTTTCTATTTTATCTCAACAAACTTTAGTTAAAAATAGTACGACACTTTCATTTTCATGATTTTCGTACAGACAAACAATTATTCTTACTATAGTAATATAAAACTAAGTACATAGTATGTTTATGTAAAAGATTTGTATGTACTCGTACTTTAATACTTACATACATATTTCGTTGGCTGCTTCTTCATCAGCCACATTCGTGGCATTCTGTCTCATGTCTGTGGAATAATGTATAACTGCAAAAATATATGTATGTGTGTACATATATATTTTATATAAAGTTTGCATAAATATTTATGCAATTTAAATTTAATATGCATAATATTATATTACAGAATTGTTTAAAGTTCATAAAAGTCTGGAGTTTTGTGCAAGAAATATGTACTTGCGTTCAAATGTGAGTGCATAAGCAAATCAATAAAATTACAATTATACAAGGCGATACAAAATTAATAACCCTATGGTAAGTTTTTTTTAGCGTTTATTTATTTGTTGAATTTTCACAAATCTTAATACTAAGTACAACAAATTAAAATTAAAGGTCAGCCAATGCTAGACAAAAAGTTTTATTTTACACCAATTATATCGGTAAAATAACCTGATGGTGACAAGAGTAACCCTTCTTCTCAACCGAGTGTGACCGCCAAAATTAAGTATTTTTCGTGGGTGAAGTTCCAGTATGCTGATATACCTTGTCGCATACTTTGAAAATACGTCTTTTATTGAGTTTTTTACGTACCATGGAGCAGCAGTAATCGTTGGAAGAATTTTGTTTTGTTGACCTTGAATTTTTGACGCTGAGGCGGTGCCCTTTAATTGAATTTCATCATTTCATTTTCAGCATGCACCATATAGGCTTTAGGATTGCGTTATATAACAAAAGTTTGCAGTCTAACTTCCATGTAGATTTTCTGCCCAGAAACCAATTTAGTTGCGCTGCTTTTAATTTCAACTGAGTGACTTTCGCATCAAAGTGAGACTTCCGCGTTAAGCTGTAAACACTTAGACGATAGCAGACTTCACAACTTTACACTTATAAATGAAGTTAACTTCAAATGCTGCCGTCTAATCAGTAACATACTCGGGCGGCTCGGAAACTTCTTAGCCTAGCACAACGAGCGCGGTATAAACAGAAAAAAGTTAAGTGCTTTGGAAACTTCCATCTCTGCTATGAACACATGTTAAATTTTGTTTCGATCTGGTAACACCTTCATATAGAAACAGGTGTTCACAAAAGACGCATCCGCGATTTTTTTACAATGGAAAAATGCGTGGTGTCATTAAATATTTATATAAAAAAGGTTTATCGTGACAAGGAATTCATAATGATATGGTGACATAATGATATGGCAACAGTAAAATATTGGGTTGCTGAACTTAAACGTGGTCGTAAAAGCATTAAAGATAAACCATGTAATGGACGTCCAAAAACAGCAACAACAACAGAAATTGTAGCCAAAGTGCATGAGTGACGAATAAAAGTGCGTGAATTAGCTAATATCATGGGCATCAAAAAATGATCGAGTCCATTTAAGTTTGCATGAACCTTTCTGCAAGATGGGTGCCGCATTTGTAAACAGTAGACCAAAAACGCATAAGAATGAATATTTCTCAAGCTTGTTTGGATCATTTTAAGCGAAATAAAATAGATTTTAAGCGTCGTTTCATAACTGTTGATGAGACATGGATCCACCACTATACTCCAGAAACAGAAGAACAATCCAAACAATGGACTGAAGCTGGAGGAAGTGCCCCAAAGAAGGCGAAAAACAATTCAATCGGCTGGTAAGTCTGAGGCAACGGTTTTTTGTGACTTCAAAGGTATTTTATCGATTGACTATCTGCAAAAGGGTAAAACAATAAATTCAGAGTGCTATTGCAACCTTCTGGATCAATTAAATGTATGAATTCGAGAAAAACGTCCTGGCTTCCAACACAAAAAAATTATTTTTCATCAAGACAACGCACCAGCGCACGAGAGTGTTTTAACAATGGGTAAAACCAACGAATTAAAGCACGAGTTGCTTGACCACCCACCTTATTCTCCTGATTTAGGTCCCAGTGACATTTACCTGTTCCCAAATTTTAAAAAATTCCTTGCTGGCAAGCGTTTTACCTCAAATGAAGATGGAATTACAGTTGTAAACCACTATTTTGAAGGCCTTGAGGAAAACTATTTTAATCAAGGGATAGAGTTGCTAGAAAAGCCTTGGACTAAGTGTATTGAAGATTATATTAAAAATACAAATATTTTTGAAAAACTAACTATTCTCTTTCATCGATAGGCTAAAAAGTTTCCGAACCGCCCTCGTACTCGTATATATTTGAGAGACATCAGCAGCACTGTATGTATTTTAACAATACAAATTTCAGAAGTGCCACATATATATTTTATATGAATAAAATTTAAATTACTGACTGAAAACGTAATAGTACCACGTAAGAGTCTAAACACAATGTTTGCGGTGCGGTACGATTTCCCGTTGCGGGAGAGAAAAATAAACATAATACAACGAAAGACGTCGACGGCAATACTTGACATTGTTAGTTTACATTTTGTTAATTTATTTGTGCATATATTTATGTAAAATTTCAAAAAAAAAAGATTTACTGTTTGTACTAAGTAGTTTTTAATGGCAGTAAATAAAAAAAAATTATAGCTGTTAAAAAAGTTTTTAGTTTGGTAGAAGCCACGTTTGTTTTATGTGTGGAATTAGAAAGCACGACGCATACTAACAGCAGATGGTGGGTTGGACCCGTTGATTTAACAAGGGATTCGTATGGATTTTTCAAAACATGCCTGCAGCAAATTGAAAGCTAGGATGAGGAGCATCTTCATCTAGCAACAAGAATGAGTATTTCTAAATACAAGGTGCTCGTACCTCTACTTGAGCCGAAACTGGAAAAACATTTATTTAGAAAGCCGCTTTGCCCCGAATATCACTTACTTAATAGTGAAAGGCCAATGTGAGCGGCATGTGGCAACGGGCGGAAAAAGACTGTTCTATTTGCCGCTTGAGTTCATTTTATGTAGGCAAATAAACGCGGCTGTTTGAAGTAAAAGTTTGTGTTTTTTTACTTTATATGCTCTGCGCTTTTTACGCGTTTCAAACTTTCTACGCACTATACATTTTTCTAAATTCAAATTTTGCGGCACAAAAATTTTTGGCGATAACTTTGAAAAATAAAATGAATTGTGATCTGCGTGTATCGATAACAACTGACAGTTTTTATTATGCTTATGACGCGTCGCACGCGTCTATTCATCCTATGCTTTGTGACGTGTGACGTGGAGAATACAAACAGACAAACAATGGAGCGATATGCTCCGCAATAATGTGGAATAGTTGCGTCGTTTTTTTTTGTGTCCACTATTTTAAAAAAATCGAATATCACCAAGCGCGACGGGGCACATTTTTGTTTGAACAGTTACGTCACTAAAACAAATCTTAATTTTTGGGGCACTGAAAATCCAGTGTGATGCATCAAAGTCCAGTGTTCACGCGGAGTGAGTGACCCGTATTTCTTTGAGGACGTCATTGGCATACAGTTACTGGCGAACGCGACAGGGCCCTAATAAGCAACTTCTTACTGACGGAAGTGAACGAGCGTGGCTTGGGGAACATGTTGTTTCAACAACCGTGCTCACAAAGAAATCTCCTGTTTTGTCGATTTAGCATGGCCAGCAAGATTGTCCGCATTCGCCAAGAGATGACCAGTTTTACCAACACGGGATTCATACGCTGATCGACAGATGGCAGAAAATAGTGGCTATCGATGGACAATACCTTGAATTGTAAATATATAACCAGTTTTTCACAATAAAGCCTCGAATTTCGGAAAAAACGGCGGAAGCAAAATTGTACACCTATTACTTAATTCCCTTTTATTTTAGTATATCTCAAGTTTTTAGGATTATATGCCATATATATTTTCCTGTAAGTTTGCTCAAAAAGAGGTTTCCAGATATCTTTCGAGTCTCATTCCCTATTTGAACATTCCCATCCTCAAGGATCTCCACAAAACCATTTGTATTATCAGCATAAACTTACATTAAATGTAATAATTCTTCAAATTTGTTTCATTTAAATATCAAAATATAAATATTTTCCTTGCCCTGAAGTTAATTTCATTTGCGACGAAGTCCACTTTTGTTTGAATCAATGAACAAAACTGCTGTACTTAGCACTCTAGCTGATAATCCTCAAATGTGTGCTGAGACTCTGTTACGAGTACATCCAGAAAAACTGTAGGTTTGTTATTCTTTGTGAGCTGTTGGAATTATAGGTCCGTACTTCTTTAAAAGCGAAGCTGGTTATAACGTTACGTCGATAAACCAAACTGCCGTATTTGGAGTGCTGATAATCCTCAAATGCGTTGAGAAATCGTTACACTCAGAAAAATTAACTTTTTGGAGTGCTTTATAGGCTGGTCGAATCATTGGTCCGAACTTCTTTAAAAACTATGTTTCTCAGAATGCTACTGTCAATAGTGACTGCTGTAGAGCCGTGATTACTGACTTTTTCGTTCATCAGCTGAACAATCATGATGTGTAGCAGGAGCTTTGATTTAAACGAGATGGCACAACACATCACGCAGATCGTATCACAATTGATTTATTGAAGGTAATCTATGGTAAGCGCATAGCTTCACGTTTCGGACCCGTAAATTGGACATCAAGATCGTGAGACTTAACGCCTTAGCTAGACTATTTTTTGCGGTGATTGGTGAAGCTCTACGCCGATAAGACCGTAACTATTAACCACTTGGGTGACAACATTCTCTGCGCTATTGCCGATATACGGCCTTAAATAATGGATAAAAGCATCGAAAATTGGACCAACAGATTAGACTATGATCGAGCCAGACGTGGCAATCCTATGCCGAAAGTCATATTTAAATTATAACGCCAGAATATTATCTTTCGAATAAAGTAAATTTTATGTCAATTTAAAAAAAATCAACTTTGGTTTATCCCATTTCGGAAGCCGATAGCTTTTTTAATTATAATTAATTAATACATAAATGTGATCTTTCATTCTTTCGGTGTTATATATGATCTATTGTTATTTCAACGGAACTTTTCCACTGCAAAGATAAGTTTGATTTTGTACTTGGTTCTTTCTTTACATTGAGTTTTTGTTCAATTTTCTTTAAAAAATAGCAATTATTTAGTGAAAGGCATGTTTTTCAAGTGGACACATAATTAAAACATTTTCAGTTCTGCCATTTAAATACAGTTATTCTAATATCTAATTTCGTTTTGTTGTGAAAAATTTTTGATAGGTATGTTTTAAATGACATTAGCCACTTGGTATGGGAAAAAGACCAAGTTGCTCCGAAGAAGAAAGCACGGTAATTATTAGATTAATAAGGCTCCGAGAAGAACGTGAATGCATTTTCTAAATTACTTATTTGCTCTAGAGAAATAACGTATAACGCAATGAACCATTTTGATAAATTTGGGAACTCAAAGAATGTACCCTGGGCCTCCAAATCAAGTAAAACCACAGCCAGAGACGATAGAAAATTCGTTAGTGGCTCTAAAGATGACCGAATTAAAAGCTCTCAACAGTTAAACGTTGATTTAGAGTCATTGTATCCATATATCATATAGAACTATTTGACGGACGCTTAATGAAAGTGCCTTACATGGATGCATCGCACAGGAAAAACATTCGTCTCTAAAAAAAGTTTAAATACGGATTGGATTTTGTCAGAAAAAACATTAAGAAACTAATGAACTTTAGGAAAAATACTTTATAGAGTGACAAATCCAAGTTTTTATAGAGCGGATCATATGAAAAACGTGGAACACCCCTATTCATAGGTGTGTTCCACGTGGATTGCTCCCATGTTGAAACAGGAGCAATGGATCGATTTTGATCAGGAAAGCAATGAAGACAAGCTTAATAAGCTTCTCTTCTATAGCATAAACGCAGTCCGAACTACTCCAAAGTAGTCCAAAAGCGTTCCACGTAACAATTTTTGTGCAATTTTGAGAGAAAATGAGAGAGTAATTTTTTTCATTTCCTGTACAAATTAGCCCGAAAGTTTTATTTGGGTAAGTTACTACTAAAATTTAATAATCATCTGTTTTTTGTTTACATACATACATATGCAACTGAAGCAGTAATCAGAAAATTTGCAAATTGAAAAGTTTTTGTTTAGAAATTAGTTATGAGCATAATTGAAAATTGTCCAAACTAAAAACAAGTTTGGGATGTTGTAAACAGAGCATGCAATTGTGATTTGTATTATAAAAATCTATTGAAAATTTTTAATTGCTTTTAATTTTACAGCTGTTGCCAATAATGCAAATCTTTTGTTTATATGATGTTATGCGTTTTAAGCGTCTAAAGTCACTAAAATATACTTCAATCTAAAAAGTAAGCAGCATTAGTATTGTAAGATGAACAATTGTGTTTTTTTTTTGCGTTCCAGCAGTTTTGGATAAAATTTTCAAATTTAGAGAGTAATTTGCTTTTCTCATTAGCCCTAATGGTGTCTAGCTAACCAACAACAAAATCTCAGATACATCATAAAAACAATAAACTAATTTATTCTCAAAAATGTTTTAATCATATGGCCACCACTGTATATACATATATTCCATTTCAAAGTTATATACCTCTGTGAAACCCACCCTTTACTCTGTTTTTTTTCCAACAATATTTTTTATAGGAACACAAATGTTATAGTTCGAAATAAACATGAAACTTTCCTTTTCCTCTGTTGAGTTCAAAAATTTTTTTCTTAAATTTCCAACTTGAATTAATTTTTGATGGGATCAAGCTTAATTTTCATTATTCACATTATTTTGTCCATACATTCAATGCTGAACAAATTTAATCTCATTTTTCAAACGTGCTTTCAACTGAATCCTTATTAAAGTCATCTTAATGTGTTTAATATCGAAATGGAAAAAAGACCGAAAATACAATGAACTTTACTCGTATTATTTTGAAGAACAAACAGACTAAAGAAAGCCCAAAAATATAAAAATAAAATGAGTTCATTAACTTACGAACCCTAAAGACACACAAACAAAACAAAAACTCATCCTTAACTAACGGTAGTATTTTGTTTTTGTCCTTTCAAACAAACAAAGGCTGCAGACACCGTCGTAAACACACACACACACATGCACACACAATGCGCATCTGTATGCGCTTATTCATCATTAAATTTGTTATTTTATTTAACGACATACAAACAATCGTGTGCTTAAGCGTAAATATTAAAAAAAAATTAATGTTAATTTTTCATAAAAACTTTCTTCTTTTCGTTGAAAGAAAGTACAAAAGGGGACATAAAAAACAAAAAGAAAACAATAACAGGCAATTGCACAGGAAATTTTGTTGTCGTTTTTCTTTTTAAGAGAGATTTTAAGAAATGATAATGACACCATAGAATAAACACAAAAGCAAAAGTATTTTTTAATAATTCACTCTTTTCAGGACGAAAGAGCGCAAATGCCTATCAGCAAAGAGAACTGGAGAGTTTTCTAAATGAGAGCAGTAGAATATATTTACATAAATATATACAACGAATAAAATAAGCAAAACAAACAAAAACAAAACAAAATTTGAACGCATAATAAGAAAGTACTTCACCTCCTCAGCCATTTAAGAGCACAACTGTCTGTCTCTCTGTCTGTCTGCCTGCTTGCCTGCCTGTGTGTTTGCCTGACCCGCCGTCAAAGAGGACATCAAAAGAAAAACAACGCATTTAATAAATTAAAAAAATAACTTGAAATAACACACACAGGACGCAAAGAAGACGCCATCATGCTTTAAATAAAACAAGACTTAAAAGAGTTTGTTTGGTTAGGCAAAGAGCACTGTATATAAGAGGACGACAAAAGGATAATATTCTAACCTGCATACAAATGTAATTTGCAATTTAATGTGGGCGCTTTATCAAGACAGTCTAACGTGCTAGCAAACATCATCCCCCGTTCCATGGAACAACAAACATTGATGAGTAAAAAACGTTAGAAAGGACTAAATACGTACACATGCACTTACATATGTACATACATATGTACGTACATGTGTATGCACACGCAAAAGCATTTATGTATGTATACAAGCAATATCGGGTCACACAACACAACAAAGAAAACCCTTAGCAACGCAGGCCCAACAGAAACACCGAATAAAAACAAATACAAAGAAATTGAAATGTAAGGACAAAAAGTAAAAGAACAAAAAAAAAACTTAATAAATAAGAAAAAACTAAAATGTCTGAAAAACAGGACGTTGTATGTTTGCATGTGTGCTTTTGTTTATCTATAACTAAGCGTAAGTTTGTTTGAGTGTGTGTGTGTGTAGTGTATGCGAATAAAAGTGGGCATGTGAGAACGTCTAGGCTTACGAAAACACCCAGTAGTATGCCAGTGTAGGCGAACGAACGTTCTTATGGTTGGGTCTTGCAAACTTGAGAAGCACACGAAACGTGTTTACATTATGAACACTTTTCTATCTAAATCCTACGTAACATGTACATATGCACAATGCATACATATTTATGTACATGCTTATAGACGTTTTAATTTTGGCTGTACTTTTAATCGATAGAAATCATAATTCAGGAAATTGTTTTCTTTTATTGTTTAGATAAATAATTAACTTGCTTGTAGAGTTTTACATTATGCAGACAGCAAGTTTATTACATTTTTGATAAGTTGGGACTGCAGTCTCACCGTTTTTTTTTTTATCATAAACAAAATGATAATCAATTGATATAATTATTCTGAAAGACATTGCAAACAGCCTAAACGCAAGAAGTGGCAATAATTTTAAATAAAAGAAAAAATTGCTGGAGATTTATCTTACTCTTATTATTATAATAGAAGGATCCATGACAGTTATGTTTGAAATAAAATATCTGTCCAATGCTCCCCATGTACCTCATACCTCTATCGAATGGTTCATATTTTCAATTATTCTGGTTACCTCGATAAGTGATTTGGTAATGTCTCGAGATCACAGGTTCCACTGTTGTCAAAGACTCTGTTTATTTCTGCAGACAAGTAAAAAGTTTCGCACTTTTTCTGTTTGTTGTTAGAAAAAAAACCAAAACTTAATAAATCAATGTCAATAATGTGCCGAATTATCTCATCCTTTAGCTCTTGAATTATGCTTGACTTATTACTTTAATTATTCTAAAAAAAAAGTCCGACAGTGTCGCCAATGTACAATAACGTCTACCATGTGGCAGCTCTAGCGGAAATTTACAACAAGAACAGGCTTGTGGTAAGCTATGCTTATCAAAAATATTTGTAACTTTTACCACAATTATAAATTATGAAAGTACCATTTCACAATTATAAATTACTTTTATGTGACTTATTTTTATGTTCACAAAATAATTTTTATATGTTTAAATCAAAATAAACCACTAAATTCACTTTCAAAAATGTTAACAATACATTTGACATAAATGTCTCACTACATCAACAGTAGCAAAAAAAAAAAACTGTAATATACATTAGCGCTGCCATCTTGTAGACATTAATGCGCCTTGAGTGTCGCCATGGCGTGGGATATCACAGAATTTCTCGTGCAAGAGACGTTATTTCGTTGGATGTATGGCTAGTGACACCATCTCTTTGGAACCACATATCGTGTAGGTTCAAATCCTCAATTTCTGACCATAAGAGTTCCGTTATCATCTCGTGACAGCGAAAAATATTCACGATAACTGCTCCAACCTCATTATCGAAGAAGTACGGCCCGATGACGTCGTCAGTCCATAAACCGCACCAAAAAGCCACTCTTTATCAATATATAGTATTTTCAACAACCACACGTGGTTTCTCATTTGCTCAGACTAGACAATTCTGCTAGTTAACGAATTCACTAAGGAAGGGGCAAGTGTCCATTGCCGCTGAAGATAAAGTGCACAAAATGTCTCCTATATGAAATTCTCTAGACTAACTCACCTTTTTTTTCTTTTCTCAACTTCTGTATCCTTACGTTACAGGTATCTGTTCGAAGAAACCAGCATTTTGGGGACTGTAGTTAGTTCTCCAAAAATCGAGCATGCACCATAATTATCATTGAATACTAATACTAACCACAAGCAGACAGTTTCGGCCTAGATGTGGGCATCCCAATCATTGCCAGCACCAAGATTTTCTGTAAAACAGAAACCTCGGGGCATGTTGCTGCCGTTTATGACAATTCCCTTGGTGAGGGGTTCGTAAGTTCAAACACAATTGCTCTGGGACCTCCTAGAGTTATATTTGCTACAGCGAAAGAGGGACTTTTATCCTCTATAACCCAGAAAGCACCGAGTTAAGCACACGTCAGACTATCACACTTTGTATTAAGACTTGTCAAAAATTCAAATAGTACGTGCAAATGAGAAAGTGTGAATGTAAAGCGTTATGAAAATGATTTTTCATCAGATCACGGTTGTATTTTTTACAAAAGCAAATAATAAAAGTATTAAAATCAGACGTTAACAAAATTGGCTGTTTATTTTCTACTCAAATATTTTATTTTACTTCAGGTGTGATGGTGTGAAAACAAAATGTGTTGGTACCTTAGATTTTTTGACAGCAACAAATCTAAATAGATTTCTGTCTTACAAAATCCAACAAAAATCTTAAGACTTGAATAATAGTCTTTAAAGCCTTTTAGGAATACTCTAAGGCAAAGTCTGCTTCCCCAGAGAAGAAGTTTGGTACAGGATGTGTTATTGCTTTACATTAGCACTTGCATTTACGGTCTTGTCTGACGACGGACAAAATTCATGGGGTGAATAATTATTTACGATTCGCCATATGTTTGTAGCTATATGAAAAAACCTAAACCAAATGAACAAACCTCCGGTATGCAAGTTCCTAGACAGTCAATTTGGGAGCATCAGTCCTTAAACTTACTAACTTAACTCACCCACCTAACCATTACTACTGGTTCTTTACCTGATACCTGTTGCAAGACAACATCACCTCGGTGGCTGTTAGTCCTAAAAACCGGCATGCACTGTAGTTATCAGGGAAGAATAATTCCCTTAATTCCGATTTTGTGTTTAAATCACAGTCCGAAGGTTTCAGCCAAGATGTAAGCACTTCAATTGATCTCTCTGCAGCCAATTAATCCTTAGTAAAAGCTTTGGAAGACAAGCACAGTAGTGTTTAGTCTTCTATGCTAGGTTTGACAGGCTGTCAGCTATTGTAAAGCCAGCCTACTTGGGTTCAGTCAGGTCCCGATGTGTTCCATCCTATGTACACGTGTTTTTTTTCTTGGTATCTTTGTTTCACTGTTGTTCGTATATTCTTTATATGTTCAATATTAATTTCTTTTGAATGTACTACGTTACCTTGCAGTGCGAAAGTGTTGGACTAAATTTTGTTGGTCTGAGCAGCGTCAAAGGTATATACACTGGGCACTGATCAGTTTTAACTAATTTAATTCCAAATTTTTATATGCTGTATGTTTTCATCCTACCGTATTGTTACTGTTTAAGTCAAACATTCACAAACACTACTCCCTTTTTCCTTCAATCATCTGCGAATCTGTGACCTCGAAACTGTTGGTCGATTACTCTTTCGTAGCTGTTAAAAAAGTCTTACATTAATACAATTAACTATTTTAATTATATTTACGACACTGTTTAATAGCTAATAATGAATTACATGAAAATCTTTTTCATAACATCAATGAAACAATTTTCGTAACACTAATGCAGTTGCACAAAATAATAAAGTGAGGCTTCGCAAAATGAAAGTTTTCATGGTATTAACGAAAGAATGGTGAATGAAACGGTTTTATTTAACAAAGCGGTTTTCCTTCAGCGTGGTTAAAATGGCAGCATAGCTCTAAAACAAAAGTATATAAGGTAAGCCAAAAATATTTGAAATGCCGGTACTAGATAATTGCAAATATTTTAAAGCTGAATTTTTAAAAATGTATTGAGACATTTACAAAAACAAAAAAATGCACTTTGAATATATTTAACCATAAAAATCAATAGATTAATAAATTCTAATATATTAAATTGTTTGAATTAGTAACAGTTTATTTTTTACTAATAGTCTATTTACACCAAAAGGAAACCTCCTCATTTGAGATTTCAAGTCAAATCTACTAGATTTTGAGAAAATTTCTCATACAACGGGACAAGCCTAGAGGTTAGGGACATTATGCTGGAAGAGGATAAAGTTTTACACGCTGAAATGAGCCCAAGAAAGATGGTTCACAGAGCCCACAAGCCTTATATCAAGGTACTTGTGGCCGCACATTAACTATAAGGGAACGAAAGAGCTCTTAAACCTGTCCACATCTTACCTGACAGCCATTGTAGTAATAATAACTGAACATTGCCCGTTTGGGTACCATACCAGGAGACTTAGGTTGTCTTACAACGACTTCTGCAGAAGTCTCCAAGATGAAGACGGAGAGAAGACGATCTTCCACCTCCTCGGATTATTTCTGGTATTAGAACATCACCGTTTAAGATATCTAGGCGGGCGGAGTCAGTCTGATAATGATTTTCATAAGAAACAGCGATGGCTAGTATAATGGAACATAATGCCACATCAAGAATCTTCACACCTTTTGCCATCCGAAAGCACTATATTTCATTTTCTACTACAACGAAATAACCCCCCGGGGAACAGGTTTTGCCCTGAGGTATTCCTAACCAGGAATCGGGTAAAGAAGGGAAGGGGTCCCTCGTTTGTTGCAGCAAATAGAACTCTTGGAAGACGCATGACGTCCGAAACCCTTACCAAGGGTTTAAATTGGCATGGCTCCTGGGTGGTTCTGCTTGTAGTTCAACCCAGGCTGATCATGGTTGAGGTGCCTACCTTGGCTGAAACATTCTGGCTGTGGTTGAAATCTAAAACGCAGGAAGGGGGTGTTAGTATCCTTGATAATTGCTTGGCGTGGCTTTTTTCGGGGACTAACAACCTCCCGAGGGTCTGTTGCCTTTACAACAGATACCTGTACTGTGAGGAACCAGTGGTGATGGTTGACGGATGAGTTGGTTTAAGGGCTGATGCTGCTAGTGGGTTTCGGCCTATCAGCTCATTAAGCCTTGTCTTCCATTGATTGCTGGGAAATTGCATACAGGAGGGATTAGAAAGCCCAAACTCCTAAACAGGAAGTTGCTCTTATGGCTACAAACATATGGCAAAAATTGCTGTCTGTGTGAGCCTGGTCAGCCACATGGGGGCGCTGGTGAATCGTGAATAATTTACTTCGTGGAACTGGTTCATCATCAGATAAGGCCGTAAAGGCAGGTGCTGATGTAAATATTTTTCCCAACAACGAACTATCTTCCTTTTCCTCTTCAAACAAGGACCCACGTGAGCTGGACGATTAAAGACTTAACCTCTAACAATAAAGAATACAAATTTTTAAGTGTTTGTGTGATTTTGCTGTCACCTATTTACAAGAAACAGGTCATCTTGTATTCTTTGTCTAACAATTAATAGCAAAAATTTTAATTTTTAATATAACTACTAACAAGACTAACACATAAAATTTCATCCATCGGATTCTAAGCGCAAAGCAACTTATTCTCATTTTCAACGAGCCCTATCTGCCTGCCCATCGCTGATCCTGTTTAACATGTTACAGGGTTCTTACATAAAACCGAGAACGCGACAATCACTTCTAGAATGATAAACAATAATTTTGCATATTTATAAAATCTTATTTATAATATGTATATTATAATATTGATTTATGCATGTATTTCGATTTTATCGAACAAATAGTACGAGTACATATGTTTATATCTTTTGGCTAATTTTTGTACCAAATGAAAATAGTTCAATAAATAACAAAACCTAAAATACACACTCAGTTCTTCTATTCATCCTAAATGAAAGTTTGAAAATGTGTGTTTTTTTTTTTTTTTGTTGAAGTCACTCAAAGGATGTTTAGTTGTAAATGTATGCGTGAACATGCCTACATTTGCATTTACATACATAAATACATATACGCATATATTTTTTTATGTAAAATCTGCTGCCAACCCAAACACTGTTTAATATACATGCACGTATCTCGGTATTGTGAGTATATATGTGCTATTTAAGACTACTCCAAATGTAAAAGTTTTCCGTTGTGTGAAAGTATGTCCTTTTAAAGTGGTTACATACTGCGTTTGTACTTTTGAGTTCGATTTGAGCAGAGCAAAGCTCTTTTATACTTAAACTCACACAAATGCACAATGGAATGTATTATCCTTTGAAATCGAGCTGTGCTTTCTTTTATTTGTAAATGTATCTGTCTGCTTATTTGTTTTATTTTTTCCTTTATTTTAATTGATTTGAAACGAAAATGTGATTTTCTTGGGACATGCAAATACGAGTACACTTATAATTATTTTTAATATACATTTTGTACTAATCAAATTACAAGGGCTGGGTCGGGTCTTCTTAGCTCATAAAGATTAAATTAATAAAGGGTGATCCAACCATAATACACGATGTTAATTGTCACACATTAACGTCAAGTGTTTTGCTGAAGTTTATTTGACATTGCTTTGTTTCAGTGTTTGACAAATTCAATCATGCAGAGATATACAATTGAACAGCACGTTTAGATAGTTGAAGACATGTACGAAAATAGGCATTCACATCGATATGCATTTTGTACGCGTCGGGGGTTTTTTTTTGGTTTAGCACTATCGGGTGAATGGTGAACAAATGTTAGCAAACTCGGTCTATAGGAAATGTGAAAGTACTCGAGTATGCACGCTCAGTAAACATTGCTGTTATTCGCCATAATGTGGCAGGAGAGCGGGTCAACCTCGACTCGCCGTCGTACCCAACAAATGAGCACGCTAACGGACATCTTGCGACCAGAAATTGGGGATATGGACCTGAATAATGTATGCTTCACACGGGATGGTGCTGCTTGCCATATAGCCAACGAAACAATAGATGTTTTCGGCGAAAAATTCAACAGATGTGTTGAAATTTTGATATGTGATCTCC
Source organism: Thecocarcelia acutangulata (assembly GCA_914767995.1). NCBI lineage: Eukaryota > Metazoa > Arthropoda > Insecta > Diptera > Tachinidae > Thecocarcelia > Thecocarcelia acutangulata. The sequence goes on from OU612095.1 coordinate 68,321,422, forward strand.
TGGCGATATTAATTGGTCGCCTCAATCATGTGATTTGACACCGTTGGACTTTTTTCTTTGGGGATATTTAAAAGATAAAATGTACTCTAATAAGCCAAGAACAATTCAAGAGCTAAATGATGAAATAGTTCGGCACGTTGGTGACATTGAACCTCAATTTTGTCTCAGAATCACTGGAAATATGGACAATCGGTTAGAGGTATCTATGATAATAAAAAACAATAACTATAGTTCTCTGAAAACTGTTTCTTTTACTTACAACCAAGGCAACTTAACCTAGTAGCAGTATTTTATTTACATATTTCATTTATTTATTAATTATCTAGCACAACAAGATGAATACATCTTATAAATGACCGTGCTAGTGATCTATTAACATGTCATTAATTAAATAATCTCAGTATAAAGCAGGACAAATAGTTAACAACGAGTTTCTCTGCCAAGTTTTTGAATAGAGTTTGGCAAAGAGTTCCAAAGACTGGTTGCATAAATGAAAAATGATCGTTTAGACATCAAACACTTGTATTTTCGCTGGATTATATTTCTACCACGTAGAGATCTTCCAAAAATTATTCTTTCATACAAATATGGTGGTTGTTGAGAGATGATGATCTTGTGAAGAAAGGAGATCTTCGAATGTCATTCCAAAAATCGATTTAGCATAGGATCAAATATGATAGCGGCGGTGCTTCTGAAATATAGGCAAAGCTGTCTTTTATTTTTGTTCCGTAAGGTTGTCAAAATTCTGTTTACAAGCTACATAATGCTAAAAAAACGCAGAGACTTTTTTGGGCAGATTTTGACAACATTACGTATATTCTTCAAACAAAATAACTGAGTATCTAAAATTGCTACAAATCAAAAAATTATAAACAGTTTGTTTTTTGTTTCCTAGCTGTCTATATATCGACATTTCATAGGAGCTAACCTAAGTAGACTTGGAAACTTTTGAAAGAACATTCAACTTTATATCCCAATAATCTAAGTAAATTATTGAGAATTTAAAAAGAAAAATGTTTTAATCATACCTGTCAAGTAACAACAAAAAAAGTGCTGTTCCATCACGGCAATGCACATGTGAATACATGTCACTACGGCAAGCAAAAATCCATATTATTGTTTTAAATATTTCAAAATTAATGCAAGATTTAAATTAAATAGAAAACTAACCCCCTAATTCATAAATGATTATTAGCAGTTCAATAACACATTAATAGTCAGAAATCGTGTTATAAAAATTTTATTGTAGCCAATAATGCCCTAGTTTAAGCGATTGATAGTGACATTGTGCTATTAATTTCCTCTTTTCGTCTTTATAAAAAAATTTTGCAAATTGTTTAAAAAATTAAATAAAAATGGATGTAATTAATTTGGTTTCCAGAATACGTAAGTAAAGTTATTCAGTGCGAAGAAATTTGATTTTAATTGAAAATTATTGATACGATCGCCGTTATAAGTATCTGCTGCCCGCATTTGAAAAACTTTTAGAAAAACGGCCAATCCGTTCATAATGTCGGAAGATAACTTCAGGTTCAATGAATCCACCGTTCGAAAAATTATTGATATGGTTAGGCCAAAAATTCAATTGGACTCAAGAGGTTATGGTACCTCTGTCGATTTGCAGGTTTTGGTGTTATTACGATGCTGGGGTCGAAGAGATGTATATGTGAAATACTTGTTGTCTAAGTTATCATTATGTACAATTTGAAATTTAAGATTCCAGATGATACTGCCGAACTTCACTGGTTATCCCAGGCAACAGTATGTAGAATTTCTGCAAGAGTCACTCGTGCCTTAGCTCGCTTTGCCGGCAGTAAAATTAAAATGCCATCATTTCCATCAGAGGAAAGGCAAATAATGATGGAACTTAAAACTATCAATGGAAATGGACACGAGCCATTGGCGGAACTCACTTTTGCATATAAAAATCCGGCGGTGCCTTAGTCCAGTATTATATACATAGAAAAGACTACTACTCCTTAAATGTGCGGGTCAAATTTCATTGACGGTTCAATTTCCTTATGTATTCACACATATGTTTTAGGTTATTTGCGATGCAAACTTAAAAATAAGCGATATAGTAACAAGTAACTGCCGTATTTTTAACGAATCGAAAACGGAGAGTTCAAAGGCCGTTTGCTAGGAGATAGTGGTTACAAGCTTTATCCATGTTTATTTACCCCACTTAGTAACGCATAAAATGAAAAAGAGGTTCAATATAATGCTGCACATATAAGCACTAGGAACACTGTCGAATGTTGCTTTGGCTTTTGGAAACAACGCTTCCGCTGCTTATTGGACGGTTTAACAGTAAATTTATCAAATGGAAAGCATTGATTGTAGCCTTAGCAGTACTCCACAATATTGCTATTGAAGAAAACGACCGTGTTCCATGTAAATATTTAGATTTTTTCTTCTGTCTTGCATTTTTTGCTGTCCATGTTTTCTGTTTGATTGAAAGTAACATTTATTTTAAATTTGTGCCTTCAAATGAACAAAATATGACAGTTATTTACAACAAGGTTGCCAATAAAAAAGAAAAATATGATAAATGTATTTCATTGTTAATCTAGCGTTATTAAAGGTTTATGAATACATATTTTTATTACACGCTTATAACTTAAAATTTGTTTAATAACTATTACATAGTTTAAGACTGGAAAAAAAATTATGAAATAGACCGTAAGTTTTTAATCTTTCATTAAATCGTAAAGTTCATAAAATAAGATTATTTATGGTGCAACAAATCGAGCAAATACCATGATGATTTTGACTAAATACGACGGAATTTAGTTCACACAAAAAAGTATGGTCCAATTATGCATCCAGTCCGAAATCCACACCAAGGAGTGACGCGTTTTACATACATTTCTTTTTCGACAATTATCTGACGGTTAATAAAGTCATCAAGGTGAAAATGCGCTTCATCCCTTTGAATGATTTTATTCGAAAGATCAAAAGATTTATTATTCATTCTTTTTTTATGCAATATACTGTCCAATAATAACAATAAAGGCTCATTTGTATAAAAATTATTGTTAAGAAAAATAAAACTTAAGAAGAAGAAACATATTTTTTTGCATTTGAAAAGTATTCTTGGAACATTTTGCTTTTTTAGTTCTCATAATTGTTGAAAATAGTGTATATTCCAAGTCTGCTAATCATTAGGGTATCGCGTATGAAATGTTGACATACAGACAGTTAGCAAACACAAAAGCAGCTAGACTTTTTACGATTTGAAAAAAATATATATTTTTTTTTGAATAGTTATCATAAATCTATCATAAAACATATTTTATGCTTCTATGGGTGAGAATTTATAAATTTTTTTATCTTCCTTAAGAATATTGCTTTTACAAAAAAATTATTTATTTTTTATTTAAGAAACGATATAATGAAAAGCTTGTAATTTAAAGATTAATTTTTTCATATTTCTTTCAGGAAAGCGGTGTGCGATTAACTTGAAGCGGCTCGAAACGATTTTATTCGATTCTGTCCAGTTATGTGAATTTATTTCAGAATCACAGAAATGGACACGAATCACAGAACAGGTATGAATGACTTGAAAACTAATGGGGACCAGTACGAGTACTTTAGCGACATTTTTTGTTTTGCATGTAGTTCATTTTCAAACTTTAAACTTCAAAGAATATTTTGGTTATATACATATATAAAGGACACGTATTCTATACTGACAAACGTATAACATGCGATTATCAGAATAACATGCGATTATTTAAATTCTCCACGAAATGAAAATCAATCAATTTCCTCGGAATGAATAAAACTGGTGGTTTCTGTGTGAGACAATATAAAAACAAATTTTGTGACATATTTATTTTAAAACATTTTTGTTTTGCTTAGCATAATATTGCCGCAATTGAGTTTTATTCACTCTATTAGCTTACGACATTGGATACTAATCAAACAATTATAAAAAGGTGTAAAGAAAGGTAGAGACGTGTATAAATGAAAAAGCTTATTTTTGTGTTTTGACAGGTATTATTAAACCATTTTTCTTTTTAAATTCTCAGTAATTTATTTAGATTTTTGGGATATAAAAATGAATGTTTGAGAATATCTTTGAAAAATTCAGTCTACTGGTGATTAGGGTAGTTCCTATGAAATGTCGACATATGGGCAGCTGGGAGACATAGAAAGCAAGTTGTTAATAATAATATTACCACATTTAACGCAAAATATTGTCACATTTAATTCAAAAATAACAAAACTAAACTCGTCGGAATGAAGTAAATCAATTAATGACTGAATATAAATTCGATTGAAATGAAAATTCGTAATTGAAACCATTCCGACTACTTTTTGTGACAGAAACATTTCTTTTACATGTTCATAACGAAATTCGCTGTACTAATTAATAATTTATTTGTACGCGGGCCCGTAAAGGAATTCGTGGATTCAAACAAAAGTTTAGTAAAAATAATTATTGATCGAAAGCATCTTTTTTTTTTTTTAAACAACAACTAAATACGATATCCTGGTTATTTTTTGTTATTTGTTTGTGTATATACAACGAAAAAGCAGTTTGGAATATTGTTGTGCCAACATTAATATATCCTCTCTCATAATTTGTATTGTTGCCACTGTCGTTTTTAATATATGTGGAAAAAGTAGTTTGGACTATTGCTGTGACAATACTCTCTTATAATTTGTATTGTTGCCACTCAGCGTTCTAAACTTTGAAATTTCAAAACGCACCAAAATGGAGAAAAACGCACCGAAGTTTGAATTTTTTTCATTCAGTTTTAAAATCCTATATTGTACTTTAAGAAGTATTTTTATATTAAAAACATGATAATGAAACGGCCTTTTAAGCAACTTTTATACAATCAAACTGGGTCTGATAACATAGCACCTCCTGACAGCAAATTCGTTCAATAGCTAGAATTCGTGTTTGTCAAACTTGGTCTCTAGTACGACTGTTTTAGTTTTATGAAGATAATGTTACCTTTGCAATAATTATAACGATATTTTGTCAAAGTTATTATTGAACAATATATTTAATTATATTCGCTGTCGACCGAAATCAGCTGTGACTTTTACTGCCTATTATCAGGGACACAAAAATACAGCTGTTTAATGTCGTCAAAATTACATTGCAACAGCATAAAGTCATTACAGTAAAAAAAAATTATAAAAGTTTGAGCTTTACAAAAATTACAGCTATTTTTAACACGCTTATGTTAGTTTCACTTGCTTGTATCATATAAAACTGTATATACTCGTACAGTGTTGCTACTTTAGTGCGAAAGTTGGAGTTGTCGTATTGCTTCCGGAAAAGTTGTGGATTATGAAGATTCACGAAGCCCCAGAAAAATTTGGAACTACTTTGCTAACCGGTTTGGAACCGGCTTTTCATATTCGGTGCGCTATAAACGGTCATTCGCTATAGTGCGAAAACTGAAGCTATCGTATTGCTTCTGTGGAAATTTATTAGACATGACAACCAATTTTCGCTTAAACAGTATTAATTACATTATTGATAAAATAAATAATTTCATTCCAAAAAATATTTTAGTTCTTCGTGTGTTAAAGAACCAAAAAACAAACGACCGGAGTTAAACCCTGTGGCTGTATATATCAACGGTTTCTAGTTAACATATAACAATTTTTGAAGCTTACTACTACTGATGAGTAGGTTGATAATTACGGAATTTCGCCACATAGACAGTTAGACAATATATCGAGGTCAAAAATGAAAAAGTACGCAAAATAAAAATAAAAAATATCTAAACCGAATAGTTTTTTCAGAAATGGTTGAATTTAAGTGAATTACATATTAAAAGTCGTCTAGCCATCAAATTTTGAGAATCGATAAAAAGAGAATAAATTGATTTTATGTGCCTTTGGATTTTCGACAATAATATAATTGATTTTTGATTGAAGTAAACTTAGTTGATGAATCGGCAAGATATCGGGATCAAATTGCATCCAAGTGGGATGACTTTTCAATGACTGGCAGCTTGTTAAACCTAACTTAAACTTGTTGACAGGGCTGGGCAAAATACACGCCTTATGTATTTCAAATACAAGATACAAAATACTTTCCCGGAGTGTATTTCAAATACAAGATCCAAAATACTTTCCAGTAGTGTATTTCATATACAAGATACAAAATACTTTCAAGTTGTGTATTTCAAATACAAAATACAACTACAAAATACAAATACATTTGTGTAATTCGATCTCAGAAAAACTGGTTTCGATACATTTGATTTTACATATGTATGCACTTAAACTAAGTTGTGTATTGTCACCTAAAAGGAGGTAACTGGCAAGATATTGTAAGCCCATTAAAATTTATGGATAGTTTTATTATTGATAATAACACCTCATTTAATGATCATTTTGGACTAGAAAATTTTTGACAGCTACGCTCTTTTGCATTTTAGGCGACAGTATATATGTTCATACTTACAACTGCATATTTATCTATGTATTCAAATATTAGAAATAAAGTTGTCTAATATTATATAAAAATTTTCTATTTTTTAATTACATACATTTAATATATACACATACATTTTACATATATATACGTACGGTATACGTATGTATATTCACATGATTATTCTGAACTTGCTAGGAAATTATTTTTAACAAACCTAATATTTAGATTCATTCGGCAAAACAAGTATTTCCTTTTATAAAAACTAGATACTTCAATGAGTCATCCGACAAACAATAATCTTTCTACAGGTTCTGAGGAGCACAAGCTGCTGTCAAATTATATATGTAAATGCATTTTTGATATTTGGATAGTTTTCCAGAATGGCAAGCTCCTTGCTTTTATCATTTAGAAAACTGATCAACTCAAGTTCCAAATTTGATTTATAAGGTTGATCACTGTGTTGTCAAAAACAACAATAAAATCGTCATCATCTTTACCTCAACTACTACTTCTTCTGCATCTAGTCATGGTTTCACGTTTTTTGTAATTTTTCTCCAAGGTATCTATTGAGAGATTTTGATTTTTTACCTCTCTTTTATTGAGATGCTTTCTGGCAATCAGCTAATTTTGAAACTAGGCTGGAAATTGACACCAATATGGCTGTATTTGCTCCAGGTGTCAGCATGAGAAACTCATTAAATCTTCTTTCCAAACTCTCCATTAATTTTGTTAAAATACAACTGAAATGCCTTCAAGTATTATATTGCAGTGGATCTAATCTGGTTCTCGCATCCTAAAGTTTTCCATAATAAAAATTATTCCCCTCTAATTATCTGAAGCGTGAGAAAAAAGCTGGTGGCGAATGTGTGGAAATTCTTACTGATATCACCTGATTAGTGCAAAATGTATTTGCTCTGGACAAAACAAATGAAAGCTGAATTGCAGTATTGCAAAATGGTAAATATTAACATATAAGCTTTTGTGTGAAATAACTTATTTTCAATTTATTATAATAAATAAATATATTTTGTAAAAATGTATTTTTGAGCCACATGTATTTGAAATACAAAATACTATTAAGTTATGTATTTGAAATACAAAATACTAAATACTTTCAGGTCGTGTATTTGAAATACAGATACAAAATACGTATTTGTATTTCAACTACGTATTTCAAATACAAGTATTTCAAATACTGCCCAGCCCTGCTTGTTGATGTTTCCATGACCAAAACAAGCGACTGAAAATTTTGTACGGAAACCGCTTCAAAATTTTTTTTGACAACTCGCTTGTATGCGAGAAATATACTATGATTTCCAATTGCAATTTAAATTCCTCATCTGAAAACTTAGATTTCTTAGTAGACATTGAAAACGCAAAATTTAAAACGATCATTAAAAAGCAAAATACAGCAAAAGCTGTTTTTTTAAATGTTGGTGTTTCTTTTAATATTAAGGAAATGAAAAAAAACATATGTATGTTCATCATATATGTATTTATGCCACACATTACAAAAATGCTTGGCCGACGGCTTTTGCTCAGCGATTGAAAAATTTGCAAAACAAAAAAACTAAACAAAATTTGCTTTTAACATTTGAGCGGAAACAATTTGTCGAGAATCGAAAAAAATTTGCTAACACTCAAAAAGAACCTCCAAAGCAGTGACACGAACAACCAACACTCGCAAACAACACATGAAACAAAACTGACAAAAAAAATTTGCATGCGAACCAACAAAAGTGATTAATTAATTGTTGTTGAAAAAATCTTTTGTGCGAATTTTTTTCTTTAATTTTGAACCATTATTGGGTTCCTCTAACCCATTTAGTTGAGCATTTAAATTCTGAACGTGTAATTGTGTGCGTTATTTATATTTATTAGATCTTTATTTTGGCAAGAATGATAAAGAAAAACAGCAAAATATTTGATAATTCACTCATCACTCACATTTGAACTCACGCTTTTTTTTTGTTTGCGGATTTTATACTCTTTTGTTGCCTCCCTGTTTCACGATAAAACACTATCAAGCCCCACTGAAGCTCCCTTTTCGAATGAAAACAGGTGTCCAATTGTGTGTGTGTGTCTTATGTTCTTCATATAATTACTCTGTGTTTTCTTTTATTAAAATATGAGAGAATTTGCAAAAAGTTTTGATGAGAATTTGCAATGGTATTGAGTCTCAGAGAACTTGCAGATTATTTAAGCAAAATTTCAGCATGAGTGGTTTTTTGTTACAGGCTTTTTTCCACTGAGGTGATGTCATTTTTGAGTGCATTTTTCAAATCCAATAGATTTTAAGAGAAATTCGCAAAACTCAGCAAAATGTATTTTTGCAAGTTTCTCTTGTATACAATTTAAGAGCAAAGTGCTTAGCAACATGATTATAAACATTGGCTTGGCGTTTGAAATTCGTGTTTAGGATTTTCTTAAATTATGCGAAACATGTGATCGAATCGAAATACTCGTAAATGTTTTAATACAACTTATTATTTCCATAAAGGGCATTCCAGGCCATGATAATTTGTATGAAGACTTGTCAAAAACTGAATTAATACGTTAAGTGGGATAGTGTTATGAAAACGCCTAATAATGTGATAAGAGCTTTGATATCTCATACGATTCATGATTTTTAGCCGTTTGTTTAATTTACTTTAATTAAATCAAAGTTTAGTTTTTTACAAAACAGTATAATATCAAATGATCAGAAAAGGGGTTTTCTTCAAAGTAGAAAGGGATTCAAAACTCTTAACCTCTAGACAAATTATGTTCAAGATAAAAAAGTGTATGATATATTAAATAGTAAATAAAGAGTTGAATTGTGAGATATAATAAAAATATTAAAACAAGCCCTGGTCGACCAAATTATAAGATTTTTTTTCTACTAGTGTTTCTTATGTTTCTTCAGCTGTAATGATGTGAAAAGAGAATGTATGTAATGCTATGCTAAGTTTTTTTTTTGACAGCCGCAACAAGTTTATTGTATGAGATTTATTATAGTTATTTATTTATTATATTTTTCTGTAAATAGCAAAACTTTTAACTGTAGGGCTACTAAGATTTCGGCCTTTTTCTAGTTACAAAAAAAAAAGTTTTTTAATTGTAACTAAAACTAAATCAAAATCTGTGGCAAATTGTGTTAAACGCGAAAAATTCCGCCAACTGGACAGAATAAGTCATTGATTTACATGAGCGCTTATCTGGATGGCCTTATATGATGATGGACTTACTTCACGGGGAGAGTTGTTCACGAGTTGCTATCCTTCATGTGGCTTGCAAAGCTGACACAGTTCGCCATAAGTTTGGCTTCTAGTCCTTCCTATATTAGAATTTCCCAAGCCGTCAATGTAAGACAAAGCTCAGTGAGTTGGTAGTCTGAAGCCCATTTAAGAACATCATCCCTTAAATCAAAACACCCGCCTAACCATCACCCCTGGTTCCTTACATTGAAATATCTATTGCAAAACAAGAGAATTTCGAGGTGTTATTTGCCTCCAGAGTCTGTGTCGCCCTCCGTTCTGCCAATTAACCTTTTAATGGATACGTCAGTAAACAAAACTACCATATTGGATGTTATGATATTCATCAAATGTATATTGAAACACCACATCATCCATAAAAACTGCCTGTTTGGTGGCTTTATGGGCTGATGAAAAGATTGATCTGTGCTTCCATGATTAGTGACTTTTTCGTTCAGCAATTTAACAATCATGATGTGCAGGAGGAGTGGTTTCAATAAGACCGCATAACTTGCCACACAGCAACAATTAGATTAAACTACTTCCTAGAATGGTCATATGATAGAAGTCATATTGATGTCATTACGAAACTGAATACCAGCTTTTAGGGATTTAGTGTTATGGCGTCCTTTAGCAGAGCACGCGAATACTATCGTAACAACGATTCTGCGAACAAAGCTAAACGTAATTTTTATTTTTATCACTTTAATATTCCCGATAGGAATCATTCTCCAACATCGATTCTCTAAAACATCCATGAAATTAGAAAGCATAAAGCGAGTACGAGAATCTGTTCGAGAACAACCTTAATTCTCTACTCGTAAGCGGCCATTACGGAACTGTTCGAAAATATACGCGAAGAAATGCACAACATTTCCACCGATACTTGTAGAACAGTCATGAAAAATTTCTAGTCTAGGTTGCATCAGTGCGAGAGTGAACAAGGATGAAAATAACACCCTATTTCATTTACTTTCGTAATAAATAAACATGCGGATATTTGGTTTTTATTGATATTTTAAATGTCAAGAGACTTATGGTCCACCCTGTACCTCACAGTAGATCATCATAGTAGTATTTGTTCTCGAGAAGAAGAAGCTTTTCTAAAAAATAGTGCAGGACGAAATTCAAATCATTCAAAAACAGTTTTTAAACAAAATGGAAGCGGACAGATTGTGAAAGTGATGGTCTGCAAGCAGATCTACCTGGGGACTTTACTTCGTAAGTCCAGCACAACATACGACGAACTCTTTCTCCTCTATACCCCAAAAAGCAGAGTGCCCTATTGTTATACGCGAAGACAAAACTTGCTCCAAAGGAAGTGAACAAGGAAAAGCGACTAACAATATACGTACAACGATAGTTCCCTCACAAATAGAGTTGTCATTTTTTGTCAACTCTATTGCTGTAGTGTCGTAGTTCGTGAAGCGCATTCTGAACTTCATATTTAACTCTGTTTGATAGGCTCTCGTGAAATTGCATTAGATTGTTTTATTGCAAGCGTTATATAATTATTAATATATTTTTCAAGAAGTACCAGTACAACAAAAATGCATATTCAGTAACAGTTTTGTTTTGCAACATGTTGCTACATGTTTGTGTGTGATTAAGCTTTTAATAGTTTTTTTTTAATTTTTGTTTTTACAGATTTCATTTAAAAAATAAAAGATCTCTTAAAACTAAAAAGAAATAAATGTCTGCATATGAAGAGCAATTGTCCCTGTATTAAATTCAAGGATCTCTTACAAAAGCTCCTTTTTCTGCAACAAACAAACAAAACTAAACTCAAATGCCTTTTTAAGAGCAATTCTTATGTTATGGCAAAACGGGAGAAACAGAATTAAACTGCAAAGCTTACAAATGCGTTTTATAGAATAATTTAAGAGCTGTAGAGATAAGAAATTGAGTTTTAGTTAAAAAAACAAAAACAGATGCAGATTTTGAATAACTGAGTGTATTTTTTGCAAATAAATTGAAATAAATTTTGAGCAGGTAGTAAAACAAATGATTCTTAACTTTATTTTTTTTATTTGTGTTTGCTTAAGCAAAATGTACCGCTCTCGGCTTAACTCTCTGTTGTGTTTGTGTGAAGCAGGAAGAAACACACACCTCAGCCATTTAAAACGTTCTTGGGCACATTTACTACCAACTACGATTACTACTCCATACAACTACTACTGTAATGACTATTTGGTAGGCAGACCAAAATTATTTTCATACCATTGTTTTTTTTTGCCTTTTGAAAGTAAAGAAGAGAAAGAGAGTCCCGCAATCAACCAACCACACCATCAAGCCCAAACCCTCATGTTTTCCAAGATTTGTGTTTTAATGTTGTTTTATTTTTTTATTTTTCTCGAGTAGCTATCCAATACATACAGTCAGTTAGCTATTCAGCCATCCATCCATTCATCCATCTGACCATTTATACCCATAACCATCTATCCATACAGCCATCCAGCCAGTCATTCTTCCGTCCGTCAACTACATCGTCGTTGTCGCCGTCGTTTAAGTCGTCAACACTATTCATTCGCACAAATATTCAACCAGCCATCCATCCATTCATCCAGCCATCCATCTATCCATTCGAACTTGCCAGTTTATTATTGTTTTTGCTTTTCTTTTTGTTTTTATTTCGTATGCTGTTCCTGCTTGTTGTGTGTTGTTGTGTTTTGTTGCTGCTGCTACTACTACAACACTTTATGTACTCTCATGGTTGTTATTGTTGTCGTTGTTGCTCCTGTTGTTTGCTGTATGGACTTTTTTACTACTACTACAAGTGCCAAAGCTGGTGTTATTGTTGTTGGTTCGTTGGTTGGTTGGTTGGTTGGTTGGATGGCTGGCTGACTGGCTGTTTAGACGACTGACTACCATTGTACAACACTTTGTATGCGATTTACTAGCATTTTGGCATAGAGTGCGGCTAGAATTCACTCGTTTCACACAACGAATTTAGCTGCGCTTGCAACAACGCAACTTTACGGGTTTGCTCGCACATCGGGGCCTAATACTACAACAACAACAACTACTACTACGTTTAAACTGCAATATATTTAACAAAAGCAAAAAACAAAAATAAAAGTGAGAAATACAAAAACCAAGAAAAAAAGAAAGCACAAGAATAAAAATTTTAACGTACAACCCAAACGGCAGAAAGAAAACAGCATGATTTTTTCTTAGATGTGTTTTTTTTTTCTTAATTAA